>JANCRA010000052.1:2155332-3367832 GCA_024362935.1 Setophaga petechia | reverse complement strand
TCCATCTCCAGGGCCCTGCGCAGGTGATTTACAGTACATTATGCACACATTGTGTCAGGGCTGTGAGACTCCAAACGATATTATGCTTCATAAGCTGCATTGCAACAAGCAATCAAGGATGTTAAGCCATCCGTTTTAGAGCAGATTTATAGAGAAATAGGCAAGTCCTGGAATTAAGCTCCTTGCGCTGCGAGTTTGAGGACGAGGCGAGCAAATGAAGAAAATGTGCATGAATAATGCAGAATAATGGGCCAAATGTGGTTATGGACGTTTCAGACTGGCATGGGATTGTTTTCCAGTGGTATGGAGAATATGTGGGGAGAGCTTTGAAGTATTTTGGGGAGAACTTTATTCCAGCAGTGGTCCAGTGGAGCCAGGGAGGATTGCTGAGGAAGACCAGGGGAGCAGCTTGGGGTTTTCTATTCCTTTTGATAAAAAGACACCAACATTTTTTTCAGGTCTTGCTCACCTGGCCAGCAGGATCAGAGGTTGCAGAAATCTTATGCATTTTATGTCAGGGATATCTCCTCTTTGTGTGTGCTAACTCTGCCCACTGCACCCACAGTGTGTCCTTTCACACTCTCAGGTTGTGCAGAGGATAATTCCAGCCAGGACATCCGGGTTAGCCCCAGAACACTGAAAAAAAACCAGTCAGATTCTGAGACAGCAGCAACAACAAAACTATAAAAAGAAAAAAGAAAAAAAAAAAAAAAAAACACAAAAAAAAACCCCAAACAAAAAAAACCCAAAAATCCACCCAAAAAAACCCCCCAAAAAATAAAACAAAACCAAAAAAAAAAACAAACAAAAAACCCTAACAGAACAAAACAACAACAACAAAAAAGTTAGTGCTACCAGTGACTGCACCCCAATTTAAAAAGTTTATTTCCTAAGACAGCTTCTGATGGGGAAAATGAAGATGTGGCTCAGGTATCAGGGTTTACACAAAGAAAGAAAATAATTGATCTAAGGCAACAGGCACCCTTATGGCCAGCTCTTACTGGAATTCAATGTTTAAACCCGAGGCTTGTTTAGACAGGTTTTGGTTAGCAAAACCTGGGAGAAATTCAGCTGTGGGTGTTTGGGGTCACTGCAGATGTCCCAGATGCAAAATTTTAGTGCAGGGGTAGAAGAAAATTCCTGCAAACTCAAGGTTGCACTGCAATACCTAAAATAGTTTTTCCTACCTTACCTAAAATAGTTTTTCATACCTGTATTTAAACACTAAAATTGCCCTCAAACTATTCAAACAGGACTTGGAGAATAACCTCTACATAAATCTTTCTCAATAAGTTATTTCAGTCTTTCTTACTTTTTTTTTTTTTTAATTTCTTTTTTTTTTTTACTTTGCAGTGCAATTGAATAGGAGAAGAGTCCAAAATGCAAGATGAATAATTATAATCAGATAACTCGGAACACTGTGTTTAAATAATAACTTATAAATTGGCATAACAAAAGAAAACACTTGAAGCTTCTAATTTTATTCTTGAGGTAATTGAAGGCTGAAGAATCACTGGGTATTATAATGTAGATTAGCAGCAATTATGAATCACAATTCATATATATTTTCTATTGTCACACTTTTTCCCATAATTCAGCTGTTTCGGATTTTTGAAAATTACAATGAAAATGGCTCTGAAATGATTTTGAAGTGGTTTTGAAATGGTTTTGTCCAAGAAACTGATGTTTGTGGTGACAGCCTCTGTGTACTCGTGTCATGGAACCACAGAATTGTTTTGGATTGGAAGTGACTTTAAATCTCATCTTTTTCCACACCCTGGATACCTCCCACTAGACCAGGTTGCTCCAAACCCTGTCCAAAATAATAAATTTGTCTATGCCCATGTATGGAAATTTATGTAACATATATATGACAATATGTACAGGTTTTCCCTTATTATATATTATTTAAAAAATCATACTATATATATACTATAGCATATATATATATATATATATATGTATATATATAGTTTTTCATACCTGTATTTAAACACTAAAATTGCCCTCAAACTATTCAAACAGGACTTGGAGAATAACCTCTACATAAATATATATATATACTATATATGTGAGGGATATATATATATATATATACTATATATATATATATATATATATATATATATATATATATATATATATAGTACTGTGGGTTTGAGGTTGAAAAATTAACTCTATTTACAGGAACGATGACAATATTTTGTTATCACAATATCTGGCTGAATGAACCCTGCTGTCTGCACAATTTCCTGTGCCACAGGGCATGCTTCATAGCACACATCCCCACATATTCACATTATCTTTGAGACCTTGCCAATGCCCTGAAATTGTATTTGAGAGGGTTGCATCACTCTTGGTATTCGAGTCACATAAAGGCAAAATTCTGGATCCAGAGTTACAGCAGAAAACTGGAACTTTTACCAGAGGTCAGGTCTGCCTGGAGGATTTTGTAAGAATTATCCTGATCTTGTCATTTCAAGATTTCCCTTTTCATCTGTAAAGGAACACAAAAATATGGGGAGAAGCCTGAGCCATTGGTGGGGCTGGCTCTCAGCAGCAGAATTTGTGTTGGCAAAGCCCTGCTGTGCTTCAGGCTCCCAGTTAAATTCAGTGCTTCAGGCCAACTCTTAACCTGACCTCCTTATTTTTTCACAAAGCCAAATCCTGCTGTTTTAACAAGAGCCACTCTAATTTGCATCACTGTGCACCCCAAATCATGTTCTCTCAGGAATCGTGAGCACAAGAGGTGCACACTGAGCTTTAATATAAATTCAATTGCAGCAGCAATGGTTTTAGAGAATCTCAGTGTGAATACCAGTCACATGTATAATTTATACATTCATGTTCATGATACAGTATTTTCTTTCTTTCGCTCCTTGTTTTTCCTGTTCAGAACCATGAGTTTTATTTTTTTTCTCCCATCCTGCAAAAGGAATGCACTCAGGGTACCAGTGACATGGATTTTCTTAAATTTGGACTAAGGTCCAATGGGAGGAAACTGAGAAACAGAACTCAGAAAGAGACTCCAGATTTATCCTTAGAGGAGCTTAGGGGAAAGTGCAAACTCTTTCAGTGTTATTCATGGGTCTTGTTTTATTTTCTTCCTTTCCTCACTCTCCTTGACAGTTTATTCACAAGCCTTATTTCGACACCAGTATATTCTGATGGTTTTGGGGTTTTATTAAAATAATAAACACTGAAGGACTGTCAATCATTTCTTGCTCAACAGTATCTCGAGGAATTGCTGTTTGATGGGTAACAAATCACCTGAACAGAGCACATCTCTTCTCCCTTTAAACTGTGGAATCAAAAGAATGTGATGGATTTGATTTTGTTTTTGGCCTTTGCCAAAATGTAAGAAAGCTGCTCCAAGAGAGCTCCTCAAGGTCCATGTGACAGCATATTTGCTTTGTCCAAAGATCACACATTTAATTTACTTTTGGCTTTGTAAATTCTCATCACATTATCTCTGCACCATTCTTCACAACATTCTGATCACATTACTCTTTCAAATTCCAGCACAGATACTGCTTTTATTTTTTCCTCTGCATTGCCCATTCCTGCTTATTAACATCTGAATGTCGCCTCTCGTTTCCAATAAAAACTTTAATTTGCTTTCCTATTTCACCTCTGACATTCCCACAGCCCATCTCTCTGGCATCTCATGCTTTCTTGGAAATATTTCTTCAAGGTCTATTGCAGCAGCTTATTTTATTTGCAGTTTTAACAGCCATGCAGTAACTTATGCAGTAGTGTTGGTTTGATCTCTTTTCATAAAGACTTTTACTGATATTTAATTTCTCTTACTTTGATAAAGTAATTTAATTGTATTAAATACTTCATGGCATAGTTTGCCACCTGTGTTCTTTTTTCTCCTCAGGAATACATCAAATGGGAATACACTGAGAAAGCACAAGGGATTAACTCAAAGATTAAAGAAAATCAAAGCAACAAAAAATTAAAAGTCCTTATCATTGCATTTTAGGTCAATATTTTTTAGGATTATTTGGTTTGCATTCAACAGCAGGACTTAAAATCACAACTTCACTCCTCTAAGTGGTTCAATACCTTCCACTGAAATTAATATCAGTAAAAAATTTGTGATTTTAATACCCCCAGTGGGGACACTTTGCATCACAGAGCCATAAAGGAATTAGCAGTGAATCATGTGATAAAGAGTTCAGTGACAGAAGTTCCCACAGAGGTGAAGGCAGCAGTAAACATTCTTACTGCCTTTAAAATCTGTAGTTTTCCCAGAGTGGGCTTTCTGGATGTATTCAACTCCCTCTGCAAGTACTTGAATCATAAAAATGCAGATGAAAAATTGAAATTGAAGCACATAACAAAGGAAGAAAAATCAGCAGGAATTGGTCACCGAATTCAGCAGAACACAGCACAGCCTGAAGTGGAATTATACCAGAAAAAGCATCAGGTAGCAGGATATTCTTAAAAGAAATGTTTTCAATCCTCTTTTGGTTGGCTGCCGGAAACCGGGGAAATGCAATCACAAATACTTTGTAGCAGTGATTGTTTATAATTATAACACCTACAGAGCAATCTTTTTCCTAAACTGCTAATTTTTTTACTTGAAAACCTCGAGGAATTCACTGTTTTTCCTGTCCCCAAAACTTCCAGACCAGTCACATTCAAAAGTTTCTCCAGGACTTCATCCTTACAGAAGTGCCTCTAATTCCTGCACCATTAGTGCATCTAATTCCATGAATTGAAGATATTTCTTTTTGGTTTTCCTTAAAAAGATGTCTTCCACGTTGAATCACACCGGATGCCATGTCCCATCACTCTTTCCAAGAAAATTTCTCTATTGCTTTGCACAAATTATTTATCTTTTTTCAGTTAGAATCACACGAGTCATTTGCATTTTCAGAATTATTTCACATTATTGCATCAATTTTTGTCAGCTAAATGTATGGATGTATAATTTCTTCTCTTGTTTTCACCTGATTTACCTGTATTTTTTTTAAATAAATTGTATACTTCTTCTATTTTTCAGCCCAACCTGATTTGGGTGGATAAGAAGTAGAACCATTCCAAGGGCAAATGCTGAACATTTGGGATAAAAGTAGGAGTGGCTGACTCTTCACTGAGTTTAATCCCTTTTTTCTGCTTAGAACAAGTCTTTGAATGGGATTTTTATGTATCTTAAGAAAATCCCCAGGACACAGGTAGTTCTACAATCTACAGCAAACTTTCCTCTTTAAACGCCTGCTCTCTTTCACAGAAAAATGCTAAAATATTTGTTGAGGTGCAGCACAGCCCCTGTTAGTCTCTCTTTCACCTTAAAAAAAAATCATATTTTCATCATGTGATAGAGCCTTGACTTGAATTGAGTCAGACACACCTAAATCAAGCTGATAACACGGGACTAGAGCTGATTCCTGAGACACATGGGCTCTTTTTCCTGAGACAGCTTCCAAGAGCACTTGAACATTTAAAATTCTTTCCTCCTTTATATTTGATTTAAATTTTCATGCCAATGGAGTTTAAATGAGACCCCTGGATGAAACAGAGCGAGCAGCTTTCAAAAATGCGGAACCCTGCGGGAATTCCTCTGTGAATCACAGCAAGAACATTCTGGAAAAGATGCAGCTTGTGATGTGGGACATTTTCTCCCATTCCCTAAAAGCAAGGAGACACAAGCAGGATCCATTTTCCAAACTGATTTCAGAGCTGGCCAGGCCAGAGGAGCCAGGAATTTGTGATATCTCAAACCCTGCTCCCACCCATTCCCACGTTTCCCTGACCTGCCAGATGCAGTGCTCCTCTTGATTCCAATGCAAACACTGTTAATGTTCTGTGAAATGATTCTCCTGAAGCAGCATAAACATTTAGTCTTTTCATTAGACTAGTGAGTTTTAAATTACCCTGCCTAAAATGCAATATTAGACTGCATTAAAAAAAAATTAGGCCAACCTGATCCTATAAAATCGATTTTAGAAGGTTGACCTTGAAAATTCTTGACTTCATCAGGTGACTAACACATATTAGGCCAAGAAGATGCTTTTAGTGTGGAAGCTCAGCTTCTAGTGTATTAATATATTATATTAATATAATATTATATATTATATTAATTAATATATACTTTATATATAATATATAATATTAATATATAATTAATTATATTATATTTATAATATAAATAAATATATTTATAATATAAATATATTTATAATTAAATATATTAATAATATAATATACTATAAATATTCTAATTATAATATAATATATATAATATATAAAATATAATATAATATAATATAATTATATTATGATTATAATTATAATATAATATTAATAATATAATGAAATATATTTATAATTATATTATATTAATTATATATAATTAATATATAATTAATATATATTAATATATTATGTATTATATTAATATAATATTATATATTATATTAATGTATATATATATATCCATTTTAGTATAGATAATGGCATAAGTCATTCTCTGTGTAATTTCCAGTCAAAAACATTTTTCCCCAAACTGAAGAAAGGCACAAAAATGCAATTTCATTTGCATTCCTGACACTCAATCATCAATTTTGTCAGACGTCTCGTTGTCACCAACTCCATTTTATTTGAATTGATGACAAGACATCCAACGTTCCTAAAAACTTTTTGCTTTAATACACCTGATTTACAATATGTCTTTTATTTGAACCTTAAAAGCATATAATTTTGATGAGCATTAGAAGTAATGAAGAAAATAAGGAAGGAGAGGAAGTTTTTCCTGAACTTACTGTCTGTTTCCAGGGCAACCATGTACTCAACATCTCTGTAGATCATGCATGGTATATTTCCCTCTTTTTAAGTATGATGGGCCCAGGTAATAACAGGTTCAAACACATAAGGGAGCATAAAAGGTCTGAATCTAAATTGTCACTTTATTTATTTCTGAACATGGATAATCTTGTTTGTATGGGGATGAGGGGGGGTGGTTTGCCTGTTTGTTTGTTTGTTTGTTTGTGGGGGTTTTTTTGCTTTTCTTTTCTTTTTGTTTTTTTTTTGGTCTAAAATGTGATGAAAATAAATTAAAATAAACTGGTTGGGTTTTTTTTTTTTTTTTTCCTGCAAGGCAGAGGAGATTTAAAGTCAAAGTCAAACAAAAATTGTGATCTGATGGGACATGACTTCAGCCGTGCCATCCCCATGGAATCTCCATATCCTGGGAGTAGAATGCCTTGGAAAAACAGGTTATTTCTCCTCCTGAGTGCATCACTTGTAGCCCCATGAGGTAATGGGGCTGCTGATGTCAGAGCACTGCTGTGGAATTAATGCTCTGTGAGGATTTTGATCACTTTAATGCTGTAGGGTGTGTGTCTGCTTCTAGAAAAACGACAAACCTATCGTGTTTTTATCACCATCTTACACGGGCCAGCATCACCAAGGACTGAAGAGTTGCTTTGCCTGAGCATGGCGAAAATTGACCAAAAAAAAAAGAACAACAAGTGGTTGGATACAAATTTTCAAGCTACAGAAGAGACAGATTTGGTACATCACATTTCAGTGATTTGGTTACACATCACATTTCACAAGCGCCAGAGAAAGAACCAAGCTAAATAACTCTGTGGGAAAACACTTGCTTCTTTTATGAAAAAAAAATAAAAAATTTAAAAATAATAAAAAAATATTCATTAGAGCCTCTGTCTTTTACTGGCCACTTGGGTGGTGATGTGAAATATAGCTGTGGTGTCTTGGGAGTAGAGTACAGAATAAAGAAGTAATTTGTGAAAATTAAGCTAATGTGTCACCTGGAAGAAAAAGCTGTAATCAAGCACAGTGGGGTGCTATCAATCACCCAGGATAACTTTTCAAATGCTCACAGAGATTTCTCTCCTCCCACAGGACAGAACATTCTGAGAGCCACGGCTCATTTTGGTGCCAGCCAGACCCCTGCTGTCCCAAAAAATACCAGAAAAAAAGCAAAAGTTGCCCTCAAATTAAGAGTGATGAAGGGAGGGGTGTTTCTGAATCTCTTCAAGATGTGATCTCTCTGGTGTCAGGGAGCCTCATATAAATTATGGATTACAGTGAGGAGCCCAGAGAAGGCAAATGATTGGATTGATGGTTATATAGGACAAGTGTAATTTATGGCACTGCGTCTTGCAGGAAGGCACCACAAAAAGGAGCCAGTATGAAGGGGCAGAAAAAAAGACATCAGATTTTTCATCTAAATATGTAAAGAGGAATTTTTCATTAAGCTGTCACAAGCCCCCACTGGACAGTGTCTATATTAAAGAGGAAAGAATTCTATGATTAATGGGAAAAGTTTCTGGCAGCATTAAGAGATAGCAGTAGAATAAAGTCCATATAGCAGGAAGACCTATTAATTGCCTCCTTTGGTCCCATCTGTCTACAAAATGAATATTTACTCTCTCTCAGTATTAATCTTGGTTGGGATTTAGAAACGTGATTAGAAGAATAAATTATATGTTAAATACTTTCAGCGCTCACCATCTTAGGTAATTTTAGAAGCAGACTGGATGCATTTCTAGGACATCTCTTATATTTTAGTTGTTCTAGTGATAGCAAAAGAAAGCTTTGCTTCAGTTTTGGGGTTTTTCTTCTGTGATGCTTTGCTAAATTTTGATCTTTTACTAACATTAGCTTTACAATACACTCTTTCAAAAGTTATTCCAGTGTTTAAGATATGAGATATATATTTATGCTGCATTGTAATTTTGTACACTCTGCCTTCCTACATAAAGTTCTTAGGGTGAAAATTTCCTATTTTCCTGCTTGTTTTTTTTAAATTTCTACCATGGATAAGAAAACAACTCTATTAAATGCTTTTAGTAGTTTCATCTGAAGAGATCTCAAATATAGAGAGACAGTGCAGTACAAGAAAACAGGTAATGATAACAGCATCAATATGAACAGAAAAGTTTCCTACCAAAAACAATAAAAGAGTTTCCACCTGGCCACCAGCTCTTATTCAAATGGAGTATAATCTTTAACTCCCAGTTCTTTGTTTTTCATTTTTCCCTTTGCACTTGGGTGACAGCTTTATTTTACAGTCATGTTGGGAAAACTGGAAACTCTTGGTGAGGCTCCTGCTGATCCTTCTTGTTCTACCAGGAATTCTATGGTTAAGAAGCAGATCTGACACTCTCAACTTCCTTTAAAAAATTTCACTTCATTTTTTATGGTGATGATAACAAAAAAATAAAATATAAAAAATTTAAAAAAAAAAAAAGAAAAAAACCCAAACAAAATAAATTTTAAAAAACCAAAAGTTTAAAGCTTAAAGCAGAGAGACAGAGAGACATTTCCTCCCTCCATCACATGGAGGAACAGCAGAGCAGAGCTGAGGAGGGTGAGGAAATGCTTCCCTCACACCCTGAGCAGCAGCAGGAGACCTCTGAGTTTCAGGTCTGCTGGAAAAAGTAGCAAATAATGGACTCAGATAAACGCCCTCCTACCCAGACTGACAGAATTTAATAAGTAACCACAGGTTATGGGATGAAAAAAGGGACAGAAAATCACAGAGGCAGTCAGCCACTAAACTATCCCTGCCTTTGAAAATTTGAACTTATGTGTCTCAGGTCCAGCAACAGCTGACTGAAACACAGATAATTTTTTTTTTTCCTGTATGAAATGAATAAAGTGAAATGACAAATGAAAAAAAATGCACCTTCAAACCCTAAACATGTGATAAGAGAATTTCAGGGGGAAATTATTTTATAGCCAATGCATCCAATTAGAAATTTTAATTGAAGATGCTTATAACTGTCTTTTTAAATAAAATAAACTTTACTGAATTATTCACTCAGCACTTTAAGTCAGAATATTAAAAATTATTTAAAGCAGACCAGACTAAGCCACACAGAAACAAGGACTCAGACCAGGCAGCAACGTGTTTGATTTTTGTACACGTTCATGATTCACTAAATGATTTATGTAACCAATCATTTCCAAAAATTTATTGCACATTCTAACTGATAAATTCTGCTCCCTGACTGTTTTGTGTACAGCAAATGGTGCCTAAATTAACTCAGTTGTCTTTGAGCACACACTGATTATTCTTCCCATTTATTGAGCTCTAACCATTGTAAGGCTGGCAGAAAGTAAGTTATAAAATATTTGAGTGAAAATGGTCCTAGAAAAGCTGCCAAATAAATTAAGAAATTGGTTGAGAATGGAACTGAGTCAGAGGCAGCAGCTCACTTGCACCTGGGCCCTCATTACACCTACACAGAGGGAGTATTTTAATGCTGTCATCCACCCAGATTTTGGATTCATTACGGATTTCCCTGAAGAAGTTAGAACAGTGACTCATCCTACAGAAGTGTGAATGCAAAAGAGGGAAAATTCATATGATTCAAAGACTTTAAATTTAGAAAACTCACGGGGAAAAAGAAAAAAAAAAGTTTTGCAAAGCTTGTGGTAATTCCAGCCTCACAAAAGCCATGGAAACACAGAATAAAAACCTTACAGGGCTCCAAAGTATGATGCTCACACCTACACACATCCCCACAGCAGCACAGGGGAGATCAAGTGATTCAAGATAAGGGGGGATGGCTTCCCACTGCCAGATGGCAGGGTTAGGTGGGATAATGGGAATAAATTCTTCCCCGTGAGTGTGGGCAGGTCCAGGCACAGGGTGCCCAAAGAAGCTGTGGGTGCCCTGGAATCCCTGGAAGTGCCCAAGGCCAGGTTGGAGCAAGCTGGGATAGTGAAAAGCACTTTTAAGTATGGGTTTTCCCCATGAATTCTCTTTCTAAGAGCAACTCATACTTCTGACTTAGGTAAAAGGCTAATTTCACATTAAATTAATTGTGAGTAACACTACAGAGAAAAAAAGGATGATGTTTTTCCTGAGTATTTGTTACGTGCTTTTAAATATTGCAAAAATCAGCAGTTCACAAAAAGCTGCACAGCTGTTAAGGCCAGAATATCTTCTCCTTTACACCCAAAACTCTAAACACATCACTTACAGGAGCTTGAGCTAGACAAGGACGATTTTTTCTCTACCACCAGTGCTGCATTATTTGTTTCTTCTTCTTCTTCTTCCCTTCTCATGGAATTATTCCTCCTTTCACTTACAGGTGAGATTATTTGACTGTATTCAACTCCACATAAGACTTCAGCCTTCTTACCTAACTCAGTTTCTTGTACCTTGTAGCTGAAAGAAACTTTATGGGCAGACAGAACCATCCTATCTTGATAATTCTCAAATGAAGTTGTAGAGGTTTTAATGAAATTGGACTGAATTAATGAGTTGCCCAGTTGAAGGAAAGAATTGCAAGGCTTTGCTATAAGAGTGTCTGTAGTAAGCACTCAGCCATGCAGTAATTAGTGCAATTATTCATCTAGGCTTCAAACTTATGTAGATGCACAGCAGGACATTGAAAAGGAGACAGAAAGCAAGGCCAAAAAACCAACAACAGAAAAGCCCAGCTCTTAAATTGAGGGTTTAAAACACACTGCTGTCAACCTCAAAAGAAGTTATTTTATATTTATATTCACAAACAACCCGTTGTTCATGAGGCAAAACAGAGCATCTGCCACTCATCATTAGCAGGAGTTATCACTGTTAATGTATTTTCCAATGTCACCTGACTGTGCTGTTGTGGTGCTGCCAAACCAGAAGCACCAAATAAATGTCTGTGACCATGACTGGACATTACAAATTAATCTGCTCAGTTGCATGTCTTTAGGAGCACAGGGAAAAATCCTCTGTGACTGGAGGAGGAGGGCTTCAAATTTTTTGCTGATTGGAGAGTAATCAAGTTTTCTTCCAGGAAAGATACCCAGGCTTATGAAGCTAAACCCTTGAAGTCTGGCACCTGAAAGGATACAGAACACCAAAGGGAATGGAATAATTCCCTTTGGGGGAAGCTGAATGGAATAATTACTTCCCTAATCTTGTAGGCCACACTGTACCCCACATGACAACTGCTTTTTTGCAACTTTATGCTTTTGTTAGGACATCCTCAGGTGGTCACTGACTATAATATGAGACCGTTTTTTGGGTTTTTTTTCAGTAGGATTTCTATTGAATTTTGTCTATTTTTAATCTGCTTTGAACTCAAATCCATTCTCCAGGGACATTTAAATCTATCTCAGATTGATCCAAATATTAATTTAAAAGTGAACATGGCTCCTTCTAAATAACGAACATAGTGCTGATTTTTACACAATCACACAATGTATACTTTCTTGTGAAATAGAAAGGATTTATGGTTATTATAATGATGGTTTTCTAATCACTTTTACATCATTTCTAAAACTGTATATTTCTGGAGTCATAGAAACATAAACTCACATAATTATATGACTGGTTTTTCAAACATGAATATAGGTTTACAACAGAGTCAAAAGCCTTGTTATCATCAAAATATATATTGCCTATTTCCTCTCTTGCTGCATGGGTCTTAAATGGTCTGATTTCCAATATCTTGTCCCCACACCCTTCCATTAAAAATAAGAGCTCTTCTAAGCAGCATCTTGTCAAACTTTTTGCCCTGCAGACTGATCACCTGTTACCTCATTACTTGTGCTAATTGTCTAAGCCCCATTATTAGCTGATCTCATTAGCAAGAACTGTATCCAAATCAGAGGACAGCTGCATTCATGCATTAGTTTTACACTAAAAATGACACAATTATCATGCTTGGCTTGAAAACTGACATAAATTCCATAATTATGGTGGGATAGATGTGTCATAGAGTCACCATGGAATGGCTTGGAAGGGACTTTAAAGCCCATCCAGTTCCAAACACCCAGCCATGGACCAGGACATGAATCACACTGTCCCAGGTGCTCCAAGCCCCAGTGTCCAACATGATCTTGGACATTTCCAGGGATGCAGGGGCAGCCCCAGCTGCTCTGGGCACCCTGGGCCAGGGCCTGCCCACCCTGCCAGGGAACAATTCCTCATTGCCAAGATCCCAGCCAGCCCTGCCCATTCCCTGTGTCCTGTCCCTGCAGCCCTTGTCAATTGTCCATTTTCCCTGCATAAATGCATAATTAATGCCTAAAGGTGAGTGGGCAAATGGAGAGCCAGTGCGGTCATTCAAAGTGAAAAACTCTTCAACAATGAAGTATGCTGAGCACATGGGGGCTGCTGTGTGCTGAAACCAGAAAAAATCCAGGTCTTCAGTTTGGGATGAACAGCTCTGAGAGCAGATGTGATTGTCCCCTGTTATTCTGGGATGGAGTCTGATGGGGAAGGAGAGAGGAGAGAAGGGTTGAAGATCACCCACTCCACTCCAGGCTTCATCACCCAGAGCTCAGCTACTGAAACCATCAGGGACTTTCACCACCAGCACTCCCTGTGTTCATCAGCACCATGTCATTTTTTACACCCAAAAACAAAAAAAGTTTATTTAAGCTTCTCTAAAGGTTATTTTTTTGCATAAGCAATGAGAATGGCTGACAACAATTTAGAGCCAACCGCTGCACGTCATTAATGAATGTCAGCGCTGCAGAATGCTGCTTTGAGGTTTGGAACAGAGCTGCTTTGTCAATCCTCTGAATATTTCCATCACTCTGATAATTTCCCATGTCTACAGATGAGCCTGTGAGAAATACATACCTACTTTATATATTTTTGCATATACAATATATATGTAAATATATATGGAAGTAGAGCATACCTATATTTAGAGTTAAAACAGCTACAAACCAGTGGTGAAAGGATCTCAAAATTTCAGCCTTTTTATTTATTTATTATCAGACCTCATCTTCCTCATGCTTCTTAAGTACTCTGAGAATGACATCTTGTCACTTTTTATGTCCTGTTCTGGTTGTATCTCATCCTCTGAGGAGCTTTTCCTGATTTTGGTTTTCCATTTGTAGTTGGCACATCTACTGAATCTTCCTTTTTATGTCAGGTTAACTAGTCATAAAGTCAGCCCATGCTCTGTGATGGACATATTGGGACACATCCAGACCTTCAGCAAAACAGTAATAAACTCCAAAGTTGGAAAACAACTACACTAAAAAAAAAAAAAGTTCAAAAATAAATGTGTTTATACTGCTAACATAAGCAGCATGATAGATTCCATTATCACCAGTCAACCTCAGTCTGCTCAGATAGTGTTAAAAACTTTTCAAATTATATATGCAGTTAGGTGTGGTGTTTTGGTTTGGTTTTATTTTTCTTTTAACTGGTTTGTATCTACACTAGTTCCACATTTACTTCTTAGATCAGGGATGTGATCCTTCCATTTTTCTTTTCCCCTTAACTCATTAAGTTGGTATGTATGTGGCCTGCCACACACAGGTGAGAGCACGAAAGTAATAAATAAATTACATCCTCATCTCTTTACAGAATGCTTTTTGCAAGTTTCTCTGGTAGGAGGTTAGGTATAATTAGATATCCACTGTCTTGAATGATATGCAGAATGCTTTAAAAAAATATTATTTATTCTGTAACCTAAAAAAATTATCCAAATTTTCAGTAGGTATTTTTTCTTCCTTTTTCAGATACGTATGCCCTCTTGCCTTTTTAGAGTTAGTATGAAGTGAAATAAGTTTATCTAGAAGAATGGTTATTTATACATAGGAGGAATTTTCCTGTCTGATGTAAATTGTGGAAACTACAATGACATGACAGACCAATATCTCAAAGTAGACATGCCATTTCACAACTTGCTACATATTTTGCTTTTACTCATCCTTGTGTCTTGATCAATAGTATTATCTAGTTTACCCAGGTTATAAATAAATATTCTGACTTATTCTCCAAATTTTTCCAGTTTAATGGAGCCTCAAGCTGCCAAAAACAAGGAAAGAAAGGAAATGGAAAATCCATTTTTTAGACATTTCAATCAGAGAAGAAAAGGGATTAAGATGGTTTTAAATATTCATCTGTGTTTTGCCACATTAAAAACATAGGTTTGGAGTATAAATGTTTCCTCAGTGAACAAGTCTTGCATTTTCTTGTTGTCTAGGGCATTTTCCTAATGTTTGTGGGTCACTCCTCAGGTCCAAATCACCATTTAACATCACTGGGACTCAGCTTGGAAGACAGATCCAAGGATTTGGGGGGTGCCAAGGACAGGAAGGGTCTCCTCCTGTAGCCTTCCAAAAAATCCTCTGCAATGTGTAGAGACTGGAGTTAATTTGGTCTGCAATAAAACCACCCTAATTTTCAGATTATAGTCCCACATTACAAACCTGTCCTGTAAAGGTCATTTCACCTATACGTGGATGAAATCTGAGATTTACAAAATTTTCGTCTTAAGGGACAGATATGAGGGGCTCTCAGAAGATTCAGGGATCTAGATCAGACACAGCTAACTCAAGATGTCTAATTTTTTTCAAACTATTCTTTAAGAATATTGAATTGTAATGTTCTCTCCCATCTATTCTTCTTTGAATTAAACTGCTCATGAAGAAACAACAGCTGTCTGTCCAAACTATAGCTCCGTGTTTCTAGTTTTGATCAGATTAGACAATGAAATTATGTTTAAATATTTTAAACACTTTAAGAGACTTTATCCAGCTTTTAAAGTATTTGTCTTCAGAAATAATTTTGTAAGGAGGTAATGTCTTGATTTGATTTAAGATTGCTCATATTTGAAAGCATAAAAATGATTGCATTGATCAAGAGGGACAGTAAGTGCACAGTGATAGATAAATCACATTCATTCTGAACCCAGACTCAATTTTATCAAACAAATCTTGAAGGAGAAGATATTCCACCCAGATATCCTTTACAGCCAGGATCTGAAGAACACACTTGCTAAAACCATTGATATTCTCAGTAACGTCAAGCTGTGTATGAGAATTCATTAACAAAAGGCAAAGCGACAGGCTCTAATTAGCCCGCTTTTAAAAAGTGGATATAAATATTACATAGGAGTGTTTTATGAACACATTGGGGAAATTACAGTGATAAGCCAGCAGTGGTTTTCCAGCACTTTGGGGCAGCCTGTCCTGCAGCACCAGCAAACTTTTGCTGGCTGATAAGGACGGCTACACAGCAATTTCATTACCCACTCGCTGAACCACAGCGCCCTGTTTGTCCTTGGAGGATCATTACAGATGTTTGTAATTTAGCAGGACATTCCTAAACCCATTAATCCAGGGGCCACTTCCAAAGCATGATTTGATCAAAGGCATTAAGTGGTTGCTTTCCTTGTTTCAATCTCCAATTTGAAATACAATGAAAAATAACAAAAGGAACCAACCGAGCAAATAAAAAATGCTCAGCACATTTTAAAGGCAGTTTATTTTTTTCATGTCTTGCACAAGGAAATATTATGTCCTTTTCCATTTTGGCATATTCAGGCATTTTATTTCTTCTTTTTTTTTTTTTTCCTTTATAAAGCATGCATTGGATACAACCAGCTTTGTCTTAGAGCACGGTATAGCAGTGTCACATAAAAAATCTTGGTTAGCACTTTAAAACCTGAAAATAATAATTTCCAGAGAGTAACTGTAAATAAGACAGGTAACTTTTATGCTTTTTTGATGTGTTAGCTGAACTCACTCTTCCACACCACAGGCTGGTCCCTCACAGCCAGGCAGACACTTCTGCTGAAGTAGGGACTACACCTCATACAGAATGCATAGCAGCTAGCATAATTATTGTCAGATTCCTCCTAAAGAATGTAATTTCAGCTCCTGAGACATCATAAAAATAGAATGGGTATTGATATAAACATGGATTTTAAAGCTCAGCATCTCACAAGTGTTAATACAATAATGCAGGTGATAACTGAAGTCACAATACAATATTTCATGCAGCACTTTTTTTTTTTCTCACATAAACACAAAAACACATGATGGAGAGATGAAGTTTTGACATATATTTTATTTTCTTCAGGTTTATTTTTGTTTGCCTTGCAAAAAAAAAAAAAAAAAAAAAAAAAAAAACATGAGGAAGAATTGGAGGAGCCATTGGGTTATTCTGTCTGCTCTAATATGGCTGCCTTTTTCTTCAAGGAAATTTGTGATTAGGAACAAAGAGTGTTTGTTATTCAGAGGAAAATATTTGTATGGAACTGTTAGATTTTAATGACAACTTTAAAGCCTTTCTTTACTGCTTTATGAGATTTACAGTTCAAGGTCAAAACCCCCGTTCCCATTAAACTAAGTTATCTCCTTGTTTCATAAATGTAGTATTACAATATAAAACATACAAAATAACATAATCTAGCAAAATTGAAGGATCTACAGTAGTCCAGGGTGGGGGTTTTATAGAGGGAGGAAAGAATGTTTGAAAAAATATATATTCTTCCTCTGGAAAAACTGTAAGCTACTTTAACATAACATTTCTGACCCCCTCTGTGCCCCCTGAAAAGTCCCCAACACAGTAGAGAGGTCACTTTTGGGAGCAAGATCTCCCTGAGTTCTGTGCCTGCAAGAGGGAAGCCCCCCGTTGCAAATTTAAACTGATTGCATTTCAGTAGCAGCCTGTCTCTTAATGGTTATAAATTTATGAGCTCCTCTTAATTTTTAAACAGGGAAACAGCAAGAAGTAGCAGCACACATTGCTTCAAATTCATGTTTTAACATCAGCTGCTTCATAAAAGTAGAGCAGAAAGGTTATGGAGCCAATACTTGCCCAGTCAGCATTCATTAAACAAGTGGCCTTGGCTTCTCTGTACAGCTTGGCAGGAATATGTCACAAGGCTTTGCTGAACACTGGGGAGAAAGAAAAAGAAGGCAGGGGCTTTTTGTCCAGCTTGTGCAGAAGTAAAAATTGCCTCCTCAGCACTCCAGGAATGAGTGGCTCCCCCTGAAGCTTCTTAGTTTGACATGGGCACTAGACCATGCAGCTGGATTGAGCTCAGGTGAAGAAAGTAAATAAAAAGTTTAGCAATGCTGGAAAGAAAATTTGCTTTCTGCTGCATTGTTGCTCCAGGAACATCAGTAAGTGGAAATGTACCACCAAGAATTAATAGCATTTCTTATTTCCCTGTATACTTGAGAAAGAAGGGAATAAGTCATTGTCTTGAGATGGGATAAATTTCTGTGTTTGCTGGAACATTCCTGCCTGGACTCTGGGGGAATTTCATCCTGCCAAACTTGCCTTGACAACTGTCCTCGTTAAAATCCTCACAGGAGGGTGATCCATGCTGAGCTACCCAAGGATTTCTGAATTCTGAACACAGATCTGATGTTATTTTTCTACAGGAACAAGACCTCCTTTAATTAATTTCAGTAACTTGATGCAAATGACCCCCATTCAAGCAATGGAAAACATAAGTAAATTTGTTGGTACTTGCACAGTTACATAAAATTTCAACTAGCGTGAGATTTTTAAATTCTGTATCATTTTCTTTTTCGTGCTATTTAGTTAGAATTTACTTCTTTGTTAATACCTATCTCTGTGGACTCTCAGTGTTCATCAAAACTTATGGTCTGCTGGGTTCCTTATAAGTAGGAAAAATGTAATCTTCAGTTTCAAAGTTATCTTGTTTGTGTGTTCGCTAATTTTTATAATATTTTTATCAGGCTATTGATAAAAATATTATAAAAATATATATTTTTTTAAATATATATTTAAACTTTTCTTTCCCACTGTAGAAAGCTGTGGAAGAGATATTTGCCTGAATTGTAGACACTCAGTGACAGTGGCCAATTTTGACATGCCTGTAAATTCTGACTGAGAGCAACATGTTTAAAGCTTTATATTAATGAACATTCTTGAGCAAATTGAAGCTGAAATGTTTTTGGATAACTTATGAACTAAATGAGCACCTCAGCTACGTAGAGACAGACAGTCCACAAATGACTGACACAGAGGAGACTCCTGAAATGAAGACACAGATCAATCCACCAGTACATTCCATCAGAAAACTTCTTTTTACAGCTGAATTGTCATTATAAATATTTGGCTGCAAATTAATGCTTCAGCGTAAAAGTTCTCAATGTAGGCCACTAAGTTTCAGTATCTTGAACTTGACTTAATTTTATAGAGTGGAATGATAAATAGGTATCTAATCTCATGTTAATTTTTAGATGTAGATACATGAAAGACATATATATGAGCACAAAAATATGAGCCCAGATGCTCAGGTTCTGGTATGTGTGTTTAAAAATTTGGCCAAAGATTTCTTCAGCAAAAGGGTAATTGAAGTCTGGTATTAAGTGTTTTAACCTTGCAAAGCTTTACAGTGTGTCCTTCATCACATTTCCACTGAGTTTATGATTAATTGACCTCTCAAGCCATTAAACTATTCTGCCTTGTATTGTTAGCCTGATTGTAAATCACCTCAGTATTTTTCCCAATATTTTCCAGTAGTTTTAAAGTTAATGTGTTTGGAAGGACACTGCTCTTTTTTTCAGGATCAAAATGTGCTTCTTAACGTTTACAGCAGTTTTGTGCTCAAAAGACACATGGTTTTGAGTATTATAAGATCATTTCCTTTAGCAGCCCCATGGAGAAATCTTCATAAATTAACGGTTTGTCTAAGCTGGGGATCACCCCAGTTCAGCTGCATGATTCACTCACAGTGAGTGCCCTCACCTTGCTTTCCCCACGTACACTGAAAGCTGTGACTGCCTGACTGGAGCATGAGCAGGCACAGCAACCAGAAGCCTGAAGTGTACATAAAGCTGTTTATCAAACACACTGCTTGTTTCCTTCAGGGAAATGCTCCTTTGAGCACCCATCATTTCCACGCCTCCTTTTTCCTTTTCATCTTTTTTTTTTTTTCCCTTAATTCACTGTGCTGTTTGCCCGTCGAACAGGAGTTCAGACATTTTGCAGGCAAATCACCAGGAGCTTGTGAGACACACACACACACAAACCCCTGCCTGGATTCAGCATGAAACAAGAAAGGCAGCAGCAGTGCAGTGATGGATGTTAACTTGATTTTTCACATTGCCACTGCTTCTGGACCTCACCATGTGCGTTTCCCTGATAAGGTGTCTCCCTCCTTTCCCCAGTCCACACTGCTGACCTTGAATCCATTTGGAGCAGAAAGGCTGGTGCTGGCTGCAGCAGATTAATATGAGCTCTGATCATGTTGGTTTTGATGAAGGTGCTGAGGTTACAGAAATGTAATTGGTACCCCACAAGGTACCATAGCATGAATAGTGACAGCAATTAATCCTTTGCCTTCTGATGGCAGTGATAAAATAGTTGTTGCTGCTTCTAACAACTGCACTCGTGTCCCGGAAAGGAAAATTTAACTGTCCCAAAAAGGAAAAAAATTACACTTTCCATCTCTCTGAAATTTTTTAGTCCTCAAAGCCAATGGTTGTTCTTGGAAAGACATTTTGTTGGTTTGCAAGGTACTTCTGAGATCCTTATTAACAAGAATTTTTGTTTCTCTAGAATATTATCAAATTATGTGATATAAAATGTTTTTAAAACTTAACTAAAAAAGAGAAGAAAATACAGAGTTGCTCCAGGGGACAAAAAGGTTAACTTTGCAACAATTTCTCATATTTCTCAAAACAAAATCTTTGAAAATACATTGATTAATACTGACATAATAAAAGAACCTAAATATGTTGTTTCTCTCATAAGGGAGAGAAAGGTCAACCATCTTTTCCGATGAGACACTTTTTGCAGTAGTATTTATATTTGCTATTCATAAATAATATTTTATATATATATATTAATCGATATCTTTAAAGCATTGCAACAATATTAGAAAAAACATGGAGTTATTGCATTTTTCCTATGATGTCCCAAGAGAAACAATACATTAGGTTTTTCTCAATATGAGCTTACATATAAAACTGCTCTCTTTCCTTCTTTCTTTTGTAAAAAAAAAAAAAAAAAAAAAATCCATCAAAACTTTGTGTTTCTTTACTAAAGCACATCACCACTGGATGTGTCTCTACCACATCTCCATTTTCCAGAGTCGATTGGTGGCAGCTGACCAGGAGCCACAACAAAGGAACATCTCTAAACTGGGATATGGGAACATACAAAACCCTGTGCAGGCTCCAGCTACTCCACTCTCCCTTTTTCTAGAAGTGAATAAATAATGCAGGGATTTGGATCTCCTGGAAGAATGATGACAAACACAAAACTGTCACAAACCCTCTCAGATCTGTATCAACCTGGAGTTTAAGCTGCCAGCAGAGTTAATATGGATGAGCATGGGAGGGTTGTGGAAAGAGTCAGGAATTTAGGGAACTTTAAGAGCACTTTGATGGCATAATATAGATGAGAGAGTGCAAACACTTCTCATGCATTTATGAATGTTTGTGGAAGGGATTTAGTCAATTAGTTTTACAGCAGTGCCTCCTAAAACAATAGCAACATCTGGCAGTGAATCAAGAGAAATAATGGAAACCGAGTGAATAATGCACAGAATTTAAAGCAACTTTTAATATGCCAGTGCCCACCATTTTTATTTCATCCAAGTATAACTGAGAACAGCAAAGAGAAAGAAGACAGCAGTGTGAAGAGGGCATTCTGACATTCTGAACTATGTGGGGATCAACAGCTTTAAATTTACTTTGGTTTTACGTTGTGTTGTTATGTGTTGTGGTATAAAGGATATTGAAGCCTGCTTCAATGACCAGATTCTGAGGGCAGTGGTCAAGGTGTTGCACTCTGCCTGGGAATGTATAAATAGAATACCTGAGGAACACCAAGAATGGTCTTGGAAAGGGCATGGATCCTTCTGTTCCATTATGGATGCCAGGAAGGGGAACACAAACCGTCCTCCAGCCATGGAGTTATTCAGTGTGGGAATGGAAAAAGCCCAGATCTCCAAGCTGACTGGCCCTGACTGGGGGAGGAGGTCAAACAGAAGAACTCCTGAGGTTCCTTCCACCATGAATTCTGCAATTCTCTTCATTCTGTTCTGGGGTTCTGTAGCAAAGAACTTTCTTCAGAATACTGCATGCCCTTTGTGAAGGTTTCTCTGCTCGTAAGGAGATGTGATAGGAAGATGCATTATGTGGGGACCATTAAAAGCTTGGATAGTCTTTGCCTCACTTAGGAAGAGGGTGGTAGATTCCCGTACAGGTGACCTTTATTGTTTCCTGACTGGCCTGTTCCTGCCCAATGCACATATGCAACAATAAAAAATGATGTCTTTACCTCTTGCAGGTTACAAAGTCATCAGCAACCCTTGTAAATAGATAATACATCTCCAGCTAAACAACCTTGTTATCCATCTACAACACTGCCTATAACTTTAAATAACTTGGGATTAGAGCTAAATATACTTTCTTTATGGCCTTGAATTAATAGCTCACATTCAGATAGTCCCCATCGCATGAGCAGGCATTGACGTATGGTTGACATCAGTGCCAAAAGTGATAAATTCAGCACTGAAATTGCAGAGTTAGGACCTTTGACTGGCTGATGCTGCAAATTCTTCTGTCCCAAAAGCATCATAGCCCAGTTTAGCATTATAAAGTCATTACACAGGCTGATGAATTAAAACCATTTTGAATTCCTTTCTTGATGTTTTATAATTGAGTTGAGCTATGACATATTTCTATCAGGAATTCAAGCAAAGATTACACCTCAGAAACTCAAATATGAAGGTATACAAGGATTTGATTATCATCCCTAACAGAAAGAAAAATATGTGCTATAAAACCTGTGCCTTGTGTGTTTTTAATTTTCCCCCTTTTCATTAACTTTTTAAAGTTTTTATGAAAGGCCTAATTAACAGTAAATATATTTTTGCCTTAATCCTCTGCTACCACTTTTTTCTTCAGTAATAAATTGCCTTGTCATTAATTATAATGTAAATTTATTATGGTAATTTAAGTTATCAAGTTTTAATTTTCTTCTGAATCTTAGGCAGGTTATACACGGAATAATATACCATGCTGGAAACTGTTATATAAAAAAATACTGAAATCTGGATTAGACCCACTTCAACAGACAGTTTAGCACATTAGATTTTTTTCTGGTTAGATCATCTTCTTAGAAGTATCACCCAGAATGACTATAGGTAAGCAGAAGGGAAATACTAAAGTACAGCTGGAACTGATTTTTTAGTGAGGGAACATATTGCATAAACTTAAAAAGACTTCATAAATTAAGAAAGTGTTGGCCCTTTTGTAGTTTGACAGAGCTCACACTGAATAAAAACACAACGCTGTAATGAATAAACAGAGTCCAGTAGGACCAATCTCCACCCAACTGCAGAGTTTGCCAGGAACCCAATGAATTCACTTTAAGTGATTAACCTAGAAACAAGAACTGTAAACCCAATCATTCTTCTTATCTCCTTGAGGGAAGGGGCACGCGCAGCAGGTCAGCTTGTGCAACAGCCCCAGGAGTGGACCGAGCTATTTCAGAGATTACCACCTGAAAAGCATCCATTCCAGAGTTCACTGCTCAAAAACCAATGCCCTGGGTTTCGAGAAGGACTTTTAGAGACAGTCAGCTACTCACTCTATTGCTCATTCCTTTGTCACAAAAGCCTTGATGACACTTCATCATTTACAGCACCCTGGGTCTTTTTATCGTCTCTAAGTGCTCCTGTTGAAAATGTTTGAAGAGGCAGCTTTGTTCAGCACAAAACTTTGTGTGCTGTCAAAGTTAGAAATCCTTGAAAATGTTTCAGAAAACTGAATGCTGATTTCTAGACAGAAGTCAGTGCTCGTGTTTCAGAGCAAGTAAAATAAACTGGAGAACAACTGAATTAAATAAAAACCCCAAATAATCTAAATAAATACTTATTCTGCACTGTGGTTGACAGGGCAATACAGATAGCTGTCACATGAGTGTTTTGTGTACTTGGAGAGTGATAATTTGAATTCAAATATTTAATCTTTGTGGAAATTTGCTGCAGATCTCGTCATTTTCATTATCTTTCACTTGATGGCTTCTTAGGAATACAGCCCACAGGCAGCAAGGAATAATTCAAATATCTAAACATGTCTTGAAAACACAGAACTACACTTCCAGATCCAGGTTCTAGCAATGGTTAATCTTTCTTAACTTATTATCACAAAGTTCTTATTATAGTTTCTTCAAAAAGTAATTAGTATGAATCTGGGAAAAAAAAAGTTCAAATAGAAGCTTATGCAGAATTGATTTTATGGATCATTCATATATTACTTTCAGGAAATGACCAGCCTCAGTACCATATTTATGCATTTATCATATCCTAAAGTGACTATTTTTCCTTTTTATCAAGTCTTAGAGAGGTTTTATTTTATTTTTTTACTCATTTGCACAACTAGAGTGTTAAATTACATACTAGGAATATGTGATCATTTACATGTATGAATGGCATGTTTGTATCCAACTGGAAATTTTCCCCGAGAACAAATGTAATTCTCAGAATCAGTCCAAGTTATATGGATGGGTCCTTATCCTTGTGCCCTCATGTTTGAGGTACTTCACTTGATTCTCAAAACATCTTTTTACTGGTTCTCTTCTTCCATAAGCTGATCTTGTCATGAAATACCAAAGTTCCTCATTGCGACTTCATCAGGCTTGCTCCCATTTTGTTCTCCTGTTTTTTAATTAATTTTTCCAGGCCAAAACTCACCACACAAATTTAATATTTATTTTTCTTCAACTTGAGTGTGACTGGTAAATGATTGATTGTTAGGGACTTCAGTATCTTGGGTGGGTTCAGGTGCAGACAGAGAATAAAAAACATGGGATGTTCACATCCTCTGGTGACAGATATGTCCAAAAAGTTAAAAGTCAGAATTTTGTTTTTCTCTCACCTTGAGAAACAGAAAATCAGTATAAACAGGCAATGTCAGTGACTTACTGTATCACTTCTAGGCCTGGTAGCCTGTTCTGCTCTTTTTCCATTCCTTATATTTCCCCACACCACACATGATAAAGTGAATTGGTGCTGGCCATGGCTATGTTAGATTTCAGCAATAGTAAAATTCATATCATCTTTGCTTTTTTGTTCTGTGTAGGACTTGAGAAAAAGATGGAAAGCTTTCCCCCAGGGCTGGGTGTGAAGGGGGAAGTTTGCTGATTTTGGGTTGCTAGGCAGAGCAAGAGCCACTGTGATACTCTATCATTTAAGGGAGAGCTCACGATAATTTTGGCAGTCGGTCACAGCACTGACACACAGAGTTTTTTCTGAATACAACTTCCACATAGCTCTTCAGGACACTTGTGAAATCCCATCGTGAAGGGTAAAGGCTGGGAAATTATTACTAAAGCCAGAGTGGTTTCCTTTCATTAGACCTACCCATTTTTCTGCTGGGTACTAAAAAAAAAAAAAAGGCAGAGATTCTTAGAGAGTTAACACTTAACAACTAACCTCTAGAATTATAAACAGACAGATGGTACATTTTCAATGTCAAAAATTAAAGACCCCAAAGTGCAGGACAATTGCCTAGCAGCCCTCTTTGTCCTAGTCTAATGACAGCATGGATGTGAATTACTTGAGGACATTTTCTGGGGGAACTTCACCACCATGTCTCTGAATTTCCTCAAATATCTGATGAGTTTTCCACATGATCCCTAAATTATGGCCTCTTTTAGTTTTCACCTTCTTTCTCTCCAAGCCCCTGTTATCCCAAACCCCATTCTTTATGAGCCTAAAGAATTCCAATAATGGAAAGCACAGCCTCTTGTGTAATTATTTTTGTAGATTTTTTTCCCTTCTTTTCCAGAAGTAGGTCAATGTTTTATACAAGTTCCTCAGGAATGACCCAGGGAATGAGAATAACAATATTAAATATGCACAGGAGCCCTCAGATCCCCTTATCCTCAAGATGATTCTGCAGCTCTCAGGACACGGAGCAGCACGGGGGTGTTTTTAAAAACCTTCTGCATCTCCCTATGGCTCTGGGAAAGGAAGGAGGAGCAATACCCAGGAGCTGGATTATCACACCAAGGCTGGTTCATTTGCTCAGTAATTATGACTGATCTTACACCCAAATGTGGCAAAGGCCAAGAGGAAGGAGACACTAAGGAGACTCACTAGTTTGGGTGACAATCACCGTGATGGGGTTAGGACAGAAAGAGCACAGACACAAACATTAAGTGCATGGGAAAAAAAATTTATCAAACAAAGCTGTTATTATCAGTTTAATTTCATTTCAGTGACGCAAAGGGGGATTTGTATCCTCATTAGAAATCTAAATTGCCAATGTCTGCTCCTATATCTTTTCCCAGGAAAATTATTTATAGTAATACTTGGCAACTGGGCTTGGAGGAAAAAAAATCATGAAACTTCCATTTGCAGTGTTAGAAGTCATGTTCTTTAAAATGTGATTTATCAAAAACATGATTATGAGAACTTTTAAATGTTTAGATTTTTTTAAAATCAGTTATTGTCTGTAACCCCTTTCTAATCATGTTAGTCCCGAACTTTTAGAACATAGTAATATAGTATATATATATATAAAAAAATCTGTAATTACCTAAATTCACTAGAGGATGGAGTTTACTTCATGCTGTAATATTAATAATTTAATATAAAGAGAAAATTTTAAAAAAAACTTAATTAAAACCTGAAATGGAAAATTCTCACATCATGCAACAATCACATAATTTGTATTTTGACTCTGGGAGGGAAAACAAAAGAACGACCCTCTGCGTGTGGAAACAGAATTGAAAATAAGACTTTTCCTGGTTTCAGCTCAAATAGAGTTGCTGTTGGAGGGGTGTGTTTGGATTTTATAATGAAAATAGTGTTGATAACAGTCTGATTGTTTGGGTTTTCACTCAGTTGTGTTTACCTAAGTCAAACATTTCATTTCCTTTGTCTACCCCTCTGGCAGAGAGGAGATTCTCAATGGAAAACTGGGAGGGAACATAGCCAGGACAGGTGACCCAAAGTGGCCAGAGGGATACTCCACACCCCAGAACACCATGCCCAGGATATAATCTGGTTTATATCCAGAGAGCTCCCAGAATCCCAGCTGATCCGGGCTGGGGAAGAGGGATGTGGCATCAGTCAGCAGATGATGTGCGATTGCATTTGTGCATCACTTATTTTCCTTTTTAATAGTCTTTATCATTATAATTGTTACTGTATTTTTTGTTTTATTTTCAATTATTAAACTGTTATCTCATCATATCAGTTCGACTTTGATTCTCTTCCCCATTCCACCAGGATGGGCTGAGAAGAAAGCGTGAGTCGAGCAATTGGCTGTGTGATGTTTTGTCTCCAGCTGAGCTTAAAACCACAACAAATGTTAGAAACATTTTAGAAACCACCCAGTAGCAGAATTGCATTACTGTCTCTCCACATTCCTACAGTCCTGGATCAAGGCTGTCATGATGCAAAAGAAACCCTGGCTTCCCAAACAGCCTGGGTTTTTGGGTTGTGGTATGATTCCTTCTCTGGCTTCGAAATGTGTTCATCTCTGTCATGGACATATTTTCTGAAAAATACTTTTGCTAGGATTTTTCTCCTAGAGAAGCTGAGAGGCCTCAGAAACAAAATGTAAACAATGGTTATCTGCTGCTGTGAAATGCAACAGGTGCATCTGGGATTGGTCTCATGTGGTTGTTTCTAATTAATGGTCAATCACAGTCCAGCTGTCTCAGACTCTCTGGTCAGTCACAAGATTTTATTTTCGTTCCATTCCCTTTTTGCTAGCCTTCTGATGAAGCCCTTTCTTCTGTTCTTCAGTATAATTTTAATGTATCATTTTCTTTTAATATCATATATATCATAAAATAATAAATCAGCCTTCTGGAACATGGAGTCAAGATTCTCATCTCTTCCCTCATCCTGGGACCCCTGCAAACACCACCACGCACCTCCAATGACCAATGCTGATGGAATGTATACAGACCCAAAACTGCCTCCAAAAAAATTATATTGGTGATACCTATTTCTTCAGCTCTGTCTGTCTGTGGAAGGTATTACTCATCATCTCTGCAATACCTTTACTTCTTCAAGAGTTTTTAATCTGCATTTTAATTTAATCTGGCAGTGTCACTGCCCCAGACACCACAGAGGCTCACAGGCTTCCACCTTATGGAATCACAAAATCCTGAGAGGTGGAAAGGACCTCCAATATCCCTGAGGATCTGCTAACCCAGTCCTGCCAGGTCCACCAGTAACTCACACCCTAAGCTCCACATGCAATGTTTTATCACAAGAGCTTTGGACAACAACCACCTAATATAAGTGAAGGACAGTGAAAACTGCTGTGGGTGACAACCTTTTGTCATTAGCCTGAGAAGAGCTCCCCTTGAAGATGGCAAATGAATATGTTGGCTGCCAAACCAACCCAACTGTTATGCAAAAGGCCTCGGATGACAGTTTGAGGTAAGCACAAGACAGAAAATACAGTGTCTAAACGCCCTGCTGTCTTTCCCAGAGCTCCGTGAGGCCGTCACATCCTTTGGGGATGTCATTGCGTGTTGGTGATAAAACACCTTCTGCTTCAGGAGGCTGGAGCAGGTTTTGAACACATACAAAATTAAACAAGCAGCTTCTGAGAGCATGGCTTACACAGCAGACCATCTGCCCGTCCTGTCCTGCTTTCCCACATGTCCAGTTGTTCCCTCAGCCATTCAATTTAGATTTCACAGCACCACCAGCCCAGGGGAGGTGAGATGGGAGTGAATTTGTCTGTTATATATGTATAATTTCATTATCATGAACTATTTTTGGGTTAAGAGTTACAGACCAGCTCTCATTCTTGGTCTGCATGCTATTGCTTTAGACAGTATATTTTTCTTTCCTTGTCAAAAAGCAAAGTTATCACTGTCATATATTCTAAAAAATCTCTTTGCCCTGGATTTTCTCCAGGGCAGCTGAGAAGCCTCAGAGGAAAAGGAAAACAATATTCTCTCATTTGCTTCTCCTGTGTTTTGCTGCTTTGGAATGTGGTTTGGAGATTGTTTATGCAACATGTGAATTGTTTTGACTTAATGACCAACCATGGTTAGGCTGTGTCAGGACTCTGGAAGGAGTCACAGGTTTTTCATTATTATGTTTTAGCCTTCTGTCAGTATCCTTTCTCTATTCTTTAGTATGGTTTAGTATAGTATTCTTTAATATAATATAGATCATAAAGTAATAAATTAGCCTTCTAAGAACATGGAGTCAGATTCATCATTCCTCCCTTCGACAGGGGTCCCAGAAAATGCCACACAAAGTTTGGACAAAATTTTGAATATTCAAAAAATTAATTAACCTTCACCAGATAGATTAAAAATCCATAGAGTTTGTGATATGAGATGATGGAGAAAATAAAATAGATATATAGAACATCATAGTATCATTACCATATTTATCGTGTTTTACTATTGATACTTTCTAGTTTATGGAACATTGCACTTAGAATTGATGTCATAAACTTAAATAAATTAACTCTTTTTATTTAAAAAACATGAAAAATATTTCACTAAAGCGTTTCAGTATTTCAATACTTTCAATTACTAAGAAAAAAAAGTGTTTGGGAAATATTTTCTCTCCTACCACCACTCTGAAGCATTTGAAAACATTACTCTGGGTAAAGATGGGGGTTTTTTTTCCACTGCTGTGTGCCAACACGAAGATAAGTGCCATCTGTGAAAGGGATCTCTTTATCAGGCTTCAACAGTTGTAGGGAAATGCTAACAGAAGTTATTGTTGCAAGGAATGGGAAATATATCCTAGGAGAAATGGACACTTCAAAAGCACTGAGCCCTGGGACACGCAGAAAAGTTCTGTTTCAGTTTATGAAAGTTTCCAAAGGTCACACTCCCCTCCCTCCCGTGGCTTTGGCCCGAAACAAGAGTGTCAGAAACATTCACTCCAAAGCTGTAAATGTTTTGTTGCTCTCATTTCATTCCAGAAAAAAGCAAGAGTGTAGGGACAGTTTCTGACCATTTTGAAATCAAAGACTACAAGGAGTGATATGTTTATTTAGATATTATGTGTGCATATTTTTTTTTCTTAAATTGGAAAACGTGACAAAATTTAAGTGTCTCTCAAAAAGAAACAAAATAACTTGGCACAAGGAAATTGAGAATGCCCCTGTAAATTAAAAATAAGGCCCTGAAAGAACACTTTTGGATGTAACAATTTTTTTTAAAAGAAACACAAATATAGTCATACAGGGGTCCCTTCTAGATAGCACTTATTTTACAGAGGAAGGTTGTAATTTTAAGGTAGCATGGTATTGATTGAGAAATAAAAGAAGTTTGGAAACTTTTCTGTAGTAAGTGGAGTGATTTGGTGCTTATTCATACATAACACGAGGAGTCTAGATGTGACATTTAAATAGATTAATAGACATCAAGACTAAATGATCAAATAGGCAAAATGGTGAAACTGAGGGAAAAAATCATGAGAAGAAGACCATAATTCTATACCTTCCTCCTTAATCACTTGAATGTGCCCTGAATAAACCTCTTTTCCTTCAACATCATAGCTCAGAGAATTTTTGGTCAGATCTGGAGAGCTTCAGATCACTGACCTGGAGGTGAATGGCTCAGTACCTGTACCCTCCTGCATGGGTCAGATCCTCTGAAACACAGGTTTAGGTCAAAGTCATACACTAAATACTTGACTGAATACATTTATGCATAAAACAAGGAAAACATTTATTGTATGCTAAAGCATGAAGAATTTTAATATAAGGGCAGATAACCCCATTCTGCTTGCATTAATCTTGTGAATCCATAATTTTAAATTACATCAACTCAAAGGGACCAAGTGTATTTGCTGTAAAAGCAAATGGTTCATACAATTTAAAAAATGGAATGTGCCTGAAATTAGAATTTTTTTTTAAATAGAAAACAAAACAAAACAAACAAACAAACAAGAAGAAGAAGAAAAAGCTGCATAAAGTTGTACAGCATAAAGATCTCCAACTGCAATTTTTAACACCAAAAAAAGAGTAAAAATTAGGATGACAGACTAAAATGTACTACTGATAATCGTGATGAGCATCAAAGAGAAGCAGACTGTCAGTACGTCCATATGCAAAATTCACTATTGACAAGAGCAAAAAACTATGTTTTCAGAATATGAACTTCTTCAATATATGCATGAATTTTATCACAAGATTACCACAGAAGGAAGCAGCTTCAGTGGCATAATTGCAAATTCATTTTCTCATAAGGTACTTCAAAGACTGAAGATCTCCACTACGGTGATATTTGGATTGCTGTCTGAGGAAAATAGTCTCAAAACATTTTAGAGTCAATGGTTTAGTAGCTCTGAACATATATTCACTCCAAATGATTTAATAAAGTAATATTTGATGGTAATTAGTTGTTTATAAGTACAGCTGTTGTATTTAGACATTGGTGCAATATGTCTTGGCTGCTGATGTAGATGATAAAATTCCGTGGAAGACAGTTTTGACACTTAAATAGGAAAATGAGTTACTAGAAAGGGAAATGTTCTTGTTAGATGGTGCAAGATGATATATTCCAGTGGTCAGTACAGCATAGAAAATTACACCTGTATTAGTAAAGGTATTTTTGCATATCTTTGAAACAAAGCTTTTCACTGTCATGGTGAAGAATGAGCAAAAGCAATTTGGAAACTATTGGATATAAGATGGGGTCTATTATTCTTCCAGATCTACCAGCATGGATCTCTGATGAGTTTTTGGGTTCAAAGCTCCAGAAACATGAGCATCTCTAGAATCAGAGATCTGAGAGTTGGGATTGATCAGCCCAGAAAAAAAAATTTTTGGCTTTAGCTCAGGGTGGGCTGGCAGGGCCTGAAGGGGCTGCAGCAAAGATGGACACGGACAATTGCCAAGGGCTGCAGGGCCAGCAGCCAGGGAATGGCTGCCAGTGCCAGAGGGCAGGGCTGGCTGGGATCTTGGCAATGAGGAATTGTTCCCTGGCAGGGTGGGCAGGCCCTGGCCCAGGGTGCCCAGAGCAGCTGGGGCTGCCCCTGCATCCCTGGCAGTGCCCAAGGCCAGGCTGGACACTGGGGTTTGGAGCAACATGGGACAGTGGGAAGGTGTCCCTTCCAGCCCAGACCTTTTTTGTGATTCTATGTAAGAAGATGTTCACAAAAGTACTCCTTGCTGAAGACACTGGAAGAGTAACCCCCACTGTAAATGGGTTTTCTGACAGATTCCCCCATGTGGGATCTTTGTCTGAGTGGTCTGCACTGAAATTGTGACTGCAGCCTTGTCAGGGCAGAAGTGATTCAGCTGGATAAAGAAGAGACCTTTCTGATTTGCAAGATGTTTGGGTTTGTTATTTCATTATCTGTGTCATTTGAAAGCATCTGTGACTGTGTTGCCTGTTTTGGATGTTGCAAATGTTCTGTTTGCATTCCCTCAGACAAAACTCAGTGTGATTGCAGATAATTGCAAAAGAGCAGCAGAACTACAAAAAGCACAGGGATGCCTAACAAGTGCAGTAAGCATAGTTGCCTACCAGTTTATTTCCTCTCCTTAATTACCTGGCCTGGTTTAGAGGTAAAATGAGGAATGTTAGAAGACACAAAGATTTACCTGTCACCAGCTGTGATCACAAAGGCATTTCTGCTATGCAGAAAGATGTTCATGAGTATGGCCAAGGCCAGGAGGTGGCACAGAGAGTGTTCAGCCCAGAGAAAATCTAAGGATTGAAAGGTCTTGCCAAAGAGTTGAAATGTGACTGAGGAAAAAAATCTGAGCTTGGAGGCAGTTGCCCCCTGTTCCCATGAAAGGTAGGCACTTGTAATCACAATATTAATAGGCTCTCAAATCCATCCTGCTGTTAGACTGCAGCGTTGTAACAGCAACAGCTGAACCTGTGCATTTTTACAGGAAAAACTAAATCTGGGAACTAGATTTTGCCCAACAGCCCCAGAAAATTTGTGTGGGAAGCATGTTTATCAGCAAGACAACAGCTTGAACCCTGACCCATTGATTACGGTTGCAAAATTTTGACACAATATCATAACAAAATCCTCCAAGTTTAGTAGCAATGATGTACCCAAATCAGTCTGGGGTTACAATACCAAATTACCTAGACTGACTAGACAGCGGGGGCTTTTTTTCTCTCCTTTCCCAAAGTTCTTATTTTGGATTTGATAGAAATTTAGAACAATAATTATCTGAAATGGGATTTTTTTTGAGCTTTGCTGCAAACCTTTGTGTATATAAAACATGTCTAAAACTGTTGGCAGATAAGCAAAAAAGATAGCCAAACTTAGATTCACATAAAACTCCATCATATATCCACAAAGTCACCTGAGTGATACTTTCAATATGCTGGGTACTGATATAGCTGAGGCTGAGCTGGCATCTCTACATCTCAGCTGTCCATTTACTAATGTAGGGAACTGGAGTGCAACTCTATCTTGCAGCGAACCAGTGTAGGATAGATACATTAATGAGAAAAAAAGAATAATAGAAGCCATTCCAGTGTGAAATGTGATGGAGCACAGCTCGGCCATATCACCTCTTTCTGTCTCTCTTGGGAAGAGGGCAAGCAAAGAGAAATATCCAGACCAGATCAGCAATGCACAACAGCTTCTCCACGTACCAGGGGAGTGCTCTACCAGGCACAGGCTGCCAATTTATTGGTCTTTTTGTACGGGATGAAAGATGTGGATGATAGGAGAGATAAATCCACCTGAGAATCTGGCCCTGGAGTATTTAGGGGTTATATTGTATGATTGGGATTTTCATACCTCTATTGACTTCACAAAGCCAATAGAAAATATATAGAGAGGAAAAACGAAGAAGTAGAATCCCCAGACCGCACCATGTCTCTCAGGTCTGGTGTGATATCCTTCATTTCGTCTTTTCAATGCTTTTTCATCTGTCTACAGAAGTTGTAAGTGGATATTAGGGTCTCTGCTTTGCAGTCTAAGTGCAAGTAAAGGTTCCAGTCTGTACATGTCTGGAAAAAAAAGCATTACAGGCCTTTTCTCAACAATTCAATTTTTACTCCAGGTGTTTCTCTATGAGAGATCATTCACTCTTGCGTAGGCAAAATGCCATATGAAGCAACTCAGGAGGGATCTTTCTTTCATAATGCCCTCTGTTTCATTACACTCTGGCAAGCAAAGCATGTTTTATGGCTTTTATTTTATTTCCTGCACCATTGTACTGATGGAGGTGAGAAAAAACTCGTCAGATAAGGAACAATGAATGAAAAAATAAAAAGCAAAGTGACAGTAACTTTTCCACAGGAATAAGAGGAGCAGATAGTAAGAAAGTTCACAGACAATACTGGGCAGAGCTGTCGACTCCCTCGAGGGCAGGGAGGCCTGGCAGAGAGGCCGTGACAAGCGAGAGGCCTGGGCCAGCTCCAACCTGTGAGGTTCACTAAGGGAAGGTCTGGGATTTTGCTATGGACAGACTGGGAATTGAGAGGCTGGGAAGCAGTGCCAGGGAAAGGGACAGGGGTGCTGGTCAGTGGCAGTGTCCTGGAGCCAGCAGGGACATCCCTGTCCTGGGGACACTGGGCCCAGCATGGCCGGCCGGGGCAGGCAGGGATTGTCCTGCTCTGCTCTGGGCCAGGGCGGCCTCACCTGGAATATTGGGTGCAGTTCTGGTATCACAACATTAAAAAGGCATTAAACTGTCAGGGAGTGTGCAGAGGAGGCCATGGGGATGGTGCAGGGCCTTGAGGGGAAGCTCCATGAGGAGCAGCTGAGGGCGCTGGGTCTGTTGAGATGGAGGAGAGTGAGGGGAGGCCTCAGGGCAGCTCTGCAGCTTCCTCATGAGGGGAACAGGAGGGGCAGGCATGATCTGTGCCCTGTGGTGACCAGGGAATGGCCTGAAGTTGTGTCAGGAAAGGTTTAGGTTGGATACTAGGAGAAGGTTCTTCCCCCAGAGGGTGGTTGAGCGCTGAGCAGGCTCCCCAAGGAGTGGTCACAGCACCAGTCTGAGATCAAGGAGTGTTTGAAAAATGTTCTTGGCCAGGAACTGGACTCAATGATCTTTGTGGATCCCTTCCAACTCAGCTTATTGTGTGGTTCTATGAATATCACTTAAATATTAAAATCTTCTCTCAAAAATTGAAACCTTACCACTGAATCAATGCTTCTTCTAGGGGCATCACCCTCTTTCCACACAGGGTGTGCGTGTTTCCTTTCCCTACTCATTCCAGCAATATGTTTAAAATCCTCAAGAATCCGTGTTTTATCTTGTTCTGATCTTCAATGTTTCTCCAATCCCCCTCAACAGTTTATGTTTGCAGTCAGGAAATCACAAAAACAGGACAACACTGACCACCCCTCTACAGCACAGTGCTTCCAGCTACTGCAAGATGCAAGCAGATAAATCTTTTTTTTTCCCCAAAAGATAAAAACGCTCTCACTCTAAACAGTGTTATGCTCTTATTTGGCAATAATCTCATGGGATTTATTTGCAGTATGACTGGATAGCTTGTACCAAAATTGTGATCAAAATTTTTGTACACATCACACATACACGCACACACACACACACAATGAAAGCCAGAATCCATCTGTCTGGATCAAAAGTTCTCCTGGGAACTCCAGCTTGTTGCCTAATGCAGGAGCTCCTTCTATTGGCAGACAAATTGAGTTAGAATGGGGAAAAGTCACCTGATAAAGGGGGAGTAAAAATAGATTTTGATGCAAATTTTAAGATGAACTCTCATTAAACACAACTATATACAACTACTGTTAGGAACCTAAAGAAAATGCTGCCCTGAAATTAATTTAATTTTGTCATAAAAGGAAAAAAGCATGAACCTCACTGTTAAAACATTCACTTTAAATAAGTGATTAGCAATTCCCCATTAGATCCTTAGCAATCTTGTTCTTAGATGTTCAAGCTGCAAAGCTAGGGTTAAATATGCTATGAAAACAAAAGGGCCTATTATGATGGATAATTCATTTTTTAATAGTATTTTGCTCATCTAGACATCTTTTGATCATATAAAAATATTTTGCCAGCATTAAAAGAAAACTTTCTGGACATTTTCTCTGTTGTCATCACACAGAGGATTTTTTTTGTCAGGCCACTAAAATTCCCAGGGTAATCCCAAAGTAACCACTGCTACTAAGAATACAATAAGGTTTAACAGTTTACCAATGTAAAGGTCAGTTTTAAAGGATATTTAAGGGTCAATATTGTGCAAACTGGTGCAGTGCCAGGAGGATTGTTTGTGAGGGAGCATGGAGGAACAAATCTTAAACTAGGCTGTTTTGTCATCTGAAATTGGAAACTAGGTTCTCATCAAACTTACAGTAAAAGTTATGGTCCTTAATTTTTTAACAGATTTCAATTGTCAATGAAATCTGATTTACCATTCCTAGCTGTCTGAAAAATTGGAAAACCACCTCCAAATTTTAGTGTTTAAATGGTAAAGACTCATCATGATTTTTTTCTGAGAAAAATTTTGAGAAGAACAGACAACACTGCAACAGATCTGAGAGTATGAAAACAGAACCTGGGGCTTTTCTCTGCAATTTGAGCATGGGGATCTATGTGTTCTGGGAGAACCTTTTAAATCTGGGCTTGCCTCCCCTCACCAGTACTAACAGCTGAACAAGCTTTAATAACTGTAGAATCTTTTCAATGTCTTCCAAAGGATATTAACTTCTTCCTCCACATCATGAAGACAAGCACCCTGTCAGAGGCCTAAGGAAAATTCATTTGCACATTTCTCAAAACCTCAAACCTTCAAATAGAGACTTGATTTTATGCAAGATTTTTGCACAGTTTTGAGGAGCTGTCTAGATACCAATTAACTCACAAGGTTACTCTGGCATGTGAAAAAAGAATACAATAATAGAACTCACAGCTACTAGTGAAGAGATATAAGATTTTAGGCTTGTCACAAAAAATGAGAACAAGTGTGACAAGTCACAGAATGAGTTGTCTCATGCATCTGCTGAGTGGGAATGGAGAGCAGCAACACAAACAAATAATATCTTATAGCTCACAGACTGTCTGATATGTTAGTGACCTGATAAATTAAATACCAAGTTAATATATCATAAAATTAGATTGTCAAGTCTTCTTCTTGGAACAGAAAGGCATTCTGAAGTATATGTATATATATATATTTAAATATATATGATTTAAGAAGAACAGTAACTCAAACATCACAATGATTTTTTGATAAGCAGCCTTGTCCAGTCCATATTAAATTGACACCCTTCCAATGTTCCCCTGGAAATTAAAAATAAATTATGAATAAGAGAAATTGTAAGTTAGGCTGGAGACTCGAGCATATCTGGCGCAGGAATGTAATTACCTATTTATAATTGTCATTTGAATCCCAAAGAAAGTCTTCACTGAGTTGAAGAATATGAGTTGAACGTACTTAGAACAGTAAATGCTGGCCTTGGAAAAGACAAATATATGAAATACCCTGCATTTACATTACAGAGCAATATTTGCACTAGTTTTTATATTAATTTTTAAATCCAGATTCAAGGTCACTGAACCAAGTGTGTTCCATTTTCTATTCATGAACATTTTGGCAGTGAATTCAAGCATGACAATCCTATTGCACACAGGATATAATTTGGGATGCGGGGCTGGACTCTCTGACCTGCAGTGCACTTACCTTTCCCGCTGCAATGGAAATGGACACACCAAATCCTGCAATCCCTCATCCAGGTAAGGCACCAAAGCCATGAGAAACTATTTTTTGGGTGGAACGCACCAACTGCATGAGCCAGGATTTGACCTGACCTACTCCTAGGCTGCTCCATTAAGAAAATATTCAGTGCCACGTGAAGTCTTGTTAAGGAATGTGGCTGCAGTGTGAAACTTTGCTGCTGAAACCTTCAGAGATAGAGCTGAGCAGTGCCACATAGAACATGCCCTGCTTTTTTGTGGCTGGGATCAAGTGCATTGCAGAGAGCATCAGAGATTTTGCCAGTGAGGAACTGTACATTCTCCACTGATAAGCTGCTTCCAGGTCCCAGAAAAACTGTAAGAGAAGATCAAAAATCCCTCAACATTGAAAGCTGATGTCTCATCCATGTGACTTAGCTAGTCTAAATGTGTTACAAGTAGGATTTCCTTTTCCACCTGTAGTCACTCACATTGTGCCTCCCTCTCCCATAACAGGGCACTTCCATTGCGTTGAAGATTCCAGACTAACAGAAAATTCATGGAATGGTTTGGGCTGGAAGAGACCCTAAATCTCGGCTCACTCCATCCCCTGCCATGGCAGGCACACCTTCCACCATCCCAGGCTGCTCCCAGCCCCAGTGTCCAGCCTGGTCTTGGGCACTGCCAGGGATGCAGGGGCAGCCCCAGCTGCTCTGGGCACCCTGGGCCAGGGCCTGCCCACCCTCACAAGGAGGAACTTTTTCCCAATATCCCATCCACCCCTGCCCTCTGGCAGTGGGAAGCCATTTCCCCTTGTCTGGCATTCCATCCCATGGAAATTTTCTCTTTTTATCTTTCCTATTTGTCCCTTCAGACACTGGAAGTCTGCAATGAGGTTACCCCAAAGTATCTTCTCTTCAGGCTGAAAAACTGTCCCAGTGTTTTATTTTCTGTGGAAGTATGACTCCACATCATTTGTCCTTTGCTGACCATGGAATTGAGAACAAAACAGAACCTCTCCCATAAACCTTGTCCATTAGCCACTAAACTTTGTTTTGAAATGCAAGTTTCAATGAGAAAACACCCAGAGATCATTTAAATAGAGTCTCAGTCATCCCAAAACACCACCTTAGACTAATGCATACCTTCAGTATGAAAATAAGTGGACTGTGAGCCTTAGTGAAGGGAAGGTTCACCTGCAAGAGATGGACAGCCATCTTCAGTAAATAAAACAAGTTTTCTTATGAAATTTTCACTGATGCCCATATTCCAAGTTGGCGATTGCTGGAATATTTTTTAAAACTCCAGTAACGATGTCACTGTTCCACTTGGGCTATGAATCACCCAAGGAATATTCCAAGGCTGTCAAGGGATGATTGATTATCTCTCATTCCATTCCTTAGTCAAACAAGTTTCTATGCAGACATTCCCCACCTAAGTCATGCAGGAGTTTCTAGTACAGACAAGGGATGCTTTACTGCTCAACCCATTACTCAAAGTCTGGGGGATAACAGGAATTCCTGGGATCCTACAGCAGCTTGAGGACAGGGCAGTGTGTGGGATTCACTGCTATAATAATGCAGCACATGTGAAGACTGCCTTTCTTCATTCCAAATAAGTTAACATGAGAATTTCTGTCACTATTTTATTTTGAATAAATCAAAAGAGTTTCACCACTAAGTTACAGCATAAATTCAGTAAATAATCAAGGTAATGAACCAGGATTCAAAAAAAAAAAAACAAACACAAACCAATAAAACAAAACAAAAAAAAAAAAAAAAACACCAAAAGAAGAACCAAACAATGCAAATAAACTGACAGATGAAAAGAATCCACCAGACCAGACTGAGAGAGCTCTCCCCTCCATGTCCTCTTGCCAGGATCTCTCCCCAGTACACTCTCCACTCATATTCTCTGTTCTGTCTCCAGATCACCATGGTTCTTTCATGTAAAAATCAGATTTTTCCAGAGAACCTGGCTGATCATCCTTTAAATCTCTGGGCACCCGGCCCCATTGTGCCTGGGGGAAGAAATCTACATCAAAAGCTGTCTCAGGGCATGCTGGTGGCAACTCTCTCTGAATAAGACCTCAGACAAAACCACAATCTTTCTGTCCAGCTCTATGTGAGGTGTTCTTTCACCTCTTTCAGCTTCCTTTGAAGTTTAGCAAAGAGCTTATCTTTCTGCTTTTGCCATTTTCCCCTGGAAGTTTCCCATGTTTGGGAGGAAAATGTAGAAATTAAATATACCGCAAATTCTCTCTTAAATGAGCCTGTAATGAAATACAGAGGGAAAAAACTTTTCTTGAAAGGGAGCCAGAAAATATATTATTCTTTCCTAGGTTTTGCATGTGCAATTCATTCTGAAGCAGCCTTTTTTAGTTTCTATGTGTGTCCTGATCTCTAAAATTGCTGAAGAGCTGTACATCCTACTCTTGCATGGGAAGCCCAACTGCAGCACCACACAGGGGTGTGGTGGCCCATCCTCATGGACCTGGAGCTAAAGAAGGTGGCAAAATGAAAGAAAAAGGGGAGGAAATTGCCATAATTTGGTTCCTTGAAGGCATTATAAATGAATGTTTTTAAGAGGAGGGAGAGCATTGCTTATGTCTAAGGGAGTACAGCGCCATGAGAGCGTATCTGCAGCAGGAGAGTCTCCTGGAATGAGCTTTTCCTCTAAAATTAAGGATTTTACTGCAATCAGCAACAGCCCAAGAATTTTAACCTAATGTATCTAACACGCATTTTCAAGGCGTACTTAAAATCAGAAAGTGGAAACAATGGGAAATTTCTGAATTAATTTGTCCAGATTTTGATAATATTTAAGAAATTAGCTGAGAAACAAACAGTGATGGCAGCATACCTATAAACTATTGTCGAATTACATTATGAGCATAACACTGCAGTTAAAAAAGTACTTCACAAAACCAATAATTACCCAGACCACACTACTCTTTTTTCTCTTTCTTTTTAGAAAACTGCACTCAGGACTTTTAGCATTGAACCACAAGGCTGTTAAACTGTAATAAAATATTGTATCAGAAAAAGCTAGAATGAACTGCAATAATAAAACCTTGATTATAGGTTGTACAGAGAGATAATATCTATCAGATAACCTTACTTCACCTAATTTGGGCAGGATTTTTTGCTACATTTGTGCTTGCAAATGGAGAAGTAAAAATTATCTTCATTTTAATCAAGCTTCAGTGATTTTAATTTGCTCAGATTCCCCTTTTTTCTGTTACCATGAAGACATTTGCTTCCAGCCTTGCATTTCAGTCATGAAAAAAATCAGTGTGGGAGATTATATAAAGAATTGCATGTAAGTGATTTGCAGTAAACAGTTGCAAAGCTCATGAGTATTCTGTGGGAATTCGTGTGTTTCAGAGACACAGGAACCAGAGAGCCATAAGCAAAATAATTTTCTCCTTTATTTCAGCAATTGACTGGAGATTAGAGAAAAATAACCACTAATCTTTCACTCCACAGGCCAGCAGCAGGAACCTGCCGTGTTCTGCCACTGCAGAAGGAAGGACTCAAATTCAGAGGGAAAGTGGCAGATCCTGACCCTCAGCCACATCTGTGTTGCAGCAGCAATTTGAGGTCAATCCCATGGAATACATCCTCTCACGATCTTACCATTCCTTTAGATTTGAAGCATAAAATACTAAAAAGGAAATATTTAATTTTGGGATTGCCATTGTCTTTTGGAGTGACTTGCATTTTTGATGGCACTCTCCTGTGCAAACAACCAAAACAACTTCCTCACAGACTTTTTCTCTCACATTTTATTACAGGCTGGAATTAAAGCTATAAATTCTCTCTTAACCTTGATCAAAACTTCTTCATAAATAAACTCTGAAAAACTCCTTACCTTCACCTGTTTGTTTTTGATGGAAGGAAAGAATGGGAGGAAATAAAAAGATTATTTTTGAAAACTTAAGCTTTAATAGTGTTACTGACTAGCACAGAATAAAAACATTACCCAAGCTTTTTGAGGAAACTGCTTTTGTTCTAAAAAATAACCAGCATTTTATTTGCACAGTTTTCTGCAAAAACTGTAGTATTTTAATTCTCTAAAATGTATGGGAAAAGAATACCTCAGGTCTGCTTTTCTGAACATTAATCTCTAACATCTTTAGGCTTGAGTAATATGCACAAGCCAATAATAAATGTTTCATTGCCTGGTTTTTACTTGGCTTTTGGTTAATGCCAATTCCACTGAAATGTAGTTTAGATTAATACCACCATGAGATGATTATTATTCTTTAGTTGGAAACCAAAGATGAAGATTGATTAACAAATGCTGCTAATTATCAGGTTGCAAAGATAAACATATTTTAAGATAAAGACACCACTTTCAGAAACCTTGCAAAAAGTTACTTGTGTACCAAGAACTCACTTTCCATTGAAGTACAGCAATTATCTAATTGGATTTTCTATGTAAGTGTAATTCTTTTTGAGTAGGCATTTAATACTACTTCCATGAAATTTTCAGTCAGTAGAGGATGTATTTCTTGTCCCTCCACCTGTGTTTAATTAAAAGCTTTGAATATAGTTTAAGCCTATCCATATTGGCAGACTTCTTTGAACTTAATTTGCTTTATCTTTCTTTATCCATGATTGTTTCCATTTCCTTACCTAGATTTTCCCAAGATTGGTGGGCATTTCTGTGGTGCAGGAAAGCAGGGGTTATATTTACCTTTTTTTTTTTTAAATTACAAGCATTGTAAAGGTTTAAGTTTTGATCTGTAGCTGTATTAGCTAGACTTTCACTGCTGCTTACACCCTTTTTTGAAAGAATCTAGAGGGAAATCAAGTTTGCATGACACCTCTGATGTTTCAAAATTCCTAAGTGAACTCAAACAAAATGAGATATAATACATATTATTTAAAAAAGAAAAAAAAAGAGTAAAGCTGAGAAATTTATTTTGTAAAACATAAGTGTATGTTTTCCTGCCTGGAATGAGTTACTGAGCAAATCATGGTTGGGATGATCTGCCAGTGACCCTTCCCAGCATAGCCAATTTTTAATTCACATGAGCCTAAGCCAAGATACACAGTTCTTACACTTTTTTTTACACTTTCCCATTTTACACTTTTCTTTCCCGTTTTCTTACACAACTGTACCTAAAAATACAGGAAACTTTTTAGATCCCCCAGACAAAAGAGGTGCTAGGAGCAATATTGTGGATGCACCCCCTAACAAAGTCCTAGATGGTGGTAGTTAAGTTACACCTGGTAATCACGATATTAATCTTCAGACCAACATGGAAAATGTAGTCTATTAAATGGTGATATTCTATACCATAAAATATGATATACTTACATGACTTTCTGGATGGGATTAGTGACATTTTGTGTATAATTTGCATATGCAAATCGCACATTTCTATGCCAGCTGTAAAGTTTAATTTTTTTGCCTATAAAACATGCAATAACACTTTGCTACATGGTTTTATGATTAGGTGTGATATCAAGAGAAAAATGTCTTTACTAAAGCCAGAACTTGCCTGATATGAGACAACACTGCTCAGTGCAGTCCCATTAACTACCACCATCAGCATGAACTCCGTACCCAGAACATATTTCACTTCACCTGCCAGTTTCTGTTGATTTTTTTTTTTTTTTTTTTTTTTGGCCCTTCTGATAGTTACCACCATCAAGCAAGAATCCAAATAAATGGTAAATCACATTATCACATGATAAATAATCCTAGGGGAAGCCAGGATTGGGAACTGGGAGCAGTTGTGTTTCCAGTGCATCAGGAGGAGATCCCACAATTAATTCTTCCCAAACAGAGATTCAGCATATAACACTGTAAGGATGAGCTTTTAATTGAACTGGCTGACAGCTTTGATGGTATCTGAAGGAAAAACATCACACAGTTCTGGAAAAACTGCTCAGACAGGTCTTTGGGGGGATTATCTCTGACACGGTTTCGTACGCCTCTTGTTTCAGTGCAGCCACCACGCACGCTGATGCTGACAGCTTGTCACATTTACAGCATAAGTTTCTTGTAGAAAACCTGTGCTCCTCAGCAGGAGCACATCACTCCGAGAAACACCTGCTTTTTGTGTGTTTATCCCTGACTGTACTCTAAGTGAAAATTAGGAAGCTAGAGCTCTGTATTTTTAACAGGAATCTACAGGCCTTTTGTCTGAAACTAAAAAAAAAATTACTAAAAATTCTAGAGTCACAGAAACTGGGGCTAATTCTAAATAAGATGCACACAGTTTTAGCACCACCTCTTGACAAAAGATAGCACAATGCAATTATGTAGTAAGCACATATTAATTATGTAATAAACAGTAAACACCCCATAGCAATAGTAATAGGAGTAGTAATACGAACAGTAATTACAAGACTGAGAGCAAGACTAAGACTAGGTAAGTAATAGCAATTAAAACATGAACAGTAAGTGCAGTAATTACACAGTAAAACATGCACTATGAAGGCAAGGGTCAAGATTCAATAAACTCCCTATGAGCTGTCTCCCACACATGGCTGAAGCACTGATGGCTTTATTGAACTTCTAGACAGATAAAACTTCTTATCCATGAAGAGTGTAACATCAAGGTCTTGATAAATTCTACTTTCTTCAGCATTTAGTCCAAAGAATCAGTAGTAAATACTAGTGACGTGTAGATTGTGCTTAGGGTACCCAAGGGTACACTTAGGGTGTGGGTATTTTTACAATTTAAACCAAAAATCATTATTATGCAATCTCTAGTCTAACTATTTCTGTGCATCACATAAAAATATGCAGAGGCATCTAAGTAAAGGGTGTTGTAAGCATTTTTAGTACAGAGGGGACCAATTAAGTCTGAGATAATAGTTTTCATTTAAGAAAAGATAAAGAGAGAAGCAACTGATGTCTGCCCTCTGAAACAAACATTCTCAGTTTCCTTCTCTTTAAATAAAACTTGAGCCCAGACTGTCAGCAGTTTCCCGTCTGTGCAAAGTGATGGGAGATATTATTTCCTCATCAAAAACTTTCTGAGAGGATTATTCATTTTGTTATAAACCATTGTGATGCCAAGTCGTGGCACTCAGGAAGCAATGGCAGGAAATCATCCCAATGCTCGTGCATAATGCTTTTAAAAATTCTGCCCATAAAGTCAATCTCCTCTGTCATTTGCTGTAGTTTCCAGCACAGTTTAGAGAACACTGGGTCTTTCACTGCTGTTCCTGGTACTGTTAGTAAAGCCTTTGGCACAGCTTTCCCAAGGAACATTTGAGATATTCCTTATCTGCTGAAACGTTCAAGTGGAATCAACAGGCAGATGGTAGGAGATAATAATATTTTAATGAAAGCAGAAATTCAGCCGATAAAGTTGCACGCCATTAAATTATTCAATGTTTTGTAGCTAGGCACAATAAAGCAGTAGTTATTTATGCCAGAGACATTAGAGGTTTTTTTTAAATAGACCTAAGACCAAAAATTCCACTTGTGACTTTTTAGGTGCCAATAAGCAACAGCAAACAATAGGGCGTCAATGGGCAAACACATAAACCTAACTATAAACCACCAAAAAAAAAAAAAAAATCAAAACTCCAAGATGTTTTCTAGAGTAGTTTTAGAAGAGAGAATGATAATACAAATGTAGCTGTGAAATGGCATAATGATCTTACAGCAGCAACCTAGACTCCTCAAAATGACAATCAGAGATGCTGGGATGAAAGCTGCGAGATGCCTGCTGGATACCTGATAATCAGAGAACCATCAATCAAAAGCACACTGCCTTAAGATCTTTAGCATTTTGAGAGAGTAAATGAACAGACACACAAAGGATTTGCTCTCAAGAGAACTAGGACATGTTTCTGCTACAAAATTTTAATTGGGTAGTGAAAACTCTGTTTATTCAGTTTTGCTGAATATTTTGGCAATATTTTTTTCCTCCAGGTTGCACATCAGCTGGAGTCACTTTGCTGTAGTCTTGTTGCTCCTCTTGTCTGAGTTACTGCTACCTCTCTTTTACCTTTCTCAGCACATATGAATTACCTGAGTGTGTGGATTCCAACACTAGAAAAGGAAGGGGCAGGAGGTTCTCACTCACATTTCCTCTCCTCTTTTCAAATAAAATTTTGAGATTCAGAAAATCGGTATTCTGTACAAGTCCTTGACTAGTGGAATTTGGCAAACTCACAGTGAATTTAAGACAAGTTTTATCATGTTATTTCAAAATGGTATGACATTATTTCAGAACGTGGCGATTGACAGGGCCTGGTGGCAGAGAAAACAGGTACAAGCTGCAAGGTTCAAAATTGCAATTAGAGGAAAGGAGAAAATTTCTGACTCTGAGAGTGGTTAAATATTGCTGCAGTTTTCCACAGAGGCTGTGAAACAGTCATATTTGAAAATACTTAAATCCTTCCGGGGTGAGGCCCAAAGAAATTTGATAAATATTAGCCCTGCTCTGCTCACAGAGATGAGATGAGTTTAGGGATCACAGCATCCCTCCAAACACATAAACTTTTTTTATGCCCAGTGGACTTAGTTACACGCTAGACAAATTTCTTCAGTGAACCACAAACCACTAAAAGCATTTACTTTTTAAAAATTTCTTTTTCAGAAAGTTTTCTTCAGGTGTGCAAACTGCAAGCACAGACACAAGTATGAGGTGTATGAATTCTTTTGCTCCTTCTCAGCAGAATTTTGCACTACAGAACAGAAAGCCTTGACCAGCTATGAGGAAGAAAAAATTATGTTTGATCAGACAGATGGTGTAATTTTGAGATTATGATTAAGAGTTGAGGCATTTGATGTTCATTTGGTTGCACCCTTCTAGATTTTTATTTTTATTTTAACAAAAAACTTTTTTTCCTTTTACTTTCTACAGTCCTTGTAAACTGTATTCCATTCATTTCCATTCATTTCTAGAAAACATCTATATATACTGTTATTTCTCCAACAAAAATAACACGACAAAATTCTTTCAATCTAGGTGGGTGATAAACAAAATTAGATTGTTCTCATTTTATGGAAAATGTGGCTGAGGCCTTAAGGGCTCATAATGTTAATGTAATAATTCATTGCTACTTTTTGCTATAAAAATACATCTCACCTTTACTGTCTTCTTTACAAAGCCTTTACTCCAGTGCAAAGCAAACTTCCTCTGTGGACATATCCAGTTTCTATGATCTGATTATTTTGAGAGCAAATCTGAAATTAAAAATTGGTCTCCATACTGAAAAGTTCTAGGGAATGTAAAAACAGAGAAATGTCATGACTCACACAGAGAATGCTGTTTAAAAGACACCCAGCCTAATTTCTTATAAGATTTTTTTTTTTACTTTTGACTATCATATCTATTGGTAATAAATTATACATTTTTACAGATTAAATTCTGTGTACATTCATTTCTGGTTTTCTGCAGAGCAAAGCAACACAAAACTTCACAGCAAACAAGAATAATAAGAGGAAAGATGATTTATTGGCTTCAGTAGTAATCCTAAGGCTGTTCACACCTCTTGTACATAATTTTACTTAATAGGAAAAATTTCTTTATGACATCTTTCAGCTCAGTGTTCTAGAGGGTGCTGGAAAAACTAAAGAGCACCATGTACCAACACCTTGGAGAAGTATCAGGAAAGTAAAAAAAAAAATCTAGAAAAACCAACAATACAAAATACTTTCTGATATTGAGCAAAAACCCCCAAAACTTATGATTAATGGGAAAAATTGTATTGGGAAATAGAAAGTCATCTGCCATGGAGAGGCTGTGGAGCTCTAAAAGAATTCTCTTAACATCGGCATGTGCTATTTTCTAGAATATTGATTCACATGTAGAGAAATGTTTAACACAAAATAATTCTGTTGATCTTATTCTGATTTCCTTTTCCCCTTTTGTCTAAACGTTTGTATGAATCTCTAAAAGGATTGTAGCTTGAGCTATTGCTAAAGTTCAGTGTCTTCAGGGTAGACAACGACATGGAACAATTTAAAGAGGAGAAAAAAAGCAGAAAGCAAGAGTTGCATTTTGAAGGACAGCACAAACCCTGCAAAAACACATATGAATTAAATTTCCTAACCCAAATGTCATTAAAAAATGGCAACAACCTTGTTTTATTCTTTATCATTCCTGTCCTTTGTTTTGGAGCCACTCAACAGAAACTCCCATGTTAGTGTGTCCTCTTTCCCATAATTAATTCTAACAATTCCATAGGACTACATAAAACTTATTAACTCTCTTTGCTGACAGTTCTTTCCTGTTTATTTCTCTACTACCCCATTTGTAATAGACTTCATTTTTTTTTAATATTAAGATGAAAGTTTCTATGTGAAGTTTATAAACAAAGTTTATATATTCAACCCATTATATTAGTCAATTTTTAAATGTAATTGAGAAATATATCTATTCAATGGATTTGAATAGATATATTCCCACATAAGGGAATATATCTATTCCCTTATTTGCCCACATAAGTATAGAACATAAATATTAATATATAAGATGAAGAAATTTGCAGCATACTTATGTATGTGTGTTTGTATATATCAAAACCTATTTTCTGTTAAGGTCCTTCCCATTAGTAATATTTCAGTTAGAATCTTCACATTAAGGATATTTTTTTTTTCACATATTGTTTTGACCTCTCCTGCACATCCCTCTCCTGGCAACCAGAGACTTTTTGCATGCTACAAAGAGCAAGAGCTCCCTCACAGAGGTCACCAGTGTATCAGAGAGAATATCAGGTATTTCTGGACGTTGAGCAAGGCATCATTTGACATTATTAAAGGCACCCAGCAGTGCAAGGCATTTTTATTTCTTCACATGGAACAACATCATTTGCAGAAATGTATGTGCAAGGGCAAATGGAACTGCTTCAGATTGCATCTGGCACTAGGCAACCACAGAAACAAAACCTGGGGACAAAAAAAAAATTAATTTCACAGACGAAAAAAATTCAGTCAGAAATTCTGGCTCTAGTTATCCCATGATATTCACCATATCTGAGAATCTGAGTGGTTTTTGCAAGAAACCTTTCACTATGGTACTTCATCAGCTCTTTGAAGTATTTTGGCTGTCTTAGTATATGTTCAAAATCCCAGTAAAATTGCTGTTAAATTGTGAGGAACGTGGATCTACACAACATCAGCTAAGGAAACAGCACAAAGGTGAACAAATTTGCCAGAAATATAATTAAGATTATACTATATATTATATATATATATATATATATATATATATATATATATATATAATATATATAATATATATTATATATATATATTATATATATATATTATATATATAAAATAAGTAGAACCGTTTACCATTAGATTTAATTTTGGGAGCTCTTTCTGCACAAAAAAAGTAAGGTATTTATTTATTCTGTTACCTGTCCTTTTCGGTTTGTTTTTTGGTAGACCTGCTGGCTAATTACAGAAAACTCTGGTATTATTAGATATTTGAAATCCCCTGGCAACACCTCCTAATCTCTGCCTTTCCCTAGATAACCACCTTGCAGCTCTGCAGACTTCACTCTTTTAATCACTTCCCACGTAATAACACTGCAGTGCATGACTAAACACAACCTTTGAGAAATACCTGGATGCAAATATTCCTCACCCACTCCTTGTCTCTCTTCCTCATCACATTCCCTTCCAACATTTCCTTTCCAGTTTCTCTCCTGTTCTGAGCACACAGGACACTCCAGCACAATGGGAGTTTCTCCATTCTTGAAATATTCTCCAGCTTTTAACAATTGTCAAAGAAACCAGAAAATGTGACTTATTTCCAAAATTCCCATACATTGCAATCTCTGTGGTCCGTCCTGTCTCATTTACACCTTTTCTATGATTTTCTTGACTTGAGCATGAGTCAGATCTACAAAGCCACAACACTTTTTAGTGTGCTGATTTTTAACTTTTTTCCTTACTATTCCTGTTGTTAATGGCTATACTTTCTTCCACCATCCTCTCAACATTTTCCATGGTCTATCTGTTTTTTTGGGGGTTTTTTGCCAATTTTAATGTCATAGGTAAGATAAATCCAAAGAAAAAAATTATTAAAGAAATGAGTTACAGAATTACGCCTCCTTTAAAAATATCACTTGACCTTGAATTAAAAAAAAAAAAAAAAGCCAACAAGCCAGCAATCAGTACTTTCTAATTTCTGTGTTCCCAGGGGGGAAAAAGCCCTGAGGAAAGTAGCCTTTTACCTCCAGAGAAATAATTTTGCACACAACAATACCCTTGGCTGATTTTAATCGGGATTTCTCCATGGCCTTCACGAGGAAATTGCTCTCCTCCAACGAGCTAATGACTTCCTCATTTCAGCTGCTAATGGATTTTTCCTCCTCGACCTTGGGGATGTCCCCAGCTTTGTGGACCTCTCCATCTCCCAGCAGACCACTGCCCCTGTGTGCATGGGATGTTTGCCACAGCACACTTCCAGCATCCTCATTTCATCTCTCTTGTGTCACCTGCTCCCTTCTACTTTACAGATAACTTTTATGTTACTTTCATCACTTTTTATCACTTTCTTTTAATCACTTACTATTTTTTTTCACACTTGCTACTGGGTATTCACATGCTCTGAGCTTGATCATGTTTTCTTAGACACATCTTGACATATTGCATGTAAATAAAATGTTAATATGCCACATATATTTACTGGTAATAAATAAAGGGGGATGATTTGCACTAAATAATGTGGATTGTGCTATGGTTTGGCTTTGTTTCGGTTTTTTCCCTTTTCATTTCAGAAAGATCTAAGCATCTCTACAAGTCATTCACTCTCTAAGCACATCATATTAAAATCACAAGTTAAAATCTGTTTGGACAGTTGAGATGAAAGGACTAAATCTCAGCACTGAAATCCTAGAATTAATAGTGAAAAAAGCTACAATCAGTTCTTGAATGTACTTTTTCTTTCAACAGTACTGTGAATGAAAATAGAAAGTATTTATATTTCAGGGTAATAGAAAAAATTTAAAGTTCTCAAACATTTAACAAGAAAGGATAATGACACAATAATGAGTAAAAGGAAAATTATTAAGGAAAATAATTCTGGATATCACAGGAATTTGAGCAGCAGACCCACGATAGTCGGTCAGTGGGATTGGGAGGAGTTTTAGTGGAAGAATTTTAAGAAATAGAGGAGTGTGGCAGTGGGTCAGTCCTAGGATGGAGGAGATGATGGCTATTGCACTGGTAGGTGCAAAATTATTCATCCCTTTCCTTTCCTAAGTGCCAGTGGCACTTTAATTATCAAGACCTTGTAACCACTCCCCTGGCTGTGACCAATTTCCCACATTCATAAAACCCTGTCTGATGGACAATTAGGTGCCACCTTTGGACAGCAGCCCACGGTACTTGGGAGAAAAACTCTGCTCACTAAAATGAAGGAGGAGCAGGCTGGCAAAACCTGAATGAACAATTTATGGGGATTATTTGAGTGGATGACAGCCCTGTCTTCAAATGGATGTCAACAGCCTGCTCAGGAGATGTGGGTACCTAATTCCAGAGTAAGAGTCTGCTGAGCCAGAGGAGTGTGGGCACCTGCATACAAATCAGAATTCAGCATCTCCAGAGACTGAAAGATTTTGTCTCTGTTTCTGTGCCTCGTATCACAAAACATTCAGAAACAGGTGCAAGCTGTTCAATTTGCTATTACTTCAGTTTTTCTTAAGTTAGCAAAAACTACCAAACGTGTTTCTATGGAAAATTCATAATTTGCTTTCCCTGTTATGGTAATAACAAGGTTGTGTTAGGTTTTCTTTTCTGAATAAAGATTTAAGGTCATGCCTGAATTAAAGCAAACAATAAATACCATGATCTCATACACAATTTAAGCAGAATTTCCCATAATAACTTGTCAAAAAATAAAGAACATGTGTCCAGCCTGCCCACAATTTTCAGTGTGTTTTTGGTTACATAGTGATTTAGTATTGACTCTTTTTTGAGACTTGATTATTGTGATAAAAAAGTTTTTGCAAAATAATTCACACTTGTAACTTGTCTTACCAACACTTTAAATGTCTATACATTTAAAGAAATATTTTTCTGAGCATTAGTGCTTAGAAAAAGATATATTGAATAAGGAAAACCATTCCTAAATGTGGTTGATGTGTATTTAAAAGTCAACCAGAATTTATTTTCAAGAAACAACTTTACAATCTTTAGAAATTTCCTGTTTTATATGAGCCTATGAGTAGTTAAAGGTCATTTACTCTGCACGTAAGGGGAGTGGGATGGGGTGAGGTGGGTGTGTTTGCACATGTTTAGAGAAATCAGAAATCACCATAGCAAGGTATTGTAAAGACAAGTACTCTAAACGAGATCAGTGAGAGCAAAACATAAATGCTTTCCTGAGAAACCAGATTCAATGCAAGCAGAGAGTGCTGGCTTTAACAATCAAAAGATAAAAATTAAAATATATGGACTAGCCAAATCTATTTACTTCAATTTACAGACATTCTAAGAGTCATGATATAGAATTTACTTGTAATATTAATAAGTTAGTTGTGACTTTCTGCTTATCAAAATCCATTGATTCCTAGGAACGCAATTTAAACCTCATAATACTTTGAAAATTAACAAGTTCCTTTACTCTGGCATTAGATCCAAGTGCATTGGGTAAACAAGTAACCATTTCAAAGGCAGGCAGGCTATAAAATGGTCTGTGGTGTTTGGATGTTCTGCTACGCCCAGACAAGTTAAAAATTTAATATATGCAATCCCCTCCTCACATTTACATCATGTGACTAGCCAGTTTCATAAACTAACATCATTTTACATCATATTCAAAAAAAAATAAATGAAATGCTTGTATTTCAGTTTATTTATATAATCAGTGCTTGTATTTTTTCCAAGGCTGGACAGGACAAACCCAGCTGACCTGATGCAGTGCTGGCAGTGTGACAGCATCTCTTGTGACTGCTGAACTCAGTGAGGCAAATCAGTCTGAATGTGGCTTTTTAAGCTGAATCAGGTACTTTGAGTTCTTCTTGTTGCAGATAATGGACTTGAGCAATATAAATCTCCTGCATCTCACTTATCTGTTTGAAATGAAAGAGATTGTCATGCAGCAAGGTCTATTCAAATCCATCCCACCAAGCATTAAACTGTATTACTAAATAAAATTGGAATCTGTAAAGTAGTTACTGTACAGCCAGGATATTGTACTAAAATCAGACTTTTGTATGATATAATGCCTTTATGCCAATAGCTGCACATGTAGATGAAAAACAGATTATCAGGAGTAACTAGAGTACTATCTCATGTATTTACCACTTCTACTATTCTTTACAGATTTTTGGTGATCATTATGTGGGACACACGTCTGAAGAAAGTCTTATTTGTGTGAAATTTATAATCTGATTTCATTTCAACCCTCATAGTACCAGTATAGAATATAATATATATAATATTATCATATATAATATTATTTATACATACACACATATATATTTTATATATATATATTTGTAATTGTTTTCAGTGTTCAGAAGGAAACTTTGAGTTTCCTACACTCTCCTGTAGCTTTAAAAGCCCCCACATAGATGCAAATTTGAAGAATAGTTGGTACAAAAAAGAACTCTTTTGCATAAAGTCCTACTGTGCCTTTTTATTCAGCATTCACATAAGTGCTCTGAAGTTTAGAAAGAGCATATTTCTTAACTGGAATCTCTTTGAAAGTGATCATAATTTCCTCTATTAGAAGAAATGAGGCACATACTCTGACAGAGACTGTGTCAGCAGGTAGACATGACTTGGACACTCTTGTGCCAATTCTTTAAGATTCCTCTCTCCTCACATGGCCATGACCAAAATAGGCTGCCACATGCAATTAAAGAGAACAGAAAGAAATTAAATAGTTTTTATCTACAATGACAAATACTATCACCAAAATTACAGAGAAGAGGTGCTCACATGAAATGATATGACATTCAAATACTTCTCTCAAAAAGTTTCTTTATCTAATTAGCATGTCACACTGCAAAAATCAATGCTTCTCTAATGCTTTCCCTGCTGCAGCCATGACTTTAAAAGGATATTTATTGCATAGGCAGCTGCTAGTGATGACTACCATTATTTCCCCATTTTATAGTTCAATTGCATACTCTCATAAAGCATTGTGACACAAGTCTCGAGCAGCCCTGTAATTTCCCCAAAATTACTGGGAATTTTGGGCAGGGCTGTCTGGAGTGAATTGGTATCATTCACACAAATGTATTATTGATACTATCTTTGCTCTCCTCTTAGATATATTAGTTCCAGTAACTTGCTTCTGCCAACTACAGCCCTTCACAATATCATTCTCTAAACTGGAGAGAGATGGACTTAATAACAGGCTGTTAGATGGCTAAGAAAGTGGCTTTTAATGAGCAGGCTTTTAGATGGGTAAGAAAGTGGATGGATGGACACTTACATAGAGTAGGGGTCAACAGGTCAGAATCCTGATGGACATCAGTCACCAGACGCGTCCCTCAGGGTCTGAACAGGGACCAGAATTATTTAATATCTGAACCAATGGCACAGACAGAGAGGTTGAGGCACCCTCAGCAGGTTTGCAGGTGACACCAAGCTGAGGGTGCAGTGACACCCCTGAGGGACAGGACGGCATCAAAGGGACCTGGACAGCCCCAGGGCATCCCATGGGGATCTCAGGAGGCTGAACCAGGCCAGGGCTGGGGCTGCCCCAGGGTCAGGGCAGCCCCGGGCTGGATCCAGGCTGGGCTGAGCAGAGGGAGCAGCCCTGGAGGAGCCCTGGGGGTGCTGTGGGGCAGGGCTGGGAGCCCAAAGCCTGGGCAGGGCTGGGACCCCAGAGCCCCGTGCCGGGCCCGGAGCCCAGAGCCCAGAGCCCCGTGCCGGGCCCAGAGCCCAGAGCCCAGAGCCCAGAGCCCAGAGCCCAGAGCCCCGTGCCGGGCCCAGAGCCCCGTGCCAGGCCCAGAGCCCAGAGCCCAGAGCCCAGAGCCCCGTGCCAGGCCCAGAGCCCAGAGCCCAGAGCCCAGAGCCCAGAGCCCAGAGCCCAGAGCCCAGAGCCCCGTGCCGGGCCCAGAGCCCAGAGCCCAGAGCCCAGAGCCCAGAGCCCAGAGCCCCGTGCCGGGCCCAGAGCCCCGTGCCAGGCCCAGAGCCCAGAGCCCAGAGCCCAGAGCCCCGTGCCAGGCCCAGAGCCCAGAGCCCAGAGCCCCGTGCCGGGCCCAGAGCCCAGAGCCCCGTGCCAGGCCCGGAGCCCAGAGCCCCGTGCTGGGCCCAGAGCCCAGAGCCCCGTGCCGGGCCCAGAGCCCAGAGCCCAGAGCCCCGTGCCGGGCCCAGAGCCCAGAGCCCCGTGCTGGGCCCAGAGCCCAGAGCCCCGTGCCGGGCCCAGCCCAGCGTGGGCAGCAGGGCAGGGCAGATTCTGCCCCTGTGCCCCTCAGGCAGAGCCCACCTGCAGAGCTGCCCCAGCCCTGGGCCAGCCCAGCAAGGAGCTGGAGCTGCTGCAGCCAGGCCAGAGGAGGCTCCAGGATGGGCAGAGGGATGCAGCAGCTCTGCTGGCAGCAAAGGCTGGCACAGCTGCCATTGCTCACCTGGGCACGAGGAGCTTTGGCCTGAGCTCAGGGTGGGCTGGCAGGGCCTGAAGGGGCTGCAGCAAAGATGGACACGGACAATTGCCAAGGGCTGCAGGGCCAGCAGCCAGGGAATGGCTGCCAGTGCCAGAGGGCAGGGCTGGCTGGGATCTTGGCAATGAGGAATTGTTCCCTGGCAGGGTGGGCAGGCCCTGGCCCAGGGTGCCCAGAGCAGCTGGGGCTGCCCCTGCACCCCTGGCAGTGCCCAAGGCCAGGCTGGACACTGGGACAGTGGGAGGTGTCCCTGCCATGGCTGGGGCTGGCACTGGATGGGATTTAAGGCCCCTTCCAGCCCAAACCAACCTGGGGTTCTGTGGTTCCACGGTAAGTGCTGCTAACCATGGCTCTGATCCATTCATACTTGACACGCCATGCTAAGGCCTTAAATCAAGTACGACTGTATTATCCTTCTAACTTCCAAAAGTACTTTTAAAGACAGGTGTAGATATCTGTCTTTAAAAAGTAGCTGCAAAGAGAGGTTTTAAAGTCATACAAAATTGCTCTGAGCTGAGCCCCATGCTGAGCCCAGTACAGCACTATTAAAGTAATAATAACACACTATTAAAGAGATCACCTTCCTTTGTATTTTCAGATTGATAAACCCCTGTGTCAGGAGCAGGAGGCAGGATGCATATGTTAGCGGTAAACAATGAAAAAGGGTTTGGAATGCTCATTAATTAATTAATGCACATGTTCTCTGCAATTTCTGTAAATGACAGACGGGAGCATAGATCCACTGCAACACAGTGTAAAAATAATAAATAACCTGCTGCCATCTGCTGCTCATGAGTCTGAGCTATCATGTGGTGTCACTCGGGTTTGACTTACACTTGTTTTGTGTTTGGAAGAAATAGACTCCCATTACAAAAGTTAAAAACCCTGCACAAAACTGCTCAGCAGCAGAGTTCTTAAAAAATTACTTCTCAAAACATAATTTATTATTAAAAGTTGATAATTTATTCATTTATTGATGATTTATTACTTAATATTTTTTGAAAGTTACTTTTACCAAAGAATATCAGCCATTCTCTAGAAAAAAATATGATTACGCAACAAATGCTCTTGGTTTAGTTTCCAAGATTTTGAAAAAACATGCTAAACTTTGGTAATTTATTATTTATGAGACCCAAATGCTGGAGTAGCTCTATAGAAATAAGAAAATTTTTATTGTGAATTTTACCAGCCTTTATTTTATGCTGTGATAATCCCTTTATTTAATAATTTTTATCTCATAACTAAAAATTTGTTAGCTTAATTAGAGGGGTTTTTTTTGCTTTAGAAATATATATATGGATTATCTGAGGTGAGTATTCAACATATTGTCTATTCATTTGCATGATTAAATTGAGCAATATGACCCAAAAAATGTCCTTGGAAAAATGAAATTATCAATTATGCTACAATTATGGTGTAATTAATCCTATTTATCTTTAAAAAAAAAACCCTAAACTCTATGCCCTGCATGGTTTCTATCTGCTACATTTTAAATTAGGGAATCCTTCCATAGGAGAACAGATAACTGTTATTAAAACTATTTTTTGCCAACTAATCTCATTAATTATGCTCTTGAGTCCATAACTGTGATGAAGTGAGCATTATGATTTTCTTCAGTGATTCCGAACTGCTTCCTGACCACTCGACAACCTTGTGCAGCCACAGTTTATCCTCCTGTTCCTCTCCATGGTGTTAATTAACACAGTGTCACCTTTCAGAAGAGCTGTTATTCAGTGCAGGCTGCCTTTTGCTGTAAGATGATGTCAGCAAATTAATTGTTCACATATCTGAGGCTGTTACTTCCTCTGGTACAATATAACTGCACAAGCCATTGAATTATACAAGGAAACAAAATAGAAAAATCTAATGGAATAGTCTAGAATAACCCTTACATGTATTGGGTGTGTATTTCAAATGGATTTTTGAAAGTGTGCAATGTTGACCAAGCCCTGCTACCATTGGCCTCAATACCTTAATTACAGTGAGAAGGACATTAGGTCAATGCCTCGTGTTTCTTTATGATCCAGTAAGAGGTTTTCTTTCTGATAGTGTGTGAAATACTACTCTTAAAAAAATAGGAAGTCTGCTCTGAAAAAAAGGTCATTTGCATTTGTGCTGCTCTAGTTTTCAACAGATGTGTCTGTTGTCTGATAATAAAAGTCAGAGCTGATGGAAAGGATCTTTAAAAAAGGTATCGTGACATTATGAACACCAGAAATGTCTTGAAATTAGATGTTTACCTAAATCCTTTGGACCATCTGGGAAAAAAAAATAAGGCTTTGATTTCCTGAGTAGGTAATGATCATAACTTAAAATGGATTATCTAATTATGATGAGGGAATTAGTGATGAAGTACATTATTTTATGAAGTACAATATTTTGATTAAAAAACAGAAAGTGATAGCTTGGTCATACCTCCTTGTGCCCAGCACTTCTCAAAGTATTTCCCAGAATTAAGGGATTTTATTTGTAACATGTCTTCATATTTTATGTACAATATTTTCTACAAATCTACTCAGTATTTAGACACTCTCCCTCTGAAAAAGGAACCAGAAAATAACATATTATGAAAAGTCCTTTATTTTCTGAATCAACATCAGATACTTCTAAACCTTTTGCTGTCCAATGACAGCTGACAGCAGAGCATGAATGGAATAATTTTGGGTAAGTGTTTTGTGCATAGTCCTCAATACTTCTTGAACCTCCTTCTCCTACTCAAAAACATGCAATTACTCTGCCATTAGGAAACCAGAAAAAAAATCTTAATTGCATAGCTTTGTAAATTTTTATTGTTTATGGTCCACAGTTTAATGCTGATAGAGCTCTTATCTGGAACATGAAAAATTGGCTCTTCAGGAGGTGCCTCACAATCCAACATATCCTCACATGCAAAATCAGTACAGAATGTCATATTTTCTTCAATCTTTGTAGTGGTGCAAGGTAAGAAGACAAAAAGATTCCCAAAAGACACAGCTAAGCACATATGTAATCTTCAGAACAAATATTGGATTATTTGCAATTTACACACCTTTTAATATCTCTGGTAAAACATAATTGGTAAAAAAAAAAATCCATAATACTGAATTAATGGATTTTCCTCTTATTTTACTAAAAGATATCACAGTCACTCAAAAATAACAAACAGACATCATTTGTTTCAGAATTTGATAAGAGATCTTCTACTGGAGGAACAGTTAAAGTGGGCAAAGTGTATCCAAAATACCAAGATGGCAATTATAATTTTACTGAAAGAAAAAATATGATGTGCTTTTTAAATCTACCTCAGGTATTTGGAAATTCCTGGATGCTGGATTTTCACATTCTTCATGACCTAATTCTCTCATAAGTGTAAGGAATGTTTTCAACTTCTTCAAATATCAGAAGCTAGATTCTGTGACATTATGAAGACTTCAGTCCAAAGAAAACATTAAGTCTGGATCACTCTTTTACAATGTACATTTTAACAACATTGTCATGAATTACTGTTGTTTAAAAATAAAAATTAAAAAAACAGAACAAAACCAAAAGATGAAATAAACAAAACCACACAATGAACAACTCAACAACAAAAAATCCCCAAGCCAGACTCTTTGAATAAAACAAGTGAAATAGTTCTGGAGAGCATTTCAACTGGAAATTTTATGAATACTTATATCCATTCAGGGAGAGTTTAATCATATGTTTAAGTATCTAAGATCCGAAGATACCACTACTTTGTAAGTATATGGATAGAAAATTACTATCTAAATCAATGTCCAGGAGCCCTGGAAACTCTCACTTTAGGAAAAAATTGCAAATAAGCAAAGCTTCTCAGAAGTTTTCTTTATCCTTTTTTTTCCTCCTGAACCATGGTTGCTACTATATAAATGAAGATTGAAGGGAAAAAAAAAAAAGAAGAAAAAGAAAAAAACTCCAGGAAATTGAAAGCAGTTAAGTGCTTTATTTGATTTTGCACTACCATTTTGTTTATTCCAAATTCCAAGGTTGTGGTTCCAAAGTTCTTGTGCTTGGCACTGGATTTCTGCTCATTTTATTAATTTAATTAGGTCATCTTGTCATCAGAACAAATAGTTTGAAATGGGATTTTGAAAGGCTTTGAGAAACTCATCACATACTGAAATGTGAGAAGTACTCAATGCTTCTGAAAAGTGAAATTGTTGACAGAATGAAACCTATCAATAAAAATAAATTCATTGGGGGTGTAACAACAAGAATATCTATTACAGACCTTGAAGGCAAAAATAGTAATGGAATATAAAGGTTTGTTCATACAAATTGTGAACTATTTGTATTTGATTAAAAAAAACAACTGAACAAAAGAAACTCAACCAAAACAAACCCTTGAACACTAATCTTGGTTGCAGGTTTGTAGAAGAGAAGATCATACGGACAGGAATGCAGAAATGTTGCTGGGATTCCCAAGGGAATTAGAACACAGGATAAAGCAGATGGGTGATAAATTATTATCATGTTTTAAAATGTAGAATAAATATCAAATGAGACAAAAATCCTCTCCACAGATGGCTCAGAAGGCAAAAGGTAAGAGAAGTTCTACTAAACCATAGACCAATATTTTACCCAATATTTGCCAAGGACAAAGGGAAATCCATTTGTGATGATATTTCAGCTTGGAATTGGTTAACTGTTCCCAAAGAGCCAGCAATTTTTAAAGGAAGACTGGTGGAAAATTCCCCTGTATTCAGTAACAGAAGAAAACACTTTTACAGCAGATTATGCAGCATGCCAAGAGACTGAACTCCACACTTCAAGAGATTTTTCAAACTCTTAAGTTTTTTGGCATATATTTTACAGCTCAGTTTACCAAAATATTTTAGCTTTTACTCACTGTCCCACTACCAAACTCCTTGCCATTCTCTTCACTGTCAAACCAAAGACAGATATGAGAGAAACAGAGTCCAAATCCTGGCAACCTAAGTGGGCTTTGCAAGACCTGGCCCTCACTTCCCTCCATGAATTAACCTTGAAAAAAATAATTGAAATTCTTTCTCGGGTACAGGGCAATGTTAATTTATTTCAAAGTGCCTCACTGAGAGAAGTGCTAATGAAACACGCTGGATATAATTTTAACAGGTATTGTTATTGTTATAACGACTCAGCATTTCATCTGAAGGGCATATTTTTATTAAATAAGATAGGCAGACAGCAAATGTCAAAGTCGTATAGATGTCCACGCAAGGGAAGTCAATCTTTATTCAAGGTTCTACCTTTCAAAATTAGGCAAGTAGATTAAGTCAATTAATTAGCCACCGATTCAACATGAACATGATGAAGTCCTTTGTCAGAGCCATCTGCAGTGCCTAAATTTTAAACATGATGTATAATAAATTGAAACTAATTCAAAACAGCAGGGGTGGAATGTGGGAATTATTAAGTAGGTGTCAAGGGTTTGTCCTGCAGGAATACTTCCTCCTACTGCCAGCGGAACAGAGAGTGGCACCTGGCCCTGACATCCTGAAACATTAATGTAACATTATTTTGAAATGTAATTTTTTTAGAGCCCTGTCATTAAAACAAGCCTAAGAATCTCAGTTGCATCTTTGCATTACTTCTGGCCTCTGCTTCACTATTTAAAGATTGTTATACCCCAAAGCTGCTTGGATCGACTACTGAAGGATTTTTTTTCATCTCTTTAAAACTTTGAGGTGCTCTTTTGAAGGCTGTTAGGTTGTCCAAGACTTTAATCTCAATATTGATGACCCATCTGCTTGGAGAGTTTGCAACTGTCTCACAGCACTGAAACACTGAGCTTTTTTCCTACCTCATTAACTTCCATTCACAGGCATGGCCCAATAAAGATTAGTACAAATACATTAGGTTTCACCTCGTTTTGTCATCCCTACTTCTTTCTTTTTTTTTTTTCCCCAAAATATGCCAAGTCAATAATTTGTTATTTTCATTCTGCTTGAAAATATTTTTCCCCAACATATTTTAATTGTCTGTTGGTCCAGAATGAAGTGCTTGCTGCACATACATGATCCTCACTGCTCATTCACAAAAAGGGAATTGCAATCCATATCTCATTCAGATTGTCATGATTAATAAAAGTAATGGATATTCATAATTTTGCTTTGTTATTGTAACATTATTCTCCATAAATGTATCAATTTAATCATTTTGGGAATTTGAGAGCTGATATTGGGTCACCTTATTTCAGTGGATTTCAGGCATTTTGAAGACTTAAGAAATGTATTTGTGTTGAGATTATTTCTAGCCAGATCATATAGTTAAACTTTGAAATGGGATTATGACAAAAACTAAATGTGCCTCCATTTTTCCCTTGACTTTCCTAAAAGAAAAGATGAAGAGCTCATAAAATGGTGTGGTGACCTTGGGAATACATTTCTATTACAGTTCTTGGGGTTGTTTTAGGTACAGTTGTGGATTTATGAAGTGATAACACTGACTTCATGTTTGCCCTGAAGCTGAAATTCTCCAATTGCCTGCAATGACCCCATCCTGGGTCACCCCACAGCTCAGTTAAGTCAGGCTCTTCCCTTGGTGGGGAATCTCAGGCACCAAAATGAGCTCTCATTTGCACTGGGACTCAAAGTGGGATCCAACCTGCTGTGGGAGCTCAAGGAGGGTTTTTAGCAGAGTGCTCAAACTTGTTGTCATGGTTTGACACTGACACAATGCCAGTGCCCCCATGAGAATTCCCTCTCCCTGGCATCTGCTGTGAGGTGGTACCCAGGAATAAGCAAAACAGGCTCCTGCTTAGGGAAAAAAAAGAAAAAAAACTTTATTAACTAAAACTACAAAAAAACTAAACCATAAAGGAAAGGAAATAAACACAAGGAAAATGAAAACTATACAGAAACACTCCACCACTTCCTCCTTCCACCAAATCCCCAGTACATTTACATTTCTCAAAAAATATCCACACTCGGTCTGGCACCACCCTTTAGACAATCAAATCTTCAGCTCATCAAGAAGTAGACGGAGTCCTTTCCTCGTACCATGAACCTTTTTTCACAATCAGCAGCCGCCCGGAAAAAGAAAAAAAAAAGTCTTTTGCTGCTATCATGTGATTCCTTCCTTCCTTCCATGCAAAGAGATGCTCTCACCATCCCTTGCATGGAGTAGATGACCTGTTTTTCAGGGTAGATCTTTGGACCTTTTAAGGATGCCTCGTCTCGTTCCAAGCAGAGCACAGTCTCATCTCTGGGACCTTTGTCCCCCCCATTTTCTTCACAAACACCCCCTGGGGCCGAGGGGTCTCAACACTGAACTCTCTCAGCTCTGAGCCTTCGCTTCCCTCTGAAATGCAGTCTCTGTATCACCAGGAATCAGTTCATGGTTTTTTACAACAAGAAAAGAGTTCAAGGAAAAAACCCGCTCCATCTTCCCTCCATTCCTTCAACATCTTTCTCTTTGCCAGACCTCTCACTGGTCTATTTCTTCCTTTATCCTCCACTCTTATCCTTCTCTAGGAAAGGGAAATGTTCTTGTAAAGTTTTCATTGTCCACAAAAGGGTTAAAAGTTCTCCTGAGCGGCCGGGCTGCCCGCTGCCTCCTTCCCCCCCTTTTCCTCCTTCTCAGCCGTGCTGCCTGCCGCTGGGACATGATATCAGGTTTCAAGGTAACAAGCACAGGCTGCCTTCTCTCTCTGTCTCCTGGGGAAGGGGGGGAAGAAATACCTCTCCTGCTCCTTCCATTCTTCCACCCTTGGGCCACCCTTGGGCCCGGCCAGGCCAGGCCAGGCCTCCCTCACGGCCGCGTGGCTTTCCCCTCCCCCGCCCAGCAGGAGACACCGGGCGGGGGAAGGTCCGACCTGCTCCCTCGCGGGAACCAAAAGGGCCGAGCGAGCAACTCCCTGCTCTTTTAACCCCTTGGATGTTTTGTGGTCTCAGAGGCGTATCCAAATGCCCCACTGGCCAAAACAGATGCCCATCTTAAAATCCGGACAGCCACTGGTTATCAAAACATAAAACAATATATCCCAGATGTCCCATTTCCGGTCAAACCACGACACTTGTACATCACCCTTTACAAGAGGCATTTCTAAATGACTTAGAGAAAGGGAGAGACCCTAGAATTTGGGAAATGTTGCACAACAGATCATGCATTTCACTATCTTTGTGCTAAATGATTGCACTTTGCCTTCAACTCTGAAGCATATAGCTATTTCTTCTTTTTTTTTTTCTTTTTTTTTTCTCTTTCTTTCTTCTTTCTTTTCCTTTTCCCACAAACATGGATTCTTATAAAATACAACAGAAGACCTTCTGGAGAACTCAACAGCACAGATTTTTCCATCTCACAATCTTTGCCTTGACAGTAATGACGTGCATTACCCCTGAAATAATATAAAATCTCTTCTTAATAACTACTGCAAAACAAAAAGTATCAAACCAAAGTCCAAAAAGTATTGCAGGGTTTTTTTCAAGTGCTCAGTTTTAGTCTGTGTTATATTTTTGACTTCTTGGAACTTCAGCTTTTTTCATTATTGATAGGAATTGTTGGAGTGACGAGTGTTTGAGAGGTTAATGCGCTAAGCACATGGTGTGAGTAAGTTGGGATCACAAAAAACAAAAAGAAAGGGGTTTTCTGTGCAATGAAGAGAGGGAAAAAAGCTAAAGTTCTAACTTTTGCTCATCACTCGATTGTTTAATCACTCTCTTGGGATTCAGGAGTATTAATCCTTCCCCTGTCTGAAGCTCAGACAACAGGTGACTCTTGTCCACCACACAGTGTGAAGGAGGAGGACCAGACCCTGGCACTGGTCACAAAGCAAGTAAAATCACTGTGTTTGAAAATATCAGCACCATGAGACAGCTTCTCAGCCACTGATAATCAGTGGCAAGAGGAGGATTTTTAACTTGATTTCATTTTGTCTCAAGGGTTCTCCCAGTATGGCGCAGCAACACTAACTACAGTAACTAGGCTCTCCCTGAAGATGCAGTGATGAGACAATGAGCTCCTACAAAAGGTGATTTTTGGATATTCTGCTCTAAGCAGCCCCCTGGAGCCTTTCTGCTCACTGTCTGGTTATTATGCCAGGCACCAGCTGCCATGTGTGCTGCTCTTTTCTCACAGCAGATGACAACGTAATCAGTAAGACTTTGCTCACTGTGACTCGCTGAGATGAAGCATTTGGCAAAACAATATATCTAGAACAGAATCACATGTTAACGAAACCATTCCTTGTTGCTACCTGTCTGTATTAAAACCCTTTGCATAGGGGCTTCAGTTTCTCTTCATAATTTTTGTTTGTGTTATTATCCCAACTGCACCAATCACCCTGCTCTGACCATCAGTTTAACGCAGCCCTTGTTAGAGCTCTGTGTCCTCCACTGGGGTTAAAAGCAAGGGGTTGTAATTTTATCCTTTTCTTCTCCTGCTTGGAGAGAAGAAGATTTTGTGCAGACCCAATAGAAAACTCACAGCTCCTGAAAAGGACTTAAAGGGAAGCCAGAGAGGGACCCTTCATCGGGAGCTGTAGGGGTAGAAAAAGGAGTAATGGGTAAAAATAAAAAAAGGGGAAATTTGCATTAGAAATTAGGAAGAAATTCTTTTCTGTGAGGGTGGTGAGATACTGGCACAGGTTGCTCAGGGAGGCTGTGAATGCCCCAATCCTGGCAGTGCTCAAAGGCAGGCTGGATAAAGCCTTGAGCAGCTTGGTCTAGTGAGAGCTAGCAAACCAGCATGGCAGGGGCTTTGGGAATAGATGATCTTTAAGGTCTATTCCAACCCTTTAACTATCTATGATTCTGTGAGTCACTGCTGGGGAAATTATTATTCTATCAGGTACTCTTCTTTACCCTTTCTCTTAGGTAAAAAAAAAAAAAAGGAAAAGAAAATACTTCAAAAAGCTCTTAGTAGATCATTGCTGTTGTTCTTGTCCTTATAAAACGCGGTTTCTTGACAGTTTGGATTTTTTTTTTTTTTTTTTTTTTTTTTTTTTTTTTTTGCGGGGAGGGGAAAGGTTTTAATATGAAGAATATGAGAATATCATTGAATATGAAGATATCCAGCATCAGTGAAGACAACAGTGTCATCCTTTCATTTGGGATTCAGACAGGGACCAGTAGTGACATGCCAGGGTACCTGTGTGCATACCCAGGGCCTGACTTGAGAGCTGGCTCTGCTTCTCACAGGTGCAGGGGTCAGAATGAGCAATGCCTTGGTCATGCTTTAACAAGGGAAAGACAAAGGAATTCTCTTGGGAATGAAGATGGAAAGCCTCTCTGCTTTCCCTGTTGAATTTCTTTTATTATTTTCTTTCAGGATCGTGGTGACCTCGACTGAGTGTGGAGTTCATAACAATGCTTCATGTTCACCAGGCATTCCTGGAGGGAAATAAAATTGGCTGCCAGTTGCAGGTGATGCTCATTTAATGCAGCTGGACTTTCTTCTTACAATTTTGCTGTCTATGTTTTGCTTCTTTGCATTTCCAACAATCACTTCCCCATTGTGACACACATGGGGAAGACGTGTTCATTAAAATCCTGAATTTTGTACCTCTCCTGAATTATTAGCTAGTGAGAAAGCAGAAGTGATTCTACCTTCTCCCTTTAAAGATTTTTCTGGGTCCTCTACCATATATGAAACACTATTGCATTTTTCACTGCATTATGCTGATGTTAAAACCAAGAGATAAAACAAACTAATATGGTCTAACTAAATAATATTGCAACTTCTAAAAATGGCATTCTAGGCTAGATGGACCATAGATTTCACCAAGAGGAAGATTTCTTATGTTCTTAAATCCTTTTGATTTTTATTGAATGCAAAGGAGAAGTACTGGGAGTGAGAGTGAAAACACTGCATAAGGGAATTTTTTTATTAGGGTGTTAAGAGTTTTATGAATCCAACAAAATATAGTGGCTGTAATATATATTCACCTACAAACCACTGACATGCTAATCAAATGTCTTTTTATATGCAGTATTCCTAAACCAAGATAAAACCATGGAGTTACCTGTCTTGGAAAGATAAATAAGTTTACCTCAAACTCCAAAAAGAAAAATGATCAAATTATCCAGGAAAGAGTTTTTCCCAAACATACCTAATTTTGCATGTGACAAACCTGACTGGGACACGGGTGATTTCTTGTGTCCCTGAGTGCGTTCCTTTCGTATTTGTGGGGTTCCCCAGACAAAGGAGGAATTGAGAATCTGACTCCATGTTATTAGAAGGCTAATTTATTATTTTATGATACTATATTATATAAAAGAATAATATACTACACTATACTAAAGAATAGAGAAAGGATACAGACAGAAGGCTAAAAGATAATAATGGAAGCTCGTGACTGCTTCCAGAGTCCTGACACAGCTGGCTGTGATTGGTCATTAAGTCAAAACAATTCACATGAAACCAATCAAACATGCACCTGTTGGATAAACAATCTCCAACCACATCCCAAAGCAGCCAAACACAGGAGCAGCAATCAGATAATTATTGCTTTCATTCTTCTCTGAGGCTTCTCAGCTTCCCAGGAGAAGAATCCTGGGCAAAGGGATTTTTCTGGAAAATATGACAGTGACACGTTCCTGCCTGGTTTAATACTTTATGAAGTACAGCTGGCACATGGTAGCCACCACTACCCTGTAACTCCACAAATTACATGCCCCAAGCTGGGTAAGTCTCACTGTGTGATGTGTCACTTCAAGTTTTTTTCCTGCTCCTTTGAACAAATTTCTGCAGAATTCAGCTACCACACAGTGCTCGTATTTATGCAATATCATGTGTAATACTATAATGACTATAATGAACCCTCCACTAAACCTAAATGAATAACTGCCTTTGAACCAACTTAATGGTCATTTTGCTTTATCACAATTTGGAGAGGATTCTGTTTGGTGCTGTTGATTGTGGCCATCAACAAGAGTCAAACACTAGGAACATTTGGAAATCTGTGTGTACAAACTGTGTGACCATCTGCTTGCTTAACTGATATGAGAAGACACTAATTATATGAGAAAAGAGCCAGTTTGCTGCCTGAGAAATCGCAAAAATGTGTGCACAGCACAGATACAAATGCAGGCTCATGTTTCTGAGGAGCATTGAGGCAGAATGCTCCTGAAGAGGCAGATATGTCCCGGGTCCCATGCAAGCATGAGAGGTCATTCACCACTCTCACTTCTTAAATTCTTTGGGGTTCAAAAAACACTCAGCTATATTTCTTCAGTTACATATTTTTTTTATGCAGGAGCAAATATGGTATCTTTAGTTTTCTTCATGCTTTGGTGCTTGACATTCATTTACTTTATATCCTCCCCAAAACCACAGACAGAAGCACTCACTGGTCCAGTTCCCTTAGAAGGAAATATTGTCTTCAGATCCCAGCAAAGGAAGCAGGTATCTCAGATATTCCTGAGTTGGACATGTTTGCATGGATTTAATAACCTTTATCAAATGTTTCTTCTCAAATGCTCCCTACCTCCTCTTAAACTCATGAAGTGTTTATAAATTCACATGAATCTTTAAATATTTTCAGATTCAAAATCCATAAAACATTTCCAATGAGAAGGTGGTTTGCAGAGATGTCTTGCTGCATGTAACCACTAAGATATGGATTTCTTTAGGATAGGCAAAATCAACAATGCACATTCACTGTTACTGTGCCAAAAAAAACCAAAAACCTCTCTCCCTTTTTAGATAACAGACTGAAACACCCAATCAACTGCTGGAAGGATTTTGAGAATTCAGATTTTACTCTTGAAATAGTGATGGAGTTATGTTGTTTTCTTGTGAAGAATTTTAGATTTATAGGACAATTATCACTGTGTTAGGCAGTATCTGTGTTCTGGTTTTACGATTTCCAGATTTGATCATCATCAGAGTAGCATAAGTTTCTGAAGACAGAGCTGTTTATAGCCCCTTTTAGGACTGGTTTCTAGAAATCAGCATTTTAATTGATCCATTATCAGCTATTTTTAAGCAACTGATGCCTTTGATGATGTGTCTATTCTGATTGGACTATTCCTCAGCCTCAAAGGATACAACTGTAGAACAGATTAAAACCCAGAAATCCTTATTTCTGTAGAACATAGTGAGACCTCAGACTTTATATATACAATAAGTGCGTGTTTATACAGCCATAGCAGCTAAACTCTTCATTAGAATTTTCAGAAGGAACCAGAAGCTGTGCCTAAGCCAGAGTTACAGCACTGAGCTAAGCAGAGTGGCCACTTCAGTTTGCAAAGTGTGCTGCACAAATTCTCTCCTGCAATCCAGAGCAGAAATGCACTCCTACCTGGCAAACCATCATTGTATTCCTGGACAAGGGGTTGCTCCCATGTTGGGCAGATCTTTTAGTTTTATAGCTCGGTCACAGACCTATTTTATGAAAATCCTTTCACTAAGATATTTCTCTTAAGAAGCTGAGACACCTCAGAAAAGAAATGTAAACAATAATTATCTGATGGCTGTGAAATGTGGTCTGGAGATGGTTCACCAACAGGTGCATCTTTGATTGGTCTCATAGGGATTGTTTCTAATTAATGGTCAATCACAGCCAGCTGTGTCAGACTCTCTGATCAGTCACAGGATTTTATCATCATTCTTTTCTAGCTTTCTGATGTCTCCTTTCTCTTTCTTTAGTATAGTTTTAGTATATCATTTTCTTTTAATATAATATGTTTCATAAAATAATAAATCAGCCTTCTGAAACATGGAGTCAAGATTTTCATCTCTTCCCTCATCGTGGGGACCCTCAAACACCCCCACATAGCTCTGCTGGTGACAAACCCACAGTCAGTGTGAGATCAGGAGCAAATTGATCATGTCCTGTCTGTCTGGTCCAGAAGGAAATCCACATCTGCTCATGCAGAGTGAGAGAAATAGAGTTGCAGGCATGTTCCAAAACAACACACAGTGGTGTTTCCTGATCTGTGGCTTAGGTGATGACTTGAGAAGCAAGGGACGGTTATGGGGTCACAGGGGTGGCTATTGTGGGGCTCACATTTAGTCAGGACTTTAATGATTGTTAATACAGCAGTTTTCCCCTCCTCCCATTGTGCTGCTGTCATTTGCTGTTCAGCTGGTGAAAGACTGAGCCCTCCTGCACTGTTTCTTTAATGCATTTATTTAATTTTATTTTTGAGGTTGAGATGCAAAGAGATTGAAATGACAAAGCCTTTTTTTTTTCCCCTTTAATTTCCATGTGGTTGTTTATGCTCCCTGTGAATGTGAACAGTTGGCTGTAGTATTGGATTTTATGACTCAGATGTGGCCCAAGATGCCTCCCTGAACACAAACCTCTCCCCATCCTTCATCCCACAGCCACACCCCTGAGAAGGTGACAGGGTGATGTTAGTGATCTAGACCTGCCTGCTGCAGTTTCCAGAGTTTGCTGATCAGCCAGCAAAGCAGTTTGTCAGGCAGCTGTGCATCAGACTGCACTCAGTGGGGAGCATGAAGGAGGACCAAGAGCACCCCGAGTGTGGATGGCTGCATGAATTATGCAAGGCCTACCATGGCATGGGCGTGTCCATGATCTCTCCTTCACTGACGGGAAGGAAAATGCCGCTGAGAGCAAATATCTGCTGCGAGCAGGATGTCAGAAGCCAGGGCTCCCAAAGCCTGGCTGCTCTGCACGTGCTCTGGCTGATGAAGCACAGCCCTGATGCTACAGCACCTGGCAGAAGGACCTTTAATTGCATGCTGAGCTGCAATTAATTGCAGGGTGGTTGTAAAATGTGCATTTGGACAATTACAGGCAACCTGAGGCTGCTCACACAACTGACTGAGCACAGCGGGGGGTAAATGCCATGTGCTGCAGGGGAGTTCCTTTGCACTTTGCAAAACATTTGCAGGGGAGAGGTGGCGAGCTTGTCCCAGGGGGACGATGGTGCCAGTGCTCATTTACAGAGAAGGAGGAGGCAGACAGAAAATGCACCTGTGATAGCAGGGTCTCGCTCCAAAAAGGCAAAGAAATAGCAGGAGGTGGCCTCGTGCTTCTTCTGTAGAGGAAATTATCATAACATTGTACAATGTTGGCTGGGGAGGCGCTGTCATACTGGATAATACAACTTCAGCAATGTATTACTGACCTGACGGTTTGCTTTGGTATTTTTGTACTGGTTTGTTTCCCTCTGCTTTTGTTGTTGGGGTTTTTACCCTTCCTTCCTTCCTTCCTTCCTTCCTTCCTTCCTTCCTTCCTTCCTTCCTTCCTTCCTTCCTTCCTTCCTTCCTTCCTTCCTTCCTTCCTTCCGCCACTTCCGCCACTTCTGCCACTTCCGCCACTTCCGCCACTTCCTTCCGCCACTTCCTCTTTCTTTCTTTCTTCCTTTCCTTTCCTTTCCTTTCCTTTCCTTTCCTTTCCTTTCCTTTCCTTTCCTTTCCTTTCCTTTCCTTTCCTTTCCTTTCCTTTCCTTTCCTTTCCTTTCCTTTCCTTTCCTTTCCTTTCCTTTTTCCTTTCCTTTTTCCTTTCCTTTCTTTCTTTTTCTTTCCTTTCTTTCCTTCCTTCCTTCCTTCCTTCCACCTCTGCCTTCCTCCACTTCCTTCCGCCACTTCCTTCTGCCACTTTCTTCCTTCTGCCACTTCCTTCCTTCCTTTTATTTGTTCCTTCCCTTTCTTCTTTCCGCCACTTCCTTCTGCCACTTCCTTGCTTTCCCACGCCTTTCTTTTCCGCACCTTTCCTTTCCACGCCTTTCTTTCTTTTTTCCCTGAGGTGACAATTTTTTTAAAGGTAGTTTCATTAGGACATCTGAGTCATAAAATCCAACAGTACAGCCAACAGTTCACATTCACATGGAGCATAAGCAGCCACATGGAAATAAAAAGGAAAAAAAAAAAAAAGAGGCATTGTTATTTCAATCTCTTTACATCTCAACCTCAAAAATAAAATTTAAAAAATGCATAAAATAAACAGGGAAGGAGGGCTCAGCTTTTCACCAGCTGAACAGCAGCAGACTGGGAGGAGGGAAAAATGTTTGTATTAAAAATCATTATTTCCTGACTAAATGTGAGCCCCACAACAGCTCTCCCCATGATTTTGTCACATACAGTGCCTGTGGTTTGAGGTATCTTCTTCCTCTCTTTCTGCTGGTCTTCTCATACCTGTCCCACCAGCCCATACTCAATTAGCTTTTTATATTGTACAATAAAATATTGTGCATTTTATTCTGTCGTGTTGCCTCATGGCAACATTTTGGCAGTAATAGCTCACCTGTTTAAACACCTGATGTTCTCAAGAATTTTTTTTTCTGGGAATCTCCTTCTGACATTGCAGCAGAAGGATTCTGGATGATTTTGTTTGGGTCCTCGTGATTCCCACATCTCTTGCTGGCAGGTGGCAGGGCTCCCCTGTGGGCAAGATGTCCCTAAAAGTAAAGAAAATGAGCTTATTTTTCTGTCTCTCAAAATTTAAATATTCACTCACAAAGAGCATCTTTTTTCCTCCCAAAATGTCTTCAGAGAATTTTTTCTTTTTAGCTTTGGTGCAAAAGAAGACACTGGGGGGAGGGGGAGAATCTTTTTCTTTACCCACCTTTGTAAATGTTTTTGTATCTTCATATATCTATCAACAATCTTTGCTTTGTGGATTTCCAGGGATAAATAAAAATAAATAAATAAAATAATTTTTTTTTTAATTATAAAAAAGCCATATGGGTTGCACAACGACATGAGGAAAAAAAAAACATTTGGCCTGCATGCTGTGGAACTTACACATTGGAAATAAATATAGAATAAAGATTTGACTTTCAGTCCTTCCCTCTGGCCCATAAGCCTGGGGGGTTTTTTCCCAGTGAAAACATAAAACATGGTAACAGAGCAAGAGTGCACAATGTCCTTTGCCCTTCCCAGCACTGCATCAGAGAGGAGCCCCGCAGGTCTCATTACTTTAAAAAATTAATAAATAAAAACAACAAAAAACCCTATTTATTAAATAATACCTACCTATTTTACCCTGAGTAGAAAAAGTCTTGTGTCCTTCTTCATGTCTTTAAGACCTCCTACAAGCCATTGGGTTGGTCCAGAACCTCACCCAGAGACCTGAAAATGAGCACTACAAATAAGAGATTTCACCTCTTGATGATAAAAGTAGATGTATTCAAGCAGAAGAAAAGAAATTTTATTTTTTCCAATAAAATCTAACTTTCCAAAAGAAAACTAATTTTCTCTCGAATAAGGCCCACTTACAAAAACTTTGTAAAGAATAAGACCCACTTCCAAAACCTTTGCTTCTGGGGTAAATATTCATTTTTGCCCCAAGGATTATGGTGGCTCCTGTTGGAGCTCTCAGAACATTTTTTCTACCTTTTACAGAGCATCTTGTGATGAGCATCTTGGGTCATCACCAGCCTTTCTTTACCAGTTTCTCTGAGTTGTCCTCTGCTGCATTTTCTCACCTGGGGACAGCAGGAAGTGCCACAGGAGTACCAGAGGGTGGACATCAATCTCCTGCACACTGGCAGGATTGCATAAGCTACTTTTTTGCTGTGAGAGAGGAAACTTTCAAGCCATAAAATCTGATTTATTTGCTCCTTCTGAATAAGGAACATTGAGATAAAAATGGCTAAATATAGTTTAAAAACATAAAGGATTTCATTAGACACGTTATTTAGAGTTACCTAATTTTATTCTTTTCATATCAAAAAATTGCCTAAAGTATTCTATCTTGATTTAAAAGATGTGCATTCTTTGCTGTCAATAGTCTGAGTATCAGATATTCAGACTATCTGATTCAGAAACATCTAGGACATTTCTATTTAGTTCATTTCTGTGCTTTATCTTCTGGAGTTTATTCCAAGTCCACACGTAAAATGAACATTTTATTCCATCAGAGTGTTTACTGAACTATAACATGAATAACCACAATCACTATAGCTTTCAATGAGTGAATTTCATTTTTTCACCCTCTCTTCTGTATTACTTTTGACAAGAAATCCATTATCTGATCTTCAAGGTAGCTCCTGAATCTATTTTGGTAGAATATCTGTCTTTTTTAAAGCAGAAAATAAATATCACATATAACTTTGAGATGTCCTACTGTTTGTAGATAATTTCCAGATATGAAGGCAATACAGGCTCTATTTTTAGGGGAGAAAAAAATTAAAATTGACCAGGCAGTTAAGAAAATATACAATCTGACTTGCCTGAAGTAGTAAGGACAATTTTTTTTTCCTAGTTTAGATATGTACATGTAAAGAACTTTTTTCCACATAAAATTATTACTTGATACTTATTCTGGGCATTTCCCCATTCTGACCAAATTGAATAATACTTTGTGAAACAAAATTACTTTTAAAAATTTACCATGTGAAAGAAATAAATGTCGTGCCATAGGAGGACAGGAAGGATTAAGGCCCAGCATGAATGAATGACAGCATTATCTCCTTGATTCAGAAGGTGAATTTTCCCATTTCAAGCCACCCTACTCTACTGGCTGTGAAAGCCAGCTTTCCCATGCATCTTTCTATGCTCCCACAACCCCTTCCATTTCCTATTTCCATGGCATTGTTTGGAACACAATCGAGCAAGACTTGTCCAATTATCCACAAAGAGCCCTGCACATTCAAGAGTCTCCAAAGCCCTCTGGAGGCAGCTCTTTGAGGGAAGGTCTGGAGCACAAAGGTTTTTCCATGACCAAGGGGAAGCAGTCCTAGAAGTGTATTTGTACATCTTGCCCAAGTTCACGAGTGGGGATCTGAGCTTCAAAGGAATTTGTGCTGTCGAGACAAGATAAGACACTTTTTGACTGAAGACACAAATCTCTAAAACAAAATTAGCCAAGATAGCAGCTGCAAGATTCACAGTGGGCCAGCAAATGAGGAAGGAATCTAACACTGTGCTTGTGAAAACTCCACAAAAAGGGAGTTTTAAGCGCCAGAGACTCTTTCAGGGATTTGGATATAAATCTCATGAAAAGAGAGAAATCTTTTGAGCTTTTTTTATAGATGGACATCCAAATTCCTACTTCAAGGGGGGAAAAAAATACCCTCTCTTTCAGAAGGATGATGTGCTGCCCCTTTACTACATAATATACCATTTTCACAAGGAGTAAGAAAAAATATTTCTGCTGAAGAGAGAACTGAGTGACTTTTCTGACTAATATGTACTGGCTCTAAAATATGGCTGCTCCTTCAGAAGGGAAAAGAGAGTTGTGGTTCCTTAAAAGTGGGGTTTAAATCCAAAATGTCTGTACTGGAGTGTTCTAGCACCAGCCTGCAGTGTCAGTGGATGCCTCCTTTTCTGCCTTTTGCACAGAACTGGACACTGATGGAGCTTCTCCATCAAATGAACCTATTCAAGTAAAGCAAGAAAAGGAATATTTATTCACAGCTGTTGTTCAAGCGTTAATTAATTAAGTGTGCAGTTAGCTCCAGGACACAATCTCACTGCAGCAAGAGCAGAGCCAAGTCTAAAACAATTAGTCTTTTTAAGAGTGCACTATTTCTAAAGGCAAAGTCAATGTTGGTGCTTGATATGCTTTTACCACATGGAGACACACCAAGTGCCAGAGCTGGCTGAGGGATCAGCAAACACAGGCACACCACAAATTCTGCTGGTGAAATTAGCCCGATAAACCTGTCCACTTTACTTAATTAAAATTACCTTTTTTTAGAGAAACAAAGGAAAAAGTATCTAAGAACTCTAGGCAGTCTGCTATTTAAAAAAATCTTTGAAATTCCAAGTATGGGCCACATCCCACCCATACAAATGATAGATGTGGAACTTTCAAATAGAAGAAAGGGGAATATACTGTGGAAAGACATATTAAACCAGCACCAGTGCTCTCCATTTCGCTAAGATAATTAAACTAAAATCATATATAGGAAAGAAATCTCCATAGTTATGTGTCAGACACCATAGCAAAACTAATCCATTTCACCCTGCAGACTCACTGAGAGCAACACTGTGGGATGAAATTAGGCTCTTCTACACAGCAAACAAGGGGAGATCTTTCTAAATTGTTTTTTTTCTGAATGTCAGAGAACTATTAGCATCCTATTATCCATGAAGTTCCAAATAAGAAAGCCATTTACTTCACAGATGAGAGTCCCACTATATAGAACTTAGAGCCGCAGAGAGTGAATTTATTAAGAGAATCACAGAATTGTGCAATATCTCAGATGGGTGGGGAATCCATAAGACCATCACATCCAGATCCCTGCTCCTCACAGAGTTAAAACAAAATACCAAAAGCCCTGTCCAGATACCCCTTGAACTGGGACAGGTGTGGGGTCATGATCCCCTCTCTGCAAGGCCTTTTCCACCCAGTTCCAGGGGCAGCCCATGCTCAGGATGGAGAACCTTTTCCTGAACTCCCCCTGGTGCCATTTCATTCCATTTCCTGCAGAGAGCAGATCAGCACATCCCCTCCACCTTCCCCCCATGATGGGGTCCTCTTTCATCCTTCTTTTCACCAATCTGAAGAACCCTTTGTTAAATTTCACAGGGTTGGTGGTTGCCTAACTCTCTGTCCTATATAATATTTGCACGCAGGCTTATTCAAAGCTTTTTTAAGATTTTATTTCTAAATTTAACTTCTGCAGCAGGAAGCATAGTCACTTTGCTTCCAACAGCTCCAAGAAAAACATTTTTGGCTGCAGCCAGAACCTTTCTCACTACACAAATGAGGACAGTTCCTGTGATTTTATTCTCTTCTGCTTCCGAGGCTCTTAAAAAGTAATTTTCCCTTTCAGGCTTTGACAGAAAGATACCCAAACAATGTGAAGCCAGTGCCATCAACCCACCAGTGGCAGAGGTGAAGCAGGACTTGGGATTGAGAGGAAAGCAGCAGCCAGCTCAGCCAGTGGCCAAAACCCACCTGGGCTCACCAGGTGTGTCACAGCCTCCACACTGAGCAAGGACAAACCTGCAGCCTGAGACAGAACCCCTGTGGGAAGGTGCAGCTGAACACTCTTAGGACCCTTATTTTAAATTTAATCTGCAGTAGGTGTATTTTACAAGATGTGCTTAATCTCTTAAACACTTTATTTACTTCCTGCAAATGGTGGAGAGTTTCTTCTTGTGCTGGTTTGCTCTGTTGAAGGGTTTAGGAATTATCCTGTCAGTGAGTTCCATCAGAAGATGAGACTCATTGTTAACTGTAAGTCAAAAGATAAAGTTATTATTAGTTCAGAAACCAGTTTCTATGGTACTATACAGGTCAGATCTAATAGAATGTGAATACAGATATCTAATATGTGTCCATTATGCTCTCATTTAAAAAGATCTTTTCTTTCTGATCCATAGGAAGCAAACACTCTCAGCAGGTAGATCTGTTGTCAACCCTGAAAACCATGAAATATGTGTGGATAAATAATATCTATTGTAAAATGTGGCCAGAGGCACTTTTCCTTAATGCTTTTGCAACACATTCTTATTTATCCCAGGGGGTAAATAGGGCAGAAAATCAGAAATATCCTTAATTTTTCACAACAACCTCCTTTAAATACTAAATGAATACTAATTACCTCATTCAAAAGATGTGAAATCAAAAACTAATAAGTTTTCAGGTTCATGAACTTTAATTCTTGCCCACTGCTGGAAATATTCAGTCTGAAGCTTGTTCTGCCATGGAACAGCTTCCCATCCTCATCCTGTTCATGGCAAAGCAGCGTCTGCCTCAGAAACACAATCCCCTGGGGCAGATATGCAAAAATGGGATAATTTCAAGTTAATTTCTGAGTTTTTAGCAGACTACACTCGTGAACTTGCTGTGGCAGATAAAATCATGTATGGCTGGAATACCAAGTTCTGCTGGGACTACTTAAAAATAATCAACTCCTGCCCTGCTGAACTGAAAGAAAAGGCTTTGAAAAGAGAGTAAGACAGTGCATACTGAAGAGAAATATTTGTGATCAGTCTGCAAAATCTTCCAGAAAAGGACTTGTGCAAACATTCCAGAAAAAAAATTTCACGCGTAAGTTAAAAGGTAGATAAAAGAAAATGAAAATTAAACATGCTTTTAAAGTATGGACTTCAACAGAACCCGTCCAATATATATATAAGCTAAAGTCAAATCATTTCACCTATCATAAAACATTCCATATTGAGGTGGACTTATACCTTTAGTCTCCTCCTCCTTTATTTAAATAAACCAATTTTTAGGACTCAAGGTTAACACATGATTGGTGTCACCAGGATTGCCTCAATTTACCAAGGAATTCAATCAGTGCCAGTAGAAGCAGAAAGTCAATTGTATCTGCCACATCTAATGAAGAATTCTTGCAGTCAGGGACTGTTAAAGTCACAATAATCAGAATAAATCCTCATTTGTATCTATATTTGACTTTGCTGTTTGACCATGCCCTAACTCTATCTATAAAAACAGATGTAGCTACAGGGTATTTTCTAAATAAATGATGAGGGAGATCAGAAAGCAATGTGGAGTCTCAAAATAGCAGAGCTCCTATTGCAGAGGGATGTTCCTTTTGGATCAATATCCTTTTTGTCTTTAAAATTATAGAGTAGAATTATTCATAATGACAGGATAATAACTGTGCAGCCAATTTAAAGAGAGCTATATTTATACCAGCTATAGGGAAAAGAATCTAAGCACTTGGCAATATTAAAAAGCACCCTGGTGGCCAGATGTGTGACAAAAAGCATTATTGTAAAACACATGCAGTAATTATAATAGAACTATAGGCAACAATTTATATTAAAGAATATATTTGACTCTTATGGAGCCTCTGCTGCTAATTATCTTAAATCTTTGAGGAGCGCTGGGATCCGATGCTTCACAAAAAATAAACAAAATTTTATAAATAACCATTCTGTCTGTAAGGGATATTTTAACATTATGGCTGAAAAACTGAAAAAATGTTTTATAGGAGTTTATTCCAGGTATTTTAAGCAATATAATGACAGAGTTAAATATGACCTTGGGACTGCTTAGTTCTGGATTCATGAGACCCAGCCTGGATTTAGCTCTGGGATCCTCAGTCCTGGAGAGATGTGCATCTGTTGGGAATGGTCTGGAGGAGGGCTAAAAAATTATCGGGGGGGTACAACCCTTATCCTACCAGCAAAGGCTGAGAGAGTTGGGGTGGTTCAGTTTGGAGAAGAGAAGGCTGCAGGGAGGCTTTATTCAGCCTTTCAGAGCTTATAAAAGTGTTGGTGACAGACCTATTAGCACTGCCTTGAGCAATAGGACGAAGGGTGATGGTTTTCAGCTAAAAAAAGGGCAGATTCCGATGAGATATCAGGAAAAATCATTTTGTGAGGGTGTTGGGAGCCTTGCACAGGCTGCTCAGAGAGGCGGTGTTGTTGCCCGATAGATAAATGACACAAAACTCGGAAAAGTTTTGTGCGGTGCTTTATTGAGGCCCCGAGGGTCCGTGGACTCACGTCCCAAGCCAGAGCCCCATTTTCTCGGGTACAGGTGCTCTTCTTTATACACATAATTCATAACAAAATATCCAAGAAACAGTTCAGCTTGAATAACCGACAAACCCCCCTTGCAATACATTCCTGAGCTCAAAAACAAAATCATCCATCTTATACCTATCACATTGTGCTGCCTCTGAAAAACCGGCTAAACTTGTTATCTTCCCTATACTAGTTAATTATTTATCAAGTTCCTAAGACTACCTGCTAAGTTACACACAAAACTCAACACACAGCTTCCACACAAAAAAAAACCAAAACTATTCACACAACTCATAATTAAATATTTTGCTAAATTTCATTTCTTTTCCAACAGTGTCAGCCCCGTCCCTGGGAGCACTCAAGGCCAGGTCAGACAGGTCCTGAGTAACCTGGTGTAGCTGAAGATGCTCGTGCTCACTGCAGGGAAGACTTTTAGAGGTCCCTCCCAGCCCAGACCATGCTGTGACTAAAACTGAAGTGAAAGCTGACTCATTTCTGGTCGTTCTGACATTGCTGGTCTTCCTTCCGCCACATCTTCCAAAAAGCAATTTTTTCCACGAGACAGTAAAGGTATTTTGCTGGAATATATTTATTGAATTATGAAATTAACCTGCAGTTCAAACATCTGGCTATGAAGGGGTGCCTAAATATGAATTCCTGGGCTATATTGCTTTTACCAATCTGTCTACATTAAGGAAAGAAATATATTCCTATATATGGCTATATTCCTATAGCCATATATAGGCTACTCAAGTGAGATTCAAATTGAGGGCTAGAAATAAATATTATTCATATTACTCAGGTCTAGCAGTTCAAACTCTGACCCACAACACCATTATTCTAACAAAAACAAATAAAAAAAAATTAGATTTCCCTGCATTATATTATTATTGGCATTTAGTGATGGCTTGCAGGACAGCTGGTTTGGATGTAGGTTCACTTAGAACAAGAGTCAGCAGCCAGGAATTTTTAGAGGTCCTTAAAATAGATCTGCATAGGCCATTAAATTTCAGTGCCACAAATATAGTAAATAATAGTGCAATTTCCAGTCAAATTCCATATAAAATTTCTCATTCTACTAGTAGGACAAAAAATAGGTAATTTTTTTCCTAAAAGAGTTAATTCAAATGTTTAGATTTAACTACTGTAAGTTTTCACTTCAGGTAAAAATGAAACAGAAAAGAAATCTACAGGTCTGTATTTTAAGATTGTTTTGGTTGTTGAAAACAGGGAAGGTGGTCAATGACATTATCTGAACAGAAGGCTTAAACTCTGTTTTTGCAGGGTTTGTTTTTTTATATATATTTACATAATATAATTTGATGCATAAGCCGCACAATTTTTCTTTATTTCTCTTTTCCTACCTTTATTATGTCTCCTACTGTAAACTTTCCAAATCTCTCACAACCTCATAACAATTTTCAAATCAGCTGCTAAATGAGTTCCATTCCATGATAATGGCAATAATACTGTAATCCATTTTAACTCACTCTGTATTTTGGATAACAATGGAATGCACTGTCTTTGCTCTTGCCAGTTTATATATTTACACTATCAACTACAATTGTCTTTATATTGAATCAATATATGATAAAATGGGGTATATTCTACAAATTGTTTCTTTTTCTCTAGCAATGGCTCACTGTAAGATATCATCTTTTATTACCTTTAGTTTTCCCCAACTTACATAATGTCAACATTCAGATGTTTGTTGTTTTATAAAAGAGTAGATGTTAGTCTTTCACTCTGGATCAAGTCAGTGTTTTCAGCTTCTTCTCCACAGGAAATTGTGCAAATGGAAATACATCAGAAAAGAAAAGCCTAATGTTGCAAAGTACCCAAAGAATTTATGTCAGAAAACATCAGAATTTGCCAAATGAGCCTGAAAATACTTGTGAAATAGAGATGTAGACTGAAGAACTTATTTGAATCTCTGCTGGCAAATGCTTGATTCAAAATCACAATGGTTTTGCTTCACTAATGTAATGAAATACAATGTCCATTTTTTATTTATTTGACAGGCCAGGAAAAATATTGGATAGGGGAAAAATATTGCGTAGTGTGTGACAACACAGCGTTTGTCAAATGATAAAGGAGAATGTCTAAAACAGAATGTTCAATGGTCATGCAGAACACGTGCTTTTATAAAAAAATATATAAAATCCTACTTGATACTAGAGAAATGAAAGATTAAAAGCAGTTCTAAAGAGGAAATTTTCATTACCTCCATGTGGCAGGGGACATCCCTATGGACACAATGGATGGAATGTTCCCAACTCCCAGCTGGCATGGTGAGAAACAGAGCAGTCTGTGGCACTGTCCAGGCTCTTTTCAGCAGAAGATAAGAATTCTTACATTATCAACACTGTTTTAATCAGAAACCAAAAACATAGCACCATGCTAAAAAAAAAATTATCCCAACAAAAGCCATTCCCTCCTTCATGGATGCAAAGCACTCTGTATCTGATGAATTTCAATATAAATTCAAGGTTCCCTGCCCCCAAAAGAGGGAACTGCCTGTTGCCTCTTTCCAAACAAACTAATATGGTGCTAAATAATTTCATTTATCATTTAAAATTTGAGACAGAAAAGAAAGCTTCAACTACAGCAATTATATTCCTAGTAGAAAAATATTTACAAGACTGATGGATACAAAATGTAAATGTAAGATACATTCCTTTTACTAATGGAACAAACCTTTTACTGTTGGAATCAAGAGTAGTCACTTCTTCATGTTCCTTGTTTTTAATATTAGGCTGCTAAAAATTATTAATTTTTGGTTTGTTATTTATTGAAAATGATAAGTCAAGGTTGGTTTTTTGACGTTTTTATCTACACAAAAAATAAAGATAATTCAATTCTTAAAACAATCATAAATATGATACTCACTCAATGCCATGCTGCCACTCTTCTGAAATATGGAAGAAATAAAACCAAATTATCAATTTGATACAAATTTACTCAAACTTAGAGTATTCAGTGTGGAATTTCATTAAATATCTTTAGATAAAGTAGTTCCAGAGACAAAATTAATGTTATCGTCTAAGGTGCAACCTTAAGTCTAAATAATAAATATGTATTTAAACATGTTCCATTTCATTCAGTCACAAATTATGAGTCTTAGGACAGAAGTAACTGGATAAAATTCAATCATTTCTCAAATGTAGAATAAGAACTGGTTACACAGGCCTCCAGCCGAGGGTGTTAAATTGTACTTTACTAGATTCTTGTGTTGATATTGAAGAAAAATTACCACCACCACTTAAGATTTTTAAGTAAGTCATATTCCGCTTCAGAAACACCTATTTTTCTCTGTTGACAGCAAAAAGAGAGAATTGGTGTCTAATTTTGTGTCCAAATCTATGTCATAGATGAAATAGGTGGAATAAGCTCCACGCCAGGAGCCAGGACTAAGGAATCAAACACACAAAGAAATCTCTGAATTTATTCCTTTCGGAAAAAAATGTTCTGAACACAGACAAAAACAAGACCACAATTTGTTGCATGCAGCCAACACTTACAAATACTTTAGGGCTCCCATAGCCTAGGAGTTCATTATCAGTTTATAAGCAAAGAAAGCCTGGGGTTATTTAAATAAATGAGCTGCCAAAGAACATTCAGATCAGTCAAGTGGATCTATTGAGTATAAATCATACCATGGTCATTCTTCAGAAAGATCTTTCTGCTGAATTTTTATTGGAAACATGGATCTATTTAAAAGTCATTATTAATTTGATGCTGGTACTGTTTGCGGAACATGAAAATGGCAAATATGTAATATGTGCAAATTTATATAGACAAAGCCAGATGAGAAATCAGATCCCAACCAGAAGAAAAGGAAATCTAAAAACTTTTGTTATCTACCTCTGAAAAAGCCCTCCAAAACCATAATTTCAGCTGCCATCTAACTCAGAATCTGGTAGATTCAGACTTGATGGGAAAATATCTAACTTTCCATTTTTGTTATTTGTACTTCTTTTTCTTCAGAGAGAAACAGAAGTTCTTGTCATGGACAAAAATTGTCTCTTCCTAAACCTTTCAAACCATTCAATTAGTGGGGAGAAATAACACAGAAGGGACACTGTTGGAAATGTAGTTAAAATACATGGGATCTCTAAGTATGGACTGTGCCAGGAGCCTTGAATTCTTTCCTAAAATAGATTGTGATCATGAGACTGGGCCCACATCACTCTAGAATTGCCTATTTCATTTTCCCCTCAGAGTTCAAGTGTTCAAATCCATATTTCCACGCACCATCCAACATTTTCTATTAAAGTTCACCTCAGAGAGAAAAAAAAAATAAAAGCCATTTCAGAAAAAATTTATACTTGCCCAACCACATGACTAAAATTTATGGCCAAAATGCAGCTCTGATTTAACTTCCTATGCTATAATTCACTTCAATTAAGCCATTCGTAATTAATTATGCCTCTTCCACAGCAACTTTGCCATGAAGGGATGGTTTAAGCACATCCACCCCCAGGATGGAATCTGAAGTCATTTTCATGCATGATCATACCTTGATTTTCTAATTTGTCTTTAATAGGGGTTTGGAATATACCATGAGTGTTCTTAGGCATTCCCCTGATTAGTACTGGTAAAAAAAAATATACCTCTTCATGAGAGTCACATGGCAATGATAGCACAGAGTTTATATTTCTGTTAATAAATAAAAAATCTATTCAAATAAAAATGAATTTTAAAAGTTTTGATTACGGGTTTTAATACAGAAGAAATATTAACTTGTAAGAAAAAAAAAAAACTAAAATCATATGTCCAAGGCAAAATATTTAAAATTATTGCTGCTGTCCAAAACAAAGGCCATTTTTCAGGCTGTTCAGAAAATGAGGTAGAAAACTGACCAAACACTGTTGAAACTGGCTCCATAGACCTCAACAAGGGTTTGAGGCAGAGCACTGGATGAAGACAAGACCAACCCAGCCACTGTGAAAAACAAGAATTTTGTTTTCCTATGCTGCTAAACAACATTGGCTTGGCTTCCTTCTGGTGCTGCAAAGGAGATTTAAACCCTGTGAATAAAATCAGGACTAAAAAGTCTTCAAAAGGGATTTCTCATAGCCTTCCTCCCTTTCTTCTTCTTTTTTTTTTTTTCCCAAGCAAAGGTTACTGTACAGCTCAGATCTATAAATTCCCAAGATACGACATTAATGTCTTCATTAATTTAGCTGAGGAAGGCATTCAGCAGGAATATGGTCGATTAATTCTTTTAGAGGTATTTATATCACTCAAAATGAAACTTCATGGGTGTTTTTCAAAGCACTGTGGTGCCTTTGTAAACAGAAATTGAGACAGAAGTTGTACACACCAAAGTTTCGTTGAAATTTTCATAATTAAAGGTTTTCTTAAATCTCAGTCTATAATATAGAATAAGAGTATTTTAGAGCGTGTATGTGGTATAAATTATTTTTAATATTAGTTGCAAGTATTCCATCATACTATGGTGGCTATGAATTTGTCCTTTATTTAAAGTTTGCAGATAATTGCAGAGAGAGCTTACCTGCCTTTCTGAATTGTTTCACAGAGTAACAAAACAGCTTTTTCTAGAAAATAGCTGAAAAAATTTCTTTCACTACCTTTTATTAGAAAAGCAAGCAAACAAAAAAACAGACTTAAAAAATCCCCCAAAACAAAACCCCCACATATGATCAAGTGACTGAACTATTTGAGTTATTAAAGACCTGTGGAGGAACCATTTCTTCATAAATTGAATACCAGCAGAGAACAACAAATAGAAAATAGAACAAATTCAAGTAAACTGCAGCCTGGAAAGAATAAATGTGGTTTTAGTTATACTAATTTCACTTTTATAAGAAAGGAGAGGCTTTCAAGCCTATTTAACTGGTTATTGAAATTGTACAAGTTTTTACTTTCATTGCAAACAGCTTTACTCTTGAGTCTTTTTATTCTTTTCACATTCTCTGATGTAATTTTAACAGAGGACAAAACCTTGCTCATGTGGGATAGCCAAAGGTAACAGAAAATTACTGTATTTTGGAATATGTACTTTACAAATGTGGCCTTGATAGGTACATTTAGTCCTCTTTTTTAACAGCACAATTGACAAATAACTTCAAAAAATGTGCATTCCAGTAAGAGAAAATGTCCTATTTACAAAGACAAAAAATGGGCAGCGAAACTAAATATTTGGAAAATTACATTCTTTTCCTACTGTTTCTGCAAAAAAATTGTGTTTGCCAAATCAATGCCCTGTCTGTTACTCTTTTCTTTCATTAAGTTTAAGCAGCCTGGATAGAGCAAATTTGATACCCCAAGTCCATTATGCAAGTTAGCTCAGTCAAAGCCTAAGATGTTGTATGTGCAGACACACTCTGAGCATGAAATCAGAGAGGCTGAGGCATTTATAATTCTACATAGGGATGATTAAATTCCCAAAATGGCAAGATCCTCCAAGATAAATTCTTCTGAGGCTGAATTTTCAGATTTAATCGGGAAAAAGCCAGGACACATGAGAGCCTGTTATTGCAGTGAAGATAGAAAAACACTTGGACACATAGGACACCAGAAAACAGCAATCTTGCTGTTTAAATAAAAACAGAAATTCAGGATTTGCAGTTATTCTTATTTTAATATTCGCCACAGCTCTAGACAGTAACAATCAAATGTTCATTTTTCCTTGTTGCTCCCCTGACCTTTTCAATGAACTCTACAGCTGTAAATGTTTGGGTTTGCAGCATGAATTGCAGAGAATATTTGACTTCCATCACCAACAGCAGTTATCTCAAACTCAGGTTTGCTGTGCAAATAGTGGGGACCACAAATTGACTTTTATAAACTTTCTGAGTCAGTTGTTAACATTCTCCTCCAGAGAACTTCTCAGAAATAACTTTTTTTTTTAATAACAGCAAACGGGATGGTGACAGATAAAGATCTTTGGAAGCTATTTTATTTTTAAAATAGAACATTGTGCCATGTTTCTCAAAAGCTGTGCTTCTTCTTACAATGCATGACAATGACTATACATATAATGAGTTTTTCCTACAGTTAAAGCTGTTAGAGAGACTTTAGACTGCTTTTCTAACTTGAATAGACTTTTTGTAGATAACTTGGTAATCTTATATGAATCAGACCAGAAAAAGGGAGGGAAACACTGCACTGATACAATGCAAATCATCCCCACCTAATAACAAGTAAAATAAATTAATTTTAATACCAGATTATTATAGCAAGCAGTGAGGAACATTAAACATATAAATATAATGAATTACTGACACCAAGGTGACAAAAACTTTAATGACTTTTGACAGCTCCTGGTGTAATAAAGATGCCACAGGTATTTGAGTCTATAAAGTCTCTCGCTGAAGGATTAATTTAAAGATTACCATATTAAGGGCATAAATAGAATTTTCAAATCTATATTATTTGGGCCTTTTCAGAAGAGGCCCAAACAATATAGATTGTTGTTCTTGTTAGATTAGATTCTTGTTGTTCTCAAGAACAGTTAAAGGAGATATGTTGTATTGACATAAGTCTTCAGACTTGTTAAGAACAAACTCCTTTAAATTTGCTGTATAGTGAGGAGAAAAGGAGCAAAAAACTTTATCCAGCCTATGTCCAAGAGACTGCATCCATGAACCAAAGCTGACCTGGTATGCAGTAAGAAACAGAGTTATCATTATGTTACAGAGAATAATTAATCCAATCTGCATAACAGACACACACATTTCCATTGGCTTACAGAGGGAAAGAAAGACAGGATTGCTGCAAAGAGAAAATTTATTGCTTGTGGTCCTTCAACAAACTTGATCCTCCCTTCAATTCCTCCTCATTTCAAAAATTCAAATCCCAGCTTGTGGAAAAACAGGAATTTAATGCGGAAATTGGGACAGGCAGCTCAGCAATGAGAAAATATGTCACTTCTTTTGCAAAAAAGATTATGCATTAGGAAAGGTAGCATTCAATATTTCCTATTTCCCTGTCAGTAAAAACTATTCTCTCTGAAGAGAAGTGCTACTGAGAAAAATAAAAGTTCAGATTCCTGGGAAGAGGCACGAGTCAAGCACAACTTATTTCCCCATAAAGTCCAAATTTGCCCAAGTTAGGGTGCAGCAGCACATTCTACAGAACACATATGTGATTCTCAGCACTTCTGACCACAATTAAATAATTTGTGAACCTCCCCAACACAAAAGTTTATAAATATGAGCTCTGTAGGGCACAGCCTTACCCAAGACAGCCCCTGCCATGGCACTGGGTTGTGCCAGGCATGACTTTGGAGGCAACTCTTGTCTCCAAAATGGCCTGGAATAAGATTTCATACAAAAAAAAATGAAACCTAGAACCATTCAGCCCCTACAGTACAAATTTCCACGTGCCATAGAAAATACAGTTTTTTCGGACAGTCAGCATAGCTTTTCTTTCACAGTGTAATTAATTACATAATAGCAGCTGCAAGGATGTTTTCTCCCCATAACATCCAGTTCCAGAACATGAATCTCTGAGAGGTGAAATTCAGGTTTCCACTGGGTTTGGGAACAGCAAAAATCTCTCCAGGAGAGCTACAAGGCAGGAAGAGAAAGTGAGTTTTCCAGGTTTCTGTAAATAGTCTTAGCTGCCTTAGAGAGGCAATAGAAAGCTGAGAGCTTTAAATTGAAGCTGCCACACTTGTACAGTGAATTGGTAGGAGTAAAAATGGTTCAAAACTGGCTTATGGGCACCATCCATACTGTGGAATTACTTTCTTCCATCTCTACTTTGTTTTCTCCTTAATAAGCAGACCTTTTCCTCCACAATAATCTTTCTCAAATGCAACCTCAGTTCCTTAGCTTTCCTTCTCAGAGTAAAGATTTTTTTTCCCTTTCTCTAAGAATATCCTGAATAAAAGTCTAACTCTTGCAAGCCTGTCCTACAGGAATAAGATTTGAAGTCCATATGAGCCATTCTTTAAAACTGTTTTAGAGAACTGACAGCATGCTTCAATAATCTTTGAAAAAAAATCACTGGGAAAAGTAAACACAGTAAATAATTTTTGGACAACACGAAGCAGCAATCTTTAGGCAATGTTAGTAAAAATGATGCATCAAGGGGAAAGTTATTTTAGAGTATTCTGCCCTTTTGATCTTTCCTTCCCCCTCGTCCCTCTTCTTTTTTTCCTTTTTTTTCCCTTTTTTTCTGGGAGTGATTTAAAGATCCCACTCTGTGCCATTTTTACACGAAACAGTAAATGATGTTCTGACTAAATTCAAGTTTAAAAGGCAAGTGAAATGTGCATGTTTTAAGTGGAACCATTTAAAATTTGCCAGAAATTCTACCTCACTACTTACTGCAGTTGGGTATAGAATTAAGGTTTATTGAAAGAATATAGACTAATATGAAGAATGTACAGAATAATAGAATATCAGTGTATAGAGAGATGTGTTAATGTCTCAGTGGTCTTCTGCTGCTCCCTCACGTGTGATTGTCAACTTTCAGTCTTTAGACCCTTCAGAGTTCTCCTCATTACTTCAGAAGTACCTGAAAACTTTGAAGAAAAGCTAGAACACAGCAACTATGCACCTGTACTGAGAATCAGAGGTTCAGCAACTGATAGAGATTTAAAACCATCCCACAACAGTTGAAATGGCCTAAAAAATCACACAAGTTTCACATGGTTTTCTTCATTTCTGCTGCATAATTTACCATCATCTGTCTACTGCCTTGGAGATGCAAGGGCTCCTTTGGAGCATTTTATGTCTGTTAGGAATGTGGAATAGCAGGGTTTATTTGAAGTCACCACACATCCTGTGATTTAGAGACTCACCTTAAATTTATTGATGATTTTGTTGTGCAGTCAAGTCCATTACAGGGAAGTGAACCTGCAATTCAAAACCCTGCCTGTGCACTCTCCTCATCCTCAGATAATGCCACAGGTTACTTCTGAGCAAACTCCTTATCTTCCAAGACAGGTGTGGGATAATTAATTCAGCCTTGCCTGTCTCTAAAGCCCGGGTTAAGCGAGAGAGAAATGATGAACTGACAAAGAAAAAAACCCACACTTTTCTATCATGTCACTTTGATGAATAATCCATAAAATAAACATGAGACCTTGTAAGGGTTGTGTGATACAAGAAGCATAGAATCATAACATTATTAAGGTTGGAAAAGATCTCCAAAATCACTGCATGGTACCACTGCCCTCCCCACCACTGTGCCCACCTCTAGACCTTGTCCCCAAAGTGCCACATCCACGTGGGTTTTGTGCAGTTTTGGGGGTGTTGATTCCCACCCTTCCCTGGGCAGCATATTCAACTGCCTGACCACCCTTTTGGGGAAAAAAATTTTCCCTAATATCAAATCTAAAGTGCTCCTGAGCAAATGCAAATTGAGACCATTCTATCTTGTCCTGTGTGCCATGCTTCAGATTAAGCCACAAAAAACTGTGAGGGGGAAAAACAAGGAATAAAAGTGCAAAACAATTATCAGTCAAAGGATTGGTTTTTTGCTCTTCCTTTGCAGGAAAATTAGGTAAATTTTGCCATATTCCCCAGAACACACTGAGGGAATGCACAGAATCCTTTCTATACTTTAGACTTTATCACAGAATGCACCCTTTCAATTTTAATTCTTTTGCTCTGTAAATAACTTTGCATGATCATAATTAAAAAGAAAAAAAAGGAAATGCCAATTTGGGAAAAACAAATAATTGTTCTATATTTCAGAGCCTTTTATTGCTGCAATCTTAGTGCCCCAAAAATTAACCGAGGAGAAAAAATTACACTGATGTAATTATGTGTCTGAAGAGATTAGGTCATTTTAATAATTTTACGACATTTTATTGCAAGGCATTTATTCTGGATGACTTAGGATGAATCATTAAAAATCAGTGCTGAATTTTGCTCTCCTAATTTCCAGATTACACAGCAGGTGGTGGGGATGGGGAGGAACAAGCAGAAGAATATTACATATTAAATGTACTGTGAAGTTTTGCATGCTTATGAAATGAATTGTTGAAATTTCCTGCAAGAGTGTGGTAGGAAATACAGATAATACTTTAGCAGTGTTCTTCAGCACCTGGAAAAAAAATATCAATATAGGTGTAGATCTGTACCTTTATTTTTCTACTTTTTGCAGTTTTACTTGTTTTCAAGACCTGTTAAGGAGTATCTAAAAAACAACAGGCGACCAAGAAAAAGGGGAGCAGACAGATGTGTCTGAGAAACCACTCATCTCTGAAAAAGACACTGTTGATGATCAGTTCTAGTCATTGTCTCCCTGGCATTTCCAATCTGATTTCTTCTAGGGATGGCACATCCAGCAGAAATCAGCCCAGTACTCCTTCAGAAGTGAAGCAGCAGCAGACAGCAAGCTAGAACTGCATCCAACAGGATGCGTTTCAATTTCTGTGTGTGGTGGTTCACAGGGGTCCCAGGACGAGGGAAGAGAGGAGAATATTGGCTCCATGTTTCAGAAGGCTGATTTATTATTTTATGAGATATATTATATTAAGAGAAATTTATGTACTAAAACTATACTAAAAGGCTAGAAAAATGGATTTCATCAGAAGGTTAGCAAGGAAAGGAAAAAATGGAATGATAATAAAATCTTGTCATTGACCAGAGAGTCCGAGCCAGCTGAACCTGTGATTGGCCATTAATTAGAAACAACCACATGAGGCCAATCACAGATCCACCTGTTGCATTCCACAGCAGCAGATAACCATTGTTTTTCTTTTCCTCTGAGGCCTTTCAGCTTCTCAGGAGAAAAAATCCTGGCAAAGGATTTTTCGTAAAATGTGTCTGTGACATCTGTGTACGTGAGAGAAGTGGTTTGCCTTTGCTTTTCTTTTTTTTTAAAAAAAAAAAAAGCCATTATCCCAACAAGTGCATTAAAAAGGTATTTAAAGAATGATGCACATCCTTGGGCTCTCAATGACCCCTGGAGAGTGCAATAACAATGTGCACAAGATGTCCAGAAACACTCATTTATCTGCTCACTTTTGCATAGCCTTTGAGTTTTTTGCACCATTATTTGCTTCCCAGACATCACCCCTTGCTCAGATTGCATCATCCCTTTGTGATTCCCCCAGATGCAACATGTTCCATTTCTATAATTAATAAGTGATAATTGCTAGACAAACACGCACTCTGGACGGAATAATTATTTCATTTGGAGATGTGCTGAAGCAATTAGAACTCGCTTTCCCTGGGCAGGGTGATTGTAATAGCATAGTTTGCTGTGGTAAATTAATAGCTAATTATCTTTATCCTGAAACTTTGTGGGACAGTGCTCCGGATCCATCAAAAAGCCCCAGTGGTATTCCTGAATTATTGCTCCTGAGTATAATCTAGGAATTATTCTAAGGCTTTTTCCTTATATTTATAGGTTGTTCCCATTGTTTTTAGCTGGGAAGGAAATACAGAAGACCCAGCTAACAAGGCACAAGGTAAAAAAGAATAAAAATCTGTTATAATGGAACAAAATCTATTTCTCAAAAGTCTCTGTTTGTGAATAGTAATTGGAAATAAAAGTAAAAGGATACCTTGTTTCAAAAACCAGACTGAGTTGACATTGCTCAGCTAATTTAATAAATTGAAAATTGTTAAATATGCATTCATGAGGTTAACAGGAAGGGGTGGGATTTCAGTCAGTTAGGAACCAACTGTCTGGGTCCATTTTTTGCACAGAAATATCTGCCACCTAAACCTGAATTTACTTATGAGTCTGCTTTCTCTGGCTAAACTGAGAATAAAAAAATTCATTACTCCACTAGTAACATAATTGCAGTACTTTACCACAAAGGCAATAATAATAAAATAACAAACACAATGGCACTGCTGCGGAGTGATTCTCCTTCTCATTTCTTGTATATTGAAATTATTTAGTTTGGAGAAGACAGAGTTTCTTACTGCTGCCAGAGGAAGATCTGTGAAGATTGGAACCCTTTCATCCTTTATTTTCTCCTAGGTTTTTTTTTTGTTTGTTTGGTTGGTTTTTTTTGACAATTTAATTCATATTATTTAAAAAATTAAATCATACTCATACATATGAGTAAAGTAAACTCCCATTAGCCACTTTTACTAGATAAATACAATATGGGATTCTTCCTAGTAGACTTTTGTCAGATATTGGATTTTGAAAGCTTCTGAAACAAAATTACTTGGTACCTAGCCAAAAAAATTTGCAGTTGAATAGGAGCTTCTAACACTTCCAATTTATGTCAAAAGTAGTTAATTGATTAATGACAGTTACTCAATCATTTCTTGCTTCTGAAAATGGGGCCCCTGCAGTTCAGAAGAGATGCAGCAATGAAAGGCTGTGAGCTGCTCATGGCAATTCCTGTCCCATCTGTAACCAATTTCACAAGTAAACAAAAATTCCCTCTCCACAGGGGATGGAAAGCAGAGTGTGTATATTTATATGGTTCTATTATGGATCCTATTACAATTTCATTATCTGAAATTCACTGTTTTTCTACCTTCCCTCTAAGTGATTCAGAAAGTGTAAAAGCACAATGGCAACCAACTTTCATAACAGCAACCAGCAAACTGAATTTCAACAGCTGACTAAAAAAGTAATGAAAATCCCATTAAATGCAAATAAAAGATAATTATATAAAGCTTGGAAATCCATTTAAATAGTGAATCGGTTGGGATTTACATCAATTTTTTTAAATCTCCAAACTACTTCTTGTTTGTGTGTTTGTTTTCCTTTCTAGCTGGATTTCCTACTTGTAATCCAAGAACCAGGAACATCCAAGACATTTAAAGAAGTTTCTTCCTAATGTGCCCATGTTTTTTTGGAAATTAAACCTGTCCTGAATTTCTGGATGCCCCTCTGCCTCTGATCATCTCCAGTTCAGCTGCTGCCCATCCCAGCTTGGACCACATGGGAATGTTCTCCCCTAGACCCAAGAGCTCCTCTGATGCAACTCAGCTCTGGAGCACTTCCATAAAAATCCAATTTTTCCCCCTGAAAGCTGAATTTATCCTACCTTTCCAAAGTAACCGCCCACCAATGTGCAAACCAGACTGCCCAAGGCAAAAATGTGGAATGTGACCCTTGCTCAGCCAAGTCTGAGAACCAGCTGGGCAAACACCTACAAGCAAATATCACTGATCTCTTGGGAATTCAGATGGGAAATCTGACACCCACAAATGGGATTTCTTCCCTAAGACCCAGCTTATTTTGAGCCACTTCAGAGAATTGCCAAGACAGATGTTCAAGATGTTATCATCTTTCATAAACAGGATTTAAATATTACATGGGAATATCACTGAAGCTGTTTAAATGTCTGCATATGTGCACAAAATCACATAAAGATTTCTGTGCTTTATTCAGATGCTTAACTCAAAACTAATCCTTCAGTAATTGCTTCACATCAAAAGCTGAAGTCTGGATGCCACTAAAGTACACTGTAAAGCACTTTGAATGCCAAGTCTATAAAATATTGTTAATAAATAGTCAAATATACATTTTATTCATGCTTAGTCCTTGTCTGTGTTATAGTTAATTATAGTTTAACTACATCCTGTGATATAGTTAAAACTCCATGATGGATGGTGACAAAATACTTTAAAAATATCTCTTTAGGACCATGCAATTCACTCTGTAGGACTTTAAGAATGACAGAATGACAGAATATTTGGAGTTGGAAGGTTCCTCTGGAGCTGCCCCAGCCAAGCCATGGCCAGGCAGGATGCTCTGGTCAGGGGCACAGGCGGGTGCCCAGCTGGGGCTGGGATGGCTCCACACAGGGACACTCCAGGCCCTCCCTGGGCAGCTGTTCCAGGGCTCTGCTGTCCCTCCATGCACACAAGTTCTCCCTCCTGCTGCCCTGCCCCTGGCTGCCCTTGATGTGATGGGCACTGCTGATCATCCTGGCACTGGCAGCACCCAGCAGAGCCCGGCCCGTGCTCTGGCAGCCCCTGCAGATGTTGGGGTGCATTGATGGGATCCCTGGCACGATCCGCTGGGGCAAGCGGGGTCGTGATGGTTCCTTTCCAGTTCCCAAAAGTGCAAAAGACAAACAGCAGGGGACTGTCAGTTCAATCACAACAAATGCACCTTTATTGAGGGCCAGCAGCAAATGTGATAGAGGGATCAGAAAAGGAAATAAAGACTTGAAAGAAAGAGGGGAAGGTGAGTATAGTTACCAATGAGACAGAATCCTCATGGTCCAGCCGCACAGATCCACTGTGACCATGGGGGCTCACCAGAGTCATCTCAAAAGTTCCAGTTTACACAGTCCCAATCCAAAGCAGTGGCACCTGGCCAAAAGGTGGGGAAGATTCCTGGGGCATTGTGCTGAGACCCCTCGGTTTGTGGGGCAGGTGTGAGCGAGCAAGGCCAAGCCACCATCAATCAGAACCTGTGGGGCAGGGGCAGGAGTGTCAGCACAAGCCACCATCAATCAGAACCTGTGGGGCAGGGGCAGGTGTGTCAGGACAAGCCACCATCAATCAGAACCTGTGGGGCAGGGGCAGGAGTGTCAGGACAAGCCACCATCAATCAGAACCTGTGGGGCAGGGGCAGGACTGTCAGGACAATCCACCATCCATCAGAACCTGTTCCAAGCAGTGTCTGTGAAGGCACAGCGAGCACACCTGCAAACATTCACTGGGGACAACATCCAGAAAACGTCCCCCTCAGCCAGGCCGGGGCTCCTGACGGGGCCTTCAGGGCCCTTGTGCCAATCACGAGGCAAAGGAAGGAAACTTCAGAACGGCTCTTACACCCCGGGCAGGGCTCCCTTCTGCAGCCTGCCCAGCCCAGAGATGCTGCAGAGCCCAAATGCTCTGTGTGCCTGCCCTGCAGCCTCTGCAGCAGCTCCTGGGGGCTCCTGTGCTGAGGAGCCCAGGGCTGGAGCCGGCCCTGCACAGGAGCCTCAGCTGGGCCCTCCATGGCCTGCTCCCACTCTCTTCCGGGTGTTCCTTTAGCATCTTTATTGAATTTTTTCCCACAATGGGAATTTTTTTCCAGACCCATGAACCAGGGTGTCCTGAACAAAGCTCACCTCCACCAGGAACCAGCTCCTTCCACTAACAAATTTCTCCCTTTGCTTTTTTCCAGTTCCCACTGGGGGTGGCCTAACTCAGAGCAAGCTCCTTGTGTGGCCTGCACAGTGCAAGACAAAACATGCAGTGAGAGGGTTAAAATTGTTCATTTTGAAGAACAACTTTCTCTCTACTTGTTCATGAAGGAACATCTGTTCATTAAAAAAAATAAAAAAATGATGTAATTGTGATAGATTCCACTAAATGTATTTCAAAAATATTTATAATACCCTGGATTACTTGATGAGTTCCGCTTACACACAAGTGAACCTGTATGTGGAAAAAACTGAATAATTGCTAGACAAAGAAACTTTGGCTACTAATTCAAATATATATATTTATATGCTTGTATGCATATTTTTGTATGCATATATTTTATTTATAAATCAAATAAACTACATGTCAGTTATCAATGACAGTATCCTGTTAATATCAAACTCCTTCTCTATTTTTGCTGCCTTTGCCTTTATTGACTGAAAGATATATAAATATTTCCTTTGGATTTCTCCTCCCCAGACCCCAAATATCCTGGATGACCTGCAACAGAGAACAATGTGTAGCCTTTTATATTTATATTATTTATATTTATATTATTTATATCTATATTATTTATATTACTTACATGTATTTTATATATTATATACTATAGATTTTAGATTTTAGATTATATATTATATAATATACATTATTTATATTTATATTTATGTATATTTTTAAGAACATGTATATACATAATATATATCTCATATATATAATACATATATGTATATATGCATATCAAGGGCAATCTGTAGCACTTCAACAGAAAAGTTGAATCAATGCAACAAATTTACACATAGTAAAATTTAAATATGAGCCAAATGTTTTTTATAATGTGATTTAAAATGTAATTTGAAATTATACTCTGTGCAGAGGTGAGGACCGTATCTGTTTAAATCTAAATAATAATTTAAGTCACACAACAAAATTGTTCTGACATCAGAAAACAATCTCTGCCTCAAGTCAGTGTAAAATCTCAAGCTCATCAAGAAAAAGCAAAGCAAAAAAAACAAAAAGAAAAAAAAAAAAGCAAAAATCTTTGCACTTTTCCTGTCTCAAAATTAATTTGAAGGGTTTTTCTCTTGGCAATTATAATGGTAGATGATTTAATTATTTTATTAAAATTAAGAAAATTCAAAAAGTAATCTTCCTATCAAAGATATCTGAAATACTACACCTTGAGACATCCTTAAGCTTCCTGTTAGGCAAGAGCCAGCAGCATTCAGGAGTCTCTCCATGCTGCAATCAGAAGGTGTAACTTCCAGCTGCACGCACAAAATAAATTCCCTTGCTCATCCTTGATTGTGATCAAACAGCCGAGAATGAGCAGAACAATCTGTCCAAGAGAAATGAGATTGTCAGGAGCTGGAACCAAACATGGAGAAAATGCTCCTTGAGAGGGGGAAAGTGGCAGCCAAGCAAATTCATGTTCCTGAGTGGGGAAAATCCCCCAAAAGGTTGTCGAGGGATTATTCCAACTGGAGAGGTGCTGGAGCACCAGGATGGGTCCTGGGGATTCGTGTCAACAACCTCAGGAAAAAAAAATTGGGCAAAGTTGCATTTTGTGAGTCAATTTTTCCATTGCAGCCTTAATCTCTCAGAATTCAAACAGGCAAACTGGGCTTTTCATCATTGAATCATATAAATGAACCCCCTCCAAAAAGGCATTGGGGGATTAACTGAATTTCATGTTTCATCCCAAACTATGGCAATCAATCAAAATAAACTGTTATGTATAACTTTTACTTCAGAAAAGTACAAATTTATAGTATCGAGGAAATTCTTAGCATGGGAAATTTTTCTATGCATTCATGTCATGTAAGCTTCAGTTTCTAATTTCTTTTTTTATTCCTCATCAGTCAAAAATATATTTTCACACAATAAATATATACCCATACACAATGGGGGAATTTCATTACACATTACAAGAATTTTATTGTTATATCAGACATTTTTTATATTTTCTTTCAAGATTTATATTGTTGTCATGCTCTGAAACTTACATTAAAATGCAATTTTGTGTGGGCTCCTATCATTTATTGGCTAAGACAATTTGATGCCCACAATGCATAATTCTGTGATCTAGTTAAATGTAGAAATAGTTATATGTATATTTTTATATGTATATTTTAATGCAAATTTAATATTATGTTATTCTTTGCAATTAATATTTCTTTTTAAAAATTATTGTACATAATGTAGTAACTTTGTGGTAAAGGTGCCAAAACGAGGAATATAGATCTATTATAAATATTTATTTATTTTTATAGATATATTTATCAATCTATATTTTACATTTATAAATATATGTTTTTGTTTATGCATATATGTAATACTATAAAAATAATTCATGCGTATTGAAAATAATGTAAATATTAGTCAATTTGAAAGCTCTTCTTGCCTGAGTTGTTATCAGTTTTTAACATATATTTTTGAGTTATGCTGTTTACTTTGGAAAAAGAACACTCTTGGAACCTTTTGTCCCTTTAGAAGCAGAAGGACTTTCATTGCTGCCTGATTTTGTCCTTCTGTGTCATTTTTTCCCCCTTTTGATGGGAACTGGAATGGACTCCCTAAATATTTATGAATCTGTGATCAGGCCTCCTGCTAGCACTGCCTTTACCCTTTAGCACTTAATCAAGATGGACATATTTTAAACTTCAGGCCTGAATCTTGGCCTTCCTGCAGTCAAAACACATTTTTCCACGGATTTAAGCAAGTCCATGGCTCCATCCTCTGGGGAAGGTTCTTTGAAAAGTGGTTTTTTTGTGTCACTTCTGAGCAGTTGGTTGCTACCCATCATTTTGGAGGGTTTCAAAGGACAGGGTAAACAGCTCCAAAATTCTCCACAGCAAGGCCAGGGTGACTTTTTTGTTGATTTCCAGATAGTCCTGTAAGCTTCTCTGCAACTCTCTAAGTTTTGGTTTATTTTATATCCCTTCTCTCAATCTGCAAAAGTATTATCCTTAATTTATTGGAAATAATCATTTCTGTATTATTCTGATATACCCAAACTTTCCTTGGATTTTAATACTAAGAGTGACTCTCCCTTACCTCTTTAATTGTTTTCTTGTAATCCCACCTCCACAGAATCATGGGCTTTTACATAAATTATGGGGAGATGAGCAATTGAGAAATGTTATTTTTTGATAAATTCATTGCAAAGTACAATTATTACAGTTCTTGACAAATGTCTTCTGATTTCATTAGCATTCTAAATTGTAGCCTTGAAAAATAGTACAAACTGATAGAGAGAAGGAAAAAAAGTTGGAATATCCTTTATAAGAATTTTTCAATTTCAATTTGGTTTAAATGTTACTTCAGGTCTTTGGTTTCAACCAAAGAAAAGTTTCTGAATCTTGGACTAAGTCTTAAACTTAGACTTGTTCACTATTTCTGTTCAGTGTGTATCAATAGGGTTTGATAGATACAAGACTAAAAGCAATACCTGGAATTTTAAAAAAATAATATATCTATCAGTCACTAAGACAAATTCACAGTTTGTTTCAAATTACTTCTCTATAAATTAGGTGAGCTTTTTTTTCATTATTTTTCCTCTATACAGAATTGTCAGCCAGCTTCACGTGATCAGATTTGGGTTTTCACTGATTCTAACCTTATATAAGTTAAATTTTAACTTATCAGGTGCAGCTCTGTTTTTAAAAGCAGACAAGTCAGGTTACACAGCTCACTGGCATCAGGTGATTCAGTATATTTAAAATAGGCTGTTATAAATACCTCCAGATACAAAAATATATGCAGATGGATATATATGTGTTCACTCCAGGTGAATAGCAACTACATTTTTGGTGCACAAAGACTGGATGCAGAGGTATCCAGCCTTTTTTGGCCGAAAGGTGGAAAGAATAAGGCAAAGCTATTTATTAATATCTTTGTTGTTAGTGCCCTGTTTTAGAGGAAAGTGAGAAAATAAAACCTGTGCCAATTTTAGCAAAGAACATGAATAGTATAGAACATTTTCCATACAGAAAATCTGCCACTTGGGCAATAGCTCAGCCAGGGGCATGGAGGGGGAGTTTATGAGTTCACAAGTTCCAAAATTTGAGTTATGTGAGATATTTCCCTAACCTGCACACTGCCCTAAGTGTTATATCTGTCTTCCAGTAACTGAGGAGGCTGACCACTAATTAATCCAAAAATATTAAAGATTAAAGACTTCTGCAGACCTTCCTACTGTTGTTTGGTAAAAAAGAACAATCAAAAGTCTGCTTAAACAAGAAAGATTAGGTTTCCTACCATGAAATTATCATCCTTTCTGAGCAGAGGAGCAAGAGGAATTAATTTTTATATTTGTGCTAAATTCTTCAGTGGTGGAAGTGTCTTGAAGCCCCATTAAAGTAAGGCTCTTAAAATAAGCATCATCATCAGATTTATTGTGAAATAAAATTTTACTATTATTTTCACAAGTGCAACTTTTATTTACAATATTTATGGCATTTTATATTCAGAACTTTCCCAGGAACTGTTGTTAACATCTTCTGCCTAGAGCCTTTTCACAAATATCTTGGTATAGTCATTTCTTTTAAATCTTGATTAGACAGCTATTAAATGAGTGGAAGCAAAAGAGATACACATAATATGATTTCTCTGCATAAAATGCTTCCATCATAAGTCAATCAGTTCATTCAAGGGACTCAGCAGGAAAATCAGTGTAATTACTGTTCCTGGCCTCTAATTTTGGTCATTCTCTGCTTCCAAACCACCCACAAGGAGGACTGCCACACCTGGGAGCTCTCAGGTGCTCAGAATGGATGTTCCCACAAAGTTTTAAATTTATTTTTGTCAGACAAGAGGATTGCAGTGTCTCATCCTTGGAGATGTTAAAAATCTGCCTGGGAAGGGTGCTGGGTGTCCCTGCTGGAGCACAGAGCTTGGGGCAGAGACCTCCACAAGTCCCTTTCACCCTCAGCTATTCTGTGACATTCCTTGTGACACCAGGGGCAGCTTGGATCAAGGTCATACTGTGACATATTTTTTATGTAAACCCTAACGTTTTCCTTGAAGGTTTTTAAATACAGAGTTTTGACAGAACAGTAGGTTTCTGTGCAGAGGCAGGTTCCTTATTGCAGTTTCATTCCAATAGTTTTATCTCTGCCGATGTATTCTCCATGACTGAATTAAAAATGAGTGTATTAAAGTATGTTTCATAATTATCAGTTTAACCAGAGCCTGAATAAGCCATATTATACATGCTGAATTTATGGGTGGGAAAAGCAAAAAAAGGTATCTTTTCTGTCTCAGATTCTTCTCAAGGCCAAATCAAAATGCACCTCATTGAATTCAAAATAGCTCTACCTGAAAGAAAATACTAAAACAGTTTCTGAAAATAACCTGTAAAAAAGAAATCTTCTATCTGACTACTAATATATGTTCCAAAGAGACACATCACATTAGATCTTACCATTCCCTACATTATCCCTAAATGCATGGTCTTCTCCATATTAATCCACTAGCAGCCTGGAAACATAAAAATTTTTTAAAGAATTAACAAATTTATGAACTGCATAAGAAGTAATCACCAACTTTTTCATAAATTACTTATTATGACATTATTTAGTGTCTTGTTATGTTGTATTTCCCTCCTGTTTCCCCCCCTGTCTTTCTTTACCTGGCATGAACTACTCCCAGTGACTTTAAACAACTCAGTTCTGAGGGCCAGAATAATCAGAAGAATGGAAATAAAAACAAAAGATAAGTCTATAATAGGAGACAGAAGGAATTGTGAATCAAAGTGGGCTTTCAAGTAAAAGGCAAAAACCAGCAGCAAAGCAGAGAGAGTCAGTACAATGACACAGAACAATGAAGAAAACTATCCTTATTTTTTTGTTTCCTTCCTCCAGGTATAGCTTGTGGTAATGATGGTGTCAGCAAAAGGGTGAAGGTTGCACATTTCAACCAGAAAACTCCATAATTACAGAGGTCAGCTCTAGAGATATGAAATCAAGGTAGAAATATGAATCAAGGTACACAGTACTTGGTCAGCTGAGCTGGCCAGCAGAGTCAATCAAGGGAAAAATATAGGAAATATTCACATTTTAATGAAAAGTAGTATATATCAGCTTCAAGTGGAAAAAGCACTTCTTAGATTGCTCCAAGTGATGGAGGAGGCGCAGAGCTGATCTTTAGTATTCCCTGTGGATCTGAGAAAAGCCTCTCCATCTCACCTTAATGTCAGACATCTGTAACATAGGCATTTAGATCTGAACTAGTTATCTGGATGCCTTTTGCAATTGTCTGAGGAAAACAAGTACAATTTATTTAACCTTCTTTAACACACCTATTTAAGGATAAAATTACTGTGCTCTTCAAGCGCTCTCCCTTGGCTGGAGCAGACACGTGTGCTACCATACACAAGTTAATATAATTTTCAAAGCATGAGCTGATAAATCCCACCTTGCCATCCCTGTTTTCTCTCAGCCTTTTCCCTCAGTTATCCATCTAAGCTCTAAGATTTCTGTGGCAACTCCTAAATTAATGTGGTGGGAATCAAACAAACTACCACAACAGCACTTTTGAACAAGCAAGGCCTTCTCCCACTTTTGAAATTGTTAATGTGCTTGGGAAAGTTTTCCTGACCTCAGAGTTAGGATAATTTTGTAAGTTCTGTGCCATAAACAAGCTCTGCATCTTGGATGGTTGCACGGAGGCACACCACACACACTTGGTGTCTGGTGCTGTTTGCACACACAAAATCCTCAATTTCCCATTCATCACTGGTGTTATCCAGCATTAATCCTTCCCACAGCTCCTGCAACAGGGTTTTGGTTCCTCTGAACACTCATTTCTAAAAATCTAACAACCAGACTTTGTTATTTTTACCTGGCATAATCTCATTTTTTGTGTCAGGGACACACAACCAGGAAAACCCTTGCCTAAATTTTGCTCAGCAAAATTCCCTAAAAGCAGCAAATTTATGCCCACTGCTCAGAGATTTAGCTTTGTCTAGAGAAAATCATTCAGAAGGTGAGGGAAACATCACTATGAAAACAATCTGGAAAACCTAAAAGCCAAAGTAACTCTTTCAGTTTGCAGTTTTAATTTCAGTGTTTGCTTTTCTTACTTGCCTTCTTCTGCTGCAGGGTCTGAGTCAATAGAAACTTTTTTGGCTTCAGAGAAAATGCTTTTTACAACCAAAAAAAAAGAGAAAAGGACTTTTGAGGCTAGCTTAGGCTGCAGTGGCATGAAAACCAGATACTATTTTTATTAGATCCAGGTAAAATCAGAAAAGTAAAATTATTTCCGTTTGCCTCAAGAGAGTGTTGACAATAATGATATTTTGCCGTTCTGCAATAACATTGGGTTTGCAAACTGTGGCAATGTAAATCACCTTGAGAGTTAGATTTTGGCCTTAAAACACATTTTATCATTTTCTCAGTAACATGATTGCATCAGGACCTTTGTTACTACTGGAGAAATGTGACCAAAATGTTCTCTTGAACGCCTGCAGTTGTGAAAATATCCTGTTATTTGCATTGTACAACGCTCTGGAAGGAACATCTTGCCTTGCAGCAGAGTATCCCATGCTCAGAACTCATTTATGTTTATAATCTTCATGTTTTGCAGAAACTTGTACTGGGATTGTACAATGCAAAGGCAGTATTTGTGCTGCCTTCTTTGGGATTTTTTCCTCTTCCCTCCCTTGCCTGTTTATGGAAAAAAAAACTTAACACTTATCTCCTTGAAATGGCTTTATACTTGAAATAAATAGAGCCTAAAATCTGCCCTCAGATGTGCATGATGTTTTTGCTGATAGAAATAATAAATTTGACTCACATCCTCTTCATACCTCTGCAGAGAGTGCTTAGGAAAAGCAGATGCTATCTGCTTCTCAGAGGTGCTTCTGCCAGGCACAGTCACATCTACTTGTCAAAATGAAAATAATGAAAAATTAATCCTGTTGCCATTAGTGGAAAAAGGATAAAACCTCTTGAACAGATGCATCCTATTGAAAAAAAATCTTTAAAATATTTTGACATTTTTTTTGGCACAGGGAAATATCTTCAAGTACCTGGAAATATCCAGCAGTGTCTGCCGAAGTTAGGACATGGTGTGTTTTCCTCCCTGTTTGTTTTTTCCCTTTTATTGTCAGTGTTCTTTGAAAGGAGGTCTCCATCTGGCCTTTTTAGATGCTAAAGAACAGATAAACATGAACAAGGGTTAGGTGGGAATGAAGAGTATCTGCAGACATTAAGAATAAAGAGATTAAAGATGGTTCATATATGAAGAAAAATCTCCTCATGTATTTACAAAGGAATTTTTTTTAAAAAAATTCAATTTTTCATGATGGAAAACCTGAAATGAAAGTAAAAAAAAAATATGTCTGTTTAAAAAAATTTTTAAATAGATGCATTATAATCACATTTGAAGGTAAATGAATTACAATTAAAAAATGCTTTAAAATTTCCATCAGATGTTGACAAGGTCTCTTTCAATAAAATGGTGAATTAAAGTGTTGAGTCAAAACAGAAAACTCAGGCTGGCTTGTAATGATGGCTGTAACAAACCCTTCTGCTAACGATGAGCAGTGTGGGAAACATAGAAGTTAAATGTAGTGTTGTACAATTCAGTTCCTGAACAGAAAAAAGACAAACCCAGGTGTAAACATTCCTGAATTTCTGTCTAGATTTCCTTCCTGTGAGAGTTCTAGACCTGTCTGTAAGGATGGCAAAGCTCATCTATTTCACTCACTCCTGTTATTGTGTCAAGTGTCAGAGAGCAAAAGACTTTTTTAACTGCCTTATATAAGAGAAATGGAAAATATTGAAAGGTGTCTTGATTTGTCCTCATTCTGTTTTGATTTTTGTGGGGGTTTTTTTCTGTTTAAAACTTGAACTTTGTCTTAAGAGGCTCTTAGAGAACAAAGAATTTTTTGCAAGTATAAATAAATGTTAGAAAATTAATTTTCATTTTTGTTATGACAAGAAAGGTCTTTACTATAAAACAGGGAAAGATTAACTAATACCATCAAAGAGTATTTGATCTCCTTCTTGCTTATTTTTTTTTTGAGGAGTTTTCTTGAAAGTTAACAGCTGGAGCCACTTAAAGTGACTTGACACTTGTGCAATTATGCATATTTTTGTAAGAAATTCTGAAGCAGGCTATTCTGTTGTCAATTATGAATTTAATATAAATATAAACGTTGCAGCAGGATGACCCCAGCTAAGAGAGAGAAAAGGAATATGACAATCTTACAGACCTTTACACCTTCCAAAGCAGTCCTACCATGACTATTACTGACAGCAGAAAATTATCACTGTGGTTTCTATTAAAGCTACCTTAAATTTCACATTAGCCTCAGTAAGACCAAGGACTGAATTTGTTTCTTTTCAAAGGAGGAATACCTGGGGTGGGAGCAGAACAGAGGTGAAGTGCAATGAGAAATGTGCTCAGCACTGCAACATAAGAGCAAATTCTCCCTAAACATAGCTTTTCAGGCATGTTTTGTGACTATATGGAAAACACACCAACTCTTATCTTATGTTTATTTTAATAAAGTGTCACACAGATAAAGCACGTAGGGAAAAATACCAATATTTATTTAAGAACATTCCCACCCACCTGTATCCCTCACAACTGCAGTGCTGGTACGTAAATTTTAGAGTAAATGCCTGCACACAATGGCCTGAAAATGGTGATAACAAAATGTTCAATCTGCTCTGAAGGCAGGGGGTTAGCACAGTGGCATCTGCTCTTATATCTGCTCTCACTGTCAGCATGCAAAACGCAAAGAAACCAGGAGACTGGGGGGAAAAAAAATATAAAAATCTGGTGTGTTTAGTACAGACGACAAATACTATAAGGAAACAATGTCTCCTAATTTATTATCATGCTGGGATCTGCTCCCTTTGTGTTTATAAATGAATTTAGTTTATAAGTGAAAACAGATTGCCTGGCTGTTTTGAGATAGGAATAAACAGATGCTGAACTGCTGTGAGTAATATGGGGAAATTCCTAAGAAATAGCTTGTCTTAGATCAATGACTCATCTTAACATATTCATTTATAATGCCTACATCAGTGAACAAGGAAAGGGCTGCAGATGTCATTTATCTGGATTCCTGTCCCCCACAGCATCCTTTTCTCTAAACTGGAGGTGGGGTTTGATGGGTGGGCATTTGTATGGACAAGAAAGAGGTTGGATGGTCCCACCCATGGGTAAGAGCACTGAGGGATAAGCTCCACAGTCTTAACAGATACTCTTTATGAAAAAATAAATAGATAAATAAATATTTTTCTTCAGTAACAACAGGAGGGCACTACAAGAAGGAGCATTTCGCCTAAAAACTGAGGGTCATTGCACTCTACTAGAAAGCTCATGTGCTGTTCAAAGAAAATTTACCTGAACAGTTTGTTCTAGACCATGCTTTGAGGAAATATTCTTTGTTACCTTTTTCTTGTGAAGTATCATAGCGTAACAACCAGGCATGAGGAAAAGCATAACAAGACCAAAAAAAAAAAAAAAGGAAAAATTTAAAAAAAAAATGTTACCTGTTAAATATAGAAAAACAAAGATTAAATATATACCTTTTATTATATTTTCCAAGGTAACTATTTTTTTTAACCAGTACAAAATTTCCATACACGATCGTGCAGTTGTTATGCACTACAAGATTGGTTTTCTTTTAATAAAAAAAAACCATTTCTTCAGTAAGGAGACAGGAACCTCGTGAGGAATGCTAAAATTAGAGCAGTTTCACATGAACCCTTATTAAGAGTTATAAAAGTTTTGTCATGAAGTGATGCTACTGTGCAGAAGATAAATACCACAAGCTGTTATTCTCATTTAGGAGATCTTGCAGCTAACTTACACAAGGGGAAAAAAAAAAAAAAAAAAAGAAAAACAAACCAGCACTTAAAACCCAAGAGTATTTGATAGATATATTTTGTGCAGGGAGTCTGTATTTCCTCTCTCTAGGTATTTTTACCAGTAAGTTAAACCATAAAAATAAATCTCAGCCTCAGCAGAATGAACCTCACATTTCTCCCCGGTCAATCTTACACCTCCAGAGCGAATGCTAAATATTTTAAGCAGAAATTAATGAATTTTGCCACATTTCCAAGCCCTCCTTTCACTCGGAGCCAGCAGAGCAGTTCAGTGTACTGCACTTTCTGCTCCACTGACCCTCTGTGCCCTGTGTCTCAGGCCCTGCTTGAGGCACGGCTTAAATTTTTGATGAGGAGGAGTTGGTGTCTGGATCTCAACAGCTCTGACTTTAGGTTTGAGGCAGTAAGCAATAAAGAAATGAAAATATCTGTGTTACACTCAGAAATTAGTCATCCTTGCACCGCTGAATCATGTTTGAGTGACTCAGAAATGTTAAGGGCTCCAGGAACCTGAGTGGAAAGAAAATTATTTGTATTTTTATGTAGCCCTTGATGGTGTTGCAGGACTTGACTGAAGTGCAAATTTTAGAAGGTACTTTTAAAACCCAGGTATTATTTTAGATTAGCCACTAAAGTTTAGATGTGAGAATGATTAATGGAGAGTGAAAAGTTAATGCTGTTGCACATCAGATGAGAAAATTGTAATCTGGCAGCCCAGATAGAAATGGTTCATTGCAATGAAACACCATGGGGGAGAGATTTCTTTAGGAAAAAAAGAAGGAGAAAGGAAATGACCGAGCAGAAGTAAAGGAGGTAGCAGCACATTGTCAAAAAAAAAGAGCAATTCAGGAAAACAAGGTGGATTTATGGACAGTTTTGGGGAATTGGCTGTGCTCTTCCTGCCATACGGGTTGGGATTGTTCCATCTGCCAAGGGCAGGATCCCAAAGAGGTTTTTGCTGCTTTTTCATGGAGTAATGGTGAAAGTGGAAAAAAGCAAACAAAACCAAAGCCAAAACCAACCAAACAACCAACCACAAAAAAGAAACAAAACAAAAAAACAAACAACCCCCCCCCCCCCCCAAAAAAAGCAAAAAGAAAAAACCACAGGGAGAAAAAAAATCAAAACAATAACAAAAAAAAAGCTACAGGAAGCGAAAAATTGCTCAGAGATCTTGTCCTGATGCCATCATCAAGGAGGACCCAAAGGTCTTTTAGGTGTTTTAGGATCCCAGCGCCTGGAATTTTATGGATTTCCTGAAATGGCTTTTAATGATGGTGTTAGTACACACATTGATGTATATAGAGGGCATGTATAACACAGCAAAATCACTTAAATTATTTAAAACCTGACATAATACATTTTTTCTGAAATTCCCCATACAACTGTAGTGAAGAGAACTTAATCAAGCTGAGTCTTTCCTCTACTAACAATGAAGTTCAGATCAAGACATTGCTGTAAGTACAATTAACACTGCCACAGCACAGCAAATTATAGAGGAATAAATACATTTTGATGAATTCACCATCATGTTATGCAAAAAACATATGTTTCCTCACTGGTTAATTATTAAGCTTTGCTATAACAAAGATCACTAAGTAATATGCTAGAATATACAGTAAAATATACTATATTTTTCTTTGTAATTAGAGTTGAATGGTGTTCCTAAATTTTGTGGCACACTGTTTATATTAAGAATGAGCCTACACAGAAATAATGTGTAAGTGAATACAGACAGAATTTAAAAAAGGTTCACGTTGAACTCTTCTCAACCTTTCCTGTGTTAAAGGCTCCATAACAGTTTAGAATGCTTTCATCTCAGCAAAGCGTGGAAGTGTTTCTTCTTTATTACATTTTTCTCACCAAAGACACTCTGTAAAACAAATTTAATTCTCACAGGAAGGGCTCTGTCTTCACAGAAACTTCATGACTGTCAACTTTTTTTTACCCCATCATTTCTGGATGCAACAAAAAATAAAATAGGGTTTTCCCTTTTTCTGTCACCTTCTCCTGGAAGAAAAGGAAGAATTTTGTCCCACACCCAAGTCTGAGACCTCCCCAAGCTCTGAGCTCAGCTCACTTCCCTTTGAGCAGGCAAAAAGGGAATCCCCCCTCCTGAATGGAATTTGGCACAACTGTACAGGGCTACCCTTTTTAACAGATGCCTTTGGAGATCAAGGTATATTATATCAATTTACATTTATATAATATTGACATTTGACTGCTCTGAATTGTTCAAATCCATTTTGCTTGGAACTGAAAGCCACTGCAGCACTTGACCAAAGCAGCAAACCTCCACAGGGAAGGTTTCATGGAGACATTTAAACACAGCACACACATGGAGGTGTCACCCTCATTTTTGTTTTGACGTGATTTACCATCCAGCAGGATTTCCTTCTACCCTGCAGCCTCCACAGAGCTGATACAAATTCTTTTTCCCCCGCTGCCTTGTGGTATGACAAGGAGGAGGATTAATGACAGAGAACAAAAGTCCTCTTGCTATTTAACTGATAACTCCATCAGAGCAAAGTGTGTGCAAATCAATAACTCTGCCCTGCAGTGTCTGCTCACATTCTGGTGTGGCACCCAGGGTGGATTGTTGCATTTCCTCCCAGCTGGCACGAGCACATTTATTCAGTGTGGGTCAGTGTGGACAAATATCATGATTACTGTGAGGAAAGAGCCTCTCCTCAGCCACACTCAACACCTGCATTTTATTTGCATCAATTTCATTTTAGCATCCTATTGAAGTTAGATCAAAGACAAACAATTATTTTCAGGCTTATTTGAACTTTCTTTTTTTTTTTTTTTCCCAATTGCTTTCCCAGCCAGCTACACATCATACATTTAAAAATTCTTTTAGATTAAAATGGTGGGGCGATACCTGCACATCTTGTATTTGTAGTTATCAATGTTTAAATTAGCAATCTGATATAAGCTGGAGATAAAATCTGTGATAAAAGGTAGGTTTGCACACTTGCTGTGTACTGATTCTCTGCATACTTGTAATTATCTGAGCAGTCAATAACATGAAAATTAGCTTTTTTTCAATGAATGGACTAACATGTAATATCCATAGATATTTTTTTTTCTGTTAAATTATACACTTATTTCATTAATCCAAAATGTCCCTCCTTAGTTCTAAGAGTACTATTTATATTGCTTTTAAATTGTCTTTTTATATGCTTTAAAAATGAAGTAAAGACATCTGAATGTCTTTGTCTCCCTTTCTTTTCCCCCTGTAATTTCTACTATATAGAAAAGCATTAAAATAATTAAAACCCTACTTGTTCTAAATGCCTTTATTCTAAAAGCTTATGTTCTAAATGCCTTTCTGCACAAGACCTGCAGGTAGGAATAATTTCTTTAGAGACAGAAACAGTAACATGTTGTCACTGGCCCTGGGGCTCTCTTTAACAAGTGTACTACCACTAAACACCTACTAAGCCTGTCCTCTTCAGAGATAAATCTGAGCCGAAATTTAAAATGTGTGGATGGGCACAGAAAGCTGCTTGGAGCTGGGAGATGGTGAGAAATAATTTTGTCAATCACTCTCATAACTCCCCACTTAACTGACACACATCTGCATTAATACATGGGTTTTGGGTTTGGTGGTTTTTTTTTTTTCCCCAGGTCCCAGTAATCTATCCAGGGGGAATTAACGATTGAAAGAAAAAATAAAATGCTAAAAGGTGATTTACTGCCATGCGAACACCAGCCCTTCTCTCAGGGCACTGTCTGGGATTACAAGTGCTGCTGATATTTGTCAAAATGTGTTTTCTCACCTGCAGCTTCACTCTTGTCTCTCTCCAAAATAATGACCCAAGTGTTTTGCTGCCATTGGAGCAGCGCTGGGCAGGCTCAAGTGCTGCTCCCACTCCCAGCAGTGCCTTGGTGAGGTCTGCACCCAAACGGGCTATTCCTACAGCTGGAGTGAGTCATGGCTAGGACCCATTCTTTATAAATAATTTCTGTGACAGAACACAGAAAAGGGCTTTCACAGGACCAACAAGGTGGCAATGTCCCTCCTGGTGACCCCTGCTGAAAGATGGGGTGCTTCAATCCCTGCTGATTTGGGATTTCTCCACTGACCTGTCTTTATCTCAACCCTAAACTTTCTGCACTCTGCCTTTCCATGTCTCTCTTCCAGGATTAAGCCCCAGCAAACAGAAAAGAAATGCTAAAAATTGGAAACAGATCTTAAAAAAGGGGATTTGAGATCAGGAAAACTACACTCTAGCAAAATGGTTTAACATATTCAAGTGACAGCAGCAAAGACATCCTGCACATTTATATATATATATATATATTTATATATATGTATATATATATATATATATATATATATATATATATATATATATATATGTGTGTGTTTGTGTATATATAAATGTATATATATATATATATATATATATGTATATGATGTTTGTGTTTATGTTTATATATACTATATATTTATATATATTTTAATGTTATATCTATATATATATATAATATAGATATATATAATTATATGTATTTAATATATATTGTATACCATTATACAATATATATTATATATATTATATATATTATATATATTATATAATATATTATATAATATATAATTATAATATATATATTTAAATTTTATATCTATATATACTTTAAATATTTATATATATGTGTATATATACACATGTATATATCTGTGCATATCTACATATATATACATATATGTCTTTACATATATATTTTTATATATGCATATATATATATATCTGTATGTATATATATGTGTATATATATATATGTACCCTATAAGGTGTGCACCATGAAATATTCAATATTTCAATCTTCTGACAACTGACTTTAGCATTATGGAACAATTTTCTCTTTCCACTCACAAATTCCAGGTATTTTTCACTGCCAAGACCTTGCCTGGGCTTTGGGCACATCTTTTGTTGATCTGCTGCAAATTGCCAGCTTGCAAAAGTTTTCTTGCTGTGCCCTCAGGGTGCTTTAATGGGTGATCATTTTTTCATGTACATCTTCCTATTTCGATGACATTTTCTTTTCACCCCCTCTGTGAATATGAAGAAATGATCAAACAGAAAAAAAACCAGCCAAAACACCAAACATGTCGTCTGGGAGGATAAACTGCACTGAGCCTCTTCATTTAAAAGCTGCATAGCTGCCAGGTGAGATGAAGAGAATGCCAGAAAAACAGCTCTGATCACAGATGCCATTTAACAAATCTTCCTTTCATCTGTGTGAGTATTTACCTAAGACTTTGGTGACCTGACTGTGGTGTAGCAGGATGGGCTAAGAGTCAGGAAAAACAAAAATACAAGATGAGGATACAAAGGTTTGCACTTCTTTTCTTGCTCCTTTAAACACACTTCTGGGTTTTATTTCACCGAATTTTGCCTTCTGAGCAGTAATTTTAAATTATTTATGCTGTAGTGATACACGTAAGAAAGAGACTAAATCACTGTTCCAGCAATATTAGTTCCTCAATGATTAAATGGTAAAAAATAATAATACTTGGGCATTTGAAAACTACAGATAGAAACATCAAGTCAGGAGAATGGTAGGTCTGTGTATATCAAGTGCAAAAACTTGGTTTCTTTGTGGAAATCTGCTCCCAGTTAGGCGATTATTGCAGTTGGAATGATGTCCATGACTAGGATCCCTTTCTTTCCAAACAGGTTTTATGGAAGGAAATAGAAAAGAACTTTTGCAGCATTAATTAAATGGCAATGTCCCTCTTGATGACCCATAAATATGGCACTTAATACAGTTAAATTTATACTTAAGATTAGAAAGAAATCATGTATAACACTTCCATTTTGAAAAGCAGGTATTTAAACAGATGTATTTAAAAGAAAATGAATGTACTAACACAGACTATTCTAAATTTAGGAGCTAAAATCTGAATGTGTTTATCAAAACTGTGGCTCACTCCACAACAGATGCAGAAAAATTAACAGGCGTTCTGGTTGACAGGCCTGTTAATTTTTGGCTTTCTTTGGTTGTTCACCCAAAAGCAGTGAATTCTCTTAATTACATTGCCAGAAAAATGGAAAACCTTAAAGAGCGAGAGGAGGAACCAGCTGTGCTCTGAGCTCTGCCAAAAGATAAGGTGCTTCACACCTTTGTCACAGCACCTGAAAGCGGAGGGTGGTGAGACGACATTTTCAAGGAGGGGAAAGTTGACACGGCTATAAAGTTTAAAATTTACACAGAAACCCCATTTTCTTGTCTGTCCACATCACTAATGAGCTGCTGGCCTTCTGCCAAGGCAGCTTGCCATGCTCACAGCAAGAATCACCAGATGAAGATCCCAGGTTTATTGCAAATTTCGGTGCAGACATGCAAGCCACCCTGTAACAAGCTTAATTTTGTGAGAAGGGGAGAAATCCTAGTGGATTTATGTGGGAATCCACAAAATCAGAGGGTTTTGGAAAAGCTGCAAAAGGCAGGACTCAGAGACAGCAGAACTGTGGTTGGAGCTAAGCAGCAGCCATGAGATTGGTCAGCAGAAAAAATATTTAAAAAGTAGAAAAACAAGCGTAAATAGAACAATGCTCTGTGTATTAACACTTGTCTAGAATAAGTCTCTAAGATACAGAAAAGTTTATCTAGCAAGATATTAGCAAGTTTGAAGCTTAATAATGGAGCTCTGTGCATTGTGTTTGAAGGCTCACAAGCAGGTATTGTATTTGAAATAAGCAAGCATTGTTTAACCAAAGGTACGTGTGCTTGTAGTGGTTGGATAGAACTACTGTCAATGTGCTTTTGCTTTGTGTGATTGGTCAAAAAACTTTTAAAGTAAGTTGTAACATTAAGTTCCTGGTCTGCTGCCTGGGATGTGAGCTGGTGGCATCTTCCCATTGTCATAACCATGTAATGAGACTGATGCTGGAAAATAAAACAGCTCAAGGCACGTTCCACAGCAGCCTCATCCCGTTTGTGATTTGTACACAGACCCTGGTCAGCGACAGATTTACACAACAGAAATCAGGGAGTGGGGGGTGAAATTAAGCATTTTAGCAGGTCTAGGTGATCAGGGTGCTGGAAATAGCCTCAGTGATAAGGGCTCTGCAAATAAAACCAGCAGGGATTTACAGCCTTCCAGCTAAAATTGCAATTTCTCACCAGGCATGCAGTGCATGGTTCCAGGAGCCAGAAGGGTTCCAGGTCAATCTCCTGCAGGCACCTGGTCTGTTTGTTGTAAAAATGCCTTTAAAAATAAAACACAAACAAAAAAAAAAAACTAGAAGAAACCTGAAGAATGAAAAATCACCACCACCAAATAACTTGGGAAAAAAAAAAAACAAAAAACCAAAAGATACAAACTAAAAAAAAAACAACCAACCAACAAAAAACCAACAACAACAACAAAAAAAACACCCACAAAACAACCCAGGTATGCCCATATTGGCCAAAATTCAAGAAAAGAATTAGCTTGTAATGCACAGAAAAAAGACAGAAAATTCAAAAAGAATGGATGAGCTTCAAAGCTGGGGAAAATAGAAATATCTGTCCATGGATGGCCATTCTCTAAGCAGTGAATTTTTAGCACATGCATATTTAGCCTATACATATTTTATTTTATTTTATTTTATTTTATTTTATTTTATTTTATTTTATTTCATTTCATTTCATTTCATTTCATTTCATTTTATATATGTGTGTGCGTGTATAAAATAATATATACACATACACACATATACATGTATATATATATATACATGTATATATATATATACATGTATATATGCACATGTATATATATGTATGCATATATACAATAATGTATTTATTACATTTAATGTATTTATCACATAAGTATAATATATCTATTATATAATAATAGACATTTTACATACTATTATATGTCATCTATATCTATAATCTTAGCTATATCACATATATTGACCATATACACTAAACCCCTCACTTTTATTTCAGTATTTTTAAACAAGCCGATTTTGTTACAATATTTAATATTTATTTAATATATAAATAAATTTAATATTTATTTAATATATACAATATTTATTTAATCTCAGTGCTGTGAGTTCTGATTTTTTCCTTTGAAGCTCTTGGCACCTGTTGATTTCAGAACTGAAGGTACTGTAGAGGGAATGGAAGTGTCAACCACATTAAAATTATGTTAAGCAAGAAGGAAAATATATTTTTTAGGGACAGCTTTGCTCTCCGAAAATGAGACATGAATAGTTTTAAAGGATCGTGTGCATCCTGGAAGATAATTACTATTTCTGGATTAACTCTGTAACCAACTGATATTTCTGAAGTTTACAAATTATTAGTTTTAGGTATCACTTATGAGCCCGGATAAAAAAAAGCAAAGATGAAATACAGACATAAATAATTTATGTAAGCACCTCAGTTGAGGTTTCTGGAAATTCCTTATTCCATTAGGATGCTCAGAATTTACAACAAAGTATGAGCAGAGTCAGTGCACACCCGAATTTGGACTGATCAGAGCTCAGGCAGAAGAAAGTAAAAAACTTATTTGAACTCCTGATAGTAATAGACCAAATGTACTGAGAATGTAAACAAATTAAATTCAATTAATGATCCATTAGTGGGCACAATTCTTTACAGCTTCATGTTTAAGGGGTTTGATGCTATAAAACTGAGTTTATGAGTCACTATATGAAATAAATAAAACAGCAATTATGCTGAAATGTCACCCATTACATAATATAAATACTATCAAATGCCAATAACTCATCTATAAATATCACTTTCTTAGCTGCAGGGGGAATTTGTTGAACTTCCCATGCAGTTTCTTCAGTTTGTTTAGACAAATTTTTTTTATCCTAATAGGACCATAAGAAAACATTAATGAAGATCTGTAATGAAAACGACAGCATTTCTCATTAATTATTAACAGGATTCTAACAGTCAAGATTAATTATAAATCATGGCCTAAATTATCAGCCTTCCAAGATTTCCCTCACATGGACATGACAGAGCTGGAGCTGGTCAAGGAAACTTCAGGAGAAATTTGTCCCATCAAAGCTCCTCATTCTAAAAACTTGAAGTGTGCTTTAGGCTCTTAGGTGATTTCAGGATAATTCTAGTTTAGACTACATTTAGGAAGTGAAATTGAGGCAATATGATACCCTTTACACAGAAATATTTTAATATTGCCTCTCCTATTTTAGACTCCCCTTCTGGAATAAGTTCCACTTTGATATTTTTAATGTAGATCAAAAAGGAAACTTAAATTAGGAAAAAAGATAATTTGGACTGAACGTTTCTGAAGAAAACATTAATTCCCTTTAGAAAATTAGGAAAGGTGTTGTATGACAAATGGGTTAAGACTAGAAGAAATCATTTGGCATGCACAAATTTAATTCCTACGCCCCCCAAAGAAATCACCAGTCCATGAAGGGAAGGTTCCCCACCCCAAGGGAAAATTTAGGGGACAACCATGCAGCAACCCACCTCCTATCACTGCAGAGATTATTGGGTTTTCTGGAGGCTCTCTGCTCAATTTTAATAAATCTAGTATTAAGTAAAAAGCAGTCAAAGCCACTTTAGTGCTACATTAAATTAGCTCTGCATTACAGTGGAACTCTTATGGCTATTCTTGCGATGCTTTAAAATTAATTTTAAAATATTTCATTGGTATTGGTGCAGTCACACTGGAGTGAACTGAGGGGACACCCAGAAAAATTTAAAATTTCCATTGAATGTTGAGTACAGACAGTGCATCGTGTTTTCAAGCTATTTTTCCATTTCTGTAGACTTTTGCAAACCTACGCCACTCAGAAACGCAAACATTTGAAGCTGAACAAGAGCCATTTCAAAAATCCTCAAGAATGGTTTGACCTGCCCTTTTCCCTTTTATTTATCTCCCAAGAGTTATTTCAAATTATCTCTTCACTGGCTTGTGGCTCTCCTCCTACAGCAAGCTATCCTGTCTGAATTTATGAAGTGCAGACACTACCCCAGAAAACAAAATCTGCTTTCCCTGACGTGTCGTGCAGGAAAACATTTCCACATCAAGATGCCACTCTGCTGAAGAGAAAAGAAAGAGAATGAGAATTTTATAAGGGTTATTCTACCTCTGTTGTACATAATTCCGTAAATGCTGCACTTCAGACCTGAATAAAACAACACAATTATCTTCCTTTTGTCTCCTCAGCGTGCATTTATATCAGATTTTATTTCAAAGAAGGGATATACTTGAGATTCGTGCATATAAGTGCAGAGTTCCCATGAATTAGATGAGAAACTTCTCCTTTGCAGTGTCAAAGAGGTTTTCAAACACAGCAGGAATTGTTTCCTGGAGATTCCCTGGAAGAGCTGAGCACACTTTAAATGAGAAATCTGTGCCACCTGTCTAAAATTGATATTGTCCTGTCCCAGGAGTAGCCTCACTCCACTCACAATTGAGAGTTAAATCTGAATTATTCAGATAAGGACCTAACACAATGATGCTTTTTCTTCCTTTTCTGTGTATCCTTCAAAGGCAAAAGAAATGAAAAAGATCTTTCAATTCCTTTTTCGAAGTATCTCCGATCTTGCCAATTCAGAGCAAGCTGAGTTTCCTAAAGTAAAAGTTTAGGGTACTTTTAATTTTTTAAAATATGTTGGTAGGAATGCTGCATGTCTATAAATATAAATAACATTTCTTTTTAGATGCTTACCTGAAAAAAAATATTAACCTTTTTGTCTCAAATTTGAACAGGATTATTTTAACAACACTGAAAAGTTTTCCATTTTTAAATAGTAAATTATTTTAAAATTATCCTTTTTCATGGACATTTCTTAGTTTAATTAGAACACAAAGTGAAAAGATTTTGCTAGAAACTCATAAGTATCATAATCAAGTATTGTCATATGCAAATTAAGTAGACAGAAGGCTGCATAAATTGCAGAGATCAAGTGAATAAGTAGTTTTCCACCTCATTTTCTGGATACAGCATTTCCAAAGAGATGGGGTTTCTCACAGCTGTGATTCAGAAGTCTAATTTGTGTTAAGTTACCCAATCTTTTTTGTTCTTAACATGTGGTTTCATGCAGGTGTAATTGCCAGGCTGGAGAATGTTGGATTTGATGCCTCAAAATGGAAAAGGCAGGAATTTGCTTGAACTACTATTGTACACAATAAGAAACAATTTTTTTTCAAGATCTCATTAAATAACCCAGCAGCAGCCCCACCAATTTTCCCCATTTTCTTGTCATTTAGTCTTTGACACCTTTTAAAAGAAACCTGCAACCATATTTTCCCCAAACTCCTGCCCTACAAATTCCTCAGCAAACAAAGCATAATTCTCAATATCCCAACCTGTTTCTTTTAGAGTTATCATTAATTTGGTCATAAGCATTAAAAGTGAGCAACAATTCCGAGCCAAAATATAATCCCTGTTCCAGCCTGCAATAATTTGATATTCACTTTTTTTTTTTAATATTTCCTTTTAAAATTATTATTTTTGTTATAGTTATCATTATAAATGAATTATTGTTGTTGGTTTTTTTATCATTATTATTACCATTATCATTATTATTATTATTATTGATATTGTTATTATTACTACTACTACTACTACTACTACCACAACTACTACTACTAATATTATTATTACTATTACTGCTACTACTACTACTACTATTATTATTATTATTATTATTATTATTATTACTATTATTACACTATTCAAAGACATGCCTCCCTTTAAAAAGAACGTAATTATTCTGGATCTACATTTTGATGGGTTTCTTGACTCTAGACTCACACAGCCTCTTCATCTCCCTCTGGGCCCCAATTCTCAATCACAAAAGTCTAAATATTACCTTGTTTGTTCCCAGTGGATGGAGAAAACTCTCAGATTTTCCAGGCAGTGTGACTGGTACACATATTTATGATATCTCCCAGTAGCTACAGTCGTGGTTCAATACCAATAGTGAAAAAAAAGCACTTCAGACAGTTCCACTTCCAAGACTTGAAAGTTGTTGGATGTCTCACAACACATATTTACTTTCAAAATACTTCCTCTGAAGATTTAACCTGCATCCTCCTGTGATGGAGAGATTAAACATTGCCTTCAAAGGGAAACGGGAGTCTTCAGTTAAATGAAACAAAGTGTGAATGAAAAGCCCTTTGCTAAAGGCTAAAAATATGAATAAAAAATATTTTTAAACAAATACTTCTGATGTTATTTGTTGTCTTCCTCAGATAAGAAAGTTTTATTTGTGTCTGTTATAAACCTGTTTCTTTGGTTGGTGTAGCACATTTTGGGGTTAGAATATGGCCTTTTTTCTTTATTTAAGAAGTGGGTGGTACAGCAATAAAATAAAACAAATAATTTCCTTATTTTTGCTGTAGGGTAGTACCAGTGTAACCTTACACTTCTGTAAAAGCTCCCTTAAGAACTCTTTCACAGATTCTCTTTATAAAAATGACTTTAAAACACCATTGCTACATATTTGCCACTCTTTCTTCAAGAAAGAGATGCAGAATTTTTTGCACTAGGATTTCTATAATTCTTGGGAACCAAAAGCAAAAATATTTGACTTTTGTGCTGCCTATTGCTATTTTTATGCTGTTTGTCAATATCCACTTGGCTTCTAATTTTGCTTTAAGCACCCACTATGTACATCAGTTATTCAGCAGCAGAAACTATTAACAGGGATTATTCTGTTTTTCCATCCTTTAAAACAATAGGCCAAACACAGTAGTTAGCATGAAGACATTGAAAAAAAAAAAGAAAAATAACTAAAATAGGTTTTCCAAAGGAAGTTTTCAGTGGTTGGAACCTCTGAGTGGGTTACAGACTATGCTCTAAAATTGTAGAAATAATTCTACTTCACAAGATCACTGTCAGAAACGAAATGAACAGGAAATGAACAAGACTGATGGATCAAAGCAAGAGATCAAATATCTCTCATTGACTCTGAATTTTTTTTTGGTTTTTTTTCCAAATCTCATAAATTATGAAGTGGGCAAAATCAGAGGATCAAATTCCCAAATGATATCAAATGATACCACAGAAGACACAGAATTTTATGTGGACTCATTATGTAGAACCATTGCTACTTCTGATCCCCTTGAACTGTCAATATCATCAAGCATTTTATTCACTTTCTTTTAAAATTCTTTTCCCATATCTCTAAAAAAATCAAAACCTTCAATTAACCAAAGAAACCCAGACAAAAAAAAAACCAAACAAAACAAAACCAGAAAATATCCTAATCAGTAAAACAAAACAATTAAGCAAACTAAAAAACCTGCAATAAACAAAAGTTTAGCTATGAAACTGATATTATGGATTTACTGAACCAAAATAATATAACATTACCTTTAAGATATACACCCCCAATATTTTCCAATTGCAAGAATGAAATAAAGTAAAATAAACCTTTTCTTGTTTAACTCTGGTTGTTAAATTTCATGTTAGTCTGCATTCTCTCAAGTTTTACTTAACTATTAAATATACCAAACCTAAGTAGTTGAATTTTGATCCTTATTTGACTCAGAATCTCTCACTTCTCAAAAAAAAAATTCTAGTTATGTGGTAACTTTAAATAAGCATCTATGAATAGAAATTCATTTTGGGGGGAAAATTCCCATTTCATTTCTGTAAGAAATGTGATACACCTTATCAAATCTCAGATTTTTTTTTACCACATCTTAGAATTTTACAATGTAACTGTAAAAATGTTTTCCATATCAGGACACAGGTGGAGCTACAACATCTGATGGCAGCACTCAGCCAACCATACAGCGAATGCTTTCAGAGCAAATACAAAATAAATAATATTCTGTGTCCTTTAATCATCTTCCTCATGTGCTGAGCCATTGTTGAACTGACGGAAGTGAATGGGATAAATACATTTCAAACAAGAATAAACACACTCATGGCAAGCACTTTCACCATTTTTAAAAATGGTCCAGATGAAATATTGTTCTGAGGAAGCCCTTAAACAATGTATGATTGACAAAGAACAGAATCTTTTTATCCCATTTCGTTCTTTTCTTTCTCTGAGATGGAAATAGCCTGTGATGAATACATGTCCTGAAGGCAAATCATGCATTTCATCAACCAGATATTTCCTCTTAATTATTTTTTTTTATCCTTTTTTCTCATATTTCATCCACAAGACTGGGACTGGGAGACAAGAGGGGCAGTAAAGGCTGAGCACTACAACCCACCCCTCTAGGTTAAGAAAAAACATAAATATGGAGAAAATTGCTTCTCACAGGTGTGTCATTTCATTACACCTTTGCTAAAAGCTGTCTATGTGTAATTATAGAGACAATAACAAGAATAAGCAGAAGGTTATTTCAGTCCTTTCAGTAAATTTTTAGTTTTTCTTTTTTTTTTTTTTTTAATCTGCTCTAGATCTAAGATTTTTTTGTTTATTTAGGGTGCAATTTCAATGGATTGCTATGTCTATATCCCCCTTCCCAATCCCCCCTTAAAGCAGGGAAAAAAGACATATTTTCAGGAATTCTTGGCAATAGCATTCATAAATAATTGTATAAGGAGAAAAAAGAATACTCCTCAGTAAAATTATTTTCAGTATTTATTACATAACATCTTCATTTCTGCCAAATCTGGAATTGTGCTACATTTAAGAAAATGAGCTGAAATCAGAGGCGTTGCCAAAGAAGGATGTAAACTTCATTACTACATCTTGAAAATATTGAAGTATTGGGGAAAAAGAAGAAATAAAATAAACACTAATTGAAAAAAATATGGCAGTCATCATTCTTTTGGATATATTCTTTTTATTCTAGTTGATTTGGAAGAATCTCATTATCCAAAAGATATTAAAAACAACAAATTTACCCAAGTCACTTAAGAAATTTTTCTACAAATTGGAATATTTTTTTTCATTGGTTGCCTTTGGACTTAGGGGTAGAATTTTTCCAATACAGGGTGAACTGGGAAATCTAATTGTAAATGTAAAATTTAAGTAGTCTAATCTTGTTATTTTATGCTGTTCCATACCATTATAACATTGTAGCCTTAAAATTACTTCCAGAATCTGTGTATTGATTTCCTACTCAAGAGTTTTTACTTCTTGCTCAGGTTTTCTCAAATTCAAACTGGTCTAAGTATTAGCACACATTGTGTAACTTTATTATTTTTAACTTCCAGATTTAGTCCTTTTAACACACAGCAATATGGAAGATTTTCAGTTGTCATTTTTTTGTTAATTTAGATTTAATTTAAAGTAGCACAGGAGTGACATTTGCCATTCTATGGCAATTTAACATGTTCTGCAGCATATGAGCCAGTCCTTGACAGACTAATTAAATAGCTCCATTTTATAAAGTCCATTCTCACTCTGAGAATATTTTTACTTCAACTAAAAAAAAATTTCAAAAATATATAAAAAATATTCTCTTCGAGTTCCTCAAAACAAATAATACATATTTATAGAGTTTGAATATTTTTTTTATTTGACTAAACATGCTGGTATTTATAATTTCACACATAAATTCTGACTCTTTCTTTATCTGATTTCGTGTTTTCTATTTAATTAATGAGAGATCTGCGCCCTGTTTCCAACACAAAGCTGTAACAAACATTCTCATTATTTACAGACCTCTACCTGACACAAGCTGCACAACTGAACAACCCACTTTGCAATTATTGAACATTTTCTACAGGTCAATTTGTATTTATTTTGTATTTTTGTGGTAATGGATTTAGAATCCTGAAACATGAGTGGCTTGCATGCTATATTGACAATTATTATTATTATAATTTATAAACCAAATAAATTTATAATATCTTGGGTCATCTTATGGGTATATTTCAACATGTGCAAGTTTTTACTTATGTTCTTGCATTGGTCTGGACTTTCACAGTTGCTTTATTTTTTAATTAACTATATATTTTGAATAAGGACCCCTTCTCTTTACTTTTAAAGAAAATTTGAAAAACATTTCAAGATTTGTCTTTATTAGGAGCTGCATGTGTCATGAGGTGATTCCATCTTTTGAGACACAATCTCACTAGCAATAATTTAAAATTCTATTTTATCTTTATATATGATGACAATATTTTTGTATATCTCTTCTTTCATATATAATGTCAAAACCATATGCCAATGTCATTTCTTCTGCCTGCCAGAAACGTAACAATGTGCTTGAAAAAGATAAAATACCAGAACTACTGTCCAAGTTTATTCTAATCAAGTTAATGGCTCTTTATAAAAGACAATAATGACAGATTCATGTACTAGAAGGAAACTCTAAATAACCTCAGAAAGTTATTTTACAAATTAAAACATGCATCTCTCAAAACAAAGAGGATGAAAAAACATCATTCACAGGAGATGTCCTTCCAGGAATCAAGAACTAGATCTCAGTAAATCTTTGAGGTTAGCAATCATTCAAAAATGTGAGAATTATTTTTTTTAGACTTCCCAGTATATACCACGAAGACTTATGTGTAAATTTTCATGCAAATCCCTTCAAGTTTTGTGGATGAAAGTACTTAGATCTTTAATATTCCCTTCATTCTGGAGAATAACCAGAGTAACTTTGGAAAACAGGTCCCAAGCCACCACTGCCTTGAGATGGTAAGAAATAAAAATGGGATAACTCATAGCATCACTCAACCCACCAAAAATCTTGAAGCCTTCTATTTATGACATGACATTTCTTTCCTGTTCATAGAAACTGCATTTATTGTCATATTATTAGGAATTTCAGTAAATAAAAAAATTTTTTAAAAGGTGATGGGCAGATCTCTAATATTTTGTGAAGTTCTCATGTGAATTTGAGGCACACCTTAAGTATACTTTTACTGGCCAACTTTTATTTTTGTATGCCAAATATCAGATAATTAGAAGAAAGTTGCAGTTGTAGTTAGACATGGTGGACGTGAACAGGCCAGTTCTTTGTCATACATATTTCATCTCAAATCTTGTCCAGCTCACAAACTCATGTGATCAAATCCATGAGAATTTAAAAACAGAGGCACAATTTGTCTCTGGTTTTGGTATTGCATTTTACCTTTCTTCAGGAAGAACTCTGTCCATTCTCTGGTTACAGTTTTGGGAGTTCAGTAGTAAGAGATTATGTGGGTGAAATTTGTATACAGACAAAGCCAAAATGTGTTTTTTGTTGACATTTAGCCAGGCTGGATGGTTTTTTCTACTTATTTCAGTTATCTGGTTTGGAATATCTTTGTCAAAGAGAATAAAATTGAATCCCCAAAATCTGGCTTCTCTTTTGTTACATCCCTCTCCATGAAGTGTTCATAGTTTATTCACCAGATTTGTGCCTAAAATCAGCAAAACATGAAAGTGGGATGTGTTATTCTAATATTGTTTATGTTCTGGGGCAATGGGTTCAGCATTGCTTTGTAAGATTTGGTTCTGATCCTTACTCTGGCCTGACAATTCCCACATCTGTGATGCTTATTTGATTCCTTGGCTGTACCACTGCTGTCCTGCAACAGAGGACAAACACTTTTTATTGCTTATTCCCCTCTGTGAATGTTACATTTAAATTTACAATATTTTATAGGATTTGAATAGTGAGACACAAACACATCCAGGCCTTGCCAAGAGATATTTTTAGCTTTTCCTGCACTCTCAATTCCCTGCTAGGTATATGTGACTGGAATTTAGCCAAAGCAGGATTTATGTTGCAAATATCAGGTGTGATTTAGGAATGATGACCCCATTATTCTGTTATCAGTGGTGGGCTCTACAGTCATATAAATCTCCCCACAAGAGCAACAGGAGACATAATGGGAATATGACTGTCCTAACTATTATGCCATTAAAATATAAAAGGAGAGGATGCCTAGTGAAGAGGTGTTTTTTTGTGGAGATATCACTAATCAAATTCGTCTTTTACAGAATAAAAAAACCCCAACAAATTCATACCAACTAAATCATTTCCCTAGTTCAATAGGACTAGAATTTTAATAACGAAATTATCTTACAGCTCTCTCCTGGCAGTTGCACCATGGAAATAAGTTACATAGATGTTAATAAAATCTTCCTGTGTGGGATATTTGGTGAGGAAGTCCAAGAGAACTGGTACTGTCAAAGGGTGCAGCGAACTTTTCATTTTGAGGAATGAGAATAACTTCAATATCTATCACAAAAATTGACCAAAAAGATTTTTTGGCACTTCTCTCATGTATCAAGAGCTGCAACAGTGATTTTTTTTTTATTACTAGAACGTAAAAATTGTTTACTAGTGCGTGCCTGCAAATTTTCTCAAAGTTCACCTACCCCTTCTGCCATAGGGAAAAAACAAAACTGCGTAGGTTTCTTTCATCCTTTTCCCTTTTGTCTTTTCTTTACAGCAGGAAAAAATTAATTCAGTAACAGAATTTGCCTGCCTCTCCTTTCAGTGCTGCTCTAATACATCAACAGCAGAGATTTCACATGCACAGCCTGGTAATTTTCAGCTTTCTGGCGCTGTGAAAATAAGACAGCTCTATACCCCGCTGCTGATTTACACAGCAAACACTACACATTCCCTCAAAACAGATTAAAGGGTCTGCAAGCCTCTTTGATGGGCAAGTTCAAAAGAAAAATAGGCTTAGTATATCTTCCTCACCTGATAGACCAGTATACTTACTCAGGCTAAATGGTTTAAATATGCTGATTTGTCAGAAGCTTTAAAGTTGAAAGGAAGCCATGTTCAGCCACATTATGAGACTATAAACAGGGTTTATATATAGGATATTCCAACATGTTAGGCAGCTGTGAACTCATGAATCATCTCTGGTGCTATGCAACTAATTAGCAGACAGCAGGAGTGAGGGTTTTTGCAAACCAGGAAGGTCCTTGTGTCATTTCTCAAGCAAATACACAAGCAGAACTTATAAATCTTTTAGGTCTATTTAACTAACATTGAACTGTGAATAAACCAGAGGCTTGCCTGTTTCTTAGCTTCTCCTGCTTTCAGCACCCTTTGAGGTGAATGCCCAAAGCAAACGTTTTAAAAGCTTATTTGATTTATTTTGTTGTTATTAAATGTGATGTTACACAATTTGTTTAAGCAGCAGTTAAATGAACATGGAAGATATCTGCAAGTTTTCACAAGACACTTAAAAGTCTGTCACCGCCTCTCCTAGTTTATAAATTAATGTCATTTCCAGTACTCCCAGATTATGGTCATTTTGACATTTCTTATCCAGATGATCATAAATTGTGTTTCCAAAGTGCAGTCCTTATGACTCCATGAAAATGCAGATGTGTCAGATGGACAGCTACTGATAACAAAGAACAGAGAATCACAGAATTATTTAGGTTGGAAGGAACCTCAAAGATCACCTAAATGTTCCCAACTGGCAGAGACAACACCTTTCCCAGGTGAACAGGCCACATATTGGGGCACAACATCAAATAATAGAGGATGCCATATGTTATATTTTAAATGTTGTATTTAATCTTGTGCCACTGTTCTGATTTATTTCAAGGAAACATGAAAGAATGAATAGTGGGACAGGTAAGATCAAGAAGAAATCTTCGAGATTTTAAAAGCACATGATCTGTTATTAAATAATTTTGAGCTGGATATTTTCTAAATATTGCTCCTTCATGGCTCTCTAGTTTTTAATTTTAAACCTTTGTGAGAAAAATCAGAAATACAATAGCATAGGTAAAATCGTGCAATTTTGATGTATTTTAAACAAACAAAAAGCTCTTTAGCACTTTAAATTAATTCCTAAGACACTTTCCTGCTGTCCCAATTAATATATTTGGTCAAGTGGTGGACAGAGAGGAGAATGAGCTAAGTATTTCAGTGGAACTCCTTCTGATGATCAATAAAACCTGGAGAAATATTTAATTTCCTGCAGCTTGGCTTTAGGAATAGAGTTTCCCAGTCTCATGTGCTTGGGAATTTCCTGCCATCCACAGCTCTTACACCCCACATAAACCAAAGCACCTGAGAGACACAAAAAGAGGCTTCTCTTGCCAACAGGATTTTGCAGGAATGCCTAAAATTCTTTGGGTATTCTGGGTGTTCTTGTTTCCCTTAAAAGTTTCAGCTCCTGGGTCACCCCCAGGTTGAACAGGTGAGAGCAGTTTACATTCACACTTGGAATCATGGCTAGAAAAATTATATTTAGATCATGATTGCACACTCTGTCAGAACAAATCGACCCAAAGGCCACGGGTTTAACCAGGAAGTCAGAAAACAATTTGTGTAAGACTTTAATGGGAGGATAAATTTTGTTTCCAGAAGAAAATTGTTGGGAAAAAAACCCCACATAACTGGTATGCCAATTTGTGTAAGGCATGGTCCTAATTAACGAGGACTTTGCTGTGGGACTTCAGCTCAGCTGGAATGAGATGCTTTTTTCATGGAAATCAAATGCAAGAATAATGATTCAACGCTGAAAAATGAAGTATGGGGTTTGCCAGCAGGACAGCAGGATCTGTAATGGTATAGTGCTCTGAAAAAATAAACTTAAAGTAACCCTCTTCTTAGTAAGGATCAATAAATTCATGCTTGCTTTATATATGCTGTAGAAATTAATATCTTGCAAAAAGCACTGGACTTCTTGACTCCATTCTATTGATAGCCACTTATTCATTATGAGGCAATTAATTTTGCTATGGAAATAAGTCATCAAAAAAGCCTAAGCAGAGAAATTAATTTCTTTCATATTTTTCTTTTCCATAGCTTTGGAAGTGGAAAGAGTTTGCACCTGTTGTATATGTGATAATGATCTTGTGACACTTCTCTACATAATTCCTGCAGATACATATCAATATTCAGTGAAATCAGGGAAGAAACATGCAATAAAATGCAAGATTTTTTTTTAAATCCTTTTAAAAATAACAGTTTAATTGGGGAATAAGGACTATGTGTACTTGCAAAGGTCATGATATGGAACTCTATTAAAACCTTCAAGGCACTCTTTTGAGAGTCAACAGCTGTGAAATACAAGATATAAATCCATATAATCCACATATCAGCACATTACAGCAACATTATTGTAAAAAGGGAATAAACAAGACTCAGGAGCCTGTTTAAAATTACAAAGCACCAACTTGAACATAAGGGTGGTCTAAATCTTCCTTCCTTTCCTCCACCACACAGCACAGAGAACGAAGTAATGAAATGAGATATATGGTACTGAACATAAAAACTGAGACATGACTTCCTTCCAAATGTAATTTATCACACAGCCACAGTAAGAAGAAATCTATGTATCATAGATAGAGATAAATAAAAGAACAGCAACAATAAAATGAGTCTTAGATCCCAATTTATTTCTGGCTTGCAGTTAAGGTTTATGAAATAGAGTTCCAGGCTTTCTTGGGTAAATTGTGGAGAAATGTTATTAAGCCACTGAAATTGTTCAAGGGTTGGGGAATAGACTGAAACCCACACATGGGATCACATTTCCATTCAGAGTTTGAACACTCAGACACCAGGTACCTCATCTTCCCAGAAATATTACCCTGTTTTCCTCCTTCGAAATGGTCTCAAAGGTTTTGCTACAACCACTGCAGCTCCCAAACCCGTCTGGTGATTTACTTGGTCCTGCACAATTTCTGACATGTGAGGGAAGGGCAGGACACCAAGACTCTTGCTAAGTGAAAGTTCTCCAAGGGATTTTGTTGCACAACAGAGAAAAATTTAAAAAATAGCACTTTGCAACAGAGAACACAAAGAGAATTTGCATGTAAATGTCCCTTTTGTATGGGAAAACCTCCTTACCTCTCAATACTTCAATAGTAGTAGTAACAGATGCTGGGTGAAAACTTAAATCTGCTCCTACTCAGAGGGAAATTCAGAAAGGAAATTTTTCCAGAAGGGCATCCTGGAAATGCCTGACTGCAACTTGAGGTGGCCTCCAGGTCCTGTCTGAGCACCTGGAAACCACTGAGAAGTAGGAAATTGTCTACACTGATCCTCCTTCCAGGGCATCCCCTGATGCCAATGACCAGATCTAATCCCTCTGGCAAGCAGGAAATTACTTTCTCAGTCTTTTTTTTCTTTTTTTTTTCTTCTTCTTCTTCATATATTCCTTTTTCAATCTGTTTTTTGCCACTCCTGTGTCATGTAATTATTTTTAACACATTATTTCATACCCAAATCAAAAAGCAAATATGCATTATATTGCTATGCCTTAACTCGAATGCAATCTGAAATACTGAGATTTCTGTTGGTGATAAAACCTTGTGGAAATCTTATATAATAAAACCTTAAGGAAATTGTACAGGGAAACTGTTTGTTCTAGTGATTCTCAGACCTCTGTAATTCTGCTACATTAAGATAAATATCCATCTAAATGTCACTTGTGAATGGTTTAAAATTATTCCCATCCATCATTTCTTGTATACTTACAGAAATTTCAAGTGAGTGTTTTCATAGCAAACACTTTCTTGTATCATAAAAATGCCCACATTTCTGAGTATTACATGATATTGTAAAATAAAACTTGCTGCTATGTTATGGACTGCTTAAAAAATTCTTTTTGCCATCTGCAAGGAAACACTTTCCTTAAAACACCATTTTTTAAATAACATTTGTCTCTTTGCATTTTAATTTTTCCACTGATTATTACCAGGTCATGAATATAAATTACAGTGAACCAACAGTAGTGAAGTCACAGATTCATGTGCTTCATGCTTCTTTTATTTTTTTTTTTCATGCAAAAGACAATATTAAGGTGAAGTTTGATTGTTAAACAATGCTGGGTTTTTATTGCTCTGAAAAACAAGAAAAGAGAAAACTCAAGGCCTTCTGAGAATTCTGTTTTTTTGGTTCAGGTACAGATTTATCTGTCATTGGTGAAGAAAAGAATATGTAGGGTTATTTCTTTTTCTAGCACAGGAATGAGGTATTTATTCACCCCTGTTATCATCCCCAAGTCCCTCAAACCATATTCACTTTGCAGAGCAAAAATCAGCAGAGTGGAAATAACCCTGAGTGCAAGTATGCACAGAGTTTTTTAAAAAACTCATTTTTTCAGGAAAATTTGAAAGGAATTGTGAATTGTTAAATAATCTGAAGATCATAAAATAAAACCTCTAGAATTTCTATAAAATTTGTCAGAATTAGCACATTTAACATGTATTTTTTTAATCTCTTTTCCCCAAACTTTTAGCAAGGTTCCCACACCCACCCTTAGAGAACAAACACTGCACATTCACTTTGAAACATCCTGAGAAATATTTCAAATATATATTTTAACAATATTTAATTTTCCACATGTGCTTAACAACAGATCATTCTCACCTCAATCCAGACATCTTGGTGAAGGCACCTGTGCCTCATCTAAAGTCAAGATAAAACAACAGTTTTGCTCACCTGAAGTCTAATTAAGAATATTTTTACTTGTTCTGCCTGGTCCTAAAGGAGAATGAGATAAATGTGCAGCTAACTTCACAGGTAAGGAGAGAGTAAAAAATATGAGAGTTACAACAATGATACATTCCACCACTTACCTCTCTAATGGCTCTACAGTAAAAACTATTTACTTTTCTATTAAGAAACATCCACGTTATATATTCTGAAAAGTAAATTAGGAGGGAAAAGCTGAAGGATCCCTCAGAAAATTATGATGTGAAAATAAATCTGGAACAATTTGTTAAATTTTTACTTTAACAAATAATAAAATATATAATTTGTTAAAATAATGTATTTTAATATGTGTTATAATAATGTTTATTATATTTTGTAATACATTATTTTTTAAAATTGAATTTTTTATTTTGAAAATTGAAATTGAAAAATTTTAAATTGAAATTGTTACTTTATTGTTAATATAATATACTACCAATATAAATAAAGAGGTAAAAAGAGACCTTACCATGGCAGGTGGCCATACCCAAACATGCTCAGAAATATTTAGACACATCTATACCTCTTTATTAGTTTTCCAAACATCAAAAATGGGTAAGTTAAGCATAGATCTCACATCTGTCTTCCATCTGTTTTCAGACTTTTGGGAAAAAATGATGACTTTCTGTGCGCAGTGTATTAGAAGAACTTTTTCAATGGGATCAGGATGCATAGAAGGGTAACCAGTAATGGTTGAAGGCTAAAAAGCATTTGGAGATGGGCTGGGATGAAGTCAGAAGAAGCTGCTTATAAAATCATAGAATCACAGGATGGTTTGGGTTGGGAGGGACCTTAAACCCCATCCAGTGCCACCCCTGCCATGGCAGGGACACCTCCCACTGTCCCAGTGTCCAGCCTGGCCTTGGGCACTGCCAGGGATGCAGGGGCAGCCCCAGCTGCTCTGGGCACCCTGGGCCAGGGCCTGCCCACCCTGCCAGGGAACAATTCCTCATTGCCAAGATCCCAGCCAGCCCTGCCCTCTGGCACTGGCAGCCATTCCCTGGCTGCTGGCCCTGCAGCCCTTGGCAATTGTCCGTGTCCATCTTTGCTGCAGCCCCTTCAGGCCCTGCCAGCCCACCCTGAGCTCAGGCCAGAGCTCCTGGTGCCCAGGTGAGCAATGGCAGCTGTGCCAGCCTTTGCTGCCAGCAGAGCTGCTCCATCCCTCTGCCCATCCTGGAGCCTCCTCTGGCCTGGCTGCAGCAGCTCCAGCTCCTTGCTGGGCTGGCCCAGGGCTGGGGCAGCTCTGCAGGTGGGCTCTGCCTGAGGGGCACAGGGGCAGAATCCGCCCTGCCCTGCTGCTCACACTGGGCTGGGCCCGGCACGGGGCTCTGGGCTCTGGGCCCGGCACGGGGCTCTGGGCTCTGGGCTCTGGGCCCGGCACGGGGCTCTGGGCCCGGCACGGGGCTCTGGGCTCTGGGCTCTGGGCTCTGGGCCCGGCACGGGGCTTTGGGCTCTGGGCCCGGCACGGGGCTCTGGGCTCTGGGCTCTGGGCTCTGGGCTCTGGGCCCGGCACGGGGCTCTGGGCTCTGGGCTCTGGGCTCTGGGCTCTGGGCTCTGGGCCCGGCACGGGGCTCTGGGCCCAGCACGGGGCTCTGGGCTCTGGGCTCTGGGCTCTGGGCTCTGGGCTCTGGGCTCGGCACGGGGCTCTGGGCTCTGGGCTCTGGGCTCTGGGCTCTGGGCTCTGGGCCCGGCACGGGGCTCTGGGCTCTGGGCTCTGGGCCCGGCACGGGGCTCTGGGCTCTGGGCTCTGGGCTCGGCACGGGGCTCTGGGCTCTGGGCTCTGGGCTCTGGGCTCTGGGCTCTGGGCTCTGGGCCCGGCACGGGGCTCTGGGCTCTGGGCCCGGCACGGGGCTCTGGGCTCTGGGCTCAGCCCAGCACACGGTTTGATGTTCCAGCTGAGCCCCGCCAAATTCTGTCCTTCCTGATGGGCTCTCATTGCACTTTTGGGTCCTACCTGATCAACTGCAGATTTTGGATGGAAAGTTCTGGCAAACAGACAGAGTAAACAGATCTGCCTTGGGGCAATGTGGGTTTGACCTAAATCTCGAGTACAGGGTGGCTCTGTGCCATCCCTACATGCTGTTTGCTGCTGTGAACAGTGAGGATTTTACATGAATCCAATGTACTATTATTGGTGGTATCATTAATTAGCATATATATTCTGTTAGTTCAGTGGGTAAAAATGTAGAAATGTCTTTCTACACTGATAATTGCAAGAAATTATACAGTAAAAAGCAATTAAGTAAGCAATCTATAATAGTGCACGTTAATTTGTACTAATTGATACACTTGCCTCACATATCCACAAAGATTTATTATTAAATCTAAGATTAACTTATATATTATTTATTACCGCTACATTACTTTGAAAGAATGGAAATGGGGAAAAAAATTGAAACAGAAGCTTTGCAAATGCTTATATAGGAGAAAAACAAATTGAATAGGAAAATATTCTCTTTAAAGTTGGGAATATTCAAGTTTGGAAGTCAGTCATTACAATTTCAGGAATATTCCTCCTCTTCTTACAACTACTGAAATAAATATCCCTAACCTTCTTTAACCTGATTAGTATGAAGATTTAGTGGTTTATCTTTCACTAAATCCTTATTACTTATCTCCCATATAATCATTTTATTTCCCAGAACTGCCCCTCTTGGTTAATAAAACTGAGGTTATTATCTTCATGATTCTCACATTATTTTAAGCAGTACCTCTACTGTCATTAACTCTTTCACTCACCTGCAGTAAATATATCTTTTTTAAAAAAACTTTTGTAGATATTTCATAATCTTTTGGGGTTTTATTGAAAACGTCTCAGAGCTTTTCTTATTTAAATTTTAATCTTTAGGTATTAAAAATATGTCAGCCTTCACTTATTTTATGCTGAAAAGTTGTGAAACATTGATTTGTGTTTTTCACTTTTTAAATCTGACAGCTTTTATTTTAAGGGTGTGAAACAGCTGCCAGTCCTATCTAAACTGTTTGGTTGGATTACCTAAATGAATGTTATTGCTCAAATGTCTTTCCACGGTATTCTCAATATCTGTATTTTTCTTGGGGTGAAGGTTGCAGAAGGGAAAACTGCTTTATATTTTTCTTTACAAGTATCCATTGTCCCCCTTTTTTGATCCCCATGAACCTTTCTAGTTGAATTTTGCTGAAGTTTAGAGTTCAGAAGAAAACAATTAGGAATTTATTGTCCTTTCACTGAACATTACAGTCCAGGCTATAAATGCAGCAGGTTATCACAGCACCAATGGTGAATTTAAAAATACAGGCAAAGGCTAAATAAACTTGGAAATTATTAAGAGATTATTTGAACAGACAAAGAAACCAAGAAAAATTAACCATTTGAAGTATCTTGTTAACTTTGGATTTTTTTGTCCATTAAGAAAATTTAGGATTCAATTAAAACGTCTTAGTGAAGATGGCTTCCAATCCATTCTGTTTCAATAAGTAAAATAACCTTTTCTCACAGGGGAAAAATTAGGAAATTTTTCAAGTGGAATTTTTTTATTTAAGAACTGTTTTCTTGTCACCACTTCGAGACTAAGAAAGAAAATTTCATATTCTGTCTAATTAAAGCAGCTTCATTATTGCATGGTGCAGAGCAGTCATGGCTACATCAAATAGGCAAGCAGGTTCTAGGCTAGTGCAAAATAGACCAGCAAGCACTGAAAACAACTTTTCTTTCAAGTTACAGATGATTTAATGATTCAAAATTTCTCCAAATGAAGCAAAAGAAGGCTTGCATTGATTTTGATTGCTCAAAGCTGGAGTTAAAAGTGAGCCCCCAGACAAGTTTGGATCTGAGAGTCTCAGCAGCCTCCATTCCCATGAATAACGTCCCTAGTGATAGCAAATAACAATATTTTAAGCAGAAAGCTGCAATATTTGACATTGCCTATCTACACAGACATATTCATCTGGAATAATTCTGCAAGCAATCTGGGAAATGCCACCACACTAAAGGTTAATTAAGCAGTAAGACATGACAAATCATGACACAGTGCAAATCTGTATGTACCTCAGGAAGACAATGAGGCAGAAGGTAAAGCAAAATGCCTCTGCTGCACCAGAGACATTTATTTATGAGAATTAATGCCTATGTATATCTATATTTTTTTAATTTTAAAAAAAGTCTTTCTATTATCCACTTGAAGCATAATAGTTATAACTATATATAACTATAATAACTATAAATACATAGTTAAAAGTTGGAGGAAAATTTGAGCAAACATCTCAAGAGGGTTGGAGCACAATTCTGAAATTATACCACCATGGGCTAGAGAAGGAGCAGGATTTTGGGCAAAAGGACAACATATCAGAAATGCTTCAGCTGGCGGAAAATCTGATTCAAATGACAAATTTCACTGGTTTTCCTTTCTCTTAAAGCACAGGAACTACCCTGTCCCCTTACAGCTAAAATCAACTGCAGAAGCATTCACCGGAGTAACACTGGAACAAATCCTGGACCATGTCTCAGAATTATTGTCAGATATTTCTACAGGAGGAAGGAAGAAATAAAACCAGTTTCCTTGTTTCAGACTGCAAACTACATTTTCCAGCACTCAATCGCTTGTGACATAATAATTTGATTTTTTTCTTAATACAGATTTTGGTTGCAATGCAATTCTCCACCTCTAAACAACCTCATGTGATGTTTTAATTTTAGCTAAAAGGTACTCAATTACAATCATAATCCACCACCCAAGGTTTCATGCTAAGAAAAAAGAATTTGTCAGTCAGAAAGAGCAGGCTAAACCAGAAATCCTGTGGTGAGGCTGGAACAGCAAAACTTAGCCAGATGCAGTTATTTTAAATGATTCTAAATAATTTCAATTTGTTTATAACTAATTTAAAACTCATTCTCAGTGGTAATTGTATTTTATATGATTATACCACAGCAAATTAGTATGTATTAAATCTCTCTCAATTCCAAAACAGCTGAGCTGTTGTTTGATCACTACTGTAGGGATGTGTAGAGAGGAATTTGTTATTTTAAGCTGTGAAAAAAAAGAGAGAACCAAAGTGTCTTTGGAAGGATGGGCAAGTGATGAAAACAAAAGATAGGGAAACAATCTGCCAATATTTTTTTTCGTGGACTCTGACCAAATCATATAACCACTTATTCTCCCACCTGTTCTTCATGAAAAAATCTGGTTTTCACACCCTTTAATTATGCATGTATTTGGAAACTACTCAGTTTTTAAACTTCTTTCCACACTCAATCTGACAAAACATAATGAAACATTTTATTCTTGCCAGAATAAAATTATTTTTACATATACTGAATGTTTGTGTTTCTGTAAAAGCAACAGATGTTGCAGATTTTGGTTTAGTTCAATACCTTTGTAATTTTAATATCAATGTGTGTTTTGAGGATGAAAAATTTTTTAACACCAACCACAGATCTTCATACTAAAATGTCACCTAGGATGATATATCAAATAATAAAAGGAAAAATATAAAATAGATAATCAAAAAATATAAACTGTATAATCAAAACTGTTCCATTAAAGGCATGGAGATTATATCTAAACTGAATGTGATCAAAAGAGATACTTTTTGAATTATATATATTTATAGGAAGTTTAAACACAATGTAATATGCTTGTTTTAAGTGCATCTTCCAATAAAATTCTTTCTCTTTCTCTCACCTGAAAGAACAATGAGTTTTTGAGAAGGTAAATTTAATTGTCTTCAGAGACTGAGTCATGTTTTACGCTGTACTCTTGCCTGAAGAATATTTGAAAATATATTTTCCATTTTCGTTGGACAGGAGCCTTGTTTGCAACCTGTATCGTGCTGGGAGTGAAAAATAAGTTGCCTGTGGATAAAATCTGGACTTTGCAAGAAAAGGACGATGAAAGTGGGTTGATGTTGCATAGAGAATTTCAAAAGCCATTGGCCCAGGGTGCCCAGAGCAGCTGGGGCTGCCCCTGCACCCCTGGCACTGCCCAAGGCCAGGCTGGACACTGGGACAGTGGGAGGTGTCCCTGCCATGGCAGGGGTGGCACTGGGTGGGATTTAAGGTCCCTCCCCATCCCAAACCAGTCTGTGATTATAGTTTTATAATAAGTTATGGCATCTTGTATGAATATTCCACATGTCAATTCCTAAAATCTAAAAGTGTGTTAAACCTGTGTCTCCTTGGGCGTTCACTGTTTTCAAAGGCCTGGCAATTTCCTGCCACACCTCACCTGGTATCAGCTTTTTAAAGGTGTGAACTTTCAGAGGTGTTCTTTAAACCAATGCCTGCTTGTAGGGCTGTCTCTTCCTGCCTTTTGCTAGTTTGTCTCACAATCATTTGTTGTTCTGGTGGTATGATGAATTTAGGAACTCTCAGGAGCTACCCTGCCCTTTTCCAGCCAGGGTATTTCTGCTGAGCTCAGCCTAACCTCGGTAGCTGCTGAAGACAGCCACAGACTCACTGGAATGCCTTTTCCACCACCTGTCACTTGTAATTCCCAGGGTTTAGTGTTTCCCTGAAGAGAAATGTCTTCTGATGTCGTTATCAGACACAAAGGAACACGAGCACACACCTCTCTCAAGGTGAAGGAAAAAAGGGAAGGTTATTTTCTGACTCCTATATTTATAGTTTCACAAAGGTGACAGAGGATTGGAGGGTGACAGTGACACCTCTCCAATGACACTGGCTACAACAACAGTCCATCAGTTCTCTCCTCCTCCATCAAAGGAATGTGAACAACAAGTTATTTACAAGAAAGTGCGTGATAAAGTTCCTTAGAAGAACGTCAACATCAGAAGGCCTTGAGAATCTTAAAAACCAGGGTGACATTCTACCAAATCCTGCCCTTTGAAATCATTTTTAGTCAAGTAGATCATCCTCGATGCCCTCTAAGCCTCCAAAAAAATCTGCATCCATTCTGACAGATAACTGCATTTTTTGACCACTGCTGTCATTCCTCAGCAAAGGCCTTGGAGAACCGGATGAAGCACAGAGGAAGAATCATCTTCCTCCCCAATCCATCCTTAACACCACATTTATATCCAAAGAAGCAGTGGTGTGTTCAGTGGCAAAGGGTATCCCACCAGGAGGATTTAGAACAAAATATTATTCCTTTTCTGCTTTTTATCAGGATAAATAAGTACATGAAGCAGAGGAAACACTTCTTCTAATCCAAATTATTTTAAAAAGTAAGCATTCCTATTTAAGCACCCCGCCTGACACACACTGATGCTGTTGCACAGATTTCTGCACCATCAGAAATCAGAATGGCTTCAGTTTCAGGGACTGAGTTCTGCACTTAAGCAAATCTGAGATTTGTAAAAAAAAAGATTAAAGCACCTTAAAAAAAAAAAAAAAAAAAAAAAAAAAAAAACAACCACCGAAAAAACCCCAACAACAAAATAAAAAAAAGGGGAAAAAAACCCCAAAACAAACAAACAAACACCCCCCCCCCCCACCCCACCCCCCAAAAAAAAGAAAAAAAAGATGTGAGAATTTGTTTGCTAAAGGTTTAATACACTTGTGAGGAATGTCAGGCAGGAAATGCCTGAAAATACAGTAATCACTGTTTTCAAAATAAACAGGTAAGAAAAAAAAAATATCACTGAATCTGATGCTGCACAGATACGTGCAATAACTCAGCTATCACCATTTATTTAAAAATATATTAAATATCTGTATTTATTCTGTGTGTTGCATACTCTGATACCAAACTTTAGGAATACTGCTTTATGTTTTTATTAGAAAAATAAATTACACCTTAATAAAATAAAAGTATTGACTGGTAAATGTGATCACAGGGCCAGCCCCTGTGACTGGTGGGTGCCATTGCCATTCTTGCCCATCAAAGCTGAAACTGGCTCATAAACAAGTGAGAAATGAAAAGTTAGCTCAGAAAGACCTGTTCTTTGTGCCAAATTTGAGAAAAAATGGACAATTTTTCTAGTATTTATTGCTTTGCCTGACTGAGGGAAAAAAATTAAAATCTTCCAAGCTTCCTCCCTTGTTCTGATGATTCCAGCTGACTCCAATTATTCTGCTCTGAGTTATATTTCTTGGCTGTGCCATAAGAAGTTTCTAATCTGTTTCTTTGCAACACAAATTTGAAGTCAATTTTAGCCATCGGCACGGTGCCAATAAAGCTAATATGATACATTTCTATAACCAGAAAGTCACTCAAAAATAACAAGAAAAGAATGGGAAAAAAAAAAATAAGCAGAAGAAGACAGATCCTAAGTGAAAATTTAAGTGTTAGGAACTTTAAGGAAATTAAATAAATAAAATAACTCTTCTGAAAATTGAATTTCGTCAGTCTCTGGAAACTTCTGCACAAAAGAGATTGGGAGAAGAAATTTTTAGTTACCACCATCAGCAAAATTAAAGTTGGCTACCAAGTAATTACAGAGGGATTTTAAGATTCTGATTGAATTAAATCTGACTAAATTCTGTGCTGATAATTTAAAATTATTTACATAGAGAAAACCCAAACTTTTAGGTGGTTAAAGGATCTTAGTGACCTACTGCTCCTAGTGAAATATAAAATAGAGTTTAAGTAGGTAATCCTATGAAAATGTCACCTGAATGTAGATATATAGATATAGATATAGATATAGATATAGATATAGATATAGATATAGATATAGATATAGATATATAGATATAGATATCTAGATAAGATATATAGATATAGATATATACATATATATAGAAATAGATATGGATAGATAGATAGATTAGATAGATACATAGATAGAGATAGATAGATAGATAGATAGATAGATAGATAGATAGATAGATAAAGATAGATAGATAGATAGATAGATAGATAGATAGATAGATAGATAGATAGATAGATAGATAGATGATAGATAGATAAAGATAGATAGATAGATAGATAGATAGATAGATAGATAGATAGATAGATGATAGATAGATAGATAGATAGATAGATAGATAGATGATAGATAGATAGATAAAGATAGATAGATAGATAGATAGATAGATAGATAGATAGATAGATAGATAGATAGATAGATAGATGATAGATAGATAAAGATAGATAGATAGATAGATAGATAGATAGATAGATAGATGATAGATAGATAGATAGATAGATAGATAGATAGATAGATAGATAGATAGATAGATGATAGATAGATAGATAAAGATAGATAGATAGATAGATAGATAGATAGATAGATAGATAGATAGATAGATGATAGATAGATAGATAAAGATAGATAGATAGATAGATAGATAGATAGATAGATAGATAGATATAGATAGATAGATAGATAGATAGATAGATAGATAGATAGATGATAGATAGATAGATAAAGATAGATAGATAGATAGATAGATAGATAGATAGATAGATAGATATAGATAGATAGATAGATAGATAGATAGATAGATAGATAGATAGATAGATATCAAAGTTATTATGAATTTAAGGGATAATTTATCTGCATCTTGAGCCTCAACGTGAACTTCACTGCTTGAAATTAATAAATACCCCCTAATCTTGGTTCATTTCCAAACACAGGTTTCCATAATTACCTGTTCTCATGGCTGTATCCTCCTCCTCCTCCCAAGTTATTTATGGAAAATGAAAACTAACCAACTAGAAAGGGTCTCCCTTCCTTGCACCATTATGAAATGTGTACTTTACTTTTCAATGGGGAAAAAACCCAATCCTCTTTTGCAGTTAAAAAGAGCGATTCCTCTTTTCATGTCTGTATTTTGTTCCCAGACCAGCTTTTTCAGAGATTTTATATTGTTTGTGACATAAATATAAAAAACCAGGCACTTTGGGCCAAGTCTGATTATTTAATTACATCTGTGAAGATAATTTTATACTCTAATCAGCATTAAGTGGGAGAACAAACGTTTCAAATTTTTAAGTGTTACTTAGTGGTTAATAGTTGTTAATATAAAAATATACATTAGCTACCTATCACTGGCAAATTAATAGGTAAAAAATCTCATTAGGGACAAGATACTTTTATTTACATATCAAATATAAAGAACAAATATTAATTATCTATTTGAGATCATATAGAACTTGCCCAGGCTTTCCTCCATAGCAAGCTGTCCTGAAGTTTTCATTAAAATAAATTTAAATAATAAATTAAAATTTAAATTTAAATTAATATACTATATAATTTTAATATAATTTGGCTTTAAATTAATGTTAAAATTAAAATAATAATTACTTAAAATAATAAATTCTTAAAAATGAAGGGTGGGGGGCGGAAAATCTGTCCAGGTTCCAAATTTAATGCTACAAAAAAACATAGGCCAAGAAAATATTAAAATGGATAATGTGCAAAGTAAAATACAGAATGTGTCATATATTGCTGCTCATTGCAAAATGAACAGCATTTTGATCAGTGGCCAAAATGAGTTTACAGACAGGACATCTTGTTGCTTTCATATAATCTGTGACCTTCTTTTGGAAAATTGTCTTCTGTTCTGGAACTGAAGGCTGAGATAAAAAATATTAAAAAATATATAAAATAAATAAAATAAATAAAAATGAAAAAAATAGAATAAAAATAAAATAAAATAAAATAAAATAAAAATAAAATAAAATAAAAATAAAATAAAATAAAATAAAATAAAATAAAATAAAAATAAAATAAAATAAAATAAAATAAAATAAATGAAAAATAACTGCTGCTGCACTTTCTTCACTGTGCACTGGCTACTGGAGAATGTACAAGTGTTATGTAAATCTAATTCTTTAAAATGTTCTGATCAGAGCAAGATATGCCTTTGCTTGTGAAGTTTGATGTTCCTTAAGTTCTAGACTGGCTGGGTCTGGAGAGCTGTGAACACACAATCACAGCAGAGAAAGGCACTGCTTTTTTTCTTGGCAATTTTGGGGTTTCAGGCAATTTCACCTTCTGGAGTCAAGGAGTTAAAGATGTTTCCAATATTCCAACTAAATGCAAGCATTTGAGTTTGATACTGACTTTTCTTCTCCTAAGCAAAAGTAAATGTTACATTTGCTGCTGCTTGATCTGCCAAGAACTGCAAATATTTGTTCAAGACTACATTTTAAGCTTTTCTGCCTGAATACCCCAAGGTTTTCCCCTCATGATCCAGGTCAAATTGACCCAAAGATTCCTCAAGGGTTTTTTTCACAAGATTTCTCACAGACCACAGCGAAGAATTAGAGACCTTTTTTTTTTTTTTTTTGATGTAAGCATAGGGTTATATTGAAAAAAAATTGTGTTTTATCTTTCACCTCGAAATAAATTCATGCAGCAAGTCCAGAAAAAAATAAAATCTGTGCATAGTTAAAATTAATTTGGTTTTCAAGATTTAGCTCTTTTGTGCCTACATTAAAAGAGCAATTCTTGATTTCCATCCAATACATTTATACAGGGAATCCAATTTAAAATAAAAGCCTCCACATTCAGACCCTATTTTTTATGTGAATTTCATGTGTCTAACTAACATTTACTTTCTGCAAAATGTGTCCAGCTTTTGACAGACAACTGACAGGAATATTAATGTAGCATTTAAAGCCATTATTCTGTGCCCAGAATCACTGTGACAGCGTGTTTGTCACTGGAGGGAAAAGCTGCCTTAATTACATTATTGTGATGCAATTACAAAAACAATTACATAATTAGTGATGAATCCATTAAGACTTCAAAAAGTAGGCACAATGGCATTGAGCAACCAGCAGCAGTGAAAAGTGTCCCAGAGAAATAAACTTATTTTTGTGTTTAGAAACTTAGGAACCTCCTGCAACCTCCCGGAGGCATTGGAGCATCTTCCTCCATCTGTGATGCTTTTAAAAACTTCACTGGCTGACCCTTAAAACTTTCTCCAATTGCTTTAATCTGCCTTTGACTCTTCATAAAGGAGGCACAAGGCCAGCCATGGTTAAAGCAATAACATCTACACCATGAAAAGGAAGATTTCAGTGCCCATCTGAGCCTTTTTTGTGAATCCTCATGGTCCTGGAGGGTTACATTTTCTTCAGGATGTTTGATTCATTATGTTTCATAACTCTTACTAGAACTCAATTTTTCTGACACCAGGTTTTATTTCTGGGAAGATTTATGTACCTAAGTTTTGAGTTAGTCACTTAATTTAGGAAAACAAAGGTTTGAAATCAACATTATAAAAATAAATTTATTTATTTATTTGCAAAAAAGCCAACCAATATGTTTTATGTAACAAAAAAACCCAACAAAGAAATGAAACAAAGCCAAACAAAAATTAAAAAAAAAAAAAAATTTAAATCACACCAAAAAACAGAAAGGTAAAATTAAGACCCAAATCTAATGAAAACTGAGAGATAAAAGAAATTTTTTAAAATTGCAAATCTAATACATTATCATTTTCTGGCCAGATTTTCTATCCTGCTTTCTGCACAAACCCTAATATTTTTTGTGTTGTCAAAATGACTTCCCAGGTGCTATGGAAATATTATTGCAATCCTTACACATGGTATGACTTTTGGAAAAGATTTGGGTTATTTATTGATCCTGCTGTCCTTTTATATCCTAGAAATGACAGCGATATTAAAAATTAGATCAATAATCCCAGAGGAGAAGATTACCTAGAACCCACAGTGAGTTCCAGCCTTTCTTCTGCCTCCCTGCAACCTAAGAATTTTCTGTGGCAATTTAATCAGCATTTCTTGTGATTTAAAAAAAAAATGGGCTGAATTAAGAATAAGTGGTTTTTAGTATCATTATTTACTTTTCAATCATTACTGAAAAGCAAAAAAATTTCATTACAAAACAGTTATTAGCATGGAACATAAATGCAGGGAAGATTGAGAAGGAGCATTTTGTTCAATAAAGGAGAAATACAGCCTTGCACTTTAACATTCCAGTTCCAGTAGTTTTGCTGCCTCTAAAAGGTCAGATCAGTGGAATGATTTATTCAGATTACATTTTAGTTTACTCCTAATTTCTGTTCTTGTTCCTGGTCCTCTGAAGGCTCCATGGGTCAAGACCTGAAGAACAGATAAAAAGAAAAAATAACTCACAAAATTAATCATGGTATAAAACTCTATTTTAATCTCATTAATATCATAGTGCACAATGTCAGACATCAATAATGAAGGCATTATATTAAGAAAGCCACTATATATGAAAATATCACGGTCAGTATTTTATAATCACTTTCCCAGCTGCCATGCAAATGAGCAATTTGTTTCATTTCCTCTTGCTGGTGAGCAAAACATAAATGCTCACATAACATCAAACATAATTCAAAACCCTAACTTTCATTTAGTTCCAGTCTGATTTCCTTTCTTTCTTTTGAGTACAAGCCCAAATATTCCCATTAATTCCACAATATTGTCGTGTGGAAGATGCAACTGCCCAATTCCTCATTTTCTCAAATCTGGAAGAGAAATTCACTCCTTTGAGAGGAGGAAAAACATGTAAAAGGAACTTCACCACCTAAACTAGATTTTTTAAGGTAGGTTTGGACACTTAGGATCAGAGGTTTTCTGAGGTCTGCTCAGTTTACCTCCAGCTATCTTTACTACTGATGTGCAATTCCACATGTAAATTTGCACTTAGAAACAACTCCCTTCAAAGTGTGCCCAACTCCTACCCAGAAAGCAGATAGAACCCTGTTGGCACACGTTTTAACCCACAAAGTTTAATATGCAGCACGTAATTTATCTCAAAATGCAATTATCTGTGACCTGGCATTGTCAAAAAATTTCTGTGGCGATGCCTGCGCTATAGTTTCAAGAGTAGAATTATTCATTGCATCATAAACCTTGATTCCAGCTCTGAAAAACCTGTCAATACCCATTTCCTACCACTCAGAAAGGATTTTTAGCACTCCAAATGTTAGAAATAACATTTAACAGCAGATGCCACAGCACTGTGTGGACTGCACAGGCCTGAGCCAGCTCAGCGCTGCTTTGAGCACCACAGACGTGTCCTGGGGTTTCAGCAGGATTTCTTTATTATGCATTTAAGTCCTAAAGTCAGCCATTTACCAATAACAGGGCTTTAGCACCTACAAATCTGTTTTAGCAGCAGCAGAACATGGTCAATATTTAATAATTTATACCATACCCACAAACATCTAATTTTCTGAAACACTTTTCCCTCTCTGTAATTATTTCCTGGTCAGGGTCAAGCCACATCAACTGAACAAAGAACTTTGGAGGGTTGATTTTCTGGATTCCTGGGTGAGAGCAGGACAGACTGAGATTAGAAGGTAAATGTTCTATGCTCCAATAACAGGAAAACTCAAACCCTTTCACTGACAGGAAGGTTTGTATTCCTCCACACCCTCTACACCTATACTGCCTCCCTACAAGATTCAGATAATTCATAATTTTATCAACTTAACATTATTCCCTCTGCATTATTTATGCCGTTTTATTAAGTATTTCTTTTTAATTATTATTATTTATATTATTTTTACTGGCATTGTTACACATGGGTACCTTCAGCCACCAGCCAGGGAATATTACCCTAATTTTAGGAAAGAAAGATGGAAAAGCAGAGAAATTAATCACTTGTCTAAATCAGACAGAAAATCTATGGATACCAGAGAACTGAAGCTGCATTTCTGGAGTTATAAGAACATCTTTTATATTTATCTAGTGGGCCCACACTGAGGCTTTATATGAGACTATGAGAAGCTGACACACACTTCCTTGGATGCTGAGTCTAAATCTCCTCTGGAGACCACAATTATCAAAACCTCATTAGCTACGTCCTGAATTTAGAAGTAAAAAAAAAAAAAAATTACTAATTTTAAAATAATAATTAACAGATTTTGTAAAAGTCAGCTGACAGAAGCATACTGTAAAATAATTAAAATTGACTTTATTTCTGCCTTGTCAGGTTTCAAAATTAATTGCCTGTCCAAAAGTGTCTGGCAGACAGCTATTGTGTTATGGAGATCGATTTAAGAATAGCCACTATCTGAAATGGGAGACAGCTTAACATACAGCACTTCAATACATGCCAAAACTAAATTCAGGGAGATTTATGGTTTTATTTTTAAAGCATTACAAAATTTTCTCTGTTGGGTCTCCTAGGAATGATTTCCTACACTGAGACCCCACAACCTGGTTATCTGCACCATGGGATTTATGAGAACACACTGCGGCTCCCACTCTTCCTTTCAGGAAAACTTTGAAAATCCCAGTGATTTGTTGAATCTGATTGGTTGCAAGAGATGCTTCTCAACTCTCACAGTAATAATTTACATTATTGCAAATGATATGTGCAGCATTTTCACAAGAATCCTAGGAACAGAGGCATATACAACTGCTCTGAGCAACAGCTCTAGAGGAGATCTCAGTTTTACTGGACCATTCTCTGTTTTCAACTTCTCCAAAGTCCTGAAATATAACAAATTCAGGGGAGGAGGAAAAAAGATGTCAAAGTAGAAAGAGCCTAAAATGTTGTGAGAACAGCAAATTGAACAGAAATTCAGGGATGTAAGTGCTACTCTTGATCTAAGATCTCTGTGACTGGGAAGGTGAATAAAACACATACAGAATAGAAAGCTGGTGTGAGTTTATGTAGGGAAACCTTGCTTAACAAGCTTGAATAAAATCACTGAAGAATAATGAGAGCTGACAAAAGTCACACTGAGGAGTTTACTTAAATTTCAGGAAGGCTCCCCTAAAAGAGTGTTACACATGGTTAACAAGTGCTGGGTGGCTTGTGACATGCAAAAGGGGTAGAGAGGAAACAAAAAACAAAACCAGAAATTAAAAAAAAAAAAAAAAAGGAGAAAGGAAAGTACATTAAAATCAGATTTATTCTGTTTTTCAGTGACAGAAGTGATCACCTCTGAGGCACACTATATGAGGGGACACTGAGGGACTCCAGTTTGCATCTTTTTTCAAAAGGTGTGACTGTGCAAGAGCATGTAACAGGTTTCTTCTAAAGCACAAGTCCCCAGACAGATCAAAAATATTTCAGATAATTAGTAAAGGTAGAAATACTTCTGCAAGAATCAGTTTTTCTCTTTAGCATAATTATCCAGTTGATCCAATGTTGATCCAAATGTATAATGGTAAATATTAAACACCATCCCTTTCACGGAGCTGGTGTTTAATATTTACCATTATACATTTCTCAAGTGCAGCACTGTCATTTTCTTTATGTCAGCATAAATGGCAGCACTTTATTTTCCATAAAATAAAGTGGTTCTGAAATATAAAATTCTAAATCTGAATATAAAATTCTAAATTTATATTCTAAATCTGAATATAAAGTCTAAAATAATTCTATAAAATAAATGTCAGCACTTTATTTTCTATAAATCTGTTTCCACACAGAACTGTTTCTGAAGAGTTCCAGTTTTGACTTAATTCTTCTGGTCAAATCACTTGTCCCTAAACTTTTTTGAAGCGATCACAATATTCTGTTCAAAATACAGTGCAATGTTGTGATGTGGTATTATGATAAAATATTTTGGGGACAAAATATTTTGCAACCCCATTTTGGTTGCACTGGTCTCTGCATTCAGTTTATAAAATTCTGAAGGCCCTTTCTCAATATAGAAGCTATATATATGTAAATCACTGTAATCATTTTTGCTACAACATAAGCAACTCACAATGCTCATAAAACATGTTTCACAATTATTTGGGAGTTATTTTCAACTTTCTTCAGCAAAAGACTTTCCTAGTATAACTTCAGGGTCAGAACCCATCAAGCAAACATGATGCAAGTACCTGATAAATTTCACCATATCATTTGCAAGACATTTTTCATTCATCCAAGTCAGAAATTGTTTTCATTTTCCAAGTGTTTATTCATCTCATAACATCACATATAGATTCATTGTCTTCTTTCCATTTCCTGGAAGAAACTCCTATTTTAACAGCATTAATTCTAGAAAACTTCATTTGCAAAAACCGTACACTCATGTTAAGACAAATGGCCTAGAGCTTGAATCTCCATTTCAAATGCAAATACAAATGTGGTTTTTTTTGAAGGCTAGCGGTTTCCACCAGATTCTTTATGTTTCTTTATCTACAAAGCTCATTTAAAAAAAAAAGAAGAAGAAATAATAAATTTCAAAACCAGAGCTTTGGTGCTGAAGGAAGTCATCAGCCTCATTAAAAAATGCCGACACATGTCCTGAACTCTGCTTTGCTATTTTCCTGCACAACCTAACATCTGAGGGAGTAAGACAAATTTAAATTGCTCATGTATCAAAGTAAGCATTAAATACAAAACTTGCATACTGGAATAGGTTGCCTCATAAGTGTAGCTCTGAATTCAAATATGGCATGCATATGTGTGCCGGTTTCGGGCAGATTTGGTAGAGGATTCCCACTTGAGGGCCTCTCCAGAAAACAAACCCACAGGGCCCTCCCCCCTCAACTGGTTCGGGAAAAAAAATTTCCTCGGAGAGAAGTGGAAAGAACCTGTTTATTTGACAGGCACAGCACCCCCAGCACACAAAATGAACAATACCGGATGACACCGCTCTGAAAAAGATGACAAATTCAGACAGTCTCTCTCGGGGGTGGGATGGTCGCTCTGTCCTCAGTCCCTCTGGCGCTGGGGCAGCTGCTGCAGCCACAAGGTGTGAACTCTCGGTGTTTCCCAGGTCCCAGTCCGGAGCAGGTTCAGGATGGTCAGACAAAAAAGAGAGGAGAAACAGTCCAGGAAGAAATTTGGACTGTTTAGCTAAACTAGCTAGGAGCCAAAGCAAGCAGGAGCGAAGCAAGCAAGTGCAAGCAAGCGAGAGAGAGAGACAGAAGCCAAAGCAGCAAAAGCCCAAAACCTCTCTGTCCCAGCCAGGCTGATAAGAAAACCAAAACAAAACTTTCACTCTTCAGGGCCACTCTTAAAGGTACAGAACATAATATCCAACATTGACAGAACACAGGAATGGGGATACAATGTCACCCTAGGACAATATGTGATTGCCAATTTGTAGGGTTTCAGCCAGGCCCATCCTTGGGTTTAATGGATTGTTCCTTAGAAATCCACGACAAAAAGGCTTTTGGATGGAATGTAGGAAATTGGAACTAGGATCTTGGTGGGAAAGAGTTACAGAGCCACAGCCAGTTAGGGCTGGAAGGGACCTTAAATATCATCTCCTGCCCCCACCACCCCCCTGCCCAGGATTGATTCTGTTTCTGAGAAATATTCATATATGTCAGAGAAAAGAGAGGAAGTTGTTACTAACACAAACACTGCAGGGCAAGCAACATTATTTACAGCTGTTTACTGAATCTTTCTGAATAATGCCAAAAAAAAAAAATATCTGCAGCCCCGAAGACTAAACAGAGTATGAAATATAATATTTAACAGCAAATTCAATGAACTATTGGCAATTTGATTAAGGAAATAACATTGCTGTAAGTCAAAAAGGAAATCCATTACTTTAAGAAAGCATCTGACTCATATATAACAGTGAAGTTTGACACACTGATTTTTTTTTTTTTTTTTTTTAAAGATCCTGCAGATCTGTAATCAAATTACACAATAAAATCACCAATATAATTATATTGAGTTTCTGTGGCCAGGTTTTGTTATTGAGGGGGCTACAGGGATGGCTCCTGTGAGAAGCTTCTGGAAGCTTCCCCCACGTCCAGCAGAGCCAACCCAGCGCAGCAACAGCTCAGAAATTGTGGCTGATTGATCAGGATGATTTATCAGAATTTATGTATTCATTACGTGAATCTTCCCCTGATAGATAAGCAAGGGCAGGCAGCATTCTTCCCTTAAATGGGAATTTTCCAGGAGCCACATGCATGGTAATTAATCACCAGAGTGCCCCAGTTTGTGTTTGTGTTATCCCATTGATTGAGCAGACAAGGATAAATTGGATATCAAGAAACTGGAAGGGCACTGTTGGTATCAGAACCACAGTATCCATTTTGTGATTATTAGCACTCAGTAAAAAAAAAAAAAAAAGAAAGAAAAAAAACCAAAACCACTTGTCTGATAAGATGTACAGGATCTGAAACTCTGCTCAGCACTAAATGAAATGCCTTGCCTGCAGCACAAATCTTTTTCACTCATTTTCACTCATGTTACGACCTCCTATGGAAGGCTTCATTTGCCATTCCACCAAGTTTTCCTCATGTGAAAACAAAATTTTCGAAATCATAAATTTGACTCCAGTAGGCTCCAATATCAGCCCACAGAAAATAAATCAGATTCATTATTTTTTTACCAGAAAAGTGCAATACCTAAAAAGCACAATAAAAATGAATTGATACAATAAGCTGTGCTGTTCTGCAGTAGCTGTCAGCTCAGACCTGTGGGCATTTTTCTACTTATACACAATTAATGAAAAAGTGAGTACTGACTCTCTGTACATTAACTCTCTAACTAAATATGGGCTGCTAACAGCTTTGGCTTACTCATTTTAGACAGGTTTTTACCCCCACATTTTGCTAATCCTCTTTTAGTCTTTAAAAAGTGCTGTAAGAGGGTTGTAAGTGAAGGAAATTGGACCCTGTATGGAGTAATTTTATAATAATTGAAATGTTGAGCTCATTTAGTAAAAGCTCAATACTTTTTCCTCCGTTTCCTCTACAGTCATAGCTATTTTAGTAATTAGTATGCATTCTATAATTAGTACAGTACTCAGTATTCATTTCAGTTGCATATGCTATTTCCCAAGTCCAGTTTTAAATATTCTTTATGGTTTTTTAAAGCTGTATTTATGGACATTTTATTCTTACCATTTCACTGGTGTTGCAGTAGCTGGACCAAACCAATATGCTCACTTTGAGTTGCTTAGTAATATTGATTTATGATCACTATTGATTATAATTATTCCAATCATTGTTGATAATAATATCTATTTAAGGAATATATTACATCCATTTAAGGAATATATTACAATACAAAGTAGCATCAAAAATATTAAATGGGTTTGGGTTTTTTTTAAAACTGTTATCAAGCCTAAGCTGCATGTTTTGGCCAGTGTTACCAAAAGAGGGGATGGATTTTCTGAAGAGGTAAATTGTCACAGCAACAATAAAGTCATGGTCTCTGATCATTTAAACATCTGATGTCAAAAATGAGCTACTTAAATCTGGGTTTGTGCCACAGGAATCAAAGGATTTGGTCCATAGCCTTTTTTCCTTCAATAGGAAATTTGTGGCCATAAAGAACTTTAGGAAAGTGCAATCACAGGTATAGCTGGCTGCTAAACATTTTCACGCTCATAGAAAATCCCCATAAATGAAATAAAATGCATAAAGTCTGATTTGCACACAACTTTCTCTGTCCTTTGGGTAAATGAGCTGTCCTGCTGAGTACATCTCTGTTGCTAAAGTCAATAATCACCCAAAAATAATAATTACATATTTCAGAAATGAAGATAGAAAGTAAACATTTGACAGAAAGTAACACTGGAAAAGAAGAAAAACAATTTTCATTTTCTGATCTCTCCTGTTAGAAACATTTTGTTTTAGAGCCCACTGCCAGGTAAGATCACATTTTTTTCTTTTTTATCCCCCAGGAATTCCAGGGGTAAAAGGATCCAGGCTCCCTGCAGTAAAGTCAATACAAATGTTTTGTTGGAAATAATGAATAATGCTACTGTACATTCTGATTCTGCAATCAGAAACCGTTGTTCCATAAATAATTAATGACATGCTCTGCAGAGGAAAACCCATCCTGCTGTTGTTTCTGCTTTATCCCACCAGGCCAGGGAAAGACCCTTGCACAGTTTCAGGCTCCCACAAGGCATTCAGTTCAAAGTTGATGTCTTGGGGATGCTTTTTTGGGTAACATTTCTTCTTTTAGGAAGGGCAGTTAAAAATTTCCCTTTAAAATATAATTCCATTGAATTTTAAGTCCATTTTAAGTCCATTTTTGTCCAGACAGATTAAGTTTAACAAGAATTAGCATATAAAACATGAGATTACCATGGTTCTTTGTGTGAATTCATTATTAATTCTGCTCCAGAGCACAGACCTGTCCTTACATTAGGAGAGTTTCTGTGTTGAAAAATTAAGATTTCCTAGTCCTGGTATAGCATGTGGTAAGATAATAATTAAAAAAAAAAATAAATAAAGCTTAGTACTTTGTAATTCCAGTTCTAATATGCTTATAATAAAGGTTCCTAGTACAAATAAAAAAAATCAGCACCCCCAAAAAAACCCTAAAAGCTGTTAGACATTGAAGATGGAGAAGGTAATTAGGCTATTAAAGAATCATAAATTTTGACTGCTTATACATCAACCACAATCTGTAAATTATCAAAAGCTTTGTAGGCACATTGTAAACAGAAACTTGAAAGCATCTTTGGGCAGCTGCAAAAGTGTAAAACTCCAGAGTGATGTGGGAGAGAAGGGAAAGGTGTCTCTTGAGAGTTTAATAAATGGACCGTGAAGATTTGGATATTTAAGGAAAGAGGTGGGATCTCAGCAGCATGAAGCGGTACAGGTCGGTCTCACTCGTGCTTCTCAAAATTCTCTATGATAATTTTAATAAATGAGGCCCAGTGTTCATATATTATGCAGTGTGATTTTTTGATTGGCTGATTGTGTCGATGATTACAGCACAAACCTGAAATGTCATTTTACCTTACACCAGATGAACATAATACGCTTGAATCTTAAATTAGGGAGGAAAAAAGGCATTCCAAAAAGGAGCAATTCCACTCTGGAAGCACTTGTGGTAAATAAATTGTAAGTGTCTCTTTGATTTTGGCCTCTACTGTAACTCTTTCTGTTAGTTTGCCTATTTAAGCCTTTATAGCAAGTTTCTGTCTGCATTAACAGGCAGGGAATCACACTTTTCACCTGGTCAGCAAAGCTGCTCATGTTTGCAGCATGACAGATGTTCACACTTGCCAGTAAACGTGCCCACTCTGCCTTGTATAAATTTCAGTTATTCGGATAGTTTATGGAAATAACTCTGTGATTATACAAACAGCAGGCTTCTAAAAGACAGAGCTGGGGAAATAAGAGCCCAGCAGTGAGGCAGGACAAACCCCAGGCCAAAGCCACCACGAGCAAATGACTTCAATAATAAATAATAAAAAATAAAATAAATCTAATTTTCTACCTTTTTTTTTTTTTCCCCCCAAGCCCTCCTGTCCCTCAGAATTTGTATCCCGGGGTCTTCCTGACACTGAGGGAAATGTCATGTATTTAATATTTTTATCTTCCTGGGTAGAATTTTTATCTGTTAATTCTCCTGTTGAACACAAGTAGGCCACTGCTGTTCTGCAACAAGTATTGCTGATTAAACTACATAAAAAATTTGTGTTTGAAGCTGCCTGGAGATAGCTCTGATGCCCTTTAGGTCTTCTATCAGAGGAAAGAGTGAGAAAGTGATGCCTTCTCCATGCTGCTCCTGCTTTCATATATGTCTACCAGAGCTCTTATTCATTTATTTTTTAAACTAAAGAGTCCTAGTCTGCCTAATCATTCCAAATAAAGAGGCCGCCCCCTTATAATTTTCTTCATGTGTGTCTCTGTTGTTGCTAAATCAGTGAATTCCTTCAAAGCCTTGAGAAAATATTTTGCTTTTTGAGCTATGAGCAGTCACACTGTTTCAATAAGAACCCTCAGTAGGGTTCTAAAGATAAAGATATAATGATGATGAGCAGGAATATTCAGAACTGAAGCAAATAAATAATTGTTTTTCTGCAGGATGAATGGGAAACTGTGCATGGGATGAATAGAAAGGCCACATTCATTATGAAAAAAATTAACCCTTAACTGTAGCAGTTATAATATAAAATAGAATTATGACATTGCTGGTGGCTGCTGGCTTGAAAAGTTCATTGTTGTGCAGATAAACAGCCCTGTGAGAGATTTTTTTGATTTTTTTTTTCTCTTGAGTTTTTGGGTTTTCTGGAAGAGGAGTTTCTGTTTCATCAACACTGTCTGATACTCTGCCTTCATTTCCTGCCTGGGGACAATCTGATCCCCTGAACACAGGAAATTAAGAGTTGTGGGTCAAATTACTGGCCAATAATTGTTATTATTATCATCATCAAAAACCTGATTTATTCTTACTTAACTTGCTTTGGTACCTGAATTATCTCACTTCATTGTTTTCTTTGGGAATTCATTTGCTGATTCTCCACAAACATGTGATATATCTTATTTCTCTGCATTTTTCCTTGGACATTCATGGCTTTTAACGTTATGCTCTGACTTCATTTAATGCCTTTCTCTTTTTTTCTTTTTTTTTTTTTTGTACAAAAGCCATAAGTATGTTCATATTCTGATAGACTATCTGCATAGTGCCAAATGCTCTTTTTAAAAAGTCAGAAATATGTCTTTTGGAGTAGGATCACAAATCTTGGAGCCTCTAAAAGACAAAATCACATAACCAAGCCCCCACTGATGGAAGTTTTAAAGATGAAATTGGAAAGAGGGCTAGAAAATCCCACCTGGGCTGCCTTTTTTGGGAAATGTTGGATCAGTTGATCTTCCAAGATTCTTCCCAAACTGGGCTGTTCTGTGGAGTTGTTTTCTCTGTCTGGGTTCTTTTAGCCCAGGGCAGCTGCAGTCAGGTTTCACCTGCACTTCTGAGATATTTCAGTGGGGTTTTATTTCCTATCTCACTGCATAAGACTGAGAAAATTCAAAAATGGGAAAAATAAACCTTGAAGCCTATGTTTTCTCAATAGTGGCCATTTGTGCCCATAATGTTTTCAGATTTACTTTTTAGGCTTCTCCTAAAATCGTCATGAATTTTGGAGGCGAGGGCAAATTATTTTGGTTTTATTTACAAACCCTTAAAACAATTTAACAAGGTCAGCACGATTCTGGAATGCTTTTTGAAATATGCACAGGCATAGAAAATACTGGGGAAAAACAACTTTCATGGAGACAGAGAGGCAAAGAAAAAAAAGCAGAAAAAAAACCAAAACAAAAACAAAACAAAAAAACCAAACAAAAAACCAAACAAACAAACAAAAAAAAAAAAACAAAAAAAACCAAAAAAACACCAAAAAAAAACCCAAAAAAAAAAAAAAAACCCAAAAAAAAAAAAAAAAAACCCAAAAAAACCCTCCAAAAACAACCAGAAAATAACACTGATTTTCCTTGTATTCCAGGAAATCTTTGTCTGGATGAGAATGCACCTCTTAGAGTGGGAAAAGGATTCAGAGGTTTACTGTTTGCTGAAAAGAGTTCACCCTGTACAAAGCCCAGGAAGTTCACAGTGCATTACAACAGTGTTGAGTGAGTTAATTGAAACTCCCAGCAGTTTGTGTAAAAGAGACAGCACTACAGGAAAGAAAACTAATTCTTTTCATTTGATTCTGAGTCCAAACAGATTATAACCAAAGCCAAGAACAAGGGGGTTTTTTATGATTAATTAATGATGGGCTAATTTGCTTTAGGCCAGCAGTGCTTTCCAGCCACTCATTAATCTCAGAAAATGCCACAGGCTACAATTGTTACTGTTTAATTAAAAAGTATGTCACAGTTGCAAAGCTTTAGAAAGCTGTAAATATTTTCTTTTGCCAAGCATTTACATATCCAGGATAATCTGTAGTCAGAGGGAGAAGTGCAAGAGGAAGGCAGAGCCCAGCTCCAGATGCTTTAGGCTGAGGTAACCCATTTTCTGTCTCTGTGATTAGACAGCTCTGAATTTATTCGTTTTTGCAGCCTCTTTCAGCGACAGTTTTTCATCTCCGTGGCTGATCCTTTATGATTCTGTGAGCCTCAAGTAAAGCCAAAAGAAAGATTTCTGAAACCTTCCATGAGGGATTGGGCCTGCCCAGACAGCCATGAAGTTAAGGCACAATTCACCCCCTAAACTTCAGGGGAGGAAGATGTCAGAATGTAAATGAAATATTTTTAAAATATTTCTGCAGCATTTAGGACTCTCACAAGATTCTTTCTGAATGCAAGATAATGCAGTCCTGGCACTATGAAGTAGCATATCTGTGAACTTTATAAGAAACAGAGAGACAGAATCATGCTCTTAAAATATAGAAATTGTTTACCTTATAAATCTGCAATAAAACCCATTCCTTTTTTTTTTCCTTTTTTCTTTTTTCCATTTTTCTTTTTTCATTTTTTATTTTTTCATTTTTTATTTTTTCTTCTTTTTCTTTCTATTTATTTTTTTCCTTTCTCTTCTTTTTCTTTTTTTCTCTTTTTCTTTCTTTCCTTTTTCTTTTTCTTTTTTTTTCTTTTTTTTTTGTGGGGTAAAGACACAAAACTATAGAAATCTGAAAGCTGAAGTGACTAACTTATTGTTATCAGACTGGAAGGATTCTTACATTAAGCTGTTACCAAGTAAAGAAATGTGTCATTTTTATGTCCTAGTTGCTAAAAATTTATTTAAAAATAAGATTTAAACCTAAAGAAAAATCTATGGCTTCATTTACATCCATATCTTGGATGAATGAAAAATCTGAGACTATTAAAACAGATCCTATATTTCATTTTAATCTTGTTATTAGAATGATGATTTATTAAGATAAAAGGTGTCAAAAAAGCAATTTTTTGGTATAAAACTGAACAAAAAAGATGCAAAATGTGTATAAATGACACAAACTCTGTTTCCTAAAAACAGCAAGCACACACAGCCTGGCAGTTCAACACAAAAGCCAACACCACCAACCTAAGGACCATCTGTCCTGAGCCTCCTTTTGTGCCAGCAGAATTTTAGGTCTTGCAGCATCCTGTTCAGAGCTCACATCCTTCCCATGGAATTCATCTGGGAGATGAAAATTTGGGGTAGGGCTGACCCCATGGCCCCAGGCTGCTCCACGTGGGAGCTCCTGCCTGGGATCACAGGGACACAGGGATTTGCCAGAGTGGTGTGGATGGAGGAAACAGGAGATTTCTGTTAAAGAAACAGGAGATTTCTGTTAAAGAAACAGGAGATTTCTGTTAAAGCAGAGAAATTTTATCCCCTTGAAAAGAGACCAAGACCCTTTGCTAAGGGCCCCTCAGTCTGCACTCGGATGGGCCATGACTCTGTGAGGGTTTTCCTGCTGCAAACCCTAAAGCTGCTACCACAAAAAAGACAAGTTGGAGAGGCAGCCGTGGAAAAACTGAGTAGCAAAACTTCACACCTATTCTCTTTTTAATGAGTTTTATAAGAATTATACACTCTAGCAATCCTTTTCAGCCTCTGTCTCTTGACTTGGGTGTCATCCTCTTTGAGGTACAGGGCAAACAGGTACCACAGGCATCTAAAGCTCCTTGTGGATAAATTACAATAAGGTGCTTCTTGACTCACACAGGGGCAGCTTTAGATCTGACTCCTGAAGTCTGTCCTGAAGCCTAGGCAGACAGTTTGGACAGACTATTTTGTCTTTTCGTTTACTGCAATTCCTTTTTGTTGTTTTGTTGGTTGTTTTTGTTGGTTTTTTTCCTTAAAACCTCCTCTCACACTGATTACTTGTTTGTGTAGTGATCTCCAGCACTCCATTTCTTATGTTTTTTCTGTGCTGGCTTTTCCTTATCACTGTTTTTTTTGTCATTTTTTACTTTGGTCAGGTTGCTGCTTCCTTATCTTCAGCAAACCATTTTTTCTTTTAATCTCTTTTGATCTTTCTCTTCTGTATATTGGGCTGTCATTTTCTGTGCTCTTCCCCTTCTGTCTGTGTGTATGTCTGTGTGTTTGTGACTAGCTTATGATATTTTCTGATCCCTATGAAGATATTTCCTTTGTGTTCTTCCCTTTATTTTGAATGTTTCTGTGGTTACTTTTGTTCTAATGTGTTTCTCAGTCTGTGCCATTTTATTTACTTCTTCCCAAATCCTGGCACTTTCTTTTCCCCCTTTCTGGGTAATCTTGTGATGCTTTCTATTTTATTTTTCTTTATGTGTTTTTTTTGTGCTGACTTCTTCATTTGAGTGTTCTTAGAGACCAACTTCACTTCTGATTCTGCTCCTAAAGTAACTATATACATATACATACATACATACATATATATATATATATATATATATATATATATATATATATATGTATACACATACCTTTTCCTTAATTTCACTGTGCTGCGTGAATAGCCAGAAAGAATTTAAACACCTTTTCATGCCCAATTCTCCACTTTTCTTTTTAGCCTTGACTGTATTTTGGAAGAAAACAAGTGTGCCACAGAAAAAAGAAACACATTTTTATTTTTCTGGTCACTCACCTGACACTAAAGACCCTTTCTGCTGCTGTGGCAGCAGACAAGGTGATCATGGAATATGAAATGTTTGACTTGTCTCAGCCTTGACCTAAACATCTCAACAGCAATTAGTGATGAAGTGGATATCACTGACGGATTTTCACTTTTCTGATGAAATTGCTGGCAAGGAGAACTGTGTGCTTGGAGGAAATAAGGAATGTCAGTGCTGGAAATGGACTTCAGGTCATTGCACACTTAGTGTGCAACTCTTGGATGTTTTGGAATAATACTGATGGTGGCATGTTCATATGGCTGGTGCCTCAGTCATGTGCAGAAACTGATTTTCTTTTCTGCATTAGGGATTTTTAAGCGTTTTTTAAAATCTCTGCAGGGAAACCTTTCCTGCTTTTCAGGCTTATATCTCAGAATTCTATTTAAGAGGGATAAGGAGGATGGCTGCATACCCAAAAAACCAAGTGTATTCATCTCCTCTTCTCGAGGGCTATCTCTGCATTTCATGTCTGATGTTAAACCCTAAGTACATAATCACTCCTTGAAACTAAAACTTGAAATGCCCTTTCCCAAGGGAAGGTGTCAAAATCCATCTCAGAAACTCCTACTCACTCTGGTCCCTTTTTGCCCTCTGCTATTGAATTAGAAGATTTGTCAGGCTTTGAGAGGTTTTTGTTTTGTTCTGTTTTGGGCATTTTTTGTGGGTTTTTTTTGTTGCTGTTGTTTTTGCTTGTTTGTTTTTGGTTTTTGGTTTTTGGTTTTGGTTTTGGTTTTTGTTGGTGGTGGTTTTTTTTTTTTTGGGTGTTTTTTTGGTTTTTTGGGGTTTTTTTTTTGTTGGCTTTGTTTTTTTTTTTGGTTGTTTTTATCATTATTCCATCCCCAGCTTCAGACTGCTAGAGCAGAGACTCACATTGTGGTGCTCTGCAGGATCCTGGGGGCAAGAGTTATGATTTCAATAACCTAATGACAGGAAGATAATTGTGCCTGATCCCACTGCTCCTTGACACTTGGGCCAAGGTGGCAGCATTTTCCTGCTGCACTTGGGAAGGGAATTGAAAAATTGTTATCTCCCCTCTTCCCTTGCTGTGAACACCCTCCCAAAATGGTTCCAAATCATGTTCCACTGGACCTGATGGAGCTGGAAGGAATAAATTCTTCCTCCTCCCCAAAGTTCACCATGTTTTCTATAAATACTGCAGACAGATCCCATTAAGGCCTTTCAAGTGAGACAAAAAAAGGAGCCTCCACACCACAGATTTTGATAGTGAGTGGAAATACAGGAGGTACTAAACTAACCAAAGGTGAAAAGGCTGTCTCTGGGTAAGCACAGAGATCCCAAAGCACTGACAAGCAAATGCATTTGAGGGAGTGGGGCAAGAAGTTGCCTTTTAACATCTATTTTCTATCTTTTTCCATAGCTTATTCCCTTCTTCACTTTTCCTGCTTCTAGCCTTTACTACTTTGATTTTGCCTGTCTCTTACTAGTCCTTCATATTTTGTTTCTTCTGATCTGTTGTAAACAACCCAGCTGTGTTGTCAATTGTAAAATTAGGAGTTTAGACTTTCTATGGAAATTATACTCATTGGAGAGAATTGAAGTTGATGCACTGAAGTCAAATTATGTTACAAAAATATCTGTACAAAGAAAATCTATTCAACAGTCTAAAACAGAGAGATTTTTTTTTCCTTCTCCACTGTCCAGCAATTATTTAACAATCAGATTGGCTAGGATCTATCTAGGTTTTTTCAGATTTTTTAGAGGCATCAAGGTGGTACTTCTTCTGGTATAAACCTCACGATATTGCTACTACAAAGCCCCACTCCTGTCTGGGAAAGTTTGAGAAATGTAGATTTTTGTGAAGAGCTTACTGACCTACACAGAACTATTGTTTACTATTATTATTATTATTATTATTATTATTATTATTATTATTATTATTATTATTATTAAACTATTTATATTATTATTATTATTATTATTATTATTATTATTATTAATATTATTATTATTATTATTATTATTATTATATCTACTACTACTATAGTAAGAATAATTTTTCTACTTACCAGGTTGCTTTGAAACAACAATCAGTTTGCATACTGCCCCTTTTCAGTTCTGGCAGTTATTTCCATGATAGTTAGTACAAAATCTACTTTTAACACCTTGCTGCAAATCCGGTACTGAAGTCTACAGATGTGACCAAAATTAAACACTGGATTAGGAACTGTGCTGGTTTTGCCTGGTGTGGAGTTAACTTCCTTCCTAGTGGCTGTTGTGGGGTTCTGTTGTGGTTTTGTGATGAACACAAGCGTTGGAAATTTAGAAATGTTTTTGCTGCTGCTGAGCAGGGATTGCACAGAGCCAAAGCCTTTTTTACTTCTCTTTCTGGTGGTACCAAATCCTCCAAAATCACTGGGTTAAACAAATCCCTGTAGCATTGTCTTTCTAGTGTCAGCAAGTCAGGCATTACTTTGTTCCTGGTCAGGGCCTTTGTGTGTGGCTGACAAAATTCTGGCCTCCACAGACATAGACACAAAACTTTGTCACTTATTTATGCATTTTTCTCAAAATGTCTGGTGGTTGTAAAATTCCATCATTCTCTCTCATTAATCAGTAGTCTCTCCTCTATCAGTTATTGATTTCTCAATTCTCATGATAATGAGCCCACATTTTTAGTCTTTTCAGCATGTGTTTCCTCCAGTTGGGGTTTTCCAGTGCATATATTGAGTCTTTTTTGGTCTCTTCTTTATCTTCTATTTTCTGCAAAATGCCTTTGTGACCCACAGATTCTGCATTCCAGGTGTCCAACCTCAACAGTACATTTCTCCCTCTCTCCCAGGCTTTGCTCATTGAAGCATATCAGAGTCAGTTTATCAAAACTTAAAAGTTTCAGAAATTTTCCCAAGCTGTGCTCCTGCAAAAAGCAGCTCATGACAACTTTGATAAATGCTGGCTAAGAATATCACACAAGTCATAATTGGTATATATGCATTGGTTATGATTCATTAAAACGATTAATTTAGGAGCTGATGAAAACCATTAACTGAAATTATTAAAAAGTTCTATCATGTTCCAACACTGCCACTCTGGTGAGGAGGCAGGTGAGGGGTGCCTGGGAGGTTTGGAGGGGACACAGCCAGGACAGGTGACCCAGATTGACCCAAGGGATGCCCCAGGCCATGTGACAACGTGCCCCGTATGGAAACTGGAGGCAGAAGGAGGAAGGGGATGCTTGGAATGATGGTGTTTGTTTTCCAGGTCATTGCTCTGCAGGATGTGACCCTGCCCTGCTGCAGGTGCTGAAGTTCTGCTTGTCTGTGGGAAACAGGGAATTGATTCCTTGGGGTTTTATTGCTGGTGCTGTCTTGGTTTGAGCAGACAGGTGTCTGCTGAGGAAGCCAGGAGCCTCCCCTGAAAGAGAAAATGTAAACCCCCTCCCTATATTATATTACATTATATTATATTATAATTATATTATATTATATTACATTACATTACATTACATTACATTACATTACATTACATTATATTATATTATATTATATTATATTATATTATATTATATTATGTTATATGTTATGTTATGTTATGTTTGTTACGTTATATGTTATGTTATGTGATGTAATGTAATGTTATAATGTATTATATTATGTCATATTACATTATATTATGCTATACTATACTATATTTATTATATGCTATATTTATCACATATTATGTTATATAATATTATAATAATTATATTATATTATATTATATGTTATGTTATGTTATGTTATGTTATGTTATGTTATGTTATGTTATATTAGTATGTTTGTTATGTGTTATGTTATGTTATGTAATGTTATGTTATATTTTATTATATTATATTACATTATACTATGCTATACTATAATATATTTATTATATACTATATTTATCATATATTATATAATATAATGTTATATTATAATATTATAATTATATTATATTATATTATATTATATTATATTATATTATATTATATTATATTATATTATATTATATTTATTATTGTAACTTTGAAATTAAGGGGCTCTCAGGCACAGATATGGGAATAGGAATAGCAGTTCTTTACTAGGGAAATTAGAAATACAACTGTAATAGTACACAACACCACTGCCAGGGTCAGAGCAGGCCCTGTCCCCTGTGTGCCAGGGTGGTGTCCCAGCCCCATCCCATGGGGGCTCAGCCCTCCTGCAGTGCCAGCTGTGGTTCTGCTGGAGCAGGGATCCTGCACAAGGGGGAGTTTTCCTCTGCAGCTCCAGGGCTGCTGCAGATGGGCCTGGGCTCCCTCTGGCACTGCAGGGCAGCAGGAAGCTGCTCCTCTGGCACTGCAGGGGGCAAAGGCTGCTGTGCTGGGCCAGGCTCAGCTTGGATCCAGGTAGGAATGCTTGGCTCCTGCCCTGGGCACAGCATCTCCCCATGGGATGGGGGAATGGGATCAGCCCTGCAGGGACACTCAGTGGCCATGGACAGAAGGTAATTAATAATTAATGGCCCATGGACAGCAGAGATCTGGAGGGAGGGTTGGCTGTGGGAGAGATAAAGAAAAAACTGCCCAAAGAACAGCAGAGAACGGCCCCAGCTCTGACAGATGGAAATAGAGTACTTATCTTACAATCCAGGACAGGTGCACAGGCTTTGTCTTTCCTATTAAACTGTCCTGGTCTCAATCCATGAGTTCTGCAGCTTTTACCTTCCCAATTCTCTCCCCAACTCCTCTGGTGGGGCAGTGAGTGAGCTGCTGCCTGGGGCTGGGGGTGGCTGGGGTTTGAACCACGACAGATACCAAATTTGGGGATTTATCACTGAATTCAGTGTGTGCAATGCTGAGTGGCACAGATTAGCAAATCCATTAAAGGAGAAACCTAAATATGCCAGAATAAAGACAGATGCTATTTGCACAAATGCATTTTGTAACCAGGAGTGACCATAGAGGTGCAGGGGAAAATTTTTTCGGGCTAGATTACCAGCTGATATAAAACTGCAGTTCCCTAAACAAGCTCTCCAATGTTCAAAAGCCTTCCTATGTTTTTCATTGTTTAAAGCACCTTCAGACTGGAAGATTAGACAATAACAATATTTCTGAGCAAGTATCAGCAAAGCATTATCAGTTTCAGATTCTTAGTGAAAGAAAAACAAGGAGCAACATTGTGAATGGATATTTCTGTTCAGGTTAATACACAAGGAGATGTCACTTTAAAATACACATTTTGAATACATGAATTCTAAGGAACATCATTACTGAACAAAGCCACATCAGCACTTAATTTAAAGTTCTAGGTCCTGAGAAAAGAATGACAAAAATAAAAGGAGGGTCCAATGCAATTTCACATTTCTTTTGAGGTTGTTTGTTGTAGCAAATGTACAGGAAAAACTTCCACATTCCCAGTGGATCTCAAAAGTTTGAAATTAATGTTACTTTAACAACATCACCACATGTTCAGGGAAGATTTTGCATAATAGTCCTTTCCAAGCAATTCCTTCTTACTTATGTATAAAGGATGAAAGTGGCAGAGCTATGAGGGAGAAGTAAATAGCAGGAAAATTACAGAACTAGAGACACACAGGATAAAAAAAAAAAAAATGCCTTTTGAAAGACTTATATGACAGCATCAGAGATAGGAAAAGGTGAGGAGGAAAAACAAGCCCACAAACTTTTAGCAAACCAGAGGTTTTGAAGTATTTTAGGGGCCTCTCTGAGATGTGTGATGTGAAAGTGCTGGAGAGCAGAACCCAGCCTGTGCTGAACAAAGCTCCTGATAAATATTGTAACAAGGGCTATTTATGCAGTCAGAGGACAGGAGGGGAAGGATGCTGCTGCATTAGGAGAACTCCATAAAGTTCAGGAAGGTCTGCAGCTGCCATCAAACTCTGCAGGCGGGAGGAATATTTATTTACATAAAAGTCAGACGATACATTAAACTGTGCCTGCCTAGACGCAGATAGATGAAAGGAGTCACAGCTCCAAATGAATATTAATCCACTGCTATGGCTAATTTTAACAGCTTGAAAGTCAACAAACACATTTGTCTTGGGCCCGAAAGGAATAGATGTGCTTTTGAAGTGCAGTGATGAAATTATTGCAGGAAATAAAAAGCTAACTATTGTAGCAAGTGTTAGGAAGATGAAACAGTGTCTTGTCAGGTATCTAAAGAGAAATGAATGCAGATAAATTATAATTAAATGTGAGCATTACAACAATTTTTTATGCTTCAAAGCTATGCATTACACCTCATTTATCTTCACTTGTTCACTGTTATTAATGGGCAAAATTGGCTTTTACTAGCTGTGACTTTCTGTGTTATGAAGATGTTCTCTTTTTTTCCTCTGTGTGTCAAAGCTCATCTCACAAAAATGTTGTCACTGACCCAATGTCATTAGTGCCTGCATGGCTGATGGAACTCAACAGGAAGCAGTAAACAGGGACTGAGTTTCCTCTTCCATTCCTACTAAAGTCAATGGAAACTGAAATTGGCTCCTAAACCAGTTTTATAATGGCACTGATGGACTTACTACTTTCTTCCTGCTTTTTGGACAGTAAAAGAGAGATTGGTGAAACTTTTTTCAAATTTCTCTTAATTATTTTAATATTCTTTTTTGTCCCAAGCAGCTTTTCAAACAGAATTTAAACGTGCACGGCAGCAACCTGATAAAAAGGGAGAAAAACATTCCACACTTGAAAAAGAAAGTACAGTAAAATACACAAAATTATGAAAGAAAAACTTCAGGGGAACAATCAGGAGAGAAGTCAGAGCAGAGCTAAGGTCTGAAGTCAGGTTCAGATCAGCACTTACAGGGGTCACAACACCAAGGACATCAGATTGGAGCACTGTGTTCTCATGGCATGAGATGGTGTACAAGGCAGCCTTAAACACCTTGAATTTCCTGTAGAACAGTAATATACCCTAGAATTCATTGTGACATACCAAATATCTATGGATTTCCTAGATATCATATATTTCCACAAAGAAAATATGGATTCTGTGAGCCAAAAAAGCACCCTGGGGGATCCTGTGTATGAACTCCTTGTGACCAGTGTGATAATATCTTCCATGAACCATCTGAAATGTTATAATTATTAAATAAAAGAATATATTTCAAATGTATATTTTTTTTTAAATTGTGACCATGACATTTTTCAAATAATGAGCAAGAAGAGTCTTCAACCTAGTCACTTACAGATATTTAACACCCACCTTTGTACATTTTTCAATGTTAACCTCATTCTGTTGCAAGGGTGTGTACCTCTGTTTTGTTAAAAATAGATGTGTGCCTTCTACATAATGAACCATGATACCTTCAGATCAACTTTTATAAAGGTCTGAAGATCATCTACATTGATGAGATGGATTTCTTTTTCTTTTTTTTTTTCTTTTTTTTTCTTTTCTTTTCTGTTTTTTGCTTGTTTTTGTGGGTTTTTTGTTTGGTTGGTTTTGTTTTGTTTTGGGTTTTTTGCCTTGGGGTTTTTTTGGTTTGTTTGTTTGTTTGTTTTTGTTTTTAGGGACCTGAAACTAAGGTTTGCAACACTCCAGTATCTTGGTTGACATCCTTCAAGGTAACTGAACACAATTCACCAACAAGGAATCAAAAGGCAAATCTGTCATTATTTGGTTCCAAAGACATTGTATTTTTAATAAGCTCTTGTGTCCTTTTCTGATTCATTTTGCACAGTCTTATCTGACCCTTTAGGACTCTACTCAGGCAGACTATGTGCTTTAGGACATCATTTATGTGTTGAAAATGGGAACAAGTTAAAAATCATATTTTTTTTTAGTCCTTGGTCTTATTAGTCCCTGCTTCCTCCACTTCCAGAACTGAGTTTTCCAAGGACACTGTTCACACACCACCTTTACTCCTTTACCTTTGGGCTCCCCACAGAGTGGCAATATTTCCATAAGACATTTTGGACTCTCCTTTCTGACCATGGATTCTTCACATTGATGTTAAACCTGCTCTGTGCTCACACCCTGACTCCCAGCCCCTGCAAGGAGCTGCCAGACACTGAAGGAAATGTGTTTTCATTATCCCTCTGTAACCCCCATGTTCCCAGCATCACAACATCACGGTGGAATATAAATTTTTCAAAAGTGGATATCACCTTTCAGGATGTAGCGAGCTAACACTATTTCTCAACTTTTCTTGAACTTAAATTTCCCCTGCATGTTACAGGGAGTTACATCAGCTTTGTTCACTTTTAAGAGTTGCTCAGGGTCAGCAGCAGCTCAGAAGCAGATCTCACCTGAAAAAACAAAAATAGATGTACGTTCTTTATAATGACATTTCTCAGAACAGCTTTTTAATGTTCTGGATGAGAAGCCTGGTGAAAAACACTGATTTTGATTAAAAAAAAAAAAAGAAAAAGTAGGATTTATCAGGCAAATAAAGTGCTAAAACTGCACAGAATCAGTTAAGGAATGATGGAATCAGGGAATCTTGGAATCATGGATTCAGGATCTATAAGAGCCACAGAAACATGAAACCATAAAATCATGGTAACAAAGGATTGTGGAATCATTTAGTCAAATAATCATAAAATCATGGAGTCACTGAGCCACACGCTCATGAATCATAGAATCATGGAATATTTGCATTGTTACATCAGGAAATCAAAGAATCATTGCATCACAGTGATGGAGTAATGGAATTAAAGAGCAGTGGGATCATTACAATTGCATCACAAGAGTCGTGGAATCACACAACCACAAAAATCAGAAAATAATCCAACATAGAATCAGGGAATTTTAGAGTCATAAAAACATGGAATCATTGCGTCAATGACGGTGAGACTTGTGGAACTATGGATGCAAGGAACCAAGGGAATTACAGGGTCGCACAGTCATGGATTCATTGCAACTTGCAGAGATGGATTCACAGAATTATAGAGCCAATAGAGCATCACAGAGTTATGGGATCATAGAATCATGGAATCAAAGAGTCATGGAATCATGCATCACAAAGACAGTCATAGAAACATGAAACCATAGAGTCGTAGGATTGTGAAGTCACTGAATCATTGCATCCCAGAGTAATGGAATCAAAGAATGCAGAAATGACAGAAAAAGTGCATCACAAAAGCATGGAAACCTACACTCAGATAAACAGAATAATTCAATAATAAGTGAGAATCAGGGAGTCCTAGAGTCATGGACCCATAAAAATGCATCACAGAGCCATAAAACCCCATACAATTACAGAATCATAGAATAATTGAATAATTAACTAACAGAATCAGGGAATCATAGAATTGCAGTATCTCTGAATCATGGAATCCTGGACTCAGAAGCATTGAATCGCAGGATAACAGAATAATAATACCTATGAGAATGGCAGAATACTTGAATAATTCAATCAGAATCAGGAAGTCATAGTGCCATAGACTAAAAGAGGTATATAATAAAGAGGATTGTGGAATGAAGGAATCTTTAAACTGTCGAGTAATGCCATCATAGGATCCTAGAATCAAGGAGTCATGGAGGCACACAATTGGAGAATTGTGGAATCCTTGCAGCCTGCGCTGTATTCCCAGTGTTCCCAAGCACAAGGCTGACCACTGGTATCACATTCACTTAAAGCTGCAATACTTAAGGAGGAAAATAAGCTACTTTTATTTTTTAAAAACCTGCAGAGAACTCTCCTTTACTTTAAAGACAAAAAAAATTACCCTTTTTATCTTTGAGGTTATAGAAGTGATTATGTGAACCCCAAAACACTCCATTCTTTAGCTATGCAATTTCTTTTTCCCACAAAGGCATTTGATTTTATTCTAAGAATTCATGTGTTTAGATCTATGATCCAAACATTTTTTAAAAATCCAAAAACCCTGTAGAATTCTCTCAGAGGCTTTTGAGGGAAATGTAGATATTTTTTCTAGTAATCATGGTTACTTAGAAGAACCAGAATATCATTCTTTCACATTGAACTTTCAAAAATACCTTTTCTCTCTCCACAAGAGTAAAGCATGTCTGGGGTTTTTTCCCATTTTTTATTTATTAACAGTTTCTAACGTCACAAATGAAACAGCTAGATTCTAGTTTGGTTTTTTTCCTTTTTTTTTTCTTTTTTTCAGTAATTTTGAAATGCTCTGGAACAACAGGAATAAAGGGAAGGACTTGAGAACTTCAAGGGGCCTTGTGCTTTTTTGGTAGGGATTTTGGGGTTGGGTTTTTTTGGGGTTTTTTTGTTTTTGTTTTTTTTTTTGTTTTTTTGGTTTTTTTTTTTGTTGTTTTTTGTTTTTTGTTCCTTATCAAGGTATCAGCAGCTTTTTTTGCAGAAATTCCTAAATTAAATGACAGCACGTCAAGTAATTAGCTCATATGCACATTTATTGTAGACTTAACAAAAAACCACTTCCAGTATGGTTAGCCCCGAGTCATACTCTTACCTGCTCCTTTTTAGTCGGGGAAATTTGAACTGGGATTCAATTAATCAAATTCAGCTTTGACTGGTCCCCACATAAGTCTGAACCTAAAGCTCTTTTTCAGGCCTTGCACTTACAATCAATCCTGTATTGACATCTCATTTTGAGCCCCATCTCATTTTCAACAGCCTCAAAAGGAAAAGGCCTCTGCCCCTCAGAATGTGTGGGGCTCCCCATCTCCTCAGGAACCCCTGAAATTTATTGTGCCCATGGTTCAAATGATTGTACCACTTAATAGTCCATTTCTAGATGGTCAAGGAGCTTCCAATCCCTTGGGTTCCAATCCATGAAAACAATGCTTTACTTTTATGCCACTTAAACCATAATTTGAAGTTCTAAATTCAATTAAATTTCTTTGTTTCCCGTAAGTTTCAGCCTGGGTAGTATTTCTTGCTTTCAATCTGTGCAAATCCTAAATGATTACAAGAAGTTTTATTTCCACATGTTCAGGTTAAGTGGCATGGGACTGAAAAAGTTATGTATCTTCATTGTTTAATGAAAAAAGACAAAGATTACAGACTAGGATTACTGCATTTTAAATCACAGCACTTTGAGGGTGTTTTGGATTTGCCAGAACGTTTTCCTTAGCAGAATTCCTGGATTCAGGAGAATAGCAGCTATAAAGATGAGGACAAGCCTCAGGGGAGAATCAGCACTGACAGGGAGGTGGCAATCCAGCTCTCCAATCCCAATCCTAGATTTCAGAGGGAAAAGTGTCACTTATCACCTGTGCCCAATGTGGACTAAAGCCACAAAATATATACACAGTAGAGCACCACTCAGCTGAAAATGACAGGGAGGGAACAGAAGAAATAAAGCTGAAGAAAATAGAAGAAATAAAACTCTAAATAAAATTAGAGGCTGAAGCAAAGAATATTATTAAAAAAAAAAAAAAAGTAGCTTAACAGAGTGTAATTAATTACAGTAAGAAACAATTCCTGATTTTGCAACGTACTTCAGTAATTCTGACGCTTGTAGATCTCTGAATGTTTACACAAATAATAGCAGCAAACAAGGTCATGTTCACGATATGCTCATGTCACCTTCTGCACAGAATATGAAAACATACAACAAAAGCAAAAAATCCTTTTAAAATACACAACTGAACATTTCTAGGAGATAAGAGCTTGAATTATATGTTAGTCTTCAAAGCTACAGTATTAGCTGCATGTCTGTAAATCACCTTTAATTATTACAGTTATTCAATTTTAGAAGCATTCTGTACTAGTAAAAGTACAGGGTCATGTACATGATACCAGTTTTCCCCTGATAACTTGAATTCCATGTAAGTGTTTGAAACTTTTTTTGGTTTTGTTGGGTTTTTTAATTGGTTTTGGGTTTTGGGTTTTTTTGGAGGGGAATGGTGGCGGCAAGGGACAGGAATGAAAATAAAACATGGATTAAAGACACCCTCTGGTTACCTAGAATAATAGTAGAGAAAAAAAAAAGAAAAGGAAAACACTACAATTTCACATATTGATATTTTTCCATTTTCTTTCTCCTTCCTATTTGGAAAATGAGAAAGGGATGGGCAAAGACATTCTTCTTTTCCTGCTGGAAAGCTGTAAATAGTCAATCTCTCTGACTTAGAGATATCCAGCTTCATCCATTAGCAGATATCAAAGGGGTGCAGAAATCTCAGGCACAATCTGAATCAAGAAAACACACAGCCCTTAAGATTCTTGCAATATTTTCCTTAACAGAATGGAAAATCTGAAGTGTATTAATATTGTCTACTAACTGCTGCTAATACATTCACTATAATTTTTTTTTGGAAAGCCCTTCTGAAAAAGCCCTTCTGAAAAAATTTCTTCACCAAGTATCCTTATACCATCACATGAACATTACGCAATTCTGATTCCTTTACTTAAAACAGAGAGCAAAAGGATTTTTATCTCCCTAGGCACAGGAAACAAAATAAATACATAAGACTGGTTGAAATAAAAAGGAAAAAACAAACTTGAAGACACCAGAAAGGTGCTCATGTTGAAAAACTTATTCATATTTGAGTAACAATGCAAAATGTTTCAAAATAAACGTTGCCTAACATACAAGCTTGTACCTACAGATTCTAGTTTACAGTTCTTTTTCCTTTCCCTGCAGTTTATGTCAGACCTTTAACACGACATTTCAAGACTGTGCTTTACTAGAGAAAACTAATCAAAATAATTCAGTCACTTCTGAAATAAAGGCTGGCAAATAATATGCTGCTTTGCCTAGTACATTGTAATAGCTGACCTCTAACATTTCCCTGGAAGATCTAATTTATCTTGGATTATAGCACAAAGAGCTTTCCCTTGATTTTCAGTGTTCCTCTTTAGTAAAAGTGATTACCTTGTGTGTGTGAAAATCACAGGGGCTTAACAAGATAGAATTAAAGTGAAAGCAGTTTCATCACATAAAGAGCCAGGATCTCGATGAAAGACTGGAAACAGAGCTGGTAATAAGAGAAATTTCAAAAGTGTAAGCAAATGACCATTTTAAAGAGACCTGAAAATCCTTCCCCAAACTGTTGTTCAGGTGTTGGCTGCCAGGCTAACAGAGGGGGCTGAGAACTGACAAACACACACGGGAAATTTTCCAAGATTTACCTCAGTCTTCTGCTAAAACTGATCTCGTCCTCCTCCCAATTTCAGTGTTCATTATTTAGCCCCAAATGAAGATATAAGCTTATGCCAGACAGGACCAAAAAGACACAAAGCCTTTTGCCACCCTTTTAATTCTAACTGAGGTCAGAATTTTAAAAAAAAGATATGTAGGTAACAGGATAGGAACCCAAAAACCATTGCCTCATTTTTCTTTTCATTTTTGTTTGCTTGTTTATGAAGGCAAAAATTGTCAGCAGGTGCTGTTGGTGCTACTGATGACATTGAAAATCTGACAAAAACTATGTTTCAGGGAACATAATGCCCTCTGGATACAGGGATGAAATTTTATTTCCTATTGTGTACCATGTCTTCTTGAACTTCACCTTCTGCTCCTCAGTGGCATGGCTTGCCTGAGGTTTTTCCTCTGCTCCTTCCTGTGCAAGATATTCCAGAGCAATTTAAAAAGCTTAGGTATTTGGATCTCTCCACTGAATTACTTCTTAAAAATAAACTAATTTTTTTAGTCAAATTAAATTAAATTAAAAATCACATTTCACTCAGCTGCAGAGAAAAAGAAAAAAATCCGTTCTACAAGTGGTGAAGAGTCAAATAAGGTTTTCCTCTCAAATGAAGCTGGATGCTTTTGTGGGACATGCAGTTTGTAGGCAAAGGCACTGGGGATAAGAAGTGAAGAGCTGGTCTCTGCATGCCTGAGAAAGCTGGATGATTTGAATGCAAAGATAACAAACATTTATCTTGGTAAGTGGCATGGGACGGAATTAAGCGCTGTTGGATAACTACCTTCGAGAATAAAGAGCATGTAGAGATGCTCCCTTATTTTTTTCCTTTTAATTATGTGCTGTAGGTCATTAAATCTTCTTATCATACTCCCACACATTCAGTTCTTAATGTAACTTGAATGTAATTGCGTGTTTTACCAAACCAGATTGGAAGTTAGTCTTTCTTTAGCAAATTTTTATTGCAGGAGCAGAGGAACCAGACAATATGGTTTGGGGGTATAATTTGCATGCATTATATCAGATGCCACATTCTGTTTCCTGAGGGGGAAAAAAAAAAAAGAATAAAAAAGACAGAAATTGGACCCAGACACTGCTCCTGCTCTGTGTCACTATCATATTTCTTCACTGTATTCTGCCACGAGCATACATAAGGCAAAATTCATCATATGCTGTACACATCAACTTATAATGCTGTTCTTGTAAAGCACTTCAACTATTGACATATTTCTGGATCCTAGGGCCAGAAATGATTTAATTTCCTGCATCAGATGAATGCTGGCATCAGCTTTGGACCAAAAAAAAAAAAAAGGAGTTCTGAATTTTCATCTTTGAAAGCAACGAAGCAATGATCATTAAGTGTTAAGGCATGTGGCCTCCTAGCCTGGAAAATTGGAAAAATTCAGTCTACACATCTCAGAATCTTCTGGATATGTCTTATTCCAAGTTATCCTGAAATTGTAAAAGGACACAAACTCCTGATTTTAGTCTGCTGTTTGAAATTCCCCTTCCCACTCCTAGCCTGGCTAATGTGCAGTTAGACCAAAATGAAGGGAAAGGCCTCTCTCAGCTGCTATCTCATTAAAAAGAAAATTGCAACAAAGGTGCTTCAGAAAAAAAGAAGAACAATAAAAAATAGGTGTACCAGATGGCTCTGTGTGTTTATATATTTCTATGAAAATATTCTGGCAGTCTGCAAGAATCATAGTCATTGGTCCACAAATGATACCATGTAAGGATGCAATTAGAAATTAATCCTATAAGAATTTTTAGAAGGAAATACAGTGCTTTGGAATTTCAGATGTTTTTTGGAGAATTAAGGTGAAGGTTTATGATTCCTGCAGGCAGAGAGGGATTACAGTTTTCCTGGCCAGGAAATGGTGGCTGATGTAGGTGAAACTCCAGCTCAGCCATACGAGCTTTAGTTACCCAGTTTGGAGAGTGGCTCAGGATACAAAACTGGAAAGGGAGAAACAGAAAGGAAGGAGTAATATTCAGAAGGGTTTGCCTGGCCTTAAATGCAGTGAGAGAACAAAAGCAGACACATTTGAAGAAAAAAAATCAGTTGCCAAATATAATGGTCCATGCTAGAAAAGTTGGATGGTTTTAAATCAGGAATACAGTCCAGAAGTGGGATGATAAAATAAATAAAATTTGGGGTGCATCTTAGCTGGTTTTGTTTTCTCTCTACACTGAAGATGATAAAGAGATATAGTAAGGAAAACACCAAAAAAAAAAAAAAATGTACAATGAAAATTGTTCATTTTTGCCCCTCCAAAATTTAAAAGGGATCTTAAAAAGACAAAGAATGAAAACTAAAGGTACAGCACAGTCACACAGGGTTTAATCTGAAAGACTATGATGAAATGAAGAGAAGGCACAGAAAATCAAGGACAAGTACTAAGAAATAGCAGAGGGAAGCAAGGAAGGGAAAGGAAAGCACAGGTGAACTGCTTGGGAATAGAGAAAAAAAGAGGACACTGAAAAAAAGCCAAATGTTTTCAAGACCCTCTTAGTAGCTTAGGGTTGTTTTTTTTTTTTAAATCAGGAAAACACAGATGAAAGGATATGTGGTTAGATTAAACTCATTCAGGTCAGAGGATCTGGTGTTATTTATTCTGATACAATTTCTGAATTATTGATGATCATATGTGACAAGTAATGGGAAATGAATGAGTCTGGAGAATTGAAAAAGGGCATAGACACTCTCTGTCTTCAAAAGTTGTTAAAAAGAGGACAAACTGTCCTAAGTTTAATACCCAGGGAGATATCTCAGCAAATGACTAAAAAATTGATGTGTAAAGACTTTGGGGAATAGAGTATGGATCTATCCATGCCATGTGATATCAAACCAATTTCATCTCTTTCTTTGAAAAGGTCATTTAATCTACCATAAAAGTAACACAACAACTGTAATGTAATTTGAATTTTCTTGGGCTCCCACATGAGATTTAAATAAAGTGGTTGTAAATAAATCCACTTTGAATTCATAGCTAATGTAGTTGAAAAATCTTTTGGGAAAAAAACCCCAACAACAACACACAAAAACCCAACAAGCCCTGCTGTAAATATTAGCAGTTAAACTTTGGAGATTTCTTCACAATTTAGGCAAATCCAAAGTGTTTGGGAGGTTATAAAAGAATGTCAATATATTTCTTGTCTTTATATACATATATAAACATATTATTCCACTCTGAATATCCTCTTTACTTAAAATTTGAGTTGCATCTTAGCTGTTTTTGTTTTCTCTCAACACAGTTACAGTGTGTAGATATAAAAAAGATCTGTTTCCCCTGGGTGTTACTTTTCTGCATTGTCTCTTTCTGGCCTGCACTAAAGCAATCTCAATGCAGCCAGGATGATCGTGCAACTTAATTTTCAATTTTACAGGGAACTTTTGAAATTGTGCATATTGCAAATATCTTCCCTCTCATCTGAAACACCACACTTCCACTATTTTCTCGTGGGATTTCTCCTACTGATTCCCTAGTTGCGCTGAATGCCACTTATCCTGTTTCCTGCTGCAATCACAAGTACCTTTCCTGAAAATAAATGAGTGCTTGCATTTCATCCTCACTCCCAGAAAAATCCCCCTCACTCTTTCCCGCTCCCCATCAGCTCTGATCTGGTGGGTGGATGCCCCTCAGCCACATTCCCCACCCCCTGAAACACAGAGCTGTCTCCATCCACATGCACTGCCTGAGATTTTCGAGGATTGTTTTGTTTTCCAGTGGGGAAAATGCATTTCCGTTTTGATCAGTATAAACTTAGCTTTGAGATTAAACAGCAAAAAATTAAATTTTCAGTGTCTAAGGAAAACTTTCTTCTTGGAAAAAAAAGTAAAGGATATGAAGCAACAATATACTCTGATAACACTCAAGACTAATCAATTATTACTAATCTCGTTCTTGGACATTTCCAGTCCCTGCTGAGGTAGCTCAGTTATCTTTTGCTTCCTAGACAGCAAACCTAAGAATGAAACATCGCCCTTCCTCTCCTCTGTTCCATCATCTTCTTCATTGAAAGGGATTCAAAGCCTTGAATCTCACATCTTTCAGGCTAAAAACAGTTTTTGTCTAAATTAGCAAGTAATTCATGCAACAGGACCAGATATAAAGAGCACATCAGCTCATTTCAGGATTCAGAGAGGTAGCACTAGGTGGTCTTTAATTCCAGCCCAAACCATTCTGTGGTTCTTGTTATTTATTCTACTATTTCACCATTCCTGTATTAACAAAGTTAGTTCTTCTCAAAAATGCATTTCCTTTTTGATCAGTATAAACTTAGCTTTGAGATTAAACAGCAAAAAATTAAATTTTCAGTGTCTAAGAAAAACTTTCTTCTTGGAAAAAAAAGTAAAGGATATGAAGCAACAATATAATTGTCTTTTGGAAATTTCTACTTGGAATTTATTTTACTTTACATACCAAAATAATGCTCTGCACCAAAATTCGGTTTTCATTTTCTTTCTTTTTTAGCCTTGCATTGAAACTAGGAGCTGACAGATGGGGAATAAAAACATGTATCATTTGGACCATCATTAGTGCTCATGTCTGCATGATGAGAACCTCAGATCCTTTCCTCAGAAAGCCAAACATTTTGAACATAAATTTTAACACTTGCACTCCAATATTCACTTTGAATGTTAGCATCGCTAAGATCCCATAGATGTTATGAATAAAGAACTGTTCAGCAATAATTTTTGTCTCCAGTTATTCCATTCTGCTTGAGAAGCATCAAAGTAGATTTGAGATGGAGTTTTCATTTACAGGGGCTCAACACATGTTAAAAATATTCATGCATCATGGTAAGTGCCCCTTTGACAAGTGGACTATTTCCAGTAACAGGAAGTCAGATTTTGTCACATAAATGTATAGTAAAGCAAGGATGAAGCAAAGCTGTTGGCAACAGCAATATTTAATCAGCAAATAGTTCAACTCCAGCTGAGGATGTAAAATGCATAGCAGCCTCTCCAATATAAATTTCCTGCTTTTCCTATGCCTATAAGACTGTCTTTGAGGCCAGCAGCTCCACAATGGTTTTTCTATTACTTTTACCAAAATTTTATTGTTAACACAATTTTTCTCCTTTATTCTTGAGCCTTCTCCTCCTGCCACAGAAGTGATTCTCCACAAAAAAAACCCACCAAAATACCAAAATATAAGTCAAATTTTCTCCTGATTTTCTATTCAGAACAAAAAAAAAAAAAAAAAAAAAAAAAAAAGTGAATTGTCCTGGCTCCTGTACATATTGTGCATTAAATTGTAAAATGCTCTTATTTTTGCAATGAATGCTGGATTTCACCTTAGAGATTCCAGTTATTCATGTTCCAATTTCTGTGCGCAAGGGAATAAATCCATTGATTTCATTTAAGACAATTTTTGAGGCTTTCTTTCCCTGGCTTCTAAGACAGTTTTAAAGAACAATTAAAAAGAAATGCATCTGGGGAAAGAGCAGCTGGCAAATATCCCTGGCTGAAGATAATCAAATGCCTGTTACTCTGACAGAAGCATTTTCATTTATTCTTGAAAAGTTAAAACAGTACCACAAATCTGGAGGGAAGACCTGTTTACGTCTTAGTACTCCCTGGAGTTGTTAAAAATGTGTTGTTAGCTAAGAATTGTCTGTAAATTAATTGCTATAATTTCACTGAATATTCTGTGTACTGATTGTAGAAAATGGCTGGAAGAGAGGCAAACTTTCCTCTTCTCTCACTTCTTGAAAAATATTCTCTTAGTATAGACACCACAATAAATAGTTCTGAATTCCACTTTAAAAATCATAATCACTTATACCTACTCTGAAAACTCACAGATTGAAAAGAAATAGTATCCCTTTTGAAATCAATTATTGTTTCAGCCTAAAATGAATGATACAGTGAGGTATATTGTTACTGGACAATATTTTCATTAAGAAGCTCTCTGTAGTCAACAAATATCATGCAGCAAATATTTCTAGTACTTGTGCTTGCACTGTTCCTATGAGTAAGGATTAGGAGAGTTAAACAGCAGCAAAACAAATCTAAACACAGATCACCTTTCTCTTCACTTTCATCCCGTTATCACAACTATCCAGCCCACAAACTTTTCCCATCTTTGTTATGTCAGCAGCTACAAACTGCCCAGGGACTGCAGGGCACTGCAGGGTAAAAAACCATATCACCAGAAATACAGAAACACTCCAGGAGCATTCCATAGGCAGGATAACAGGGATTTGAAAGCCCTTTGTGCTCGCCTCCTGCATATCCTCCCTAAATAGCTCCTGTGCATGGAGCCTCTCTGCAAAACCACAACAAAGCCTGATCTCACAGGGTTCAATTAACTCTTAAAAATAACCATTGTGGAGAATATGAGAGGAAAACATCTGGCTTATGTAGGTGCACACAAGCCTGCGAGCAAGCTGGAGGACAACGGGGAATGATGGAGGGAGTATTCTGGAAAATAAAAATTGAGAAAGTAAACAAGAGTGAAGCTCTGCTCTCTGGAAGAAATACATTTCTTAGCTACAGAAATAACAAAAAAACTTCCTTCAGACTGTTTTTCGGGTGATTATGTCACATAATCAAGGGAACCAATTTTCCTGGGTTGATGACTGATATAACAGTAGATTGCTCGTGGCCACTTGATTAGCAATCTGCTTATATTAATGAAGGGGAAAATATCCAGAAAGACAGAGTGGTGGAAGAGGAGACAATTGCAATAAAGGAAATTAGCCTCCTTGCACAAGGTTCATTTAGATGTTTTGAGGCACACATGGAAATGAAAACTGGCATTTAATTTCTCCTTTTTGTACTGCCTTTATTTCAGTCCTACCAAGTTTGTAGCATTTCCTTTGAATTCACCTCCCTTGTGTCAGCAGGGGCTCTTCTTTCTAAGGAATAAATTCTTCCAGACAATCCATGGCATTAGAATCCTAAACCACAGAGAGAAGCTGAAGAAATAACCCAGCCTGGGTGCAGAGCAATGAGAGAGAAAGGGAGAAGGGGGGTCACAAAAATGAATTTTCTTCCCAGGAAAGATCCTAATTCCCTGGCCATTGTTTTGATCTCGTAGTGTTAACAGAAAGGGCTCAGAAATGCTCCACAATTCCATGTTCCAGAAATGTGACTTGCTGAACTAAGTCAGGTTTGCTGCTGCTTTGCTCAAAACCAGTTTTCCTTCTCTGTGTGGACGTCGAGCCTTATGGAAACTGTAACTTGCAAGTCTCACCCCTCCTTCTTTTAATAAATCTCACTTCTCCTTCTTCTAATAAGTCTCAACTTTGCAATAAAACCCACTCCATTTTCTCTAATAATTTTTGCCAGCTAATTGAAGCATTTAAAGTGTGCTTTGTAAGTCCAACAAAACTTCTACAGAAATCAGCAGAAGGTAAATATATCCTTAAACTTTACCAAATACCACAGAGTCTTGCAAGAATAATAAACACTGATAAAAATATGCTCAATTCTCCTTAGGCAAATTATTTAAGCTTTTCTAATGGGAAATTTGAACCCTGGAGTAAAACTGGAATTTTATTACAGCAAATTTTAAATATGGGAGTTTTCCAGCTACCTCTAGGGGATACTACTTCACAGGATATTTTAATTCTTAAGGAAATGGTGGTAGTAATGTCATTTCTCTGTTAAAAGTCCTATTATCCCATGTTATTTACTCTTAATTTATTTCTTTCTGAATCCAAACTTAAGCATTTGAGTAAATTTCATTCTATTTACCACCAATGTTGGTTTAGAGGAGGTTAATTTTAGAGAATAAGCATTTTTAAAAGTCAATACAGCAAGTGACATTCTTTTTGGAGGTTGTAAAGAATTCTCTCTAAATTAGAAAGCAGTTCCACATTTCTGGAAGTTTCCTATGATGCTCTTTGTAAGTAACAATTCAGATTGGGCAATCTGTTCAGTGGAAATAAACATTTTTGTTATGATTTTTTTTAGTGCCAGATAATGTCAGCCACAGATTAGGTTTATAAAGATTTGTACATCACATTTCCAAATAAATTTTTAGTACTTGAGAGATAAAGGGAAAATAGATTATTTACTGCAACTACTTCAGAGCTTTAGCTAAGATCCAACACAATGGAAATAAAATATAATGGTCTGTGTTTGGATATTAACAGTGATCACCTGAACATAATTCATTGTGTCCTCTCCCTGTACTCTCACATTATTTTGAAGAAACAAGAGTCAAGAATCTGAAGGGATCTTAAATATGGGATAAGTTTCTTTTTTCCAAGTGCCCTGGGAATCCTTGACACAACCATTTTTTTTTCCTGGAACGGGCTGTTAAACTCCTTTCAGCTTGACAAAATGCAACCAGCAAATCTTTAAGTTTATAAGGATCTTTATTTTTTTGAACGACACTGGGAAGCCAAGGAATAAAAACACCATTCTGAGAGTAAAGGTTTGCTGTTATTGTAAAAATACATGTATCAGCATCGAGTTGATCATGGAACATCTAAAAGGAAACTCAGAAAAGTATTGACAGGGGCAATTTTTATGGTCATTCTCCTCCTTTTTAAAGTTTCAGCTTTGGAGTACTACTATTAGAAATAAGCTTTGCCTGCCAAGGCTCATTTTATTAATTTATTTTCTTTTATGTATAAATATCTAAAAAAATATTCAAAGATCAGAAGTTCTAAATTATACTTTTCCTTAAAATCTCATTTCCTTGAAACATTGTTCACACATCAGCTGTTCTTACCTTATTTTTACATAAAGGGTGGCTAGTAATGGTATAAAGATGAAATATAATCTCTATGTCCAAGCTGAAAACCAAATAGGATTCTTTGAAGAATCTGATGCAAGACTAAATCACCCAGAAATGGAAATTAAGCATGCTTGAAGCATTAGAGATCTAGCCAGGGCTGTTTTGCAATCCCATATTTGTCTCTCAGGGCATCTGAATTGGTTCTTATAGAAAAAAAATCAACAAACTTTTAATGAGAAAAATCAGAAGTACAGAGCTCTTCAACTCATAAAACTGAAAAGCTCACTGGAAACAGACCTGAAGGACTTGACCTAATTAGTCTGAATTCCTTCCTTAAAAAAAAAAAAAAAAAAAATTAAAAATGAGGTGATGAGAGGTCTGGAACACAGCTCAGCTAAAAACATAAACCAAGCTTAACTATTTCAAACCAACCTTAACTAAATCAATTCACATTTACCCTGTGGAGCAACAGTTTGACAAAGGGCCAGGGAGACTTTAGACTGTCACAAAAGGTGAAAAACCAAAGGGAAATAATGCAGCATAACCCAAGAGCAAGACAGACAAAGAGGTGGAACACACCTTGGGGACATTATGCAGAACACCCACTTCCCCTCAGTTATTGCTCAGCATAATGTGTAATTAAAGACCTTTGAAACTGAAACATCAACAGCAGTCCCTAATCAGTCTGATGAAGTTTTTATTGCATATTTTTAATATCTGTATTAAACTTTCCTCCTCCAGCTCACACTTCCTGCTCCCTGTCTAACCAGAAACAGGAAACGCAACAGATTTCTATCTCCTCCTCCTGACACATGTGAAATTCTTTATGTCTCGCCTCCACCATACCTGAAAATTTGTTTTTCAGGAGTCTGAACCTTTCATTTGTTCCTTCCAAAGTTTCAGTATTTAGTTTCACCTTATCCCTGAGGGCAGCCCCCAAAACTGGAAATATATTCCATGGTAAGGTCTTCGCAGTTACTGGTAAAATAGACCGATATATTTGAGTGATCCATACACAAAACTCAGAAAAAAATTACCATTTTACACCTTCTCCTTAATAATACCACTAAAAATAAAGGAAATCAGTGAAGATTTCAAATTGTTTTACAGAAATAGCACTGCTGAGCTGTATCAAGATATAGATATGGAAATTTATAGTATATTTCCAAATACTACATTATCTCTACAGTGCTCGTTGCATATTACGGGGGCCTGTCCTAAAATTAGCTGCACAATGAAATTGGGTGTCCTTCACTCCTACTAAGGAATAATTTGCCCAAAGTCAGTAGTCACTAAATGTCACAGACATGTTTTCTGAAAAATCCTTTCCTTAGGATTTTTCTTCCTGAGAAGCTGAGAGGCCTCAGGAACAAAATGCAAACAATGATTATCTGCTGCTGTGGAATGCAACAGGTGGGTCTGTGATTGGTCTCATGTGGTTGTTTTTAATTAATGGCCAATCACAGTCAGCTGGCTCAGACTGTCTGTCCAAGCACAAGCCTTGATTATTCATTCTTTCTTTTTCTACTCTTAGCTGGTCTTCTGATGAAATCCTTTCTTCCATTCTTTTAGTATAGTTTTAATGTAATATATATCATAAAATAATAAATCAGCCTTCTGAAACATGGAGTCAGATCCTCGTCTCTTCCCTCATCCTCAGACCCCTGTGAACACCATCAAAACGAAACATCCTCATCGTTCTCTCTTTTCTTTGTTTCTCTCTCTCTCCCCTCTTGTCTCTGCCATGCCCATTCCAATCAAACCCCCAGCACAGCCTTTGACACAAGGTCTCCTTTACCCCTTCCTTTGGGCACAGCCCTTCCTGACCATTTCCATCAGCACCTCACAACCAGGGGCTGCTCCAGTCTCTCCCAGAGCCTTGGGGACACAGGCACCTTGTGTCACAGCCCCGGGTGACACTGCGGGACACTGTGTGCCCAAAGCCCTTTGTGACACGGGCACCTTTTGTCACAGCCCTGGGTGACACTGCAGGACACTGAGGTGCCCAAAGCCCTTTGTGACACGGGCACCTTGTGTCACAGCCCCGGGTGACACTGCAGAACACTGTGTGCCCAAAGCCCTTTGTGACACGGGCACCTTGTGTCACAGCCCTGGGTGACACTACAGGACACTGAGGTGCCCAAAGCCCTTTGTGACACGGCAGAGCCCCCCCGGCTGGGGGTATATAAGGGATACTGCAGGCCATGGGCTGGCCGGTGTCAGCAGAGCAGCCCTGTCACCGTGTCCCGGCCCTGTCTGTGCCACAGCACGGCAGCCATGGACAAGGACGAGGCACAGCCCAACTCGCAGCCCCCCAGCCCCTCGCCCAGCCCTGAGAGAGCCCACACCTCGAATGGGGAGCAGGAGGAGACCGAGACGGACTCCTCCAAGGACAAGGACGAGGCACAGTCCAACTTGCAGCCCCCCAGCCCCTCACCCAGCCCTGAGAGAGCCCACACCTCGAGTGGGGAGCAGGAGGAGGCCAAGACGGACTCCTCCAAGGACAAGGACGAGGCACAGCCAAACTCGCAGCCCCCCAGCCCCTCGTCCAGCCCTGAGAGAGCCCACACCTCGAATGGGGAGGAGGAGGAGGCCGAGACAGACTCCTCCAAGGAGTCCGGGCCAAGGACAGGGAGGAGGGGGGCCCTGCCTGGGTACCGTCTCTTTGTCTCCTTCGAAATTGAGGACAACTCAGAGCTCAGCGGAGGGGAAGGGAACGAAGACCAGCAGGAGACTCCAGGGGAAGGCTCTGCTGAGCCACAGCTACCCCCAGGAGATGCCGGTAGCCCCCTGGAGCTCGTGGATTGGAATGAGGGCCTTGAGTCAGAGCTGTCCCAAGGGGACAGAGACCTAGATTTTCCCCTACCAGAGGTGGAGCCCTCCCCATTAGTCTCCGACTGGGAGGAGTGCAGGGAGCCAGTGTTGTCCCTGGGAGACCTGGAGAACAACCAGGAAATTTCGGACTGGGAAGAATATCTTGAGCGGCCGCTGTCCCCAGGAGAAGGTACAAGCCATCAGAGACTCTCTGAGCAGGACACTAGCAGCAAGCAAGAGCTGTCCCAGAGAGAATCCAGGAGGCGGAAAGTGTCCAAGGGTCAAGCTCAGAGAAGACCCTCAGAGCAGTCCAGCTGGGAAGACGATGGCAACCAAGAGCTGTCCCCGCACAGCCAGGAATCAAGAAAGCTCAAGGCCCAGTTGCAGGAGAATGATGACTGGGACAAAATCAGCATCCTGAGCTTCCATGAAAAGGATGAAGAGGCCAAGCGGCAAAGACTGGCAGCGTTAGCCCAAGATGGACTCCCTGTCCCACGGAAGGCTCCGGTGAAGTGCGAGGCACCGGGGCCATGTTGCCTAGAGCTGCCACGTGCCAAGCCTGGACATGTGGCAGCCCGAGCCCCCGTGGGACACGCTCGGGGGGGCCCCAGGCCGCGGGCGCCCCGCAGGAAACGCCGCTGGCTCTTCAGGCGGGTACTGCGGGCGCTGCGGGGGCTGTTCCGCTGCCCCTGCCTGGCGGCACGGCCCCAGCATTAGCGCCCGCTGCCAGCGGCACCGCGCCTGCAGATGGCGGCCGGCCCGCGGCCTGCCCGGCGCCCTGAGGGAGCCGCACGGGCCGCCTCGGCCTGCGCGTGGCCCTGGGGCCCGGCCGGCCCCGGCTGCTGCCCGGCACCCCCGGGCCGGCTCCCCGAGGCCAAAGGGCGCCCGTGGGGCCGGCCCAGAGCCCCGGCCCTGGGGGACGCTTGTGCCGGGGGCTCGGTGCCGCGTCCCAGCCCCTCATCCGGCTGCCGAGGCACCTTCAAAGGCATCGTCCCCACCGCCGGCCTGGCACCACCATCGTTAGGAATACGAATTTGAATACGAATACGGAGCAAGACTAAGGAGTAAGAATAAGAAAACGGAGTAAAAATAAGGATTAAGGATAAGAATAGAATAAGAAGAATAGGAATAAGAATAAAGAATATCAAAATAAGAGTAAAAATTTTTAAAATAAGAAAAATCTTAAGAGAAAGTGTAAGAGAAAACAAGACGGGAAGCATAAGAAAAAGGATAAGATAAAGCATAAGAAAAAGCAAAAGCAAATGAAGGAGGTGGAGGAGAAGAGAAGGGAAGGAGAAGGAGAAAGGAGGAGGAGGAGAAGGAAGAGGGAGAGGGAGAGGAAGAAGGAGAAGGAAGAGGGAGAGGAAGAGGAACAAGGATGTTATAAATGATCAATCATGAGCGAAATTGTCAAAAATGTGAAAAGATTTATTTATCTTTTTCTGCGACTGAAATATTGTCCTCAAAACCACCACAACCAAAGAGACAGTGTCAAGCTCAGGATTGGCGCTGGGTGAACCTGGATCTGACCTCTATCACATCGAATCCTCCCCAGTTCACACCAACCACCTCTAGGGACGTGGTTTTATACAGTTTATTGTGCCCAAGGCAAAGGAGTCCCAATTTCTTTTGTAACTCTTCACAGTCATTGCTGTTTCTTTCAGTGTGCCGAGCTGGACAAAGACCATCTCCAGGTGGATAGCCAGCATTGATGGGCTCTGGGGAAGCCATGTATTCACATGTAGCCTGGCTTCCCTGGCCATCTTGATTTATGTTATCTGCAGGATGATAATGATCGCTCTTAGGCGTTTTCAAACTACTCGAGATACCAGCAATCATCGTGCTGGAAACATCTATTCTTACACTAAAGTGTTGAAAGTTACCTTAGCTGTGTCCAGGAATCCTTAGGATCTGGATAGGCATCTGCTCTCGGGCCGGGCCTTGGGTGGTCAGAAACACGTTTGGATTTCACAATATTTATAACATACATTCTTTAATAGCATGAATTATTTCTAACATATATTACAAGGAGAAGAACAAGAACAAGGAAAAGAACTAGAAGAACAAGGAGCAGAGGCAGTGAGGATGAGTCAAAATCCCTCAGAGAGCCCCAGAGCTCTCCCCAGGCTCATTGCTGAGGCCTTGCAGCACAGCCCTGCACGGGATGCAAAGCCATGCAGCAGATGCAGAGTCTGCTGCAAGAGACTGCCCCAAACTTCCCCCAGGCAGGGCAGGGACCCACCCAGGTGTCCCCCTGGCTCCAGGGTCTGTGCCTGTGCTGAGCTGCATGTTCTGGGGGACCCTCAGCACCAAGAGCTGATGGAGAGCGTCAACGAAACATGTTGGCAGGCACAGAGAGGTGAAGTTTTCATCCTAATCTGTCTCTCTCTTTTTCTCCCCCCACCTGTTACCTGTTTTCCTTCTGTCTTCCTTTCTTTTTCTCCCTCTCTATTTCTCTCTTGCTCTCTGTCTGTCTTCTGCTTTCTTGTTCTTCCTCTCTTGCTCTTTCTGTCTTTTTCTCCTCCGCCATCCTATTTCATTTTCTTTCCCCCATTTATGTTAAAGTCTTCATTGGTAGGCGAATTCCCTTTGACATGTCTGTTACCAATCAGTGCTTTGCAGATACAATGTTGTCTCATTTGACCTCATGTCTTTCATCTATTTTTAAAGAACTCCTCAGTTACCCACAATAGAACATGACCCTTCCTTCTTTCCTTCTTTCCTTCTTTCCTTCTTTCCTTCTTTCCTTCTTTCCTTCTTTCCTTCTTTCCTTCTTTCCTTCTTTCCTTCCTTCCGCCACTTCCGCCACTTCCGCCACTTCCTTCCGCCACTTCCTTCCTTCCGCCACTTCCTTCCTTCAGCCACTTCCTTCCGCCACTTCCTTCCGCCACTTCCTTCCGCCACTTCCTTCCGCCACTTCCTTCCGCCACTTCCTTCCTTCCTTCCTTCCTTCCTTCCTTCCTTCCTTCCTTCCTTCCTTCCTTCCTTCCTTCCTTCCTTCCTTCCTTCCTTCCTTCCTTCCTTCCTTCCTTCCTTCCTTCCTTCCTTCCTTCCTTCCTTCCTTCCGCCACTTCCTTCCTTCCTTCCGCCACTTCCTTCCGCCACTTCCTTCCGCCACTTCCTTCCGCCACTTCCTTCCGCCACTTCCTTCCTTCCTTCCTTCCTTCCTTCCGCCACTTCCTTCCGCCACTTCCTTCCGCCACTTCCTTCCGCCACTTCCTTCCGCCACTTCCTTCCGCCACTTCCTTCCGCCACTTCCTTCCGCCACTTCCTTCCTTCCTTCCGCCACTTCCTTCCGCCACTTCCTTCCGCCACTTCCTTCCGCCACTTCCTTCCGCCACTTCCTTCCTTCCGCCACTTCCTTCCTTCCGCCACTTCCTTCCTTCCTTCCTTCCGCCACTTCCTTCCTCCACTTCCGCCACTTCCGCCACTTCCTTCCACCACTTCCTTCCGCCACTTCCTTCCTTCTGCCACTTCCTTCCAGCACCTCCTTCTTTGTGCCACTTCCTTCCAGTGCCTCCTTCCTCCTTTCTGTCACTTCCACCATTTCTGCCACTTCCTTCCCCCACTTCCGCTACTTCCTTCCTTTTACTATTTCCTTCCGCCACGTCCTTCATTTTAACCTTTTTTAGATTATATATTTGCCTTTCTGTTTATATCCTCAGGTTCTGTCTTTCAGGTCTTTGTGAATGTGAAAAACATTACAAATATATAAGATATCACATCTTTACAGTCATATATATGTTCAACCATTTGAAATTAAATTCTAATTGCTCAAAATGATATTAAAAGGATGCTTTTCTAAACCAAAGTTTTTTGGCACTATAAGATTTTTGCTTCTCTGTGGAATGGAGATATGTGGTTACTTGTATTAATTGTGACAACTGGAGCCATTCAGCTTGCAGACACATTTTAGGTTCATAATGAAATTACAATAAATTCATTTTCAACGTGAAAAGAAATACGGGTAAGTTCTCTGTGGAAAAGCCATGGTGAATTTTTTATTTTTCTGAAGTTTAATTTAGCAGTGCCCTCTCAGGTTTCAGCAGTTTATTGACAATTCAGAACACTGGTTTACTCGGAACATCATTCATAAAGTCATTAAAATACAAATTCTGTCTGTCACCCAATATATTCAGGATATTTTGCATTTATTGTGTTTGTTGATGTAGTAAACCAATATTCACCAAAGTGCATCTTGATTAAGTCTGGGTCAAAGTGAGGGCCAGAAAGGAGGAAAGATCTGTTGTATTGGCTGCAGAAACAGAATTATCCCATTTATCATTTATCCCGTGAAAACAAAAGGCTGTCATTCCCTAGAAAAGCTGTTTTTGATGATACCAACCTTCACATGTGCCCCAAAAGAAGCAAAAAATTGGAAGGCTCTGAAGAATATCCCCAAACTCAGCCAAAGTTGTGCAACACCTTTTCCTCATCCACATTCCTGCCATAGAGTGAATTCTCTTCTGGTCTAAGCAGTAAAAAGTTCTCATTTCTCTGAACCAAATTATGCATGCTGCAGGTTCTGTATTTTAATTTTACTGAATTATGCGCAATTTTAAAAAAATGGAATCTAGGGGAACAAAGCGATTTGGTCATCTGATTCTTTAAAATTATTCAAATGAGGAAGTGTTTGTTTCCTCACTTCCTTCTACCCTTGCTTCTCTCCTACAATGCTTTGAACCACAGGGATGTCATCTCTGGCTCCAGATTTGCAGCCACAGGTCTGGAGCCTGCAAAATTAACCTCATTATGTCTGGCCTATTCTTGTAGCCTTCCCTAATTTTCTCCTACTGTCTCCTGTCAGGAGCACACTGGGTCAGATGGCACTTGGAATGGACAAAATGGTCAAATCACACACAACTTTCTCAGTGCCTCGCAAACTTTTATAGACTGGACGAATCTCTCTCCATTTGGTAATTTTTCAGGTTGGGAGCCCGAGGCTACTCAGCCATTGCCTGAAAATGAACATTTAATCATTCTTGTCACCAGCTGTAAAAACTTCCCAGGTTCTCCTATGTGCTCCAGGTCAATGTCCATTGGATTTGTAGGCACATCCCATTTCTGTAATGCCCAGCGATTCTGGTTTGTTCTCTACTCCTCTCCTAGTAACTCTCAGCAATAAATTTGTTTTTCCCCTCATCATTGCTCTAGCATTAATGGAACTACCTGTCCAAAATACTGATACCAAGCAGTAACAACTCTCTTTTTGTATGTGAAATTAGGTGTCTGTCACCATTCACACTGCTTTATATTTATGTGCATGGAGCTACCAGACACTTTCTCACCAGTCACACTGTTTTAAAAGGGTTTCCTGTAATGTTTCTTCCTCTGCCCAGTCTTTGCATTTCCAGCTTCGTACCACAACAAAATTTTGTTTCTTCACTGCTTCTCTACTTTTGCAGGTAATTTATTAAAAGTATAAAAGTCTTCCAGTGCAGGGCTCTGCAGAACTCAGGTGATCTCTCTCTGCTGAAAGGACTGATTATTTCTCCCTGCACTTTGTTTCTCACCTTTTTAGCATTTGCCCATCTATTCATGGACCTTCCTTTTTACACCGAAGCTTCTTAGTTTTCCTAAAGTCTTTGATCAGGGGCTCTGAGCAAAGTCTTTTTGGAAATCCAAACAGACTCTATCAAGCAGATAATTCCTGTGCCATTTCAATTACCATCTCATTTCCTCTTGCTTTTAAGTTGATTGAATATCCTCTACTGCTGTTTGGAATTTTAGTTTTATTTCTCAGTTCAGTTTCTACCAGTGAACCTGCTCCCCATGTCTAAACTAATATATTTTTACCTGCTCTGATATTCAAGGCTCTTTACTGTTTATTTTCTCCTGAGATATTGATTATGGCCAGCAACCTACTCTTGATAACAGTTTGCAATGCCCAAGTAAGAGAGATTGTTCTAAAATCTCTTTTCTTCCTCCTCCCAGGTCTTTTCTCATGCACTCCAGAAACATCAAGCTCCTTTAGATTAAAACTCTCATTTTTTTAAAGTATGTTTAAATAGAGAGGGATGAAGCTTTTGAGACCATCATCTCTAATTCTTACAAATGCTCTCTCATTGACTTTTTGTGGTCTCCAACTGTCTCTTTGCAGATATTTGCCAGTTCTTGGCCTTGAATGAGACAAAAATTGGTTGAGAAAGTTCTCTTAAGAACTTCCTAATGATGTGTTCTACAGACCCCCACACACCATGAGTTTTCAGTCTATGACTAAAGTCTACAAAAATAAGCAAATAAATCAGGACTTGTTAACAGTATTATTAATGCCAACATTTCTCTCAAATCTGGTTAGTGAGGCTCAAACCCTCCTGCATCCAGGTCATTCCTCCCTCACACCTCACACAATCTGCTGAGTAAACGGGGCTTAGCTGCAGGAAAATTTTATTTTAAACTTATTTATCATTGGTTTTGTCACCTCCAAACCATAACTGACCCATAACAAATGAAACTTATTGTGAGAAAACTCCTCAGCACAGTTTGGAAAATCACCCATGGGTGGGGAAAACAGCTCCTTTCTATGCCAAGCAGTTGAAGGTCTCACAAGAACAGTGGGTAAAGGGAAATATTTAGGATTCCCATAAAGTCAGAGATAAGCATCACTGCTAACACCTCACAGCAGAGCTTCTCAGGGCTTAAAAGCAAGGGAGCTATTAGGGACACAAAAGCAGTAATAAGATATTTTCTTTTCTTTCTCCTTGCATTTCCATATTGATCCTTGGCTAAAACTTCCTCTTCTCCACCTTTTTTATCTGTCTGAGTGCAGCTGCTGGGTTTTCAATAGAAACATACATCATGCCCTATCAGACAGCACTGCCTTCAACAGGTGATGGAGCGTGGTGCACCCAGGCAGGCACCAAAGCCCCTCATAAATCTTCACATGTGAGGGTAAGGATAGAGCATGAGCAGGATCATAAGAGGGGATAAAAAAACCCAAACTTTGCCACAAGTCAGCCATTCTCAATTAAAACTAGATTACTGCTGGAATTGAAGTGCTCTCCTCGCTCTCTTGAGCTGAAATTAAGAGAAAGGGATTGAACAGATGTGCTGTTGTGTGGTGGAGATAATCAATCTGCCAGAATGTGCAGCCCTGGCACAGGTAAAGCTCCTAAAGTGGGGAGAATAGGAAAAAGAAACTAGGATAAACAAAAATCCAAACACTTCTTGTAGTAGTTTATCAAATGCATATCCTCTCGGAAGGTACGTGGAATGAATCTTGAACCTGAATTGCTGTTTCTTCATATTTACACACGTTGTCAACTGCAGGAGCTGGGGCCAGTGGGGGCAGAGGGATGGAAAAGGGACACAATTCACTCCTCAGGACACTGAGGGGAGCTGGCCCTGCTGCCATGCTGGTAGGTGACACCGTGCCTGCTGCTGCAGTTTGATATTCTGACTAATATTGCCCCCAGCCTGACAGCCATTAGCCTGCCTCTGAAGCATTTCCTCCCCCTCTAAATGGCTAAAAGGTTGTTTTTGATAATATTCACTTGACAACACAACATTAGATGTGTAAGCTATTGCACCTCTGTGCCTCCTACACATATATTTTCTTTTTTTTTTTGAGACCTAGCTATCATAAGGCAATTTTTAAGATTCAGAGAGCTTTTTTCAAATATAAATAATAAAAGGGGGATTTACTGACTGAATGCTTGAAGCTTTTTGGGGATTTTTTCTCAAGTTTACTGAATTTTCAAAGAAAGTTACAAAATATTTGTAACAGATATAACCAAGAAGTGATGAAATTCTGCTCAGGTTTAACTGTAGGCTTTGTTGCTGCAGGGTTTCTGTATTTGTTCTTTATGTTCTGACCTATAGTGTTACCCAATTTTGAACATTTCCCTCTTGCAGAGTTTCTTCTCAGACATAACCAGGGTGTACATCAGTGTCTACCAGGATTTCTCCCTGGGGAGGAACATATTTAGTCAAAGATAATATTGGACAAAAGTAGTCTCTTGTATATATTGTAAATCAGAATTTTTATGGAAGTACAGTTTTACTAAATAAAAAGCTAACAGGCACATTTCACTCAGTGAGGATAAACAAAAATAGGTCATGCAAAAATCATAAGAAAACCATCTTGGATTCATTTAAAGTTTCTTTTGTTTATTCATTTATTAATGTTGTTTTGCTAAGCCAGCTAGCAGAAGTGTGAGGGCTGGTATTCAGAAACATCATGTAAGAGATTCTCCACAGCACAAAAACTCTACATTTTCTCTGCTTTGCCTATTTACTTGCTAAGTTGCTCTTTGCCACATTAATTAGCACATTAAAATTTAATTCTTATTAGCTACTGAAATCAGTTGGCAAAACCTTCCTCAGCAAGCGTTATCCCATTACCAAGTTTGTATTATTGGAATTTAACATTAGGTGGTATTTTTAACCAGGAGCAGTACAATATAACAAAATACTGTGTGTTTATTCTTCCTGCTAACAAACAACCAAGGTCATTCAAACCTTTCTAGGGGGGTAATGAGATAATTATCAAAAGTGTGTACAGTGTGAGCTGCCGTGTTCTAGGCAACCCTTTCATGGAATTCCTTCTTTCCTTTATCCTTAATTTCTCATTAGCACACATATGGGGTTTATTAAATGGCTTCTCAAGATTCCTGGAAGAGCATCATTGCAACAGAGTGTCTTAGCACAGCCTGTTTTTATTTCAATTTAATTCACTTCAAGTCAATTAGATTTATGTAGGTTTAAACAGCTCTCAGGAATACAGTAAGGATGGACATGTGTTAACGATGTGATCCTTTTTATCATAAATAAATTGGAAAGAAAGAAAAAAAAAGAGAGAGAAATAACACTTTTGAACAAAAGAAATATTAATAGAAAACAAGTCCTATCCTGCTCAAAGCTGAATTACTGTAAATATTTAAGTAACATTTTCAAGTATTGCTCAGAGGATTCAAATGTTTAAGAAAATCACTTTGGGAGGAAAAGAAGTTTCACTGACTTCCAAGGACTTCTGAAATACCTTTAAAGAAAATTGGGACACATGGGGAACTACTTTAGAGAAGTTGGACAAAGAGAATCTTCACCTGCTCAACACTGTTCTGCGCTGGGGTGCCAGTTTTCAATGTTTTAGAAAACAGTGTACAAAAAAAAAGGAACAAAAAAAAAAGCAGAAATTATCTAATTGTTAATGCTGCTCAGTGCAGGAATCATGGATGAGATAATTAAACCAAATGATTGTTGTGAACTGCGTCTTCTCTTGACAACAGCTTGGGAAATGAAATATTTGTTTAATTAGAACTATGTGCACTTCTTGAAAAATCAGTGGAGGTTAATAACTTTTCTGTGGTTATTAGAGGAAAAATTAGGGCAACTGTTTAATGGTCAATTTGCTCCCTGTATCAGACACCTGGTATGTTGGGGTTCCTCTCAGGGGGGCAGGAGAGTTTCCACTTTTGCTTCCTGTGGTAACACATTTGTTCTTTCCTTTAAACCTAATGAGGTTTCAGTTAAATCTGCAAATTTACTCTTAACTGGAAGCTCATTAACAAAGGGATGTGCTTTGATACAATCATGTAAAGGTATTTTGAGCATTAAAGGTGCACAAAAAAGGAATAGACTGGAGTGTGTCACAAGAGATCAATAAACACCCTCTGGCAACAAAACTGGGTATTTATTTTGGCAATTATTAAATTGTGGTCTGAGATAATGTCAATTTTCTGTAATTTTATTTTAAGAAGAAAAGCCTATCAAGCTGAAATTTTCTGAGCAAGCAGCAAGATTCAGCATCTGCACAAAGAATCTGTGAGGGCTGTTCTTGAGCATCTGTGGGGAATTATGGTTACCTTTATGGTAAAGTGCTTCCCTCAATCTCATTTGCAATGTGTAAATTAGTTCCTACGTATTCACCACCATGTTTCAGAGAGGTCCAGGGTGACACATGCTAAAAGAAATAAATTTTACTGCAAGATATCCTTCCTGAATCTGAATCCTTCTTTCTACCAGCAAGGTTGCATGTTAGTTTGTTTTTTGTTTGGTTTTTGGGGGTATTTTTTGGTTTTTTGTTGTTTTTTTTTACAGGAAGATACTTTTGGTATTTTATATCTAGCTTGCTTGTAATTGACTGTAGAATTTTTTAAACTACATTGAAATCTACATATGTATTTGCTTTTCAGGAAGACAAACAGATGTTCTGTAACATAAACACTGCAAAGGAGAGGATTCTTTTTGACTCTATAGCTGCTTGAAATAATGGGAAAAAAGAGAGGAAGGTGAAGCATTTCTCTGACAAAGGTAGCAGAATACTGATATAAATCATACAGGAGGCACACATTGCTTAAAAGGTGATGAACTGCACATCAAGAAAAATAAATAATATCTTCAGGCTTTAAATAACATCTTGGTAAACCCATTAAAGTGTTTGAATAGCCACATACAGGTGGAATATCTAATTTTCTAGTACAGGAAATTATAGCTTGGATGTCTTTCAAGTCAGGTCTCAGATGCTGTGCTGATGGTTTGAGTTCCTGAGTCAGGCACCAAGTGCAAATTTGCTGTTGGCACTGGAGGATCACATTCCTTTCCATGTCATTGCTCACAAAGAAATAGTACCACACACAGGAAATAACTTTTTCTTAGGTTTTGTTTGGGGATTTTTATTTGGAGGGTGGAGAACTCTTTTATTTTTTCCTTTGTCTTTCTTTTTCTTTCTTTCTTCCTCCTTTCCCTTTCCCTTTCCCATTTCCTTTCCTTTCCATGCCTTTCCTTTCCACGCCGCGCCTTTCCGCGCCTTTCCCTTTCCTTTCCTTTCCTTTCCTTTCCTTTCCTTTCCTTTCCTTTCCTTTCCTTTCCTTTCCTTTCCTTTCCTTTCCTTTCCTTTCCTTTCCTTTCCTTTCCTTTCCTTTCCTTTCCTTTCCTTTCCTTTCCTTTCCTTTCCTTTCCTTTCCTTTCCTTTCCTTCCCTTCCCTTCCCTTCCCTTCCCTTCCCTTCCCTTCCCTTCCCTTCCCTTCCCTTCCCTTCCCTTCCCTTCCCTTCCCTTCCCTTCCCTTCCCTTCCCTTCCCTTCCCTTCCCTTCCCTTCCCTTCCCTTCCCTTCCCTTCCCTTCCCTTCCCTTCCCAAACCTTCCCTTCCCAAACCTTCCCTTCCCAAACCTTCCCTTCCCAAACCTTCCCTTCCCTTCCCAAACCTTCCCTTCCCAAACCTTCCCAAACCTTCCCAAACCTTCCCAAACCTTCCCAAACCTTCCCTTCCCAAACCTTCCCAAACCTTCCCAAACCTTCCCAAACCTTCCCAAACCTTCCCAAACCTTCCCTTCCCAAACCTTCCCTTCCCAAACCTTCCCTTCCCAAACCTTCCCTTCCCTTCCCAAACCTTCCCAAACCTTCCCAAACCTTCCCAAACCTTCCCTTCCCAAACCTTCCCTTCCCAAACCTTCCCAAACCTTCCCAAACCTTCCCAAACCTTCCCAAACCTTCCCAAACCTTCCCTTCCCAAACCTTCGCTTCCCAAACCTTCCCGAACCTTCCCTTCCAGGAACCTTCCCGAACCTTCCCTTCCCGGAACCTTCCCGGAACCTTCCCTTCCCTTTCCTTTCCTGCTTTGTTTCTTGTTTGTTTGTTGCAGTTTTTGGGGAGTTTTGGGGTCGGTGGGGTTTGTTGGAGCTTTTGGGTTTGTTGCTTGGTAGGGTCGGGTTTTTTCAGGCAGTGGGGTATACATCTACAGAATTTCAGACCAGACCATGAAAAAAGAAAATCTTTCATGTTAAAAGCCTTCATGGCCACAAGAAGCAGAAGATCACACCACCATTTTCAGGCAGCAGTAGATATAATGCCACGCCCCATTTCTTCACCAAAATTACTGATACCAGGTTGAATACTTCAGGGTCATTATTAATCCATGAGCTCTCCTTAGATATTACCCAGCAGACCACCCAAAGTTTATTCCTGTTCTGGGAAAATCTCTGTCAGCTGAATTGTTACTGAAATCTTGTTTTCCTGAGGAAAATCAGGAATGTTATGCTCTGTGTCAGCCCTCCAAAAGAGGAAGGACCCAGGTAGGATAGCAATTGGATTCCTAATTGGATACCAGCCCCTACAAAAGTGTCAGAAAAAGCTGCAAGAGCCTCAAAAAAGTGACCACTGAATAACGCAATTTAAAAAATCTTACAATGTGTGTCCTTCTAGAAGCATTTTTCAGGAACTTGTGTTCAGCTCCGAGCTGGAGTCAGAAAGTCTCCTCCTCCACATGTTCCCAGTTCAAAATTTAAAGTCTCTGAAAGGCTCACTTTACCCAGATGTTCAATTTTCTTCATTCAACTTAGAGACGAACAAGAGATCCACAAAAACACATAAAAGCCAAGAATATGTGAGTTAATGATCTCTTCTGTCCCCAGATTTGAGAGTCCATTTAAGATACGACATTATCCAGGGCAGACAGGATATTTTAGTCTTAAAAAAATCTTTTAAAGCATGATTAATATTCAGTAAAAAGGAACGGCTGGGTGGATACCTTACAATTTCTTCAACCTTTGCACAAATGAACACACAAATTCATGTCAGTTGTTTTCTTACACGTGCTTGTTCATTTCCTATGAACATCCTACAAGTGCATTTGTTACTCCAGAAGAGAAAAAACTGGCAAATATTTAATTTTAAGCAGGTGATATTCACGGGAATGAATTCCAGATCCTGTAAAGATTGCAGCCTCAGCAGAAATTTGATAATATTTGCCTAGTGAGCTGATGAAAGCAGATGATCTCTGCTGTGAGAGGGATTTCCAAAGGGCTGAGTGCTGATCTAACTTTGAAATTACACGCTGAAATTTACTTCAACAGCATGCACGGAATCAAATCAAAAACTGCCAACACAAATTCAGGTTTTATGAACAGGTGCTGACAGCTGCTTACAGATATTGAACAGACCAGCAGCAGTTTGTAACTATTTCATAAAGTATAGAATTTACAATAATCAAATGTGAGGGACAGGCAAGCAGAAAAATCTCAGTTTACTCTTTTAAAAATTATCTTCTCAATTTTAGAAACAAGTAAGCAAATAAAGTGTGGCTATTCTGAACTTACTCCAGGTTGCTAAGAATGAAGGGAATCTTAAAAGAAAAAAAAAAAAGCCTTCACTCTAAATATGTTAATCTCCAATTTGCCAAAATAAGAATAAGAAAAGAAACCTTAATTTCTCTGATTTGAGGGTATTTTACTCCTTTTTCAGCTTTTCGGGAGTAAGATAGAATCAATTTTTCTGAGGAAATTACATTAATTTTATATTTATTTATATATGCATGTAAGTATAAATATCTATATATCTACATATATAGATATATAGAGAGATACTATGCAGTCTATACAGTTAAAAGATGAAGTGTGCAATTTTTTTTTAGTAAAAAACAATAATAATTTATATTACTCAGCTTTTTCATCTTCTTTACCATCTTTACATTTTCATCTTCTTTTCATCTTCTTTACTAAGAAAAGTAGTATCATTTGATACTACTAAATTATACTACCGCTACCATTTAGTATCAAATCACTGAAAGCATTTCATTCAGTGACATCAAAGCTAAAATAATTGTGTGATAAATATCAGCCTGAGACCTAAGGAACAGCAGATTATTAAGAAACCAATCTGATGATTTCATTTTTAAGTCATGAATTTAAAAAGACACGTATTTAATTGCACTACTGAAAAGGTGTGAAAATTAACTTCTAAGGAAAGAGGGAGTTATATTGTGATTTCCCTTTTTCTTTAATTAAGACTAGCAAGGAAACTGTGTTTCTTTTGTGAAGGGAATAAAGGGATTTTGTCTTTAACTGATGTTGTTTCTACGCCTTTGTAAAATATAACTTTAGAAGAATGGAGATGTCTAAGGATACTTTCCAGAAATAAGTGTCTCAAAGCACCAAATCCTGTCTAAAATTCAGGATAAAGTTCTAAAAGGAGAAACTGATTCTCTTCTACCTTTGAGCATCTCTAGCCTGTAGAAAGAAGACAATAGAAAACTAAGTGAGCAAAATTATTAATTAACAATTTCCAAATATTCCATGATTTACAACACAAGCAATTGCTGGTTTAAGGCTCATACTGAATTACATTCCTGAAATGGATCATTCCAATTGACAGCCCAAATAAATCCATTGAAGTGTATAAGATAATTACAATATAATAACGATTACTTAATGACATCACCTACCTTCATGACATTAAAAAAATATAAAATACATCTAGAATTCAGAATTCCAGAAATTCTATTGACATCTATAATTAAAATGTCATGTACGTCATGCTTTTATGCACCCCTTTTCCTTCTCTCTGCCTTTACAGTTACAGGAACAACAAAAAAATTCAATTAAACAATTCCATAGGACCTGTTTAGGGCTGGAAACCAACAGAAGCCACAAAGGAAATATTGCCTGCTTTGGAAACTAAAAAAAAATTTGCTAGCCATGATGTGAGGAACTCCACAACTTTTCCCCTTAAATGAGAATGTTTTCCAAGGTATATTAAATTTACTTGCACAGACTTTGCGTTCCTCATGCCTTCTCCTCCAGCTTCCCATGGAAATCTGTGCCACCATCTGTCCTTGCACTCATCAGCTCTTCCCTAACTGCCTCTTGTGTGGGCACACAAGGTATTCACCAGGTTGCACAAAGTTTCTCCTTTTGGAAACTGGTTTTTCTCTGCCCTACCACTCCACCAAGACAGGCGGCAAGCTGCTTGTAGGAGATTTTCTCTCCCAGATGGATGGGACTGGAATTCCCTGGAAAGCCAAGGAAGTCTCTTTAGGAGCTTCCAGGAGTCCAGACTTCAATGTCACTTTTCAGCTTCAGCCCTTTGTCCTGTTGGTGGACAATCCAGGTGGGGTCACTCTGGTTATTTGCTTTATAGGGAAATTGTGACAATCTGAACATTAAAGAAAATCCATCCATTTCCCACTTGAGGCATCTGAACTTCATGCCCTTCCTGAAAATATTACTTCAAATTATAACCCCTATTGTTCTTAAACCTTTACCATAGATCTAGGCATTTAAACTTCTTCACATTACATTATAACCCATTTTGTACTTCAGTGATATTTTTTAAATTCCTAAATATTGAATGATTTTGCAATTTGTTTTGCAAAACCAATTTTGCACTAAAGTATCAATACATTTTTATTACTTCTAAACAGGATCATAAAATTATAGAAATCATTTCTATAATTTCATATATTTCATGAATATGTTTATATATGGAGCACTGAGAAATGTTCTGACCTAGATATTTTTTTTCCTAAGCCACAAGTTTGTTTCTCATTTCATGACTGTGGAGAGTGGGAGAAATGAGTGGTCAGTAGTACATGTAATTACTTTGGGACTAGTGTGTTTCAGAGTTAATTAAAAGATGCTAACACATTTTCATTTCCCCACAGGAGGACATGAGGGGAAAAAAGAAATTAAATCAGGAAAGAGAAATATCTTATGTTGCTTCTTTTAAACTGTGTTTTCTTCACTTGCCTTTAGAAACTCACTCAATATTTACCAGAATAAAATGTGATGCATGAAGGGGAAAAATAAACAGTTACTTCTCTGTGAATTTGAGTACAGGTACTAAACACAATTTTTAAATTAATCCTAGACACAAAGTATTAAACTCTTTTTTTTTTTTTCCAGAGGAGAGCCCAACAGCCAGCAGTGCATGATCCCAAACCAATATCAAGCCTGACAGGATATAGAGCTGTTCAGCTGCACCAATTCTTCAGGAAATGTTCTCCTCCCCCTCTGGAGTGATGAAAGAAAAAATATCAATACCACTCTGAAAAATCAGCAGTGGAAAATATGATAGGAAATAACCTGTTTCATATTGTTTCTTACCATTTTATTAAAGATCAAATCAAACTTGTCCATCCTCAGTGCACCCTCTTTACCCCAATGCAAGAAACATAAAAAAATCATGTTTTAAAGGAAGGGAGAGTACCCATCTGTTGCACCAGTGATTGACAGAAATCCCATTTCTGAGAGCTGAAATGGCAGATGGCCTTTCCTGAACCTCATCAGATGGATTTGTCATAAAATGAAATGTGTCCTTTCATTTGACATGCTCTTTCCCATTGATTTCCAGATGACAAACAACTAGGAAATGCACTGAGAAATAAACAAACCATGGCCTTGGACTTTGTTTCATGAGGACTGGGGATTTTCTAGAATTTCAATTTAATTTTCCATTAAATGAAGATATACTGTAATGCAGTCAACTTCAGAAGGGGTTTGGAATGAGTCCTTTAATTTCCCCACACAAAAAAAAAATGCATTTAAAAGCTGAACTTTTGCAAAATGCCAATAACTTTATTGCTGGAGAGTTCAGGCTGAAGTTGTGGGCACATTCTGTGGTAAAGATGTTTACCTTCTTTCAGGCTTTCAGAATTATTATTTAGAACATGGCTTTAGTATTGGTTCTTCCTGAATACTTCCATTTCTGAATACAATTATCCATTTTAAATGGTCAGATCTTAGGTTGTACCTATATTTTGGATCAGGGGAAAAGTTTCTGCAGAACAAAAGGACACTGCAATTTCTTAAAGGGTAAAAAAGTGTCATCCATGAGCATGTTTAATCATTAAATGCAAGATACAGTCCAATTCTGGTAGGTAGAAAAAGGAGTTTCCTCTATACCCAGCCTTGCCACTGATTCCTGGAATTTCTACTGATTGGTTAGTACTTCATAGGCCATTATAACACAGGTATGCTGTGCCCATTAAGTTTAACTATTAATACGAGTTTCAGACTAACATTAAAGTTCCATCTTGAATTTGCTTGCTCTTTAAAACCCCTCAATTCCTCATTTCTTCTGCTCCTGGGTCATAGAGACCCATCAGGTGCATATCATCATCAAAACATAATTTATTTGAGGACTACAAAGCAATTTAGATCTAGGAGTTCATTTTTTGAAAGGTTTCTGAAGTGGATACAAGGAATGTCAAAGCTATTAGGCTGAAAACATTTGATAAAACAATTCATTATTTAATCGAGGACAACATGTTTCCCGGAAAGTGGGAGAATTGCCTCGTAATCCAATCTGTTTCCATCAACCAGATGAGACCACTAGAACTTTTCCAATTGAAAAGATACAGGATCTGAGCCATAATTGTGATTTATTTATGCCCAAAATAACTCTCTGAATTGAATTCAGCATTGCAGTTGCACGAGTGCAGAGCTCCAGCGTGGAAACTCTTATCAGCAGCCACGGCAGATGAGAGAGCTGCAGCTACAGTTCTGGGCAAAACCAAAGAGATTCTTCTGCCTGCAGCACTTAGAAAAAGCCCTTTTTCAGGTAGCCAAGAGCAATTTCAATCTGAAAAAACTTCCAGGATTAAGAGGGGTGTAAAAATAAGATAAAATCTTCAAGTATTTAAAAAGCGAAATTAAAGAACAGTTTTTATTCTATGTCTGCACCAAATGGGCTGGAACATATTGGCCCAATGCTCTAGCACAGAAGTTTCTGAATTGCAGCATAAAGAAAAACACGTCTATAATAAATAAATAAATGGGGAAAAACTGCTCCTGACTGGAGACATCAAGAAGTAGTTTTAAAAATCAGTCACTGAGGACTGATTGACATCAGAGCAGAAGCTGGGCTCTGTTTCCTCAGAGATTTAGGTCCAGACAAAAGAAAAGCATGTCTAAGAAAGTATGTAAGGATGATTACATACTTTTTGGGTTTGTGTAAATCCAAACAGCTTTTTTGGCAGATATATTTTCTCTCACACTAGAGACTGTGGCAGGCAAAGCAGTCCCTTACCGATGGGACAATCTGGCTCTGGCAACTCTCTGCAAGATTTTGAATTACCTTAATTTAAAAAATTCAATTGAGACAGGAAAAGGAAAGCTTTGATCCTGGCATAACCTAACCAGAGTCAGCCTCCCATGTCTAAAAGTTCCTATTTTCTCCCCAAAATGAGAGTTTGACACCTTTTCATTCTAGCAACATTTATAGGGACCTTTTTTTTTTGTAGGAGTGGTAAAGCAAACCAAATCTCACATCCTGTAAGGAGAGTTGTAGAGAAAATCTCCTGTATTCAAGCTCCCTGAGGAAAAAATTAGAACTGCTTTTAGGAATTAGAACTGAATTAGGGGGCAGTGATAATGCACATAAATAAGATTAAAGCCAAAAAAGAATTGTAGGAATAACTGAAATCTTAAGAGTCTTCTAAATAGTCCAGGTATAAACATTAAAGGGAAGGAAATAATCACGTATTATAAATTGCTACATTCTTTGATTTCTCACCTTCTCCTCGTGTCATTCTCATGCTTCCACTGCTCCACATGTGAGTTTCTCCACATGTGGGGTCCCCACTGCCAAGCCTCTGCCCCATCCTTTATGATCCAATCCCTGCACACCTCCTGTGCCTCCCCTTCCCCAAATCTGCCCTTTCTCTCCAGCCAGAACTGCATTTTTCAATGCTGCATTGCAGTGTTGGATTTGTAAATACCTCTCTCAACGCAGAAAAACTACTTGTTGCATTTATCTTTAAAGGTAAAGATGTACATATAGATATAGATTATATAGATTATTATAATTATATAGATTATATTAGATAGATACTTTATCTGTATCTATCTAATACAGATACAATCTATATATTATAGATTATATATCTATATATATTATATAGATATATATAGATATATATACAATCTATATATATTATATAGATTGTATCTGTATTAGATAGATACAGATAAAGTTTATGTAGATAGATAGATAGATAGATAGATAGATAGATAGATAGATAGATGGATAGATAGATATAGATAGATAGATATGTTGATATAGACAAAAATAATTATATAGATAAGTATATAGGTGACAGATATTGATATAGATTTAATAGATATATATAGATACGGATATTGATATTTATATCGATGATATAGATATAGATTAGAAATAGATATAGATAGATATAGGTGATATAGATATATATAGATTATATAGATATAGATAGATTAGATATGGATATAGATGGTATAGATATAGATGATGATAGAATTAAAAATTCCACCAAGAAAAAACAATCAACAAAACCAAAAAAATCTCCCCAAAAATTCATCATCACTGTCTCCCTCTTCTGCCCCATCAATAATTATTGAAAACAATACTAAACAGACCAGTTGAACTCTGACTACTTTTCTTTCTACCTTGCCCCATCCTTCAGACTCTGGCTACCAAACCCATTATTAATTTTTTCCTCTGCTTTGGGATCTCTCATGATTGACTCTAAATCCATGGGTTATTCATGATTTTTTTAATTTATTTTTTTTTTGACAAACAGGTGTGAACATATGGCAGTGGAGCAATTCCTTTGAGAGTGCATCAGATTCACTGCTCACACACAAACTGTCTGACATGCAGGGCTCAGGAATGAACTGGTCTCCAGAATATCCCTGCTCAGGAATTCAGGACGTGCGTGGTGCCAGGAGAGCTGCTGGATTCCTGGGAATCCTACGTTTTACCAAACAAATCTGGGTTTGAGGCAAGTGCTGGCATGTCCTGGGGTGAGGAAAAGAAAAGGACATGGACATGGTGTTGACACCTTGAGTTAAATCTATTTATTTTCATTCTGTACAGGTTTTGTCAGCTGCGCTTCTGCCTCAAGCACAACCAGCTGCCAACCTCTGGATCTGCAGCTGTGCCCACACACAAGGGCACATCTCAGTTCTCTCCTATCCCTAAACTCCTCCAGTCTGGCCTTATTTTCTGCCTGGCACAAAACCTTCTCCTTCCTTCCTTCACCCCACAGACTTTCTGTGAGAAAAAACCTCCTTTTAGTGCTTGCTCCATTTTTGTTGGGATTCAAGTCACAGCAGAGCTGCTGTCTCTGATGTGCAAACAGTAAAAGTAACTCTTCATCCTAAAATCCAGATGGTTTGTCACCTCCCTGGTGATGTTCCCCTAAACATGTTCTCTATTTAATGTGAAATAGGAAAAAATATTTTAAAAATTTAAAAATAATGTTCTCCAGCTCCTCAAATTTTCATTGAAGTTACAAAATTGGTTCATTTTAAATCCGTTCTGTTAAAAAGAAAGGGAAATTTCGTTAAGACATGGTGGACTCCTCTGCTTTTGACTGCCAATGCTTTGCTTCAAAAAAAAGAGAGTCCCTTTTTATTATGCACTTACAAACTGCAGTGTCTCCCTCTAGGATTTCAAAAATCTATGTTTTAAATAAAGTCAAGTAAGCAAGTAAACAGAGGAAAGGAGAGCAAACAAGAGAAATGACTGGTTTTGAATTAACAGATTACAATATTTATCTGCTTACACAACCAAATGTGAACATGCAAACAGAATTTAGAGCTTTTATACAACTTCTGCTGGTTAGAGATCTCCACCCAAAAATGTGCAAAATAATTTCACACTGTCAATCCGTCTGCAATATTATGTTTGGCTTGGCAGTTCATTAGTCCTTTTGAGTTCAAATGCTACAAATTCTGCATATTTACAGGATTTTTCTTCTTGTATTATTAACAGCAACGGAACACTGAGGTGCTGAGAAAACAAGGCAGCAGCTAAAGCATTATCTCTGGAATAATGTAAATATATAGTCACTCACAGAGACATCTCACTGCATAGTTTGCTTTGCAGATTGCTTTATTGCATCTCTTCATTATCTGGTGTCCACCACCCAATTGCTGACAGGCAGTCCAACAAAATGTACCAGCATCAAGGAGGTTTCAGGGTTGGGAGGAGGAAAATGAGATGAAAAACCCAAAATACCCCTCCTGAATGGGATTTTCAAGGAATTATGAAACATTAAATTGCAGGTGGCAATCTCTGCCAATTAATGTCAGATATTTAACCAGAATTCAGCTCCTCAGAGAATGCAAAGGAGGGCAGCAAACACATTTTGACAAGCATTGATAAACTCAGTGCTGTGAGCTGGTGTGAACACTTCTCCAGCCCTGAGGCTGAGACCACCAGCTGGCCCTCAATAAAATCCCCTTTTGGCTTGTGCTTTTGAGTGCCAAATAATTGATGGGGGTCTGTCAACTGCTCTGCCAAAGGAGGAAGTGATGCCCATGGATTCCACATTTGTGCAGCATTTATTTAACATATTAAGGGATTCAATGTGGAAGAGGACTCCATTTATAGACTCTACCTATTGTGGATAAACACTTTTAAGTTACTGGTAAACATAGTGGAATGCCCCAAAGCTGAAATAATTATTAGGAAGATTCATTAGAATCTTCATTAGAAGAAATTGCATGGCCCCAAAATATATTTGTTTTTAAAAAGGAAAATCTCTCTCTGTCTATAATACAAAACAGTTCTGGAAGATTCTATGCTTGCAAAGGTAAAGTTCTTTATGCTTTATAACACTGTAAATGTTACCAGATCTATGAAATGTCATGGGGATGTAATTTTACATGGATTTGAAAGATGCAGTGGCATTTCCAAGAGTCCTAACTGTCTTAGCAATAAATCCATAAATGGACTTCAGGGTTAGTTATTGCAGTGTCTATAACTGGTCTGACACTGCCTTAAACTTGAGTTATGCATCCTGATCTCCACAAAGCACAGACAAAAAGTTTAGAGCTCCACAGGTGCTGTCAGTGAGGTCCTGAACAATTTGAGCACATCACGGATTTTGTGCAGGCATCTACATTTGCTTATATCAAGAGGGTGGGAGAAAACCCACAAAAATTATCAAATGCCCAGGAAGTTTGCATTCAGGACATGAAGAGTCCATGTATTTAGACTAGGAGATGAGAAATACTCCCAAACCTGACTTGTCACAAAATTTCCAGCCATGCAGAAGTGCAACTGAACTGCCAAAATAGAAACACAGAAGAGAATTCTAACCCCTAGTCTCAATATTTCAGTCCCTATCTCTTTACCCTTCTGAATTTTCTTCTGCATGTAAATCCCACACCAAAATGAGGATTTCCCAGTTCAGACAAAAGAGAAGTATAAAATGGCAGGAATCAGCAGGGTAGAACATCTGGTTTCAACTCACTGCTTTCATAGAATTAGGAAAAAAAAGGATTGCATACTCTTAAATTTGGAAAGTCTCCTAGGAGGTTTTCTGGGAGCTGCTCTGCTGAAATGGCTCTGATTTCATGGTCAGTAGGAAAGGCTTCAGCACAGACCCTACTGTGGTGCACAGGGCTAAATTCACATTAAACATAGCTCAGAATTATTAGCACAGGCACCACGACACAAAAAGTCACCATTTTAGAGCTACTGGCTGTTCAGAAACCCTGATTTTCAGAGATCTTTGTCAGGAAGCACCAGCTCAGCAGTGAGGTGACCACGTTTGGGGAAGCTGCTGCTCCTTTCCTGCTGTCACCAGACAAACCCTACAATGAATGCAGGTTCCCCCCACCCCAGCTGATAGCCTGAATCCCTGGGCAAGAAATCACAGCACAAATCTCTGAGCTGAACCTTTGATTTTCCTTCCCTGCAGCCCTGAAGGACCTTCCCAGAAAGCTTCCCCCAAGGTATTTGCATTTTCAGGAAATGTTTGGCTTCACCACACACTGCTTCTTGCCAGTAGCACACACCTAAAAAAAAATTCCTGACAGTGTCTAAATTCTCTACGTAAGCAACACATATTAAAAACTTGTTTTTCTAACATCTGTAGTTGCATTCAGGACACTAACCACTCATTCACAGGGACATGGCTGCACACCACACAGGAATAAGCAAAGAAAACCAGCTTAGCATGGTTTAAAACCACCAGACCAAGATATTCCAAGGGAAGCCAAGGATCAGGAGTTGTTGGAAAAGATCCACATTTCTGTTAGCAAGTTGATGTCTTCTTTATTGCTTCAAATAATGAAAGAAACATTCAGCACTATTCATAAACATTGATATTTTCAGAGAGGCCCTGCTGAGGTTTCTTCCTAAGCAAAACCCAGCCAAAAATACCAACATTGGAAAGTAGCTGAATGCCAAATATTGTGCACTGGAGTTTTGCCATTTACCTCAGAGGGTCCCGCAGCAGGCACAAAATCCTCAGGAAACTACTACCCCCTGCCAATCACTGCTTTTATAAGGTGTATTTTTGGTATGAAGAACAAAATACATAACCCTAGTTGTTTTTAAAGCCTCCATTTCAAATATCAAGACAAACAGACCTTTTAAGAATAAGCACAAAGAGAAAAGCAAATATCACCCAGGCAGCCTACTATGAAAAATGTGAGCTGACCTGAAAAGAGAAAATGGACATCAGTTTAGGCACTGCACCAGCACAGCCCTCATCCTGCAGTTCCTTACTGGTGGTGGCCTTGTTGGCTGACAAGAGACACTGATAATTCCACCATAAAACTTTATTTTTGATGTTCTGGGCTCCCAAAAAGCTTTGCAGAGTGCCATAAATTGATGGGCATGTGTTTTCCTGCAAGCTTTTGCCTGGTTCCCATGCACACAGAGGGAGATTGCATGCTTGCATGAAGGGGGGATCTCGCTTGAGACTCAACTTTTGTGTGGCATCACTTTATATTGCAGGTAATTTATCTCTTAATAGGATGCAATATATCATAGAAGATGGGTTAAGCAGAGGTGAAATAAAGACTCTGGAAACTACAGACAGGTCTTAGTGAAGCAGCAGCAAATTTCCCTTTCACCAGACCACATCCCATCAAAAACACAGGTGTCCAAAAAATACCAAGTACATTTTGTTTTGTGCTTTCTCACCCTTTTTTCTTTTCCCTTTAAAAGAAAGCAAACACAGATGGAGATAAGTTTAAAATGACGGCGCGTCTGCCAGCAGATATCTCAATGCCAGTCTGTCTGGGAAGGACTCTTTGAGCACACAGGGAAGGAACAGTTTCCTTAGCAACCAGGAGAAAGCTCTGAGAGCATCTCCTCAGCCCCGTGCTGCTCTGCCCTTCCCCAGCTCAGCCTGCCACCTGCCTCTCACAGATTTCATTCAGCTCAACATTTTATGAGGTTCAGGATGGTTCCTACCAGTAAAGCCTCAAAGGGTTGTGAGAGGGCAGGCAGGGGGGGAATCCATCCTCTCACCGAGGGCTTGCACACCCTGGGGAGGAGTTCTCAGGTTTATCAAGGCTGATCCTGGTCTGCTCAAACCCCAGATCCCTCCTCCAGAGAGCCCGAGCTCTGCCCCTGATTTTGAACCCCCTCTGCTCAGGGGCTCTGCTGCTGTTTCCTCCCCTTTTTTACAGCTGCTGCCAGAAGGTGCAGGGTGATGCCCACGTCTTTGTATGTTTTCAAATGTCTAGACAAATGTTAATCCATGCATGTGATCTTCAGATGCCAGTACTGTCCTGCACGTTCCAAACTGCCCTGGAAAATGAGCTGCCTTGGTTGGAGTTTCAACTAGAGGCAAGGGCATGGAGAGGAGAAAACAGACCAATTTAATCACCAAAAGCTCCCCACATTCTTGAATAAAAATAATAGGATTTTTCTAATTTTTTTCCCCTTTTTTGTTTTTTTTTTCACCAAATCCAGACTTCCTCACTCATTTTTTACACTTCCTCTGTTTTAACTTGGATGCAGATTGCCCCACACATTTTTAAAACCCTCAGCTAATATATGCAAGTATTTCACTTTCTCCACTGAGAAATCTGGTGAAAAGCCTCTGTAGTACAAGTTATTCCTCTTTATCAGATGACATTTTGACGTGGGGCTGTACCACAGGCAGCACATAGCCCAGTAATAGTTCTAGAACATGCTAAACCTGGAATTCCACAGCAGTTTGATCCCTTTTGTCACGGAACATAAAGGAACTGAAATTGCTGGCACACACAAGGAATTCCTCTCCTCTTCCTGCTTCTGAGAACACAAAATTTGTTGCATCCCTCCGAAGAAACCTTACAAGGGAGGCACCCTGTGTGAGAACGGTGTAATTTCAGGGATACATCAAAGTCTCTGCTTTCCAGACCTCTTAGAAATTGCCAGACTCTGCCAGGAATGCCAGAAATAACCTATGAAAATGAGATGTAACTGACCTTGCTTTCACACCTGACACATGAAAGCCTTACACAGAGAAACAATCTCCAATTCAATACCTAAACTGAGCTTCCTCCTCCAGTTTTGAAAGTGAAGCATCCCACACAATGCATGGGCTTGCATGCTGGAAGTCTGTGGAAAGCTTCATTGAATTGCATATATTTTAAGAAAAAAAGACACAGAAAACAGTGAAACTTATTGGTTTTAATCACACAGCAGTTTTTGCTAAAACATCCTAATGCTTCTGAGAGATGTCTGAATGAGACATGAATATAAAGAGACAAGATAGGAATCCCTCTTGACTTCCAGCCATCTGTGATAGATTTCTGGAAGTTGGTGAGGTGATTATATCCCTGGATGCTTTAATCACAGCGGTATTCTATCACACACATTCCCAAGGCATCCATTTGGGAAGACTGATCTCATCTGTCCCTAATTGATCAATCTGTGCAGCCCCTCAGAAATACTCACACCGTGTCAGCTGGGTTTTCAGAACCTAAATGACTGGAGAGTTTCCAAACCCGTGTTGCAAACTGAATTTCCTCATTTGCTGAAGCATTCTGCAGCTGAGAATGCATCCCTCCACTGTTGAAGCTAATCAAGCAAACCATCAGGCAAGAATATTTATAAAAGTTCATTTATTATAGAAATTTATCTCGTGCTGGCTTGGATTGATAGAATCATTCTTTTTTGCTTCTGAAAGTTCTGCTTTTTCACATGTTGCTTGTGAGGCTACATATGTTGTTTTCATGAAAAAAAATCTGACTTTTTAGGTGAGGAAACTCCTCTGATTTTTCCAAACCAGACACACCTTTATGAGTCAGTTCAAATAGCAGGGAAAGGGAAACAGCCTTTACTGTGCCCTTTCCTCTTCCTTCTCTCAGCTTCTCTCATCCCTCCCTCCTCTTTCTCAGACACAGAGAGAAAGTGAAAAGCGTAGATAAGAAGCACAGCTGAGCTTGTGAGGGAACCAAAATTAACATTGATTGAGGTAAATCAATCAATCAAAGGCAGAAAGGAGATGAACTGCCTGCAAGGAAGCGACAGTGGAATGGGAAATGTGCTGAACTGGGGAGGGCAGAGCACAGGGAGAGGAAAGATAAATTTTCAGAGCAACAGCTTTGCTGGTCCCACAGTAGTTAATGGGAATTCTGATTTTGAGAGTCAGGATATTACCCGTGTCATTTGAATACCAACTGGCAGATGTTTAATCTGCAGATGGGAAGAAAATTAGATGAAAGATGAGAAAATAATGTCCCTGTAGCTGTGTAACAATGCAAAGCTGTTCCTCACTCGTAGGCATTCAGAAGCCAACGTTGCTATTTTGAGTTTATTGTTTTGGTGGCATTTGGGCTGTTCCAAAAACAGTGATCTGATTATTAACCACACACCTGAACAGGGGGAAGGTGCATTCACTTCAGGTGGCTTACAAATCTCACCATATTCTAAAAGCATGAAACTGACAGGAACCCTTTTTACCCAAAAAGAAAAACAACTGCAAAAATAAACACGTTTTCAGGAACTACAGGTGGCACCACAGGTACCAGAAAACTTAATAAAACACAAATACATACATGAAAGTGTATGACACTGATAAAAGTTGAAATAAAACCCAGCAAATAGAAGGCTGAGGGGAAATATTTCCATGTCACAGCCTTCTGAAAACCCATGGATTACTTTCCACTAAAGTTTTACCAGTATTGCAATATTTATAAAAACTCCTTGAACACTGTTCCACAAATATTGTGAAAAATTCATGTGTTATTGCCCATGACTAATTCATATCCCCTTCTTCTCTTTCTCATTTTGGATGAATTTTTAAGGCCTTTCTTTGAACAAAACAATACCAAACAAAACAAAATTTTAAAAGACAACAAAAGACAACTATAAACATCAGACTGACTAGAGGACCTCATCACAAGATATAATACTGTCCTCCAGTTACACACTTGTCATCATTTTATCTCCCTGATTAAGGTTCCTGCTCTTCCACAAATAAAATAAAATTATGAATTGTGAGGTAAAGGTAACATGCCAATAACCCAGAAATCTTCTCACGCTCCCATGCCCGGCTTGATCCAAGATCTTCTTGTTTTGTTGCTTTAATGAATTAGCAGATAACCTTCTTAAGGCAACCAAAGAAGACAAAAAATCAGCCTGGAACACTCTTACAAAATGTCAGCAGCCGTCATTGTGTTGGCAAATGCATCCCAGAGGCACAGAGGACCCTAAAAGAGTCATTGCAGAGTAAACAAGGTATTAATGAATAATGGAAAGCCTGAACAAAAACCAGAATGTGGGCAATTACAGCTCAGATGCGGCACGGGGGAGAACAGAGGGGGAGAACAGAGCAAACACGCAGCCCGAATTTACCGGAGCACTTCCCAGCATGGAGAAATTTCTCCTCTATTGAAAAGCAAGGGCCCTCAGCAAGGGGGAAAAAAACAAACAAACAAACAAAAAAAAAAAAATTTAAAAAAAAATTTTAAAAAAAAAAACAAACCAAACAGAATTGAAGAAGTCCATGGCTGAAATTGTCAGCTGAACCCAAGTGTTGAGGACAGCACTGCCTCAGAGCCAAGGTTTTCAGGGCACGATGAGCAGTCCTGGGGAAACCTCGTCACGTCAGCGGCAGGAGCTGCCTCCAAAATTCTGTTTAGTGAGAGCGTTCCTTGGGTTAGGCTTTAATGAGTCCTCTGAAAGGCCTGCACTGTTCTTTCCAGGTACAGCCAAATGCCAAGAGGACCTGGAGAAAAAAAAAAACCAAAAAACAAGCAGATCTCAGAAGCCTCAGTTCAGTTGAGATAAGCAACAACAGAATCTATTCTTTTTTGTTTTTTCTTTTTTTCCACACCACTTATGCTCAACACTTCCTCAAGAGGTTTCCAGAGCTTCCTGCTCCAAGGCAGAAGGGAGCACTCACCAAATAGCCTCCTTTGTAAATAATCAATGTCACTGCTTTGAGCCTCTGCGAAAGCACTACACTCCAGGTTAAACAAATATCTTAAAAAACATGAGAAAAAATAAATTTAAAGTACAAAGCTTGAAGGGTAACACTGGTTTCCCATTTCTACATGCCCCCAGCCATATGTTCTAAAATACAGAGTGTTTGCCTAGTTCAGCAGCAAAATACTGATTAAAGACATGAAGAAATTAAAAAAAAAAAAAAAACCCTGCTCTTTACCCTAAATTTAACATGTACAGATCAAAAGGGTCTCTACTAAATTCCCTCCCCATCCTCCTTTATAGCATGCAAAGTTATCCTGTGCCCTTTATTTCAGTCAGTTGCATTGTTATCTGATATTCCTACATCTCACTAATAATTAGCATATGCCATATTTAAGTGTTTTAATTAGATTTGTAATCTTAACAGCCAGTAAAGTATCATTGCAAATTATCCCCTTAAACAGAGCCCTCCAATCCATTTTGCCTCTTTGTACAATAAACTCAGCACTACAGAAATTAAAGGGATATTTTTTTTCATGTAAATTCTCTGCACTCTATGATGGGACAACTAACATCATCCCTCTTCTCCCAGATTCCCCCAGAACATTCCCCAATGTTCTGTCAAGATCTCATTTGGCTGAATTCTTCTCACACTTTTAGAACACCCAGTCTGGAGTGCAGGTATCCCTTTAATTTCTGAACCATTCATAAGAAGCAATTAAATATTCACAGATATAAATGCAAAATTTTTGTAATGTTTAAGATGTAATAATTTATAATTAATTTATCTAGTCTTTTTGTGCCACTGACCTCTTTCAGCTTCATTCAGAATAGGTAATTTTACTTGAAACCAGAGACTTTTATATCAGGTAACTTGACATACATAACCAGTAACAGAGGAATTACACAGCCCATGTGAACTTGTTTGGGTTAAGCACCAATAAAAGTGCTTTAGGCAGCCAGGAAACCTTGAAGTTGGAGATTACTGAGCCTGAGATTACTCGAGAGGAGACACTGTTAAAGCAGGACCCAAAGGGCACTTTTCTTTGATCAGGTGAAATAGGCAGTGAAGAGAACCTTGGAAAACAACTTGGTTTCCTTTTCAGTGGAGAATGAGGCCCTGAGAGCTGCTGACATCAAGCAGATTAGCTCATTCATAGTGGCACTGTGCACAGGGAAAAAAAATACACTTTTCTTGAGAGTCTGTAGCAGCATAAAGTACATGCAGGATGATAATTATGTATATATTTAGGCTGAGATCACCCTTTTAGAAAAGCATTAAAAAACTGGATTTCTTGGTAAGACTGCAAGCTGCTTTTTTAATGGCTTGGATTTCTTTATGCTCATCTTTTTTTTTTCAGTACAAGCTGATTAAATGGAAAATCAAGTATAACTCATCACTGGCTGCTTCTAAATCCCTGTTCAGCTCCTATCAAATGTCAGGGCAAGCTTTGCCTCCTCGAAGATTTTTGAAATGCTATCACTAGTCTTTGATATGCCAATTTTTATTGGTAAATTATTCTTGTTACCCACAATAACCATATTAACTTGCATCTGAAAGGTAGAGGCCATAAAGAGTTGTTACATTCAAATCATGCACTTCATGGAAAAGACCTTGTGGAGTCTTCTTATTTTATTCACTAACAGAGTTCCAAACAACAGAATATGTCTTAGATTATAAGGATACCAGAAAGACATCAACAAACGCGCTATATTGTTCCTAATTTTAAGGGCTATAAATATACCTAATTTGACAGAAGAAGCTTGGTCTGATCTGCATGATCAAAAACCCACTTTTACACCATTTAAATTTCTGCTGCTGGCTCAGCACATGGAAACATATTTACTTTTACCCCAGAAGCAGTGAATTTCCTGATTTGGTACAGGTAAAACCCTGAAACGTCACTCTGGGTTTCTTCTTTTCATCTCGCATTTTATTTTTTTGTAGCTTACAGCACCATGAGATGTCAATTGATTTTTTTTTTTTTTCCCAGCAGTTCTGAAATATTAAAGATAGCCTCTTGGAAACAAAACAAAAGGCAAATGGCACTATTACCATAAAAAACTGAAAAAATATTAAGCTACAACTCACTTTGGGGGAATTCTGCATTAGTTCTGTGCTCCTCATAAGAGCTTTCAGCGTTGCAAAGCCAAAATGTGAGGAGAGATTGAAGATACAGCAGCGCAGTTTGTCTTGGGGGTTCTTAGGAAGTCAATGATGATGACCAACTATCTAATCTCAGAATAGTATTTAGCACACTGTTCAGAAAATATGTGTAAGAGGATAAGCAACTTAGCTATTGTCAGAAAGGAAAATATAATGACCTATAAGGTAAATCCATTACTCTCTGTGTGAGCATCTTGGAAAATATTTCTTCACCATATAAAAAAAAGAGGTTTGGCATTTTGGCACAATGTTACCTTGATTACAAGTTGCAAGGATAATCTTTCAATTTCCATGCAGATATTTCAGCAGATAATGCACAACCTATTAGTAAAGTTAATAGGTTTATAAGAAAAATATTTCTGTCATGTATGCTCTCTGTGAAAAGACTACTTTTGGCTAACGTTCCAGGAAATTTTTTTTCAAAATTATTTGTCAAAATAAGTAATTTGTTAACAGGAGGGTTTCTTTCTGAGAAACTGGATATGTTTTTCTTAAACATCAAAGTTTTGCCATTAGATTTTAACAGACAAATCAATGCTGACAGTAGATGAGATTTTTTTTTAAAGAAGTTATAATTTACACTAAGGGAATTTGGTTGAATAACTCAATTGCAGTGGGAAACACTAGGGGTCTAAGGGGAAAAATTGCAGTCCTATAATTCAACCATAAATGTGTAGAAAAGAGGGGAAAATAAACCTAATGCCATTTTCTCATTAGAATTCCCATGAAGAAGTGACATATGCAAAAATTCATAGAGAGAAATATGTTTTTCCTTTATTAATTGTTTTGTTGTCGTTGTTGTCGATTCCAGATACAGTCATAAATATATACCAAGTGTAATTAGCAAATCTGGGAAAATCATTTAGAGGCTCAAAAATTCACACACCTTCCATACTCCAGAAATTTGATAGAATTAGGCAATGCCCATCAGTTAACTTATTTTCTGCAGCCACTTTTTTATATTCTACTTATCATCCCACTGTACCGAGAGGAATCAGTAGTACCATCCATCCTCTTCTTTCTCATCCCTTAGTCTCCATATTCCAGTTTCTTGATGATTTTTTTTAGGTAAGCTTTATATCACAGAAAAAAGAATTGTACAAATGCAAGAAAAAAAAATGTGTCAGGTTAAAAAAAAAATTAAAATTAAGCCTCTCAAGAGCTTTAAAGTTCTGCATATAACCTCAGCATGACACTGCTGCCCTTGCCTGCCAAAGTAGAGAACTGCTCTTGGATTACACGTTAATGCAGTGTGTGGTGGAGAAAGAAATTGCTTGCTGTACAGCTGCTCTTGTTAACATCTAGCTCATCAGCAGGAAATGCCTTGTCCATTAAATACCTCTTTAGCTCTCTTTTGTCCAATTCGAGGAGCGGGAGCATCTCTGACAGCCAGGTAATTCTGTTTTAAACGAGTGACATCCCGAGGCTGCCTGACCCTGCCCAGCTGGTGAAGGAGAGGAGGCTGGGGGTGGAGGTTGGGTGGCTGGAGAGACAGGGAAAAGGAAGGAAAGCCACAGAGCTGTCACTGATAATCTCTGAGAATTGACCGTGCTAAGAAAGCAAACCAATGCGAGTGAGCTGCTAACAAATGCTAATAGCGCAAAGCATGTAACACTATAAAACCAGCAGCAATAGACTTTTCACTGCTCACCCATGGACACAGCTGCCATGATTTCAAAAGGATGTTCTGCTTCAACTTTTCTTTGCAGTTAACATCTATCCACGTAAACATCCGGAAGCTGAAGGAGCAAGTAAAGGACTTAAATTTGAGAATAACTCAGATGACATCAGTGAACTTTATGAACAATGGGGCTTGACAGGATAGGTTTCATCATTTCTTAGAGGAATTTTTTGGGTTGTAATCATTGTTTTTATCCATGTTTCCCTGTTTAGTTAAATGTCTGCAGAGGTCCACTGGGGAAGTCTTCACAGTAAGGAAAAACAGGGCAGTTGTGGAATCCTCTGACTCCCCTCCTCAAACTCGGTATCATAGAGTTTTCCCCACCTAGGCTGATGGAGAAGACTTAACCCATGACACTCTGCAGCACTACTGCCAATCTACATCAGATTGCCTCCCTCACTGGCCAGGTGACACTGCCCACCCCAATTATTCATCCCTCATCCCCCCTACAGGTTGCTGCCCTTTGCCCACCCCTGTGCCCTCAGGTCATTGGTCACTGAGCCCACACCTAAGTCATGCAGAACACACGGTTTGCTCTTTTGTCTCTTGGTCATTCTGGTGTGATGGATGCAATAAAACCCTCGCTGGAATTTATCATGCAATGACTCTTCCTGTTTTTCTTCCACTGAGCTATCTGTGGGGTGTGCATGTATTGAATTTGCAGGCAACCCTCACGAGGGGAGAGAATGATGCATCTGACTCCATCTTATCAGAAGGCTAATTAATTACTTTGTTATACTAAATTATTCTATGCTATATTACATTATATTACACTACATCTACACAGAATCTGCCAAGCACTCAACTGCACAGAATCTCGTGACTGTCACCCAACAGACCTGACACACACAGAGCTGGCCTTGACAGGCCAAGGAAACAAAACCCCATCACTTTGGGTAAACAATCTCCACATTGCATTAGACTTTTGCACAAACACAGGCACAGCAAATGAATAATTATGTTTTTTTCCTCTGAGGTTCAGAGATTGTAAAACCCAGAAATATTCTTGGGAAGAATTGTGCCTTGTTTTTCTCTGTGAGGAGAAATGTGGGGCTGCATGCATGGACTGGAAATGGCTGCTCTTGGGGCCTTCCTCTGAGTCTTGAGGGCCTCCCTCCTTCTGAAGGAGATGCCTCAAAGAAGGTTGCAGCATTTCTACCACCCTGCCACACTGATAGTAAGATTTTTAAATCACACAAAATTTGGGGAGCTAGAAAGAAAGTTAGGCTTAGTAGGCCCTGGGAAAATGTTAAGGGTAGGCCCTGGGAGTTGTTAGGCCTGGTATTTGCTAGATCAGGTGAAACTGCACCTGTGTAGTCAGTATGTGATAAATGATATGATTGTTAGATGTGATTAGCTAAAATTATTGTTTAAAGAATCATGAGAAACTATGTTAAGGGTTTGAGGGGGATCACGAGAAATCCATGCTTGGATGAAATCAATGTATACAATAGAACAATGTAAGTTTAATAATGAATATGCAAGTTATATAACACTAAAATATAAAACATGTTCAACCTGATACTATGCCAGAGTCAGATTTGGGTCTGTATCCCTGACACCCAGAGCTCTTCAATAGAAACACCTGCATATAATCATTCTGTGATTATGTGTTCCTGAATGCTAACAATGCTGCCACAGACATCACTCACAATTATTCCTCTAGATAAAAAGGGAATGTATGAATTGAGAAACTCACAACAAGGCCTGGAGGTAGCTGTGTGGGATAGCCAGAATCCATAAAATGGGAGGCAGTTGGAGGCATGAAGGAAACAACATTAAGGACAATGGAGGTACCCTGCACTTAAAGGGTGCTATTTTTCTCCACTAAAGAAATTCTGGTCAACTAGCTCCGATGCAGAAACTCAGATAATAAATGTACAGGGAAGCATGACAGATTAATTATCTGTCTATTAATTATCAGATACTTTTGCTCTATTTAACAAAAGTGCTCGTGGCACTTTAATCGAGACACATTTAAAAAGACAAGACATCATCTGGAGACTTTTCTTACCCACTAAGGCACAAATGATAGGATTTACTCCTGTGATTACTAAGACCATCAAGTGTATTTAGCTCTTAAGTCACACTCACAAATAGACTGGGGCAGGAAGCAAACCCTCTACTAATAGCTTAAAAGTCTTTGTGGACTCTCCTGTCTGTGTGACTTACCCTGAAAAGGACGAAGAGTCTTGCAGATTGTTCAACAGCCCTTGCACAGTCCACAACTGCAAAACAACAAAGCACCTGTGGAGCTGCTTTAGGATTGTGTCACTGTAGGGAATTGGGAGTCTGGACCTGACTGTTTTCCATTGCCATCACACATACATACATTGGTGGACATTTTCAAAACAAGCACATAAAAGATGCCTCTTCACTTTTCCAAACACACAAGCTCTAGGACTGTTCAAATCCAATTTGTGATTATTCCAGTCTCAGGGAACCCAATGTGAGCCACTCAAATAGTGAAAAAGATGTCTTGAGAACAATTCTAGGTGCAATAAAGAAACAAATCCCCATTTACGCTAAGTACCTACTATGCACTTTGGAATTTTTCCAAAGCTAGTTAAATACCTTAATTGTTCACTAATTATTTGCAAGAAGAAAAGCAAAATGCCTGAGAGAAATTATTCATAATAAACAACTCAGTCTGAGGTTTTAAAGTGCTGCAGTGCAAGTTCCTTGTACAACACCTGAAGTGTTACAGTAATATGTAGGTACTTGCATCCCAACTAATTACCCTGCTCTCCACCATTCAAAAGGACAGCATTTCTAGGGTGTGATGTATTTCATTTTAAGCAATTAGGGAATTTAGGAATTTAGGAATAGGTCAAAAACAATTTAGGAATAGGTCAAATGTATTTTTCAGAGATATCCTCTGGTGTCTAACCTGACAAAGATATTCACTGCAGCCTCCTAATGCCAAAGGAGATGCACAGCCCATTAAGGGTTTTCTTGTTTGGTTGGCTAGTTAATTTAGTTTTGAGGTTTTGGGGGGTTTTGGAGGGTTTTTGGGTTTTTTCTCTTTGGTGTTCTTGGGTTTTGGGGTTTTTTTTGTTTGGTTGTGTTTTTTTGTATTTTATTTTATGATTTTATTTGTTATTATAATAATTATTATTTATTATTGTTATATTTTTTTGTTATTTATTTTGTTTATTTTTTTATTTTATTTTTGGGTGGGTTTTTAAGTTGGTTTTTTGTGGTTTGTGGTTTTGGGTTTTTTTGTGGTTGTTGTCTTTTTTTTTTTCATTTTTCCTGGACATTCTGAACTAGTCCAAGAGAAAAAATCTAACCACAACCCAGATATGTATATTTATATCAGCCATAGCAAAATGTCACCCATTCAAATAATTTTCATGGAAAAGTCCTGTGTCCTTCTCCAAACTTCCTAGAAAGACCATGGTTTTGGAATATATTTTGTAATTAAAGCTGCAATATCAAGTGAACTTGATGACAAAAATCAAGTGACAATATCAAGTGTCTTCCCATAGGCCAGAACAGATGCTAATATAATTGGTGGACAGGAAAAAAAAAGGCAAAACAAAGAATTAATTTGGAACAGTTTGCCTAAAAAGACACAGAAGTTCTATAATAGTGAAATATGTGACTCAAATTTGCCCATCTAAATCATGCAACAATATTAATGCTGTGCTTTTGCAATTTATATCTCAAAAATCTTGCTGAGAACGTCTTCCTTTAGATTTTTTTTTTTTTTTTGTGGGGGGTAGCAGGGGAAAGAACAAAAGCACAACAGGTGCATTTTTGTATTTATTCTGTGTAAGAAATAAAAGCACCTTTCTATGTCTTTTCTTGCCTTTGCCTCTGCTTAAATTCACCTTCAGTATGATAAAATTTCATTGGGAAATGCAACAATATTATAAAGCCAAAAAGTAAACATATATTAATAGAGGTTTTCTGCTTGTATAAATCACCCAACACAGGTCATTTGCCTGATGAAGGTTTGCTAATCAAATATAACTTCATGTGTTTAAAGAGAACAAGATATATTTAAATCATCCACTTTCTTTAAGTATATTTAGTTTGCTATCATTTAAAACTTTTGAATCTTCTCAGCTTTACCAAGACAGGCATCTACTACTTCTTTTCCTTAATAATTTTGTGTTTCTTCTTCCTTTTTTCCCTGTAACTCTAAATCTTTCAGCACCCAAATGAATCCATAACCAAAGGAAAAAAAAAAAAAAGAGGCAATTTGAGTTGACTCTTTCCATCCTGAATTATCCACTTTTTCCTCCTCCAGATTCCAATTTATGTTCCAAGAGGTGGCTGGAAAGAGAGTAAGAACTTTATTTTTTAATTTAGTGGTTGTGTATTCTGTTCCAAGCACTATTTCTGGGACAGATTCATGCATCAAAAATTCACAACAACAAGAATATAAAATTGCCTTGGGATGACTATTTCTGGGGCACATTCAAGCGTTAAATTTGTCCATTACAATAAGAAAATGAAATTGCCTTGGAACCAGCATTTAATTATTTTCAAAATTGTCCTGTTGAAGTGGTGTGCAATAATCCCCTTTTGTCTCCTACAAAGTGAACTGTATTACTTAAATAATCTTTCAGTTTCATTTATATTTCACTCTTGGTAACACCAAAACAGTGTTGATGCTTTTTAGGTTGGGGTTTGGTTTTTTCCTTAAAGGAATACTTTGAAGCTCTTGAAAATCAACAGAAATCTTTCCATTGACTTGAGAGCACTTCAACTCAGCTCAAACATTCTAAGTCTTCCTTGAAAGGATCTTGAGAATTCTAGGGGAAAAAAAGTAAAACATAAGGATTAGAGAGTTCCTGGACTGTTTTTGGTTTTTTTTAATCCACAAGTAAAAAGTGCCTCTCTCCACAGTTGTCTGCAAATTAAGATATTCCCAAAGTAATTTCAGCAATTTTAGAAAAGTTTCACAGCTAAAGAAAATGTAGCAACACCCGCCAAAAAGCAGGCTCTATCAAAAGAGTTAGAAAATTAAAAGCCGTATGCAGACTGCCTGTTGTAGATTAAAGGCAGCCTGAGAAACTACAATAACAAAAATGAAACAAAAAAAAAGCTAACAAAAAAAAAAAACAGTAAAAACAACAAAAAATCCCAAACATAAAAAAAATAAAATAATAAAAAAATTTAAAAATAAAAAAAAAAAAAAAAAAATAAAAAGCCACCACCAGAATCCAAAGAAAGAAGAAAGCCATGCAGTATAATAAGCTTTTATTGCTTTAAGCTGATTGGGAAAACACTGACCAGAGGAGTTTGAAACAGAGAAATTGCTTCAAAACTTTTACTAGATAATAATACAAACAGAATTTGTTATATCTTTCTTACTCTTGCAACTACAACTGAAAATTAAAAAAAAAAAAAAAAAAGAAAATATGAGACCTCTAAATTCACAGACTCAGACTTTGTGTTTCCTCTCACTTGGCAGTGAATATGAATTTCCAGTGACTCATATGATTTTAAATCATGTGTAACTTAAAAAGCTGTAATGGTAACCACAGCATAAGATATAAGATGCAGAGGCTTGTATGTAATATAAATATGATTTTGAAAACAGTAAATCAAACAAGAATTTGTAATTTCCTTAGTAATAAAAGAAGTGTCCTGGTTCCAGCCTTTTGCTTCTGAACCAGATTTTCTAAGTGATGCTAACACCACCTCAGCTGCAGTTTTGGGGGATTGGTTTGTTGGCAATGCCAATTTTAGCCATATGTGGTGTCACTGAGGCAAATACATACATGCTATTAATAATCCAACAATTGACAAACTTTAATAGTTTTAAAATTAGAGTGTTTTTTAAGAACAATATCTGAAAAATGTATTCTATGAAGTGTAGAGGGCTTAAGGTAAGTTTGAGGAATTAGTCAGGAATCTTTAGCTTTAAATGACTGTAACTGAATCTGTACAGTGACTCTAGACCTGGAAATTCAGAATCTTCAAAAGATGAAGTGCCTCTGGGTGTTCTTTGCAGTTTTTGTACTTACAGCACTCCACTTTTGACTATTTAAACTTCAAACTCCCTTTTTAACTTTGTCACTCACAGTCTGTCCAGGCTGCTAAACCTGCTCTGAAAAAATGCCAGACATATTCAGTCTTTAAAAATACTGCCAAGCAAGTGCTGAATTTTTCAACTCAAAAAAAAAAAAAAAAAGGGAAAAAAAAAAAAAAAGGAAAGCAAAGAGCAGCTTAATATTGGGGTAAATGTTACATTCTCCCCTTTGTACAAAAACTGAGTCCTGAAACTGATGGCAGCACCACAGTTAGAAACGCAACCCTGCCCCTGGCAGAAAATAACATTTCTATTATTAGTATTTCTCAATTCTCCAGTACACAGGCACAGGGAAAGGCAATGGCTTTGCTGCCTGTCAACCTCTCACTTGCACTGCCAGGAATATTCCCTGAGAGTCAGGATGAGCTCTGGAAGCAGAGCAGAAGCTCAGCTCTCGTGGTCCCTAAACAAGGCATGAACTGAGGAGTCAGATTTGCTGTGACCCACTGTGTCCCCTCTCTGATGAGTCCAACAGGATTCTGGGCGAAAAGAAGAGGGAATAATTACCTACTTTCCATCAGCAAGTCTCTGTTTCTCACTGGCAGGAACATTGCTAGGACTAGAACTGCACTGTAATTACAAGCCCGCTCCGAGTACTTTAAGTTCTGCAACTGAGCAGAATAAATTATTGCCAAGAACATCAGAACTGATCCCTCCACCTCTGTAGGGGTGTTCTCAGAAGCAGAAAAAGAAACTGAAAAAGCTGATCATTCACTGGAAATAGTCCCAAAGCCAACTGTGAAAGTAGCCCCAGGAAAGGTCCATAAGGAAGCAAGGAGCTTTTCTGCTCCGAGACTGGGAAAGGATGGAAAGAAAAGGAGGGACCCCAGGTGCCACCCAGAGCTGCCTCTCCTAAAGTGGAACCTTGGAAGTCTCTCCTGAGCCACTGCTTAAGCACAATGGTTCAACATTAACTCAGGGAAAGCATCAAAATTCACCTTAGACCTGAGTGTTCCCTGCAGTTGTGTTTCTGCCAATTCCCAGGGCTTTCATCCTGACAGTGCTGAGCTCTGCAGGCCTCTGATTCTTGCTGGGATTCAGAAATAACATCACCTGCTCTATAAAACTCCTGAGGAGTTCAATCCCACGGCTGCTCCGAGTCCAAGTTCATTCCAGTAAGAGTTCTGAGACTAAATTTAACACTTACACCAAGACTGGGGGATTCATAAAGCAGCACCAGCCACTGCCACTTCCTTCCCTTTGAATAACCAAAGAGCTGCATCAGAGCTGGAAAGAAATGGAAAAGACATTGTCAGATCTTTACAGACTTTCAGAGCTTCTGCTGAATTCACTGAGAAACACCTGCTGTTTATAAATTACTATGGTTTGGCATCTTTTTTTTTTTTTTCTTGAGAAAAAAATTCAATTTCACATGCATGACATCAAAAGTATGTATTATGAACTCAGAAACTGGTTAAAGTATCAAGATTGAATTAATTTCAATAAAAGCAATAAAACTGATGCTGTTGAGTAGTTTCAAACTGTGATTGTCAGCAATGCAAGAACTTGCCAAGATTTCCTGATTTGCTCTTTATTGAAACACAATTGATACTAATTTAATGAATGCAGAAATACTGGCTACAGTGAAGTAATATTATTTAGGAATAGAAAAATACAGACAGCATGCAGACATCACTACCTGGTAACCTTGATGTACAGCTTCCTTCCTTTTGCCTTTAAGACCTCAGAATAGGACAAATATGAAGGCAAGAGCCAGCAAACCAGAGCCTGGACACCTTGAAGTGCTGACCTGACAAATGAATTTCAATTATTCCATCTGATGGAAACTTTATTTCTATTTGTTACCTCTCCCTAAGCAGGAATATAATGAATTCTGGAAAATGCACATTTTCACAAATTGTATTCCTATAGCCACAGATCTCAATTTTTTATTACTTTCTTTTAGTAGGACCAGCTACATGAGATCACAAGGCCAGAGGCTATGTCAAAAAGAAATTGAGTCAGGGGAGACAAGATTTAGCCTTCCCAGTACGTATTTTGAGTGAAAAGAGATAAACAGACCAGACATGATCTGCATTACTAAAATATACCCTCATTATTGTGGATGTGGTTCATGATTCAGCTAGGGAAAAAAAAAGTTACTTTTCAGAGGAATGAAATGTCAGATTTATTGGGCTTTTTTTTTGTTGTTGTTGTTGGTATTTTGGTGTTCCCAGAAGGAAAGAACATATTAATAAGGAGAAAAGGAGACTCAAACCAATTTCCTCCTATAAGGCATCAGCAGGACACATTGCCACCCCATAACTTATGGCCCAGAAGCACCACCTGTCCTTACAGAAGTGTGATTAAAACTAAAACAAATAAAACTTCTCAGATTCTTCTGCAACTGGTAGCAGTGGCCACACTGGAAGGAGAGACGAAGCACCCTCAGGTCTCACTCATGGTCCACTCTACAGTAATGTGGCTTGGAAAAATTTCACACAAAAGGTTCTCACCCTTCCTTTCATCCTCTCATCACAGATCCAGGGCATGAGGCAGCAAGGAGCTTGGTGCATTCAAAGGCAGAATGACAATGGTTTTATCTTCTTGTGAACTTGTTCAAGCTGTTAAAGAAGGGATGATGCAGCTCACGCTTGTAAAGGATTACTCACCAATCCAACCAGTTTCCAGGTTTTTTGCATTCATCCCTGCTTGCCCCTGATAGAACAAATTACACATGAGATATCTGCGTTCTGTAGAATTTAATTAGAAACACTGAGAGAGAAAACAGACATGAGAAAGAATGTTTAATTATTTAACAGCTTTCAGATAACCAGGTTGCTCAGACTCAACAGCAGTCAGACTGTGCTACAGCTGTTGCTTTGAGAGGTTTTAGCTTCCTTTGATTCCTTATTCCATATAAATTGAAAGACACGATAGGCATATTTTAGATCATATTTTCAATTCTTTTTCAGCAGATGATATGGTTAAAGTTCAGCAGCCAGCTTAGAAGAAAAGGAAATAGTGTCTCTGTGAAGTTAATTTGCTAGAAAGCAAAGGGCACTGTCCTGTAGCTGTCCATGACCCTTGTCTGTCACTGCCTTCCCAGGAAGCTGGAAGAGCTCAGTGTGAGGGACGGACAGCAATTTGCAGTACTCAGTCCACAATGTGCACATCCTGCTTAATTTTCAGTGAAATTATGGGCGAAACACTTTTATCTCTAGCTGGGAAACCACAGACATTGTCTTCATGGAGAGCACTACCACTATTCATAAAGAGAAATGCCTGGATTTTTATTTGGCTGAACCTGTCACCCACACAGACACGTAGGAACCAGCCATTACCAGGGATCAAAGCCAGAAAAGTCAGGAGTGAAAGATCAGAATTCCATGAAAACTTGATCATCAGGATGGAATAATTAGTCTGTTCAGTTGCTGGAAAGAGGTGTTGTAGCTGCTAGTTGAGATGGTAATAATTTCTGATAACTTGTTTTTCAGATGACCACGTGTCTAAAGAAAACGAGAGCATTAAATTGTTTTCTGGCTACAAAGCAGCCATCTGAAAGAAACTTTTGAGCTCTTTCAGCTTGAACCAGGCACAAACTCAGAATGTGAAAGGAAAGGTCCTTCTCTTGGGCCAGACACACACCTGGAATGGTGGAATAAAAAGCTGGTGAATGCAAAAGTAGCAGTTACCTCACTGCAGCTACTCTGCTAATTCCTCTCCGTTTTACACAGTGTGCAATTATGTATTTTCATTATTTAGCCTTCTGCAGATGTGCAACCATAAATTTAATTATGCATTCTTCTCAAAATGAAAGTTATAATGATATATCAAAAATGAAAATTGCAACTGTGTATCACTTTCATCCTTTTTTCATTTATTCCATGTCATTACTCATTTTTCCACATGCATTATTCTGCCCAATACTGTGTAAGAAAATACAGTAGATATAGGGAGTCACATATACCATAATGGCAACAATTTTATTTACAAAGACATGAGCAAGATTGCTGTCCATATAGATTTACACAGAGCTCATATTAATATAAAATAAACTGTCTACAACTTTGAAAATTGAAGTTATTTAAAAATTTATAAGCTTTGTGATCCTCAGCCACTTTTCCATGATTATCTCATCTGTATTTCAAATTAAAGGTGTTGTAAATTATTATAGATCAAAACTGTGGGGTATTTTTTTTTAAACTCTGTATCAAAGGTAATCATCTTCTCATGATGTAAAATAAGTTGTAAGTAAAATACATGAGGGTCTAAATTTTATTCTGGAAGCTGTGCTGAGGCTGAGTTTGAATAAGTAATCTTGGTCTCTTTAAAGAATTATTTTACTTGACAGAAAACAAAACGTGGGGGTAAAAAAAGTCAGGAAAAAAACATTTTATAAAGTGATATGCAGTGGAAGCCCAGTGACCTTTTTGTATTTTGATGATTCCCAGTTGCTCTGTAATGCCATAAAATAGAGAAAAATTAGTTTATTCTTTTGAAATCATTACCAAAATTCACTGGGCCATTAGGCAGCAGAGGGATCTCTTGCTCGGGAACACTGAAATGCTTCATTCTCTGCATCAGACAAGTTGCTCCACCACCACAAATTCTGAAGTAGGTGTTATGCTGGCACTGAGCAGGAGATTGCTTTTTCCTCTCATGACCAATAGTTCAGAGAAAATTTTCAGCACTGATAAAACAAGTGTATTTTCAATTTGAATTACTCAGAATGTTCTCCTGACATCAAAATAATCCTGTTTAACATTCAGGGGTTTTGTGACGATTACAGTTTCACTTCTCATTAAGTTCCTGAGTATCATGCACTTAAATTCTGTTTCAGATAACAGAATCAAAATCTTCACTGCAACAAGGCAAGCACCTGATATTATAAAAATCACTGTTTTCCAAAGCATTTCCTGACAAGTTGACTGAAACAAGCACTTTCTCATGAGAGGTTCCTGTTTTGCTAAATTACCACCTTCAACAACAAAAATGTCTCTCAAGAAGTCTTGTATTTTTTTAATGAAACCTATCTTTCCAGTTTCTGTTAATACCTCTCTACAAGAAGCAAACTCTTTTTCAAAAGGCAATTTTCCCACATTTCAAGACTTATATCTGAAATTATGACATGTGTCAAAGCACCCTGTACTTCAGTGTCTGGCTGTGAAGGGTTCTGGGACATTCCTACCTTGTAAAACCCAACATGAAATTGGTCAGTTTTGTCAATGAGTGAAATGTAAAAATGGACTGGTCCTCCAGTTTCAAATGTTTAACACATCTGTACAACCAAGAGAGGATGAACATGTAACAATGTAGAGGTAAATTGCACATGTTGGTGGCTCATTTTCTAAATCCACACCACAGACACGTTTCTTGGGATCTGCTCAACATTTCCTTTGTCCCTTCCACAGAAATCTCTTCCTTAATTTTTGTTTGCAGAAAATTAAATATGTCTGGTTAGAGCAGAATGCCCCACAGGAGCATCTAAAAAGTGCTGCTTCTTTGCCCATGACTAATAAGGAATAAAACCCTCCAAATCAACCTTTTATTGTCATCACAGTAACAAAAAGTTATGTTCCGTGTTTCTCTCCATTGCTGCTCATTGTTTTCCACACTCAGAATTCCTCTTTGTCAATGTGACAAAATCTCCTCACCAATATGTCAGACATGCTTTAGTCAAACCTTCTGGAAAAAAAAAAGAGGAGGGAAAGGTGACTTCTCAAGCTGTTAAAAATATCAACATTTCCCAGCATCACCTTCATTCATCTCCCACACACTCACCAACCCCTCAAAACATGGCGCCAGAAAGTCCTGAAATTCCAGCCACAACAACCAGACACACTCAGAATCCCAGAGTCACAGACTGGTTTGGGTTGGGAGGGACATTAAAACCCACCCCAGGTTGTTCCAAGCCCTGTCCTGGCCTTGTGCTAAGGATGTTAATGGTGGGTAATGCCCAGGGCAGTGTTTGTGGGCGTGTGTTTAGTAGGATGAGCAACTCAAGCAGTGCTGGGAAAGCTAAAGGCACTTCTGCCCGTGTTTGACTGACCTGACTGATCCAGATTCCAGTACAAAACTGATGTTTTCCAGTGTGATTTGCACAGCACATTTACTTCTTCTGAAATAATGATGCTTTTGCCAGAGGCAGGGGATAGGATTGTAACCCTCTGTGTGATTAGAGGAGTAGAAGTCACACTGGAAGTGACCCTTGTTCACCTCTCTTGCTCTCTTTCTTAAGAAATCAAACATCATTAAATACTTGGTTTTAATCTCATTGGACTTAAAATAAATTATTATGACGAAAGATCAATGTGCTTTACAAAATAGAAAGAATAATGACTTTACAGAATTCACAGTCAATCTTGTGTGGTTGATTTCCTCCTTGAAGGCATATTTCATTTAAATAGATTTCTAAAAGTTGGTTAATGTAAGACTAGATCTATATGTAACATATCAGCCCTTAGCTCTATTTGAAAACAAGACAATAAAATTTGCAATGAAAAATAGTAATTAAATATTTATAAGATTTCTTCATGCCTGTTTCTCGAATCAATCTTTGGAATCATCATTTCTCATAGATTTTATAGCCCTATATTTTATCATTAACAATCACTGAATACTAAAATGAAGTTTCTTCCATGACAGGGAAAGAAACAAAAACCAAAAACCTACAAACTCATCCTAACAATCAACCAATAAACAAACAAACAAAAAATCAAAACAACCCAAAACCAAACCAAAACAAACAAACAAAAACCCAAACATAATTCTGAAGTTAAATCATTGTTATTCACTTGGGAAAATTATTCAAGATCAAAAATCTGTAGGAATTTTCAATAGCTGCACTCCTAATTTTCTTCAAGATTTCTGAACATGCTAATTTTATTGCTGTGAACAGTTAAACTGATTTTGGTCAAACTATTCCAAGTAAAGTTAAATGTGGGACAGTCTGTAAGAGGTCCTGAATCACCTCAACAGTGTGTCTATTTTGTGTTCTGTTTTTTACTATCTCTCCAGTTCCAGGTAAATCTGATGGTGTGAAGGATGTGGCAGTATGAAGTAGGGTAAAAAAATATGAAATTTTATTAATATTTTTATTCATATCAACAGCTCCAATCTTCACTCAAATGCAAATATTGTCAAAATACACATATATATTTGTAATATATCTTACAACAATATACATAGTCACCAGGCTTTAATCAGGAAGGTACTGATTAAAGTACCTTCTCTCCTGTCTAGAGAAGGATAAAAAGCAGAAATGCCTTGTTCACAACTGAGTTTACCATAGAGAAAGTTGTTTCAGTCACTGTCTGTGCAGCAGGAAAGGACATAATTTTTTATCTGCAGTTTCTAGACAATCATTAAGGGCTCAACTGCCAGTCTTTGCCTGGCTGTAAATTGGACAAAGTGATTTTCCATTCCCAAACAGAATGAGAATTACCAGACAATGGTTATCCCAACAAAATTCCATTATAAGTACAAGGTGTCAGGGAGCACAGGAAATGCAACCAAATTTAGGAAAATCACTGCAGGCCTAATGAAAGAAAAGAACAGGTAGAACAATCAAAAGCTCTGTCTAAAAACATTTGAGTTTCATATTAAAAAACCCTCATATATCAAAAGATATGACTTCTGTCATATCTTCCCATTGCAACAAGTTCATTTTCTGTTTGTCTGACAGTAACTTGTCCTGCAAAGAGGCAAAACACTTAAATGGAGCATTCATTCCTCTTCCCCAGTGGACATCTGCTCCTTGCAGAGATTTCCAGAATTCTCTTCCTGAATTTTTTGTTTTTTTAAGGCCAAGTGACTGTGCAAACATTTTCCCAATGGAAAGCAGCCAAAATATACTCATGTAGCTAGTTTAAATTCATTTGCTGTAAACGTGTTATTCATTCTTCACCTTTTCAAGTGGTACGTGCTTGTGAGGGGAGTGAACAGGATTAGCCCAGCATGTATGAATAGATTTTCATAATTAATACAGTATTTGAATTCTTAATCCTTGTATGCTTTAGGTGAAAATTTCTTAAGGCATTCATGAAAAACAGTCTTGCAAGACTTTGAGAGAAATGTTTCTAAGAAATGGATAGCACAGACAGTAACATGCACTTTTCCAGAGATTCTTTTCTTCTGAATTATTTTAATTGTGCAAAGACTGGATAAATGTTTAGCAAGTGTTTTTTATAAAAGTGATCTGGAAGTATAATATGAGAAGCACTCAGTTAGAAGAAAGTATCACATACCAGGCAAATCAACTCTTTAAAGCTCGACACACTGTCATGATCTTATCTACACAGTAGAAATAGAAAACTGGATGTAGATTATATTTGAACAATAAAAAAAAACACCAAAAAGTTGGTTCTAAATATTTTGCATTGTAAGCTTTGTGGCTATAGTTAATTATTTTGATTAGATGAGTGAATAGGCTTAACAGCTAGTTAAAACATAGAGTTTCATTAAGCACTAAATCAAAACAGATGAGAAACATCAGCTCTGAATGCTGTGTTATTGCAGGATCCCTAATGGTGTCCAAGATACCAGATGCAGGTGTCTGAGTTCCCTCCCCTAAAAATTGTTTCATTAAAGGATGCCATATGTTTTAATTCAGTGATTTTCAGCTGTAACACATACTTATTTCTAATAGTGACACAGCAATATTTTGGACTGCTAATGAATCAAGTGAGGTACTGATTCACTTGTCTAATTGAGGGATTTACTTCACATTAAAAGGCCTCCTTGCATTTTCTTTGTCCTTTTGTTAGTAAGCACAACTTGAAAAGTGTTCAGCTTATACTTCAAGAATTTTTTCCATTTAGTTCAAGAGGTGGAATGTTCCTTTGAAAAGTTCCTTTTTACTATTATAAGTGTGTATTTCAATCTTTGTGCTGTCTTATGACTCTGAATTTTAAGAAATTGATTTTGGAGGGTTATTCTCTTCTCAGAGCAAAACATCTAACGAAGAGCACGTCTTATTATAAAAGTCCAGTGATTTCTCTCTCACAATCCACAGTTCACACCTTTTTCAGGCAAAAAACTGCTAATTGAGGCATCCTACTGTGGAGCTGAAAGAGCTGCAGCTGGATTATCCACCCCTGTGCTAATGAGCAGTTCAGCTGCAAGAACACCTCCCCTGTGAGGAAAGGCCGAGAACTGGATTTGCTCATCCTGGAGAAGAGAATCCTTGGGGTGACCTCACTGTGGCCTTCCCTGAAGGGGCTGCAGGAAAGATGGAGAGAGGTTCTTCATAAGGAATGAAGTGAAAGAACAAGGGCAGGGCTGGCTGGGATCTTGGCAATGAGGAATTGTTCCCTGGCAGGGTGGGCAGGCCCTGGCCCAGGGTGCCCAGAGCAGCTGGGGCTGCCCCTGCACCCCTGAAATTGGATCCCTGAGGTTGGACACTGGGGCTTGGAGCACCCTGGGATGGTGGAAGGTGTCCCTGCCATGGCAGGCTGGCACTGGATGGGCTTTAAGGCTCCTCCCAACCCAAACCAGTCTATTTGCTACCCCCTGCCATAGACTGAGACATTTTTCACTGCTCAGGGTCCTGTCCCACAGCTACTGCCATGACCTAGGGCTCTGTATATACCAGACATGCCTCACAAAAATGCTATTTGGAGGGAAAAAAAAAAGGGTAACTTTCTCTTCCTCACTTCCACAACCAGTTAAATATCACAGAATGCATAGGCCTGTGCACAATGTTGTTGGGAAAACCTGCAAAAATTCAAGTGCATGAAGGCATCTGACTCTTGAAAATAGCACATCAGGACAGGTAAGAATAAAGAGATTAATAGCATTAATGCTTTGTGCCACCTCAATGCTTTGTCAGGCTAAATATTTCATTAAATATTTTATATGTAGCACATAAAAAATGTCAAGGTATTGGTATGAATAACTCTAGGAGATTACAGAGTGGGGAGTTGTGAGCTGAGTTGTACTTAGGGCAACTGAACAAGAATCGTGTTCTCTGCTCTGTGCCAAAATCCTGACAGCAAAGAGAAGGTCTAAAGGTTTTAGAGGCTTTCAGAATGGACTGAACACTCCCATCCAAAAGGAAACATGACTCACCACGTCCTGCCACAGGCTACTTGTGTTGGATACATGTTTTTCCTGCTGATCTGGGTGTCCTGAGTGTGTGACAGCTCCAGACCTGTCCAGTGCCTGCTGGACTGTGGGGACACATTCATTTATTTACAGATGCTGTGCATTATTTTTTTTTCTCTCCAGTAAGCCCTGCACATCTCTATCAATTCCAAGCAAAATTCTGGATGCCAAGTCACCACAGGGTATGTGTCAGCGTTTGTTAAACACACTCTGTACACTCTCATTAATTTTACATGGCTGTGGTTTCACTGTTGGGGAAATGCAAATGGCAGCACATGGCATTGCCCTGTGGGGAAACGAGGGAAACACTGAATATTTTAGTAATGCAGGATTCATTTTTCCTGCTTTCATAGACTTCTTTGCATTCTTTTGCTGTATGGATGGCTTCTGTGCCACTTCTTACCTGCCTAAGGCACTCCTCTATAGACAGGATTTTTTACACATGACTTACAAATCTCTGAATTTTAAAAACAATGAAAGATAGGCTCTCATGGCAGGAGAATACTTCTGGAAAGAAGAAAACAACCCTTAAAAAAACCCCACCAAAATCCTTCTTCCCTCTGTATCTGTCCATGAACTTTGGAGGAAGGCTCACACAGCATTTCAGTTCTTAAGTTTGCATACTCTCAGTCCAAATTCCCTATTTTATTGCTTGAGAGACAGGATTAGAGTGGAGTTGCACGAACATCCTGCTTGATTTGTAAAGATAAAAGGAGCATTCCTCTTGCAGAAGCTGTTTTCACTCTGATGTGGGAATAAATTGCAGCTGAGCATTTCTGTGGCCAATTGATGTTCCCAGAGAGGAACAGCAATCAGGGCTGGTGAGGCACAAGGCTGATGTGATGTCAGGGGAGCATCAAGTGGGGAGGACTGGGCAAACCTGCTGCTCTGATGGAGCACATTTGTCCTAATTTCAGTTTGTTACAGTCATCCTCTGCATTTTTCTGCCCATTTTCACACTATTCTCTTAGGATTCCTTTACCAGCAAAACCCCTGAGCATGAAAAGCCCATCCTTTGGAGATCCCATGAATGTAGAAGGTTGCTCTAAGAAAAACACCTGTGACAATTTGTCTTCCATTTGAGCCCTTTGTCTCGTGACCATTTTAAAAGCCCAACATTGAATGCACCTGCTGTATTTTCCATGGGCAACAGTTAATTTATGTTTTCTTACCTGATGTCAGCCAGAAATGATGAAATGTGAGAAAACACAAGATGTACAAACACCATTCAGCCCAGGGACTCAGCTTCCACTGAGAACTAAATATACTCCTTTTTCTACCTCACTAGCCTCTAGACATTCAGCAGCAGCCAGCTCCTTTCCCAGCATTTTACATTTTCAGAGGTTTTCAGTGTGTTGTGGTGGTTTTTTTTAACAACATCCTGCTTTACTTCTTGGTAGTTTTGATCCTGTTATAAACGGTACATTTATCACTCCCAGATGTGAACAATACTAGGTTAGGCACACATGATAGGAGGGACTCTGCTTTTCACTTCACTGTAAAAAAAATCAAACACTTCACTGTAAAAGAAAAAAAGAATTAAAAAAAAAAGCAGAACAAACCACACAAAAAACCAACAAATTAAAACACACACACACAAAATACTATTTAAAAAAACCCCACAAACAAACCAAAAACCTCCCCACAAAACTACAGAAAAACTTAACTGAACAACTGCATTTCCATTCAGAGTCATAACTTGGGAAAAAGAAAGGCTCTAGACTAAGTGATCAAATAATATAAAGACTACATTTATGACAGCTCAAGGAAGCCAGGGTCATAGATGTGCCTCTGGAACAGCTGTGAAGATAGCATTGCACTAACAGAAATAAAAAGTTGAATAAGTTTTAATTATTTCTAAACCTCTGGCCAAAAATAATACCCATTGTTGGATACGTGGCTTTTTTTTAATAATGATTTAAATTCATTGTGTCTTGAGGATATGCTCAAGGGTCATAGCACCATGAGGATGCATTGCAACTAATTTTAGAATGTGAAAAAAACTGTGTTTAATCATAAAAAGGAGCAGTACATTTTGGATTCTGTTTTTTGTCACAATGTACTTAGAACAGAATTCCACTTATAAGAAAAGGAAAATAAGTTTTGTATTAATTACTCAGTAACCAGCACTGTACCATGCATGATTTACTCAGCATGGAGTATTTAGTATGCACGTGGATCAGTACCCAAAATAATAAATGTCAGTAGCACATGGCTTTAGAAAAAGTTAGAAGATACTAAATTTAAAAGAATAGAATGTATTATTCTCTCAATATAGTACAAAATTGTATTGTCAAGCTTGCTGCCAAAAGAATTGAAGAGTGGGATTTTTAGAATTTAAAATAGAATAAGGCATAAAACATTTTGCTGGTGAAAATGATGTCATTTTTCACAAATTTTTTTCCTCTAATTTTGAAGATTTTCCTATCAAAGCTAGAGGCCTTGAATAGTCATCACTCCTTCAAACAAAAGCTTTTCCTCATAGTCTCTCAACATACTGTTTTTGAAATTTTTGGCAAGCAAACATTTTAATTAAAGAGAAACTATAACCATAGAGGAAACAGATGAAAATTAAAGTAGCATAGCGAAAATATAATTTTTGGGCCTGGAAACAGATGCTGAGAACTGATTTTTACAACACAAAATCTGTTTACAGATTTTACAACTTCAAAATCTGCCCACCTTTTCCTCTTTATTTCTGCCCTTCCTTTCCTCCCCCATCCACACAGACATTAAAAAGGAATGAACACCAACCTTAAAATGGGCAAATCAGGGTATCTGTGACTTTTCCTCAGGTATTCAAACCATTGCTTTTGGCCAAGTTCCAAATTTTCCTTTCTTGCTCATAATCATGATTTGGGAGTTATGTTAAATTGGAATCTCCAAAATTTTGGAGGTTTTTTCCTCTGTTGCAAATACTATATAAAACTGTAAAACAAGTAAAAATAAAGAGAGAATAAAAATCAATAATTCCATAAACAGGACTGGAATGAAACTTATTTTACTTGTATGATATTCAGTAAAAACATTCTCTTCTGCCAGTTCCAGAATTCTACCAAATGAAAGAAAAAGTTAAAGCGTTTATTTGGATATTTTCAACTGCTTTCATACATATGCATAATGCAATTGGTTTCCTGCTAGTTTGATTGTAGTAATTTATCTTGTACACCACAAAAATAAAAATAGCTCCTGGGGAGTTTAAATTGTCTGGCAATGAAAATTATATGGGAGCAAAAGTCTATTATCTGCCAATGCTGGAGAAATTAATGCTTAAATAAGGTTAGTATATCTAAACACATTAAATCACCTAAAATTTTGCCACTCATAATATTTGATCATTGTAAAAGACCAGTGGTCAATGATCTGTCAAAGAAATAAAATGAGAAAGTATAATTTATTTGTTTGAAAGATTTCTGGGGGGAAAAAAAGAAAAGTAATTTTAGAAAAATATTGAATGCCTTTCTGTATCACAAGTCAGTGTTGAGTAGATGTCAAGCAGTACTTCCTAATTTTAGTTCTATTTAGAGTAGCAAGAGTTTCTCCCACATTTCCTTCTGGATTTGGGGAATTCCTTACTCTGAAGCTCCACTGGGCATTAGTCCCCAAGTTTAAACATTATTTTTCTCACATTAATACCACTGTGTATTTATCCAGTGAATTTAATAAAGATGATCCCTGCTGACAACTAAAACAGTCAAGTCTTTGACTCTTTTCTCTATCAAAAAATCTCCATCAGATCTGTGACTCATTCACAGACAAACTGGAGGTTTTCATTATCCCTGGCTAAACCAACACAAAATATCTGCTTTACAGGGAGTTTTTCACCGCGAGAAAATTCACCATTTTCTTTGGTACCTCTGTCAGAGAAACTTTTGGATCACACATACATTTTTTCATCATTTTTTCAGTTTTTTCTACTCCAGCAGCACATTATTATTTCAGTTGGTATGTAAGGCTAAAACCAGTTCCTGATTGTTGATTCAGAGAGAGATTGTATTTTCTACCTCAAGGCACAGTGGATTTTTCCTTCTCTGCTTTCTAGGGGAAAGGGATGGAGGATCATTCCTGCAGACTCATTTTTCTACGGGTTTTTCCTCATCATCAAATTATCTGAGTAGAGAATCTCACACTGTTTAATGAATGTCAAGACATATGGAATAGACACAGTCTTACCTTCTAGATAGTACCAATTAATTGATGATTAATTGAATTGAAATTTCTCATACTTTGTGAAAGATGCTCTGAACAGAACTGTGACTACTCCTGGTACCTGATTTTTAAACACAGAATAATTTCAATCACTCTGTGCTGTCTTGCTCCCCCATTTTCAATCAAGCTCATACAAACCCCCGTTGCTGCTTAACACTTTCACTGGTTTTAAGAAGTGAAAAGGTTAGGAATAAAGCACCATATTTCTACAGATTCCAGAAGAATCATGCCATTTCTTTGGCTCTGAGCAGAGAGTGATGCAATTCACAGACCAGGTGATTAGAGCACTTATTGGAAGGGCAGAGAGGTTTTTATTGTAGTGACTTTTCAGTCTTTCATTCAATCTGAATTGGCTTCAAATGACAAAATTATACTTTAAAATGCCTTTTATCCTGAATGTTCTCCAGGCAAATGGGCATCAGGGTTCAAATCAGCACAAACAGAACAAGGTATTGAACAAGTTTCTATTTGAGTGTCAGTCATTACAATAGTGTTAAAAAGCACTGACCTGCTTTAGCATCCTCATTTGGCAAATTCTTCTCAGAATTTATTTCAGCTGCTTCACTTTCTTTAAAGATTTGTGAAAAGAAACATTTTGTCTTGGGCTGAAAGGACACAAGAGAGCTCTGGTCATATTTCTTTCCCCCTAGAACCTTCAGTGGCAGCATTAGGGGGTGGATTCTGCAGACTTTGTGTCTGTGAAACTGATGACAAGCTTTGTTGTTTTGTTGTTTCCTTGATTTAACTCAGATTGCATTGACATTGTCAGAAATTTAAATTGACATTTAACACCAGTGATAGTCACTTGTTACTGGCAAATTTTGGTTTAAGAGTTCAAAAATTACTCAAACTCTTAAGGTCTCCTCTTGAGGTTAGATACAGGCAAAGGTCTCCCTGTAGCTCTGCAGGAGGAACAGCTACCAGCACTTGACTGCAGCCCATTCCCAATTTAACTTTTCCATGTTCTCACAGTCCCCTGATGTCTGGTGAAATCACCATATCTGCTGCCAATGAGACCAGTGGCATTAGTCATCAAATTTTCATATTATTTAATAAAAGCTTTAGAGGATTCAGTGTAATCTGGGAGCAACATCTGCAGTGTCTCAAAAACTTGAATTATTAACTTCACCATTTTAGCATCACAACCTTTGGTCTGCACCAAAGGGTCTTTGTGAAACACGGTAATTAAGCAACACCTTCCCACTTTTAATGGAGATGGATAATGAGTTTCTAACAAGAATGGATGATGTCTCTCATTTCTGATTAGAATGAGTATCCCCAGGGAGGGATAGCCACCCTAAACCTGGGTATGAAAGAAACCAACCTAGGCCAGACATAAAGGTTAACCTTAACCTCTTCAAAAAGCTGAGGAGGAAAAAAAAAAAAAAAAGAAAATAAGAAAGGAAATTGAAAAGGAGCACCAAAATGCAGCAGGTATATTTTCTCATCATGTCATCAGACTTGAAAGGGGTGCTTAGTCATGGAGTAAACAACTTCCTTCAGCAAGCACATAAATCTGCCCTGTACATCCCTTACTGCTCTGGGAAAGAATAAATTTCTGTCCTGGCCTTCAGGTCTTCGTGTGCTGTGTATTATGCCTGAAGCATTTTTTCATTGTCACATTCTTAAAACTTTATTTGGGTGTTTTCAATACATTCCTTTTCTGGTAGCTCTAAAACCTTATTAGGTATGACGAAGGCTGATTTTTTAAAATCTGTGTTATTGAAAAAGAACTTCTACAAAATTAAAGCCTACTATCAATCTTTACATTTATTTCCTTAAGTTAGGGTTTTTCTTGCTATGCCTTTTCTATTTTTCAACAAGTAGAATATATATCAATTGAAAAGTTGAGCATGTGAACAAGTGAACCTAGCATACTACAGCTTACTGTATTCTTCTAATTACTCTTCAATTTTTAAATAATTTCCTATATCTAACTTTAATTACTGTCAGTGGAAAAAAATATTTTCCTTTAATTAAAATACAAATTTTACCCAAACAAAAGTTTGGCAGAGAACAAATCTGGTAACCTCAAAAAATAAATAGACACTTCCTAACAAAAATTTCTTAAGCAATCAATAGTCCTAGGCCATTTTGCAGCCAACAAATATTGCAAAGTGTTAAATTCCAGATTGCTGAATTAAGAAAAAAGTACATTGGTGCTCATGTTTTAAGTTTTGATAGCCAGAATTTTTCCAAGAAAATAAGCCTTCCTGATGAGCCTTAAATGATATCTAGCTGGCTTTACCCAGTATACAATTTTTCTCTGACTCTTCATAAACAAAATCAATATATTTAATTTAAAAAATAAAAATTGCATACTTGTCTTGCAGGTTGGGATGTTGGACAATATCGAAAAGCCTCATCTTGTAAGTCCTGGTGACTTGGGAGAATCAGACCATATTGTGCAATTTTCTGCAAAACCACAGGAAAACTCTCTATACAGCCCTAAGCTACCATCTTCTGTGAAAAACAAACAAGCAAACAAAACAAAACCCAAGAGCAACAAGCCAGACTGAAACAAAGCAAGAAACATCCCTGGTATCTGGAATAAATTTACATTCATGTGCATTTCTTACGTCTCTACAGACGCTGATAGCAGACAAGCTTCCTCTGGAAATAACCTGTGCTAGCAGAGAAAGAATAAACCAGGCATAATTCTTGGGCAGATAAAACAATCATCAAGAACAGAATCTGTTCTGCAATCCTCATCTTGTAAAGTACTTATGTATTGGTACTTTAAAAGAACCTGGAGAAATAAAGAGCCATCATTTGTGGCACTTTATCTTCTTTCCATTTCCTGGTACCAGGAGCTTGTGGGTATTTATGTTTCATCTGCATGGAGCTCCATTGCACAGCTAATGTAACCTGCACTAATAACTACACCCTGGAATTACTGCTGTGGAAATGTCTTTCCACAAAACCAACACCTAACAAAGCACTGCCCGTGACGAGAACAGCTACGGCTGCCCCGGTTTTGATTTCTCTGCTTTGTGTGGAGCTCAAAGACACCGTGGCACAGTGAGAAATGCCCTGGCTGCCCATCTGAGCCCCTCCCTGAGGTGCTCAGAGCATCCCTCCCTCCTGCACAGCTGCACCTGGAGTGCTGCTCCTGTGCCACTGGAGACCAAGCTGTGATGCCACCCAGAGATGCTCCAGCCTCAGCAAACAGGGATGCCCTATCACCAGCAAATGGCACCAATCTCAGGATGAAGGAATCTGTACTGAGGCTGAATTTTTAAAAAAACATATCCAGACAGCACAAATATGTAATTCTGTTTAAATATGTTTAAATATGTTTAAATATTTCCATGTGATTTTGTCTAAACATATCTTTCTTAGACATCAAAGGAGAGGGGTTTGAAAGAGCAAAACCTTTTAAAGATGTTTACTTCTAAAAGTACTGTGAAGTACACATCTCTTGGGCAATAGACTTGCTTGTAATAAGGTACAAATCAGTAAAAATACACTGAGTCACATTTCTGTACATGGGCTATCCTCTAGCTTTAGGCACTGCAAACATCTGCTGTATCTACTGTACATCATCAGTCTACTGATGTTATAGTTTTTACTGTGGATTTTAAGTGTGGTATTTAAAGGCAGCAGATGTATATCTGAGGATTCTTTTCAAAGAATGATTACAGCTATGGAACATGCTTGGCAGATTTATATACCTTCAGTTTTTATGGGTTTACTCTTAAATGTGAAATACGTAGGCCAGAATTGTTCAGATACCAGGCTGTGCTCCCAGCAAAAAATCTTAACTTTTAGCTTTATATGTGGGTTGTTTGGGCAGAGAAACACACACTGTGCCATAACAGAACAGGTTATTTTGATTGCAGGCAGTACAAGACAGTCCTGTGAATTCAGGACTTTATATTTTACACATTCCCACAATGCATCCAATGTTGGAATTAACATCTCTGTTAAAAAAGCACAACTACATCAGGAGTTACTTATAAAGAAAAAGAACAAAGAGCTTTCATAACACATTTAAAAAGGATTGAATATTGCAGCTTTTGGATTCAACATGGAAATGGAATATAGTCTGGGGGCTGTGCAATAGGGGAAATGGAAGAAACAGGTGACAGCACGTGGGAATGTTTATTTATGCCTATATGGATCCACAGGGAATGCTTTATTTACCATCCTTTTGCAGAAAGAAACTATTTTCCATTATTCATCCCTTTCTCATTCATAACCCAAAAAGAGAAATGCTGATTTCTGCTGACCTTTGGCCAGGTGGGTTAAAGGGGGATGTACCCAAATATGCACTTGGACATCATCTGGATCAATTTTACCAATTATCCTAGCTGAAACTGCTGTTGGAAGAACAGCAATTTAGGAAGGAGAAGGTTTGCAAATGCCTACCTAAATTTTGTGAGCCATACAGAGTTCTACTCCATATATTTTAACTAGAAATAATTATGTGAAATTCAAAGTTCCTGGGAAAAGACATGTTTAATTTCCTTTTGTTTCTTATTTCCATTGCAATCAGCACAAAGCAATAGATACTGTAGGACTAAGCCTTTTAACTAATATTCTGGGGAATAGCAAAGAATCATGAAGTACATATAAAGGTCAGGCATTTCTTTTCCATGTACAGATTGTGTGCAAACTGATATTTCAACAAAATTCCTCACAGTTGCCTAAATGAAACACATGGCTGTGCCTGTGTTTGAGAACATTCCTGTTAAATTTTCAGACACATCAATGGGTTTTGGCCTGAACCTTGCAAATTCAGAACCTGTTGTTCACCCAAGGCAGCTAAAAGGATCCAACAAACTCCCAAGGAAATTTAAGTTACTATTTGTTCCTGAAGTCACTTGATCCCAGAAGTCTCTGCTTAGGTATAAATACCTACTAAAGCACTATGCAACTAAGAGCTGTGTTTCAGGTTTATTAGTAGTAGCAGTAATATTAGTATAATTATTCTGGTCATTCTTTATGATCCATTCACACCCACACAAATGCATAGGCTGTCTCTGAGGGGGAGAAAAAAGAAAAGAATAAAAGAAAACAAAAAAACTAGGAGATGGAAGGGGAAAATGAGAAAGAGAAGGAAAAGGAAAAGGAAAAGGAAAAGGAAAAGGAAAAGGAAAAGGAAAAGGAAAAGGAAAAGGAAAAGGAAAAGGAAAAGGAAAAGGAAAAGGAAAAGGAAAAGGAAAAGGAAAAGGAAAAGGAAAAGGAGGAGAAAGAAGGAGAAGGAGAAGGAGAAAGAAGGAGAAGGAGAAGGAGAAAGAAGGAGAAGAAAAGAAAAAGAAAAAAAAGGAAAAAGGAAAAGGTGTCCATATAAAAAAAGCTGTTCCTAGGAGAAAATGTAGTTTTTAAACACTGAAGGAGTTTTCCCACAAATATGCAAGTTCTTACTTCTTATACTCTATGTATTTATTACACAGAGTAACTTACTAACACTAGGGTTTATGGGAAATACTTCACAATTTAGAATTCATTCTGGATGTTTCAAATTGTGGATGTCTCTGATGAGATAAGCCTTTTTAAAAGCATTACTGTATGTGTGTGACTGCTCAGGATTTCCTGAAAATCCTGCAAAATTGCAACTCTCTCCTCTTTTCAAGAAACACTACCAGGAGCACTGCATTTGTATTATTTAAAATGTTATTTCTCCAACAGAACAGAACTGAGTTGGATACATTTATCAAAATTGGTAGCTATTTGGTTTCAAAAAACCCTACCAATTAATGTTGCTGTGATGTATTGATTTTCTCCTCAGTTTTTAATGAGGGCATGTAGAGCAGTAGAGCTTGGGCTTGTGGCTGTAAAAGACAGAAAAATATTCTAATTGGGTAAAAATATAGACTTACACACTGTCAAAATATGATTTCCACTTAGCTCCACTGTTCACTTACATAACCTCAGCAAATTAAGACAAACTTCAAACTATTGCAGTGGAGGAAGCTTTGAAGCAAGAAGTGTACTAAAAAAATATATAAAAAACCATGACTGAATAAGTAAAAGACTGAAAGTAGATAATAAGGCACCTGCTCTGCAATTATCAGTGATTCAAGGGTCTTAATGGATGCCTATGGAGTTCCTAAGTTAAAAATATTTTTTAGAAATTTATTAATTATTAACTATTATTAATTTTTATGCATTTTGAAAAGGCTTTAATAAGTTAAGAAATAATGCCTCTTGTTATACACACCCCAAATTTTCCAGAGGAACTTTGGATAAGCCCAGAATGAGCAGAAATTCAGGGACAATGGTGTACTTAAAGCTCAACCTCCCACTGTGTTTAGTGCACAAGTCACACCAAATTCCCAACAGAGGCACTTCAGTCTCACACACCTTTTCTGAACATACCAAGCTTTTGTAGTTGAGCAGGTCCCACCTATTAAAAACATCTGTCAGGTGAATATTTTAAGCCTATAAGTGAAGGCTTTCAACCACACAATTTTTTTTTTTTTTTACATGTTCCTCTCATTTGCCATTTTTGTCTGAGTTTCCCTTCCAACCATCTCCTCCACTCATTTATTCGCTGAATGGCTCATCCTCCATCATTCACATTTCTTTTCAACCTTCATTCCAAAACCCCTTTTACCTCCTTTTTCAGGAATACTATAGCTGGGATAAATCAACATTTACACATTGCATTTGAGCTCTTATAGAAATGTATGACTGCCTCGGAAAACAACTCGAAATTACGATGAACTTATGCCTGCAGAAGAAAAAAGTTCTGTAGGGCTAGAGAGCATTGAAATAATCACCACTCCTAGGCTTTTTTTTCTTAAAAATAGAAAAGAAAATCTGTATTTATGCTCTTTCTAGAAAATTCTTTTTTAAAAAGTAGAAAAAAAAAAAAAAGAGGAAAAAAATATCAGTATTTACATAGAAGTGAGACATTTGGTAGCTAAATACTGGGAAATAAAGACAAATATAAAAGCTCCAATCCAGTCCCAAGGGTAACAAGTAGGAAAGATGTTCCGGGAATGGAGAGACCCTGGACATTTCTTAGAGAAATTTAATTTAATAAACCCTGTAAATTGCAAAAGACACCAAGCAGAATATTCTGAAGGCCCACAGAGAACCTACCAAGAATTCATAAGAGAAATAATATGCATTAACCAAGGTGAAGATTTAAAGAGCTGTGCATAGGAGAAGCACCTCAGTGCCTGGAAGTGAGTATAACATTCACTATAAAATTAATTAAAGACCTGTCTCTTTGGTACCTTATTGTAGCACCAAGATTTGGCTCCTTAGGAGCAAGACACCACAGAAGATAATGCAGCTCTGTGAGACTCCTGACATTGGTATGACAGGAAGAAACTAATCTAAGCCTAAGACAATTTGCTGACAGGATTCACAAAGAACATTTTAGCAATATCCTTCTCAAATCCAGAAGGAAAAAAGAAAAGGGAACAAGAAAAGGAAAAAAAAAAAAAAAAGAGAGACTGTTTCAATGAAAGATAAAACTCAATACTAGCAAATGACAGACAGGTGAATTAGATAAAATTAATAGCATGAGAAGGAATTTTCTTTTAGGCAGACATTTTGTTAAATTCTGATATTGCTAATGATAAACTCAGCACTGCTACCTTTCCTCAATTACTAAATTTTGTTTATGGGGCACTGGCAGTGGCAAAAAAACATCTCTGAGAGAGAGGAATATAGGGAAAACATATGGAGACAGAAAACAGCCAGGAAGAAATTTAAAAGGGTTAGATCATGGTAATAATTCATTAGAAGTCTAATATACATCCCCCTTGTACTTATGAAGGGAAATTTAGATTGACACAAATAATAACAATGTAGTTTATTTATATGAACGCACTCATGTATACATTGCAATGATAAATAAATATCACAGCATCCCAGGATGGTTTGGGTTGGGAGGGACCCCAAAGCTCATCCAGTTCTAATCCCAACACCTTCCCCCATCCCAGGCTGCTCCAAGCCTCATCCAGCCTGGCCTTGGGCACTGCCAGGGGTGCAGGGGCAGCCCCAGCTGCTCTGGGCACCCTGTGCCAGGGCCTGCCCACCCTGCCAGGGAACAATTCCTCATTGCCAAGATCTAAATCCCCCCTCTCTCTCAGTTTGAAGCCATGTACATGAAAACATACATATATATCTATGTGTCAAAGTGGAAAATAAAATTACTTCTCAGATGTATAGAAAAGCAGGAGTCATAACATTATAAGATTTCTCATATTTCTCATATATAAGATTTCTCAAGATTTCTTCTCTTAAGAGGTATATGGATTTACTTGAGGTGTACATATACTTAGAAAGAAGGAAATTCAGCCTCAAAGTTGTTCTTCAAAAAAGAGTCTATTTGATTCTGCATTTTACATCCAAAATACTCTTGCAGAAGCAAATAAAAAGCTTTTGAGTTTATAGGGAATTTGCATTGCATATACAATAACAATCTTGCCATTTCCTAAGAACTGGATTTAACAACTACTAAAATTTACTAATCACTGTGTGTACAAGTTCACCCTGTGCATGGACAGGAACAAGTGCTGGGACATTAATCTTGTTCTCACCCACAGACCTGAAGGCAAGGGTTAAACCAGACATCAGACTTATTGTGGCTTGACTTCTCCCCTGATATTCTTCTTTTCACTGGGATAAAGAAGAGGGGGGAAAAAAAAGTCAATAATCATTATAAAAATGTCTGTGAAGAATAAAGAAGGGGAGCCAACCTCTCAGAAATCTCCCTTCCTACTTTATACTTACAACTGAAGATGGTACATAAAGCATGCCTTAAATCCTACTGTGGCTCACTCAAATGAGGTAACACTGTGGAAAATTCAATTTTCCCTCTAAAATCACCAGGTTTTATCCATATAACTGAGATATAAAACACAGCCAATGATTTAGTGATATTCTCAAAATCTATCAGCTAAGATTTAAAGATTATCCATTAGACAAAACTTCAGCATCCAAAAAGATGTCCAAAGACCAATCATCTCCTCATAAGGATAAGCAGTAAAATATAAAACACAAGTACAGATCTTTTAATGACAATGCATACAAATCCTTACATTCTCTCTGTAGACACTGCAGGTTTCAGTTTCTGGGGGAAAATATCTGACAGATGTTCAGGGGGGGTTTCAGGAGAAGACCAAGCTGCTGAATGAGAACCAGTGGACCCCAGAAAGACACAGGCTGATATTTTCTTTCTCACCTAAAAAGCAGCACAGATTTAAAAAGGATATGATGGTTACTACCCAAAATTTAAATTATCACCTGCTTTTCCACATCCCAAACACTGCAGAACGAAATGTACCCATCAGCCAATTATGTATTCCATAGATCCCCATTAGGAACGTCAGGCAAAACTGGCAGAAACCCTCTTTTGAGCTGATCCTGATCACATTTCTTCTGTCAGCATGTGTAAGTTATTTGCTCTCCCTGAACATATTCACTTAGTTCCAGAGATTAAGAAACTCTCAGTAAACAATTTCGCCCCTGGAGTGGATTAGCAGGACATGTTTGCTATCTGTCATCAAAGCCATTTGATATCATTCTCTCATTAGGAGCCATGGCAACAGAGCACAGTGAAAAATGATGCTTTTGAGGGAAGGCTCAGGCCTCACAAGAGATGAGATGCTCCCAGCACAGAAGCTGATCTCCCAGTGCTTCCCATGCCAAAGGAAGTACAATTCCCTCCAAAGTTTGCCATCAACTTCAGGGTCTTTCAATGCTTTCCCACCTAAAAAGGACCACCTGCCATATTGATAGATGTAGTTTTGTAAAAATCAATAAATACTCATCTGTGGCCCGCTTGCAGAGATACAGATCATTCCAAAGGCAGGGATTTTGGTGAGTGTTGCCCATTGCAGACTATGAGTTATCCAAAAAGCACTTCACAGACGATAGAAAAAAAACAAAGTATATAGAAAATTTTATTTAATGTATTAGTTGTTTTGAAAGCCCATGAAGCAGCAGTGAGTGGCCAAGAATAATGCTGTTGGGAAAGTCTGTAGAGAGGAAAATTAATAACGAAAATAAAAAGATTAGGAAAAAAACCCAACCACTTTTCACTGTCTCTTATATGGACTTCTCTGCTCATTTTGTCCAAACCAAAACATTGGAGGTGCTACAACTTAAGTTGGATAAATTTGTTACTAAACAAATGCAAGATGCAAGTCTGCAAACAAATGCGAGATGTAAAAACAGATGCAAGTCTGATACTGCCAGCATTTGATCTGCCAGTATGACCTCCTCAGGAAAAGAGAAAATAATCTCATCCTGGTCCAAACTTGGAGAAAATTGAACTCAAAACAGTACCCATGCAAAATCAGCCAAGCAGATCAGAACCAAAGCAAGGAAAACCCACTTGCATCCCTTCTCTCTACCTGGCTCAGACTTCCTTAGGATCGAGTGCAATAGCAAAACACTCAACAAACACTTCACGTGGTTTTTGTATCAAACCATGAAAAAGTATTGGGTGAAATTTGATCATCATCATCTTACAGCAGCTTAAATAGAGCTTAAACATGGTTCTAGCAAGAGAGAGGGTGAAAACAGGCCCTAAGCACACAATTACCCCTTGTAGGAAGTACAAAAATCCAAGGAAAAATTTTACGGTTTCAAAGTATCTGGGGGAAAAAAATGTTTGTCTGGTGATGAAGCCAAGCTGCTTCTTCTTCCTTTAAGTATTTTGTGTCCCCTTGCTCAAGGACAGGAGTGCTCATTTTGAATAAAGGACTGGACAGTTTTATTTTCTCAGTCCCAATTTATTAGCTGCCCCCATGGTCACGAAGCTGTTGTGACTACTGTGGCCTCTCTTACTAAATAGTGAAGGAAAATCCTATTTCAGTAACACAAAAATTGTATTTAAACGAATGGTTCTTTGTCATGGGTATATTTATCAGAGCAGAGACTAAAAGTGCTATGCATTTTTAGCTCTAAGCATCAAGTCATTCATTTTCACTTTTTCTTCTAAAAACAAAAAGAAGAAGAGCAGAGTCCAAAGGAAAACTCATCACAGGTAACCTGAATGTGAAGTTTCTGGATTCTATGCATCTATTTTTATTGCTGATCCGACTCTTTAATAACCATTCCTTTGTACACTGAACACCTGTCAAAAATAAACAAATTCACCTGTACAGCAAACAACACTAAAGTTCCTTTATGACAGATTAAGTGCTATACTTCTTTCAAAATGTGGCTTGTTAAAGCACTAATTATCTGAATTTTTCCTTCAAAAGAAAAAATGAAAATTAGTCCAGGGTACTCAAAAGATTGGACCTCAAGACTTCGGAATAGTATTTTAGGTCTCAGTGCAGAAAAAAAAACCCAAAACAGATGCATGCATTTTCAACAGTCCCTTTCCAATTTATTTTTCTGCAAGGATGGGCACCTGTTCTGTCAAAAAACAAGGGGAATTTAAACACACACTACCCACCCTCCCTGCAAGAAAACTGCAGAAAGGATAGGAAACTTCCCTTCACAAACTTCAGAGCTTCAGATTAAAAATCAACACTCAACAGCTACGGGGAGCATTTCTGTTTCCACCTTCCATAACTCTGATCTTTCCTGCCATCACCGGGCCAGCCTACAACAGAAACAGCACTCAGTCCATTAATTCACTTTCAATTGAGGTTATTTCACTTTTCCCCAGGAAAAAAATAAAACCACACAAGGTAAAATTAAAAGTCACAGACCATTCACTGTCAAAACCCATGCACTTAACAACCTCAGTTCACTATGAGGCCAGCTAATTAGAAATGTTTCATGGAGACATCAATAGTTTTAGCCTGATCTCTCAGACTTTTTTGTTGTTGGTTTGTTGGTTGTTTTTCAATTTGGCTAGCAATATAATCAACAGGCTAAATAGAATTGCAGCTAAGATATATGCTTTAATTATAGGAACTTCAAACAGGTTGCCAACTTGGCTTATCTGACAAAAACCTTTTCCAAATTGATTTAGAATATTCTGCCATCACCTCGTTAGTAGTACAGTTAAAATGCATTACTTGGGTCAAAAGAAGCACATGTATTCAAAAACTTCCACAGAAACCCAAAGACAAAACCATTTCAGTTAATGTAATGAGTATCTCAAGAGTTCCAGCAAATTGCCTGATACACAAAGGTGGTAAGTAGCAAAATGTTGGCAAAAGAATAATCCTTGGGGAAAATGTTTTTCTTTGTTCTTACTCATTACTTTTTTCTAACAATAGGTAAGCTTCTAATCTTATTTATTTTTCTAGGGAGAAAGAAACAATTCCCTTCCATGTTTGACTCTTTCAGGTTATGAGTTTGAGAATTGCTTCATGATTCTGAATGTTTGCAGGTTTAAGTGTCTACATCGAAAGATATTAAGGGAACAAGACAATTATATTTGGGTATTCAAGAAACAAAGGCACAAAATCATCAGTTTTCATCACTTAGAATGACTTCAGTTGTTTGACTTACAGTTTGAAATTTTGATAAAAATTCTAAAGAAGTAAAAGTAGAAGTCTATAACTGATACCAAGCAAAACAATAAAAAATCAGCAGAGTTTTAAAGTTATTTCAGACTTTGCAGTCCATCTCAGGAACGCTGATGCATCCGTGGTTCAAACCTTGATATTTCCTATGAGATAATATACAGAAGTACAATTTTCTGGAGTGTAATTGCATAAAGCATTTCTAAAACAGTAATAGAAGAATTTCAGGTTATCTATCAAAGGAAATCTAGTGAAAAATAAAATGCATTTGGTTGAAAATGAGGAGATTCTGTCACATTAGGCACCACTGCCCTCTTCAGTCAGGCAGACATCAATTTCATATACCTGTTCACAGAACTTTGCCTGATAAATCCCCACCAAAATACCAACAAGCATGAACCTTATTTCTCCTTTAGGCAGTATTTCTCTCCTAAAAACAGGATATGATGCAGCATTTCATTACCCTAATGAAAATACATATTTTGCTGTAATTTTTGATTTTACACATGGCTTAGACATATGTGCACTATGAAGGCAGTGTGTATTTCTCTACATACTTAACATATATATATAAATATATGTATATATGGATTTGAGAAATATGGGGTTTTTTTGAAGGGAAAGCTGCATCACTAAGAAAACAAGTAATTAATGGTTTTCATTTACTTAATATCTGACAGGACTACTAAGCAATCACATAACTTCATTGCAGGACTTCAATAAACTTGCAACAACTGATTAATTAAACATTAAATTTATAACATATATATATCTATATATAGAGAGAGAGATAAACATAAAATGTAACATAAAATCTTAATGCTATATTTAAAAATAAAAAATTAAAACACCTCAATACATCTTTCTCAATACTTCCTGACTAGGATGTGATAATGCATGACTTACACTGGGAATTTTTTCCTTAAGGTGAAAACATAACTTTTGCAAGCAAAATATCTGAGATCTGAGAGTTTTCAGGTACACTGGGATGAAAAGGTGGCACTGACAATCCAAGCAATCCAAAGAGAGGTCTGAATGTCAAGAGATTCTTAGCTCAGTACTTTTTAAATCATACCACTTAAGAATTGAACCTTAATTTAAGAGAGTTACTCTTTCAACACATGGCTGCATGAGAATAAACACTAGGTAAAACATTCCTTTTAATCAATGGAAAGAAAAGTAATTTTACTTCTCAGAGCTTCAATTTATTTTCTTTTTCTTTGTTAATAAAATGGGAATAGGTTGTATTCATTATCATAATTCTGTAATTTGCTTTTCCTGTCTCCACTCTTAAAGACAGTGAAAATTTACAAAATCACAGAATATCCTGGGTTCGATGAGAGCCACAGGAATCACTGAGGTCCAACTCCAGCCACTCAGGTATTGTGTAAAGGCATGTCATACCAAGCAGTAACTTCTGCTTGCAACCTTGAAAGAAATCATTAGAAAAAAAAAATAAAATTGCACAGCACTTTATCTCCAGACTGTAGAAAGTATTCCATATCTAGGATCAAAGATGAGCTGTCCTGTACCCTGCTGAGGCAGTTTAAGTGCCACCTTTTTATTTAGTCTCCATCACAGCTGCATCTGTGTTTAATAGATTTTAAAACTGTATCTCTCTAGCTCATTTATCTCCCTTTCTCCCTATCCTCCTTCCAGTAACTTATTCCACAGTTCCAACTCCTCTCTCACTGCTGTCTCTATTTTCTCTCCCACCATTTTTAGGTGTAAAATATAGGTAGGACAAGGAAAAAGTCCAAACAGAATATGATTCCAAGAGAGCCAACACAGCACCAGCACAAGATGGTTAGAAGGAAAATGTTATTCTTTAATTGTTTTACTGAATACCCATTTGTGATTTCTGTGGCAGAAGAAAGTCAACAGCATGAGAAAGTAAAATACACTTAATATGTGGATCATTTTAAACTGTAAAGGGACATTATGTGCATTTGTACTCCCCTGCACACACCTATCTACTCCTTCAAGCAAGCCTTCTGTCTATTTTGGGTACTTGTACAAGCTTGTAATGGGCTTTTGCATGATACCAATAGCTCTGTAAAAAGAAAAAAAAAAGCACGAAACCTACACTGATTTTTTTTTAAAAATAGAAGCAGTATCATCTACAAACTTTTGATTTTGTGGTCCATCATGCTATACCCAGTAGGAAAAAATACTCAATAAACACACCTCCACAAAAAGTTTTCAAACAACTTTACAACCCTGAAACCACACGAAAGTCCGAAGCTTCAGCATTGCAATTCATTATTTGGAAAGACAGCACATGAGAAAAGCTTTTTTTGACATTATTCCATCTCTAATATCATTTTAGAAACCAGCAATAAAGTCAGAATCTGAGAGAGGACAGTGAACTGTGCTCTTAATCACCAGGTTTTACCTGGATCAATAGAGTGGATCTAGTTGGAATTTCAAACACTGTTATCTGTTTTCCTTCTTCACTAAAACTAAGTACATAGAAGATATTGCTCAGGTTTACTCAGGAATGCACAGGGCTGCATGAGACCACAGGAAACAACTGAGAGGGTCAGACCAAGGGACAACCACCATCATCATCATCATCATGGATAATAATTAATTCCTAAAGTCAACCTTCCTAAAATCAGCTGGAAAAGGAAGACAAGGGCCTATTAAAAGTTTTCACTGTTTGCAAATTGACTTTAGATGTCGACATTTCAGAAATGATAAACAGAATTTTAAAAGTCTTGTCTTTTTAAGAAATCCATTTTATTTGGCTTCACACCAGATTTTCAATGAGGTCAAGTGTCTAACTTGTTCAAAGAGATGATTAGAAATTTTCATGCAGAGAAACATGGAATCCCAGAATGGTTTGGGTTGAAAGGGACCTTAAACCCCATCCAATGTCACCCCAGCCATGGCAGGGGCACCTCCCACTGTCCCAGTGTCCAGCCTGGCCTCGGGCACTGCCAGGGATGCAGGGGCAGCCCCAGCTGCTCTGGGCACCCTGTGCCAGGGCCTGCCCACCCTGCCAGGGAACAATTCCTCATTGCCAAGATCCCAGCCAGCCCTGCCCTCTGGCACTGGCAGCCATTCCCTGTGTCCCATCCCTCCATCCCTTGTCCCCAGTCCCTCTCCAGCTCTCCTGGAGCCCCTTCAGGCCCTGGAAGGGGCTCTGAGCTCTGCCTGGAGCCTTTTGCAGGAGCACCCTGAGGTCTCCCAACCTGGGTCCAGAGCAGAGGAGCTCCAGCCCTCAGAGCATCCCTGTGGCATCCTCTGGACTCACTCCAGCACCTCCATGTCCCCCCCATGCTGGCACCCCAGCTGCCAGTGGGGGTCTCACAAAAGGGGCACAGAGAGGGAGAACCACATCCCCCAGCTCTCTACTCTCACTGATTTTGATGCAGCCCAGCACATGACTGACAATTATTTTCCAGGCAATGTTTGAAATTAGCTGGAAAAAAGAATTGGATGCTTTTCTGAAAGCCTATTTTCATCCTTTATCTCAAAATATCCTTTTGGCCTATCTTCATCATTCAGCTTTACAGATTTTTATTATCATCTGAAGTCTCACTCACTCTGTGATCAATAACTTTTTTGCTAGCACTAAAATGGAAAGCAAGTTTCTTCCTGTACTACAAGTGCACACAAACCCCAACACAGCTACATACCTGTGACCAGGAATGACAATGACTTTTCCTCATTCACTAGGGATAAAAATGGGTGCACACGCACACTTTATGTAAAATTTCTCTTTTCTTAATATTTCTTTATATCTTCCCTTTTATTTATATATTCCTTTCAAAATAAATACCGCAACGAAGAGTCCATAGTTTTTATTTATGTTATGCACTAAAAACATAATGAATAGGGTGACACTCAAGTGTCACCTGAGTGACAAGTGTCTCTGAGAATGTGTTTGTGAAAAGCCAGAAGCAGTGTTGGACATTCCAGGTTTTTTTAGCAGCTACCAAGTGACAAAACCAGTGACTTGGAAAGCACTGCACAGAGAAATAAAAACACCTCCTGCACTAACAGGAGGGGTAGAAGGAGTCAGGAGGCAAGAGAAAGGTACTCATGATACACCAGGGAGAACTAATGTTGTTTTAAATGACATGACAGCCCTGCACTGCAATTTCTGACCCTGTCTGCTTTCTGGAAACTGGGCAGAAGCAGCACAGGTTAACAGCAGCTCTCAACAAATGCTGCCTGCAGAATTCCGACCTCATCACACACTTGGAAGAAAAATCTTTAACCCAAAAGATCAGTGTGACATTTCAAGCAGAAAATCCCTTCATAGTGATCACCCAAACTCTACAGGTACCTTTCAGTTCACCTTTCTGTTTCTTGCTGGCAGCACCAGAAGCAGCATTGCAGTGATACAAAGAACTGACAATCCTTCCTTTCAGGGGAACAAAAGAGAACAAAAGAAGCAAAACCAGACAAGCACTTACGTCTGCGTCCCTGAAAATACAAAATGTGAAGCCAGGGAAAGATTATAGTGAAGAGGAATACATTTGTTCAGGAGGGAAACTATAGAAAACTTGTTAACAGCTGCATCAGAAAATTCTTGCTGGCATACACATAGAACAAAGGCAGCATTTGGTGAATGGGTCAGCACAGGTTTGTCTACAGGAAGAGAGAAGAAGAAAGCCAGTGTTTGATATCTGGCTTCTCAGAGGGTTCATTCATTCTTTTAAGAAAAATGTAACCAGGGAGGCTGAAAGTTGGCAGGATGGGCTTGAATAGATGCCTATGGCACTCTGATATTGCAGTCTGGCACTAATGCCAACACAGTATCAAAGTAAATATTAATTTTTTTTTTTTTTTGCTTGTATCAATGCAAAATAGCAGTGCTGGAGCTCAGTTCCATCTTGCTCCTGACCATGTTTAGCAGAAATCTGCTGCAATATTCAGCTGAGTGCTCCAACTTTATGTCCAGCTACAAAACCCCACAGTTCTTCCAGAGGCTGTTACTGACACAGATCCATTGGTACAACCACATATAAATACAGGTTTGCTTCTTCAGCTTCCCCCAGCTCACTTCCAGTTGTAAAGATGTGTCTTAGAATTAGGAGATGCTGCCACTGATGGGAAGGGATATTCTGAATTACAAAAGGGTCTCAGCCATGCTCTGTTTAGAAAGGGATACGGCAGGACACCAAAAGGGGCAGAGCAAGTTGAAGTCATGCCTGGTTCAAATGTTAGGCAGCACACAAATTAGCTCAGACTGCTGCTAAATTCAGCTTTCACTTACTTTACAAGCAAATCTCCCAACACTGGAAGGTTTAAGAGTACATGGCTTACCTGAAAGTATGGAAATGATCCATTGCCTTCATGAAGGGGCTGCATATATTTGATCACAGACAAGCAGAGCACCTGTACATCACATAAAGAGCTGAGTTAGTGCGTGAGCAGGGCACTTTCTCTGAGAATCCTGCACATCTGTCATCTCAGAAACCCACAAGCAGAAAAATGCAAAGCAACAGAGCTATAGACTGCTGCTTTTAAGTTGTGCTACAGCCAAAACAAGTAGTAAAGTAAGGTCTATTTAGCATTTCTGACATCATCAGTAAGAACAGCAAATGAATTAACTGACCAAAAGCAGACTGAATGGAGCTGGGCCACAGCCAGTGACTGGTGGAGTAGTTAGAATTCACCTACAAATCTATGAGCATCTAAGGCTTCAAAAGAACAAAACCAGCCTTCATATGAACTGGTTTAGATTAATCAGTCCACTCCTCCAATGCAGATGAGATCCCTACTTTAAAAAGTGTTGTCCTTGCTCCCTAAAAATGTATCCATAGCTTTTTTACTCTTCATCTTAGAGGCAGAACAAGAAAAAAAATAGGGAAAGATGTGCATTGCTGTAGCTGGAAGGTGTTGTTATCTTGGACACTGAGAATTTTAAACTTTCTGTGCTGAAAGGCACAGACCCACAAGAAAACACTACATTCGACCTGAGGCTATGGAGAGGGTTTCCAATATTAATTAATAGCAATGGGATTATGGGTGGGTAGTTGGTTAGAAGTGTGTTATATCACAAAGTGGGAAACTCAGAGTTTTGGGGTTTAGAATATAGAAATAAATATGAAGCAAGATGGAGGTTTTAGGGTGGAGACAGGTTGTTCTTCTTCACCTTCTTCTTCATGGGTTTGGGTGGCATTTTGTAATTGGGCAGAAAAGTCCCCATTGCAGCTCTTTGGGATCAGTTATTGGGTTAAAAGGGAAAATAATCCAGGTGTCAGTTCTTAATTGGATAGTTTAGTTTTAAAAGGTCTTGTAACAAGAGATTGCTGGCCATTTTGTGCCTTGCTAATGAAAGGCTGCAGAACTCAGTGTTGTGAGACTGTAACATTGGTAACAAATAATAAACACCTGAGTCTGAACACGAACTATCCTCTCAAATACCTTCAATCCCGACCTCAAGAGAGAGGTAGAAAAACAAGCAGAGAACCCACAGTGCACCTAGAGCTGGTACAGCCATTTCCAAGGCATTTTTAAACTACTTACCTTTGGTACACCTGGGAGAGAAGGGCTGACACAAAGAAGTGCAGCTGGACAAACTGCCTGAGTGCTTGCAAATTCCAGGGTGAATCTGGGCAAGTATAGAAAGGACAGGGGCAAGGTTGCTGCTGACACCCAGCTTCACAAACTGCACTCAAAGGGGTGAATGAGTTTTGTGTTACCTTTATTTAGCAGGTGCAAGGCAAGGGCTGAGCTCACACTACATTAATATGGACATGGTAGCTTTGTGTTGCAGGAGGTTTGTCATTACAGGTAAAAACAAGGTAAAAATTGATCATTTAGAAGTAAAATTCTATCAGGCTTCCATAAATTGACCTAGAAAAGAATATTCATCTGCCTTATATGTGAATGGAAAAACAGTTCCAAACCTATTATTTTCTTTTAAAAATAAATAAAATTCCTTTGTGTCTTCAAAAAAAAAAGTTATAAATTTTATCCCAGAGTTATTTTATACTTTTATCAAAACAACTGGTATGACTGAAAACCATTTACATTATAGAGAAAAACATATGAGAAAAACATGGACCTTTAAATATTAATAGGCCTGACATTGTGATGTTTTGAAAGAAATCTGTTGCCTAAATATAATCTATCATCATATCTTTGAGAGCCTGGAAACTCCATATGGTAACTGACATATGTCACTGGGAAAATAAATAAATCTGGACGTTTCCTTTTGCTCCACTGAAACATGATTTATGCTGTTGTTTACAATCAATAAGGCTAAAAAACCAAAAAATATGAAGGTGTTTTAAGAACCAGAGCTGAATAGCACTGCCCTATTTCAATTTGTCACTATGCAGAAGTAAAAAAAGCTCCCTCCTAATGAGAGGATGGGTTATTAGCTCAAGCACTACACCTGGCTAATAAACACAATTCTCAGACCAAGTTAGGACCTTCACAGAGCTTTCCTTGGTCCCATGGAGACACAAACACTTGGCTGAGGCTCACTCAAGAACAGATAAAATGCCCCACCAAATAACTGAGAACTGAGGAAAATCAGATTTTAAGATGTCAAGTAATCAATGGGTACTTTCCAGCAAGTTAGTTGTGTTTAATTTTTCTTCCACTTGCTTTTCTCTCAAGAAAATTCTGTACACTGCAAAAGCCCAGGGACCAATGGCAAGCTCTTTCACAGCATCCTGAAAAGGATTGTGAGTTTTAAAGCCAGTCACGAGGGACAAAGAAATGAGTCAGTGCTCCATAAGTCACAGAATTGAGGAAGGCAAATGGAAGAAGTCTGAGAGGCCACCTAAGGTCCCACCTCGCCCAAAAGCAGGGAAAATTACATGAATTTTCATACAAACTTTCTTAACATGCTCTTAAAAATTTTTCCAGCTGTTAAAACAGAGGGCCTGCAATCACTTAAGTGGCACCCTAAGTGATCTCTCTTTTAGAGATCTTGTTAATTCCCAACCAGTGACAAAACAAAAGGTTACAAGAGGCTTCAAATAAAAGTATAAAAAAAATTAAATATGCAATGCAATGAAATCAGCACAATTTTAATTGTCTTGAACTTTTATTTTTCTTTTAAATAATCTCCAAATTTTATTTTTCTTTTAAATTTTTGGGGCACCCTGAGTCAGGATATCTACTCAAACTACAGCAACCACTGATGCCAAGAACTGAGAAGTATCCAGGTGATTTATGTTTAATGATTGATTGGGTGGTTTAGGTATCTGAATCTATATTGTGAATGAAGAATGTTAGATTCTTGCTTAAATCCTCCAAACCAAACTCTCTGTGTCTTTACAGAGCTCCACGTTAATTTAGTTCTGGTCTTGTCTGTAGTGGAAATCTTGCAGCTTTTAATACTCAGACTCTTTAGCAATAACAGTTTCCACCCCTGCATGCCAGAGAGTTATCCTGTTTGGCTTCTTTCCTCCAGTGCTGCCCAGGGTCATCCTCAGTAGCATGGCAGCATGGAACAGAACCCATCTCAGCTTCTGGTCCCAATTCAGCAGAAAGGAAGGAGAAAGACAGCAAACACCTTCACACAAATGAATGTGTGCAGACTAAAAGGTGCTCTGTGCACATGAGTGAAGAAGAAAGAAACTAGATATTATTATTATTATTATTATTATTATTATTATCATTATTATCATTATTATTTCTATTATTTTTATTTCTATTATTATTTTTATTTCTATTGTTGGGGTTTATGTTTATGTTTAGGACAAGGATTAACTGTCATTTTTTTAGGCCGACAGAGAACATATTTCTGAAAAGAAACTAAAGCTGGGGCTGGGGTGGGAAATCCCTCCAGATAATTGCAATTGTCCCATTTGGGACATTCCCCCTGCCTGAGAATCACTGCAGTTAACAGGGACAGGCCTCTGTGATTCCATGTGTGAGTCACACTGATGCCAAGGAAGCACTCTCTGCCAAGCAACATTCACTTATTTCCCAGCAAACTCATTTAAGCTCCATGAACTGTGCATCCACTTCTCCCCTTAGCAGGGGGGAAAGAAGGAAATGTTGACATTAGTTTCCAAACCCATCGCTTTTCCTTCCTCCCTCCTTTCCTCCCAGAGCATCATTCCCGGCCAAAGCGTCAAATAAAATCGTAAAGCCAAACTTCTCATATCATGAAACAAAATATAATGCAGATGTCATGCATCTAGCTAATCTTACCTACATGATGCTGCCCAAGCAGATACCACCACTCACACATGAGGGGAGCACATTTCCAAAGTATTGCCTGGGCTGTTCAGTATCATTATCGCTTCCTCAGGCATCCAGGTGAGTGAACAGGCACTGCTCAAAATCATAAAATCACACCTCTGAAAGGATCAGAAATTAAACTGATGAACAATCCTACTGGCTGCCTGTCCCACTGACAGGGGATCCAGGATTCCACCTCAAATCTTTATCCTCTGTAAAATGTAAAATATATATTTTTATCTTAGTTTACTATTCTTTGGCAATTGACAATAAATTATGCTTGCTGACAAGAAGTTACCAATTGAAATTAAGGAAATTAATCTGCAATTAATATTTTAAATCCAAGGAGTCACCTCTAAAATGACGTTTTACAGATATTTAATAAAATTAATGTTTAGGGTAAGGTCTTGCCAGTACTGGCAAAATTCCCATCACTTCTCATCACAAAAGGGTCCAGGACTTGCAGTTTGCAGTTTATTCCAGTCAGTCCAAAAAAAAGAAAAAAAAGAAAAGGCAGTAATTAATAGATATCTTTACACTTGCAATCAATTTTCACCTCTTAATCTGTCAGAATTCCCTTGGTGTCAGTAAAATCTTTTGAAGGTTCAGACTCCTAAACTAAGGGGCCACCAGAAATTTGCCCTGCATATGTTGGATGAGTTACCAGTTAAATCCTCAGATTTCTGGGAGCATTTTGTAAAAAACCTGTAGGATTTCTTTTCTCACTTGAAAATAAACAAAACAAAGCAAAACAAGAAACACACAAAACCCCCCAGAAATAATCCAGCAAACCAAACAAAACCTTTGCTACATTTGTGAAGCCTCCAGGAGCCCATTCAGATTTCAGAGTATACAAATCTCACTGCCAATCTTTACTTTTGCAAATAAATTAGTGAAATCCTTAATGACTCTGCAGATCCTCTATCCCTTTACCCCAGTTTATACACAAGCATGGTTTTAATAAGTTTATAGCAATGGAAAATTTCATACTTAATGCCAAGTGTAAGAATGTCAATAGCACACACTCTTGAGAAAGAAAACATCCATAAGGATATGGCAAAACATGTGAATGCTTCTTCATGCCAGTAATTTCTGTCACATCCTTAAAAGCAGATTATTTGTGTCATGGGGCAATTACATTTATGTCCTAACAGTTTTGATGTCTTCCCTCCAGCTGAAGTAATCTTGCTTTTTTCTATTTTCTCATTTTTCTTGCCTTCTTCAGGAAAAGCTTCCTCCTTTTCATGCTGTGCCGGATCTCATTTTCTAGTCTTTTGTTTATTTTTCAGTTCATTCAAACTTCATTTCTAGAAGCAAAAGCCAGTCAAATGTATATTATCAATGTCATGCTAAGACAGTAAAGCTGGTCTACAAAACATAAAGACTTAAACATAGCCCTGATGTTGAAAATATTTAAATCATAAATAGCAGCTTTAAAAATGTGTAAAGCAAAAAAAAGAGCATCATTTCAATAAATTAGCAAAAAAGGAGCCATTACAGTTATAAAATTGTAAAGCCTAATTTATTTAACACAAATAAGCCAAACCAGCTGGAGATGTTATTTAAAAGATCCTCAAGTGCCCAACATCTTTCTTTGACACCTAGTTTCACAGAATATAAATCTACATTTAAAGAAAGGTAAAAAGAACAGCAATAATTGTTTGTTATCTTTTTTCTCTGTCCTTGCTGTTAATTGAATTTCCCCTGGCTAAGGCTTAGTCTGGAAATAGCAATTCAGTCACACTTAATTTTATTGAGAACTGTGATATGTAAATGCAAAATAAACAAAAAAAATACAAATAAAATTTGGGCATTTAAGGATAGTTGGGTGATAATATCTTCTCCATTGCCTTAAATATTCATTTCCTCTCCATTTTAAGAGTTTAATTTTTATTACCTCTCACACTCAGACCTTTCTTTACCTCCCCCTCCTTCCTCAAAACAAAGCTGAGATACAAAACAAAATTAAAAGAGGTTAAAATGAGCAAGAAATTTCTCCAACATTTACCATTTTTGTACCTGGCTGGGAAATAATCAGAACCAGGAATATTTTTCTCCCAACAAATCTGTTCCTGTACTTTCCCCATTTAGGCAATGTGATCTGTTTCCTAGTCTTACAGAAACTAATATATTTTTTCATCCTTGATTAATCCCCCCCCAAAAAAAAACAACTAATACTGATGGCACTTGTTAATTTGAGGTCAAAAATATTACAATAGGAGCCCCATGGTGTTCTGCTCTGAAATGAATTTACCGAAATGTAGGCATGCAACAAAAAATCACAAAGGTATCTAAATAACACACATTCATAATTTTATATTAGTGCTAAGTATTATTTTTACAATTTGTTGATATAATTCCTTTCCCGTCATGGGGCACCACTAAAATCAGTGTGGCTTCCTCCTGTTTGCACCCTCCTTCAGGTATTTCTACTTTCATGAGTTCTCTCTGGACCTTCTCTTCTGCAGGCTAAGCCATCCCAGCTCTCTCAGCCTTCCCTCATAAAAGAGATGCTCCTGTCCCATCATCATCATCATCATCATCATCATCATTATCATCATCATGACAATCATGTCCTTTTGTGGGACAAACATCCACCATGTCCCTTTCTCTCAGGTGCTGAGGGTATGTAAACAAATATTGTCTCACATAATTTCAAACTGATTTTAAAAACATGATTTATTTCCTTACCCTAAGAGCCATTATTTTGCACCCATTTTCAGCAATGATTACAACCAATGAAAAACTTATCAGATTTACTTCAAAACAAAAAATATTCCAATAGTCAATAGAGAAAATATTTGGATTCTATTATTCTGCATGACTTCACACATAACGTGACTAAATTTAAACACAAAAATCAACTCAACTTTATGTGTAGTGCTGCTTTCTCTGCATGTTGGGAGTGAGAAAAAGAAAGTAACTGCTGTCCATCCAGATGGCAAAACACATCTCATGCTGACTGAGACATGTATTGCTTTTGAAATGAAAGAGCATCCACACATACTGAGCCTCCAGGCACTGAGCTCTTCTCTTCACCCCAGAAGAGCAAAAACTCTGCTTCCTACCCTGGAACTGTCTGTTCTTCCAGCACACCATGGCAAAAATGATCCTCAAATCTCAAGTCTACTTATAACAGCTTGAAAAAAGAGTTTCCTGCCAATGGCTGAAGCAAGAGAACAGCAGGCAACTGGTGCTTTTGGACTAAGTTGTTGGTATGACCATGAAATTTGGCAATTGCATGGGTCAGTCAAGCTGAAGACACTCAAGTTTAGACCAGAAGCAGTCATGAATATGGCTTACAACCAGAGTACCACTCAGCTGTCTCTCTACCACTTAAAAACTTAGCAGCAAGATTCTCTCTTTCATCTTGCAGCTGAAAAGTGCTCTGGGGATGCTTGTTCTGTATCATTTGCAAACAAATGCAAGAAAACGTGTACACACAACAGTGGTGTGTGTATATATATATATATATATATACACACACAGAGATATCAAAATGAGAAGGAAAGCAACAATCTAATTAAACTGCAAAAAAGCCACTTCAAAATCCCAGTGTAGCACTTTATGCATAAATTTAGGAATTCCTTGTGATTGTGGCAGTACCTGCTCATGAAGCAACATTCAAAACAGCTTACATTCAAGACTTTTTACAAGTAGAACAGGTAATGAATACAAATGGAAATAGTCTCCAGGCTTCATTTTTTCGTAGAAAACCCAACCTCTATTTTCAAACTAGATGAAGGAGAACCCAACTGCTTCCATGTTATTTTCAATTACATATAAGTGGACTTGTACTATCACCTGCTGTGAAAGCAGAATTCTGAAAAATATCATCAAGTTCAGAAATACATAGGAATGTTTTAAAATAATTTAATAAAATAACAGGATGGTTTAGGTTGGGAGGGACCTTAAACCCCATCCAGTGCCACCCCTGCCATGGCAGGGACACCTTGCACTGTCCCAGTGTCCAGCCTGGCCTTGGGCACTGCCAGGGATGCAGGGGCAGCCCCAGCTGCTCTGGGCACCCTGGGCCAGGGCCTGCCCACCCTGCCAGGGAACAATTCCTCATTGCCAAGATCCCAGCCAGCCCTGCCCTCTGGCACTGGCAGCCATTCCCTGGCTGCTGGCCCTGCAGCCCTTGGCAATTGTCCGTGTCCATCTTTGCTGCAGCCCCTTCAGGCCCTGCCAGCCCACCCTGAGCTCAGGCCAGAGCTCCTCGTGCCCAGGTGAGCAATGGCAGCTGTGCCAGCCTTTGCTGCCAGCAGAGCTGCTCCATCCCTCTGCCCATCCTGGAGCCTCCTCTGGCCTGGCTGCAGCAGCTCCAGCTCCTTGCTGGGCTGGCCCAGGGCTGGGGCAGCTCTGCAGGTGGGCTCTGCCTGAGGGGCACAGGGGCAGAATCCGCCCTGCCCTGCTGCCCACGCTGGGCTGGGCCCGGCACGGGGCTCTGGGCTCTGGGCTCTGGGCTCTGGGCTCTGGGCCCGGCACGGGGCTCTGGGCTCTGGGCTCTGGGCTCGGCACGGGGCTCTGGGCTCTGGGCTCTGGGCTCTGGGCCCGGCACGGGGCTCTGGGCTCTGGGCTCTGGGCCCGGCACGGGGCTCCAGGCTCTGGGCCCGGCACGGGGCTCTGGGCTCTGGGCTCTGGGCTCCGGGCCCAGCACGGGGCTCTGGGCTCTGGGCTCTGGGCTCTGGGCCCGGCTCTGGGCTCTGGGCTCTGGGCTCTGGGCCCGGCACAGGGCTCTTGGCTCCAGGCCCGGCACGGGGCTCTGGGCTCTGGGCTCGGCACGGGGCTCTGGGCTCTGGGCCCGGCACGGGGCTCCGGGCTCCGGGCTCGGCACGGGGCTTTGGGGTCCCAGCTCTGCCCCACTGCACCCCCAGGGCTCCTCCAGGGCTGCTATGCCTTCTCTACCCAGCCTGGATTCATGCTTGAGATTGCTGAACATTTTATGCATTTACCAGTTGCAATTTCTATATATTTATCAGTATATTCCTATTAAAAAGACAAAATTTTAACAAAAACATGCAATTTCTTCTCTGACATGGTGTGAAATTGGTGCTGTGCAGCTTAAAACATGTTTCTTTAACACTTGAAGAAAAAAATGGCTAAACTAGGCAACTAAACTATTCCCATGGCCATAGTCAGGGGCTGATATCAATTTTATCACTTTTATCCTTGCATTTGCAGACGTACAGCTACATATCACACACTGCATCATGTATGTGTATATGGCTTAATTCACACTGTCACTTTTCATCTGTTTCCTCCTTTTTAATTGTGGGAACTAGGCTACTACATTTTGTATTTTTAATTCCCTAGCTGAACTTAAAATGATTAAAGAACATTTTAGATGTGGAAAACCACAAACCTAATTTCAGCAAAGACTATGACACTAGCAGAGAACTCAGCTTATATAGATTTATACTGAAAGTAGTTTAAAGAGCTCTTCTGTATCTTCTAAAGACACAAATTTATTTAACAAGAAGCTTCCAGCTCATGAAGCACTATCAAGAGTTTTTTCCCTGTTGATCTTCAAAATGTTTCTATAGGGCATCACTTTGTTTGGTACAATTTGTGTGGCAGTATAGAATGTCAGAGGCTTGATACCAAATTAAAAAACATAGATTTCCAATTTAAGAAAAATATTATGAATTGGAGTCTTACTGTGGTCAGTACAAAATCCCTAAGTGAGATGGGAAAAAAGCAGTATTTACCCAGTACCATATGATGTGAAAAGACATGTATGGGTGTACACATAAACTCAACAGGAGAATAAGCATCAGAGGGAGGGAAATGCACACAAAAATTCTTTTACTTAAATCCTCTAAAGGAACTTCTAGACAAATGTTTGTGGTAAGTAGGATTTTTCTCAGTAATCAACAGATTTTTCTCTCACTGATTTCACTACCATCTAGTTTTTAACTCTGAACTGAGACACCATGAACTCCTTCTCATGCGCTATCCCTCTGCCTCCCCTTTAAAAGAAAAAGTCCCTACATATATGATACTGCTGGAATAGTTGCAGATTAAATAGCCTAAGGAATGTATGGAGAAAAGTAGTACAAAATGAATTAAATTTCTTAATACGTTTTTACAAAAAGTTTTAGTTTCTTAAGAGACTAATCTTCCTGGTTTTCCAAACATAAGCTTATGAAAAAGGTTTCTTGGGTTCCAGGGTTAATTGGCTACTTGGATGTGCACACACCAAACTCCCAACACCCTCAGGAGGAAGAGAATGACAGTATCTAGTTTCTTTCATACTAATCTGTATTCAGAAATAAAGAGAGGGAAACAATACACAATGATTTATTTTTATGAATGTCAGGAATGACAGTGCACTTTAATTTTTTTATCCACCCCAAATTATATCTGAGCCAAATATTTCATTTTAAGAGTCCTGTTAAATGTTTTCAAAGGCCTTGTTCTATGTGTTGATGAAATAACTCACTATTTTTTTAGCTTTCAGGAATGGTAATTGCTGTAAATCTTGCAAATTAGCATGAGTAGTACCAGCAAGACACTCTGTTAAAATTCATCTACATTGTTGCTGGTATATTTATTAGGTACTAAAATATTTAAAGGAAACCTACAACTACTACAATTCAAATTTCATTTCACCTAAGAAAGCCTTTCTTACAGCACTTAATATTATTGTTTTGTCACTGTGTGAGAAAGTGCCTAATCCAACTATTATCTTGAGTGAAAAGACTCCTTTACATTAGGTGGCTGAATGAAACCATTATATTAACTGGATATTCCCTATTGTGTTTTATCAGTTTGCACAAGTAAATTGCAGTGCTCATTGTAGTAATTGACATTTCCAACATTTGCACACACAATAGAAATGTTAGCACCGTTTCCAAGCTAGTTGGGTCTTGATGGATTGGTGACCTTCAGAGGTCCTTCAGCATGGATTTTGTCTGCAGCAGCTGGGGAGATAACCTCACCCATTTCCTCATTATGATCTCCTGCTTTCCAGCATCCCTTTTACTAGTTAGTCAGCCTCTCCTAACTAGTAACAGCCCTAGTGTAACTGATGCCTATTATTTAAAATTTTTAGCATTCACCTTAGTCCTTCCTCACTTCCCCCTTTGCTTCTTGGAAAGCTCACTTGTATTCCCTGCTCCAGCTGATGGTGACAGGAGCAGAGGTTTTCAGCTGGTGCTGCACAGACCACAGACGAGTTCCTTCACATGCTAAGAGGCATTACTGTGTAAAGGCCAACCTCACAAACTGCATTCTTCCTCCTTTATGAGAAACTGACTTGAGAAAAGAGCTCCATATACAGACCTGACCTCTTCTGTTGGTCCTCCAAATCAATATATAGCCTAGGAAATGGAAGAAACCAACAGAATTTGGCTTGGTACAAGGTAAATTATTAACATCAGATATATATTATTAGGTGGCTCTATTCCTATTTGCAGCTGGTATAAGAGCAAAACCTACTGAAAACAGAGCAGACTGAAGATAACACATGTAACAATTTCTCTTGTCTAGAATGAGTGACAATTCAAACTTACAGTGAAATGAACACCTCACATCTTTTCAGGGGTAAGAAAATAAGAGATATGCATTTTGCAGACAAAATAATCACACTGCCCATATTTTGTGGAAAGGCAAAAACATATATTTTTAAGATACAACATACCATTGTATAGGATGTTCCACTTTAAATTATTTGCACAATCCTTATAGTTTTGGTGTTTGATTAAAAAAAAAAAACAAGCCACAAAAACTAACAAATAAACAGAAACAACCAGTACAACAAAACTCCAAGCAAACAGAAACTAAACTGTGAGTCCTGCTGTTGTTATACATGTATTGCTACTTCTCAGGGAAGAACAGCTCTCAAAATGCTCTGCCATAAGCTGCCATGGGATGGTCCACAGGATCTTTGTACTTGCCCTGAAGGTCCTGGTGGAAGGAAGTCTGTTCTCTTCTGGTTGTCATGGCTGTGAAGCAGAGACATTTTTACAGGCCTTAAAAATAAGTAATCTTGAAGGAAAACAGAAATCAGCCAAACTAACGGAGATCCTGTCATGTAACATTCATCTTTCATTTCTTCCCTGTAAAGGTAAGAAGAGGCCAGAGGGCAAGAAGTCACCGATTCTGAGATTCTCTGCTCTCTAAAACACTGATGCACGATTTCATTGCAAACAATATAAAGCATCAGTGGGAAAATCTGGGTGAGATATTTAAAACATTTTCCCAGGGAATTCCTCTAGCTTCAGCTTCAGCAAAGGAATACCTTCATAGAAATAAATGTTCTGACAGGAAATACCCAAGTTGCTTTCCTGGCTGCTTGTGTTTTTGTAGCTGTACCCAAACACAGTGTGTATATATACAGTATCTATACATGTTTATATACACACCCAACAGCACCTACTTTATCATTCCCTCAAGCATGAATATAAGATGTTCCTTCTGCTTTCTCATGCTTCCTGATCTATCTGCAGGATTTTTTCATAACATTCCCATGCCCCTAACCACTCCAGGCAGATGTGGACAACTACTAGCACCATACTGAGGCTGAAGCCAAGTGAGACAGGCTCCACACCAGGATCAGAAGCAGGAAACCAACCCACTCCTTTTGCCACGGAGTAAGGGGAAAATGCATTCTGCAGCAGGGACAAAGATTCCTGACCTACACAAAAAACTCAAGGCTTGAGCAAACACACTGAAAGAGCAGCAAAAAACTTAAAATTGCAGTTACAGCCAAGCAGTGACCAGCTTACACACACACTGCAAGCTTAGGGGGGAAAAAAATTTGACAGGTTATTCTTCACTGGATCAAGTTTATTCCAATATACCAGTCAGTAAATAAAGGATATAATTTCCAGGGCTCAAAATAAAGTAGTCTCAGACATCACCCTGAAATTATCAAGGAGAATTTATAGAATCTGACTCTGATAGCAAACTGATTGATAGTCAAATTTCAGAACAATCCTGATCCTAATGAAATCAATGCAAAATTGTCATTTTGAAAGTTGGTGGTACTTGCAAGTTTTAGATTAGTTCTGTGAGTTTTAACTCTTTATACAATATTGCATAAGAACTCTACAGTCTTCAGTAGTCATCACATTTTCCTGTAGCACGATGTTCTGAGACAAAAAGATTATAAAAACAAAATACACCACATTAAGAAAAAGGGTTTTTTATTTGTTACTTATGTCTTTATTCATTTTGTGTGTCTCTGTAGTGACAGCTCAGGTCATGGACAGCAGAACTTGTGGTAAGCACAAGTCTCATGCCAATATTACCTCACAAATTCTGTGTGCCTTTGGAGGTCTGAAGTTAAGGTACTTACACTGAATAACCCGGACATAGCTTTGCTGTCAGACTATCACGACCATCAAAAAAACCACTCCTCATAAGTCCCTGCACCATAACAAATACAACCTGTAAGATCTCTCTTTGCATGCACTCAGATAAAGGACTGATTTTTCCTCCTTCTCTAGAAGCAGATCCAATGACTAGAAACAAGAAAAATTCATTTTCTTCTGATAACCTATCATTTTAGTTTCCTCAGTCAAATTAACAAGGTTATAAAATGTCTGTACACAAACAGAAATAGCAAGCAACCCTGACATACAGTTTAGAGAAACTGTCATGGGATTTTAAATTTTAATTTACAATTTCTCCAGAAAAGAGAATCACTACAATACATTGTTGAGGGCAGTTTTTACTTAGAGGAAGGACTAATACATATTAGGAAAGGCTCTAAACAGCAGCATAACCCTCCTTGCATCTGCATTTTCTGCAGAATTCCTGTGGAAAAATGCTGGATAATCTCTGCAACACTGATTTTGACAAGAGTTTCTTCCAAAGACCACACAGCCACCAGCACAAAACCAAGAAAAACAGTAGGATCATTCCTTTTGTCAATCAAAGAGAATAAATTAGTATAGGACCTGCTGCTGACCCCTTCAGATCTAAATTACAGATTTCGTTCAGATTTGGACTTTGTCTCCACAACTCATCTTTCTTTGCTTGCCATAAATTCAAGCATAACTTGGAAAATGGCCCATATTTTAGCTTTATGTGGAATGAACATGATTCTCAACAAAAGCCTCCTAAGGCTAGAGCCACTGTGGGACTCCTGAGCAAGTGATTTAACATCTCCTTTAAAGTACAAGGCCATGTAATCTTCTTTGGTGATCATCTGCTTTGAAGCCAGGCCTAGCTCTCAAAGAACAGTTGTGTAATCTTGGCTACAACTTCTGGAAAAAAAAAGCTAAATTGTCATAAAATGCCTTCACAAAGTCCATAAAGTAAATTAGGGAGGCAGATTTGCAGAGAATGCTAGGGTTGTTAAGAACAGTTAACAGAGATTTCAAGAGAACAAGGACTTGCACAAAATATTCAGTCAAAAAAAAAGTTAAGAACTAAAACTATCTTAAGTATACATTGTCATCATCACATGTAGGATGTGGACATGTAGGATATATGATGTATCACATAACTAACACTAGTCTGCCTCTGCATAACTCATCCAGGACAACAATTTGCTGCTTGAATGTTTTACTGAAAGAGGAGAATGGCAGCTGTGAAAACATATGTATCCTCTCAACAAATACAATAGTCTCAGTAGGAGGCAAAAGAGTAAACATCACACAAGGCACAGTAAATACAAACTGAAAGTGTTTATTATATTGTCACTTCTAATTCCAAGAAATTTAACAGATATTTCCTTATAACATTCACATGCCCTTTGGAAACTGTGATGACAGAATGATGTGTTACTGCCTTCCTTTTATCAAGACACCGAATCAGATGTGTCAGAGGAAAACATGGGCTCACTTGTAAAGCCAATCCCAGTTTGGGATGCACTTCAGCTCACACTGGAGCACAATCCAGTATCATGCACTTGCACCTCAAAGAGTCTTGCTGAATATGGCAGCACAGAACACAGAGCTCATGCTGTTAACTCATGGATATGTCATCAAATCCCCCATAACTTTTTTCATTGGTCATCAACCTTTTCCCAAACATCCTTTCTTGATGTATTTGTTTTCAGCCCTAGTCCTTTGTTTCCTTCTAACTTTCTCTCCAAATCACTGTTTGTGGTATTTGCTGAGTCCCCAGGATGAAGGAAGAATTGAGAATCTGACTCCATGTTCTTAGAAAGCTCATTTATTATTTTATGCTATTATATTATATTAAAAAATGCTATACTAAAACTATGCTAAAGAATAGAGAAAGGATACAGACAGAAGGTTACAAAGAATGACAATGAAAACTTGTGGCTGCTTCCAGAGTCTGACACAGGTGGCTGTGATTGGCCATTAAGTCAAAACAATTCACATGAAACCAATCAAAGATGCACCTGTTGGATAAACAATCTCCAACCACATTCCAAAGCAGCAAAACACAGGAGCAGCAATCAGATAATTATTGCTTTCATTCTTCTCTGAGGCTTCTCAGCTTCCCAGGAGAAGAAATCCTGGCAAAGGGATTTTTTCAGAAAATATGACAGTGACAACTGTTCATGCATCAAATACTCAAGACAGAATTGCAGTTTAAGGCAATCCTGTAAAACATCCACAGATTAAAAGGCCTCAAGGGATCTGCAAAGAAAGTCTAGAAAGAGACTTCAGATTTGAGGAAAAAGAATAAGGATCAGAACAACTTTTGGCTCTTGTGATATGACTTGCAAGTACTTTCCAAGAAAGAAATAAATTTTTGGAAAGAAATCCCAGAAATACAGAGCAGAGGCAAGAGCTGGGATGAAGTTGTGGCACGCACCCTCAGTCTCAAGAGACAAGAAACTTCAGTGTTCTCATCCTACATGTGCAATTCTCACACTTTAGGCATAATCTAGGAGAAAGTGTGATTGGTGACAAAAATTTTGTATAAGTTGAAGTGTGACATTTTGCATGTCAGTAAAAGCTCTGGGAGAAGTGAGTTTCTTAGAGAAACTTTGTGTGTTTGCCCCATATTCCTACAGCCTGTCCCTGAATTCTCACTCACAGAGCTGAAGCTTCAAGAACGAATCCACCCATGCTGCCTATTTATCTGAAAAACTGTTTCAAAAGAAGTTCGACAAGCAGTTTCAAGCAAGACTCAGCAACAGGCACCCAGCCACGTGCTTGTCCTTCCAAAACAAAGGCATCATCCCCTGCAGAAATTCACATCCCTGCTGTCCCAGCCCTGTTCCCTGCTCTGAGGAACCATAAGGGAACACTTTTACCTGGATTTCACTGTGCTGTGTGCTACCAGAACAGTAGGAAACAATAAGTACAATGGGCCATCAATCTGCTCAGTTTTGTGTAATCTTAAATCAGAATTAGCCATTCATAATCTTAATTTCTAATTAAGACAAGCAATAAATAACCCTTGATTCAACCTGAGTAGGTTTAGGCAAATGACATTTTTCTGTTTCACATTTCCATTTCTTCAGCCTGGTTATTTTCAAAGACAAGAACCACTTGCTCTACAATAACGTGACACTCTTGAGCTGAATTAAACATGCTGTATTCTTGCAAAGTTAGCTATTTTTACACTTGAATAGTCAAAGCAAAAATTGGCAGTATCATACAGCTCCAGTCAGGAGTCAAGTTTCCAACTGTGAAATGAAATTCCGTGAAGCAATTGAGTATGTGCAGTAGGGAAAAAAAAATCCACTGCTATCCCCATGTCTAGTTGATAATGATTTCCTTTTATAAAATGTATTGAATTGCCATTTATAAAATGAACTATTTTAAAGGAGAGAGCTGAGTCCCAGTGACAAGCTGCTGAAGTTATCAAATTCTTCAGGGAAGGTTTTGCACACATCTCTTCAAGACATAGAACAAGACAAAGATGAAACATGAAAAAAAAGATAACCTTTTGAGCAAAAAGAAATTGTTCAAGGTATTTGATAAATACATCAAACATCTGATAAAGTTTGGAGCCACAGAGGATTAAAAATGACAGTAAGTCCACCTAATATGAGTGTGTTTCTCCAGACATTTAAGAGGATTTTTTTAATCTCAGGAACAAATATTAAGCTGATAAAAATATTTTTTAAAATGTTCCAGCAAAGACCTGAATAAGGATTTTGGAGTTAGGCAACTTGAGAGGAGCCAAAAGGAGTGCACAGAGAATCAAGTTCATGATTTCCAAGGTAAAGAGGGCAAATTTAAATTTTCCTAACACAGGCTGGCAATTTCAGGACCTTATCCTGCAGCCCTCCACTACCAAAACCTTGCCACATAAACCTGATACAGCAGGAAATTCTCCCATGGAGCCTCAGAGTGCACTAAACAAACAGCATTGGCTTGTAAAAATACAGTTTTAGGTGGAGAAGGAGAGCACACACACACAGAGCATTCCAGCACAGGAGCCTACACAATATCAAAATCCAGCTTATGTTCCACTAAAATGTTTGGATATGTCACAGAAGCAGATCCACTGCCAAACGAGGTGGCAAAAAAATTGAGATTGCCATTTGGAAAAATAGTGGTTACTCAGCAGCTTGGCACAAACTTTGTTTTGGATACTTAGTAACCTATGGTAAGGCAGTAGCTGCAAACATTTTGAAAATGCCACTCTATAAAATAACCCTTCTTGTTATCCCATTACGAGAAGTTTGTCAGTAAAACATTTCCTCCTGCTCATTTGACTGGTAAAACTTGACCCTAGACTTTCCAGCAGAGTGACCTTGTTAGTGTTTATCATGAAGATGATGTGAGTCCTCATCACTGTCACTTCATTTTAACTTCATATTTAAAGTGAATGAGTCAGTGCAGCCTGAATTACATAGAAAATACACAACAAAGTCCAAGACTAAATATTCACTGCACTCTCAGCATGGCTGAATGCTGACCAAGCAGCCAGTTCTGACACAAGAAGTGTCTGTGCTTTGGCAGGCATTGGCTCTTTGCTGACCTCATAAACAAGGGGATAATGTTGATGCACAGTGAATATAAACTAGAGGCACCAGCAGACTTCACATCCAACATTTCAAACAGTTAATATTTCATTAAAATGATTACTGATAGGTGACACACTATATTTCACCAGCATATTACAAAAACATTCTGAAAAACTAAGTCTGGAGAAGAAATCAGTGACCAGGTCACTGGAGGAGCTGACAGGCTCATGTGTAAATAAAATAGTTTAGCTAGACTGAACTGGAATGTTAATAATGAATCAAAATCATAAGAATCATAAGAACCTTTCAAAGTTTCTTGTCATGTATTAGCAGGAGGGTGAAATATTACTCAGTTCCCTCAGGACCTGTGGATGCATCTCACCAGTCCCATGAACTCGTGCATCTTCAGGTACTTTCAGCAACTTCAGAAGTTCCAGCTCTGAGCTCTAAGAACTAAGATGATAAATCATTTTTATATCCTCACTGATGTCAAAATTGAAATGACACTATTTCACCTCTGGCCAACACTGGCATGTCTGTGTATGGTACCTGAGAATGGATTGTAGAAACATCAGTTAGTGTTCTTCCATCATGGTAACTCAGCACTAACCACACTTCCAGGCAGCCTTGTTGTAAAAGATACAGTTAAAAGCTGTTGTCACCAGTGAATTTCTAGTCTAACAACATATTTACAAGAAAAATTACAGCAATGCTTGCTTAGCAGCTAAACCATCTGCCATAATTAGAGAGAGAAAATAACAATACAGAGAGCTTGAGCTTAGCTGACTACAAGTTGCTGGAAACATCAGTCCAGGAAGTGTACTGTGAAAATACAATAATAAACAGAGGGGTAATTACACTGTACAGTAAGGAACAATGAGGAACACAAATTGATCTTCAATCGTTAAAAGTCATTTTTTGCATGAAAAGCACCTAAGACAAAAACATTCCTCCCTCCATCTTTATTTCTCTCTAACTGTTGTATTTCTTTTGGCATTGTCTCACAGAAACCCTCAGCACTGGGAATTTCCCAGAGCATGCCTGCAATGACTGAAAATAAAAAAAAAACACTTACCACACTAAGTAAATGCTCCTCAATTTTTGGTTCTTATGCTCGGTCACCCCTTTTCACAGAAATTACAGTAATTTGGTATCTTAGCATACCACTTTACAACATATACAGTTGGACATGCTGTCTACACAAAAAAGCCCTTTCCAATTCATTGTACATCAACTGCTTGATTTGGTAGTTTGAGTGTAACTTATTCTTTTAAGTTGTAAAAAAAAACCCCTGGGTAGGTTAAACACTTGCTTCAAAACTCAGCAGCCTGAGTTTAATTTATGGGTTATCCCAATACGTCACAAATTTTAGCCTATTTAAAGAATACATTTCTCTAGGAAATATTCACAAAATCTAGCATGGCATTGGAAACAATTAATACCTTGTTGACAACACTGATTCTATTAAATGGGGGTCTATCCCTCAGCATTTCTTTCCAAGATTAAGGGACAAAAAAAAATTGATCCATTTTTTTTTTTAACTCCATTTTAATTTTTTTTTTAACACACATGCAAGTTTTCACTTACCTCAGTCAGGGTGACAGTATCAATAGCTGTGAACAGCCAGAAGCAGTGAAAAATGTCATAAATAATAAGTTTTACAAATAATACAGGTATATGAATACATTAAAAATAAGGGAAAATACAATCTGTGACAAGTATGTGAATCCTATATATCATATGTATATTAGAATAACTGTATTTGGAGGGCTCTTTTTTACTCCCATATTTTCAACCCCATGCTGTCCTCCAGATGGAGAAACCAATAAGAAGACTTTAAAAACAAACAAACAAACAAAAACCCCTTTTCAAACTATAGGAACAATAAGCATAAATAGAACAGAAAAATTAAGGGCATTTTTTTTGCTTTTATCACCAAGTATTGCACCTGCAAGGACAAATGGTGATTTCAGGGTTCCTAGGATATTGCTACACACAGAAGATCTCCTTCAAGCACAAGCTTTAGCAACCAAGCAGTGGCTGTTACAATGAGATAGTTTAAAATACAAGTCATTATAATGCTGCTTGCTGTAATTGCAAACCAACTGTCTTGGTGTCTGGATAAAAATGCAGAGCTTTGCATAGTCCATTTTAGAGAAAGACAAGAAGACAAAATAAAGAATGCAAAGTGGCTCTTACTGACTGTGCAAGTGCAAGTGCAAATCCTTGTGAAGCCTCTGGAATAGGTTCTGTGTAACCAACCTTCCCCTACGTATTCTAAACAGTCTTTTGGGAGATTTAATTAATGCTGCAAAAGACTAATGAAAAAAGTAATTCTGTGAGGGTAAAATATTATTTTAAGGCACTTATTTCAGCTGCTGAAATATTGAAATACATACAAATGAGACTCTACTTCCATAAGGAATTGCTTACATGAGGGGGCAATTTTGGAACTATTTCACATGATGTGAAAATAAATTTATCTAGGTACACTGCCAAAACTGGGATTTTTTCACTATGCACACTGAGCTTGGCTGCTTCCATGAGTAACACTCAACCTATAAATTTGTGCTCAACTTTTCACAGTACCTGTGTTTTTCACTAAAAAAATGACACCAATAAGCAGAGACAGAGCAAAGTTCCTACAGCACTTTTATATTCATAGTGTCTTCAAAGTGTGAATTACACAGGCACTGTGTTACTTCCCCTCACAATCTTAATGACAAACCAAATTATACAATCAGAGTTAACAAGCAAATTTGGGATGCACAGGCCCACTTTTTGGTTACAACCAGATGCAAAAATAGTAGTATTTTTATTCAGGTTGAGACCAGTAATTTGAGCTGCGTATGTTAACTCTTATGTTAGCATGTAAACTGTAAAAGGTTAAAAATGTTAATTATACAGTCTTATAGGCAATTTGTGGTGGTGGCTGACAAAATTACAACAGCAGATCATCAGGAAGATGATTGCACACAAAGATATTATAGTACAAAGCAAAACTTCCACTTATTCTGTCCTCTTGTTTATAACATATCATGATACACTAAAATCTTCTTAAGTAATATTTTAATATCTACCACCTTATCTTGAATATCATCATGAATGATGCTGGGAAATAACAATAATAAATGCACTTATTAATAAATAACACATAATTTCTGTAGGAAAGCAATGTTTTTGTGTCATCGATGAGTTATTTTGTCACCTGAGTCCTCTGTCCATGACAGTAACAAAACAGTTTAGGGAGTATATGCTATTAAAAAGCTTTTGTGAAGTACACACACCTCAACTGGACCATGCATAATTTCAGCATTTAAAAACAGCTGTTCACTTACTCATAGAAGAGGATTTTAAAAGCCAGTATGATTTCATGTTGGTTCTCTCACTGTACTTCAGTGATTGGCAGTTTCAACACCCAAAGTCTGGCCCCAGTATTTTGTAAAACATACACTAAGCTTTCTGTGCTTCTTTCTTTCATCAAGATCATAAAACACAGATCCTGTGCATTATGTTCTTTAGCTACCTGTGTTTTTTTCTTATTTGTATTTTTTGGAATCAAGATCAAGGAGAGAAATATTTTCTGGGGAAAAGTGAGTAAGAAAGCAGCACCTGAAAGAACTCATCACCAAATCATATTTACAGCAGCAAAATGTAATTATTGAAGGAGAAAAACATAACCTGGCAAAAAGTAATATTTTTTTTAAAGGAAGAAAAAACTGGAGACATAAAAGATGCATGTGAACAAGCAGCCTAAATTCAAAGATTCATAGATTTAAAAGCTGGGATGTACCAGTATAATCACCCATTCTGATTCCATGCATGGCCCAGGCCAGGGAATTTCACCCAGTAATTAATTCTCATAATTTGTGTGTAATTCTCATAATTTGTGTGTGACTTAGACTGACTTTTTACATAGGCATCTCCTGTAAAAATCTGCCCTGCTACCTGATTACCCTCGCCATAATTAAGGTACATCATATTTCTAACACTTTAGAAGATATTATCTATCATTCTTTTCCAAAATTCCAACCAATGCCATACTCTAAACTCCTCCCCCATGGCGTTCTGGGGCTGGTGAGCACTCACTTTGTACCAGTTTATGCTTTAAAGGAGAACAGATTTGAGTGCTCAGCTCTATTTCTCCGGCTGTAAAACAACTCTAGCTATCTACCACTCTCTAATCATATTTACCTAGAGATTCCCCAGTTCTGCCTACAAAGAAAATCATCTGCGGAACATCAAGGATTAAACTGCTGCTGCTAATGCAACTGTGTAACAGGAATCTTTATGCCTCCCTTCAGCATCTCCTCTGCGGCAACACTATAAAATCCACTGCAGGACGAGAAGAGCTACATTAAAACAAGAACATTTGTTATGAAGATGATAAAGCAGATTGCAGAGCACTATCGTGCCATAAATTCCAATTAGAAAATGCTTGAGAAAGGGGGAGCAGGGGGGAGAAGAGGCCTGGCTGCCTGAGCAGCAATGGAATTTACCAGGAGTAGGAAAGCATCTTTCAATAGACCTCAAGAATTAGAAAATGGAGAGGGAAAGAAGTATTGCAAACTCTGACAAACAAAAGTCTAGCTAAACAAAGGGAAAAAGATCTAAAAAACAACTAGCTAAAGAAATCACAAGTAATGACAAAATGCAAGCTAAGGTTCTATATGAGCTATCAGGGGTCAAGGACCACCAACAAATGTAATTAAGCCTCACTTCTCAAAGTCATTTTAACCTGTTTTTATTAAAGTATTACTTTGGTGAGCATAAAAATCCTGGTTTTCTATCCTTTTGCAGTAAACAAACACACAGAAAGGCTATGAAAAAAAACCTGCTTCCTTGCCACACTGAAATGGAAGCATCGAACTTCTTTTCCTGAAAAGTTTGTCTTTAGAATAATCCATGTAAGAAAACAGATGGAAACCACCAATTCTGGAAATTGGCTGTGAAAAATGCATGTATTTTATGACTGGCTTTTCGCAAATATTTAAATGAATATTATATGTGTTGTGTTAGGAAGTAATGCTGTATTAATTCTCTTAAGTACTGTGTTAAATATAGTCTTAGGTTATAAAAAAATTGTTAAAATAGAAACTGTGCTATGTAGGATGCTTTGTTTAACAGAAAGGACTCACAGCAAGATAGCACCCACAGGACACCTGAATCTTTCAGAGAAAGGGAATTTATTGCCTTCTTATCAGAAGAAACTAACTTCTTCCCGCCTTGAAGGTGCTATTAGGATTAGAAGGAAGAAGTTGACACTGACCAGACAGAATCCTGTGTTTGAATGGAATTTATGCATCATGTATGAGGTGTATGAATATGCAACAGGCTGTTGTTTTTAAGGGTTAATCCTTTGTTAATGTGGGTCCTTTTTCGGGCTCGTCATGCCCAGAAAAAGGTACCCGGACGTCCGTAACTCTTTGCTTTTATTGTCTCATATTGTCCTGATTTAAATTGTCCAAATTATTATGACTCTAATTGTATTACTATTTTTATAACCATTTTATTACTATTAAACTTTTAACAATTTCAAAAGCGAGTGATTGGCGTTTTTCACATTGGCAAATGTGAAGGGTGCTGGGCGGGGGGGGGGTCTTTCTTTTTCTTCACATTATAAAGTTTAAACGGGCCGCAATAGATTAACTGAAGTCAGTGATACCATATAAATAAGCCATGTACAAATCACCACCATCCATCACGACAGAGAGAAGCTCTTTAGAAAAAAAAAAAAAAAAGAAGAGCATGGAGTGACAAGAGAAGAGGAAATGAATGCAGACTAGGAGAGCAGGGCTGGCTGGGATCTTGGCAATGAGGAATTGTTCCCCGGCAGGGTGAGCAGGCCCTGGCACAGGGTGCCCAGAGCAGCTGGGGCTGCCCCTGCATCCAAATTTACTACACATATACTTGTAATATTAATATGTAATATGTAATAGCAGCGCCCAAGGCCAGGCTGGACACTGGGGCTGGGAGTCACCTAGGATGGTCGAAGGTGTCACTGCCCGTAGGGGGCGGGGAGCGTAGAACCGGAAGAACTTTACGGTCCTTCCCAACATAAGCCATTCTGTTACTGTATTTTTCGTCCATTTAGCGGGATCCATGAGCTGTACATTTAAAGTGGTCCAGTGCAGCTCATAGAACAGCAGCTCACCCTCAGCACCACTCCCGCCATTTCCCGCCGCCCCCTCAGCTGCCACAAAATGTCGGCGGGGCCGAGCGGGACTTTCTCACCGACCCCGTTCAGGGGAGCGCGCGCGGGGCTCGACCAATCGCAGGGCGCCGTTTGGCACCACGTGACCTCCAGGAACTACAACTCCCGTCATGCCCAGAGGGCTCTCTTCCTCCTTCCCGGTTCCGGTTCCGGCTCCCGTCAGCCGCGCCAACCTGAGGAAGGTCGCGCAGGGCGGACGAGTGGCCGCTGCCTCCTGTCCCTATCATGCTGTCCGCCGGTGTCCGCCGCTTCGCCACCTCCGCCATCCGCCGCAGCCATGTTGAGGAGGGACCCGGGAAGGTGGGCAGCAGCGTCCTGGCCCGCTGAAGGTCGCGGGATGGGGGTTGGTGGCTGCCCTGCGCCTGGCTGTGGTGTGTGGGCTTTGGGGTGGCGCGGTGATGCCAGTACAGGCGCAGCAGCACAGATCGTGTGGGGGCGGAACCCCGGCGCCTTTCCCTGCGGTGGTACAGATGATGAGCATTGCGGTATGAGGGGTAACAATGATACTGTAAACGCTTTCTGATGTACCTGGCCGGTTTTCTCAAGCCTTCGGTCTGAAGGGTTAATTTTACGTGTGTAACTGGTACCAGGTAATCCTTCACGGTGAAGATAATGAAATACCAGAACAGTCGGGGGGCTGTAGGTGTATATCCTCAGAGCTTTTATAATTGACTGCATGAGACCTGCAACAAACTGGCCTCACCTTGGGGAGGAGAAGAGAGGACGAAGTGACCTCTAGAGGTCACATGCAGGTTGTAATCATGGAGTGTTTGGGTGGAAAAGGACCTTAAAGATCGTTTTACTCTGCCTCCTGCCATGGGCAGGGACATCTCCCACCATCCCAGGCTGCTCCAAGCCCCAGTGTCCAACCTGGCCTGGGACATTGCCAAAAGGATCCAGGGACAGCCACAGCTGCTCTAGGAACATGTGCCAAGGCCTCAGCACCCTCACAGGGAATAATTTCTTTATAGTACCCACCTGAAATCTCTCCTCTTTCACTTAGAATCTGCTCTTTCTTGTCCTGTTACTGTAATTCTTCATGAAGAATCTATCTCCAAGTTCCTTGTAGGTACCTTTCAGATACAGGAAGGTTATTTATTACCCTAAATATTGTATTTCTTGTCTTGAGAAATCATGAAAATGCTTTGAAATTGCTTATTTGTTTTGTTCTGAGGTTCTTACCACTTCTAAATGGGTTAGAAAAGATTTAATGCTTGCTTTGCAAAGGCTAAAATTCTCTATTTTTTTCCTCCAGAACCTCCCATTCTCTGTGGACAACAAGTGGAGGCTGCTGGCGATGATGTGTGTGTTCTTTGGGAGTGGATTTGGTGCCCCTTTCTTCATAGTCAGACACCAGCTCCTGAAGAAATGAAGGGATCAGGCTGCAGCTGCACCAGCTGGGTAACTGCTTCTGTTGGCTTTCGTAGCACAGTGGAATTCAGGGAGCCTGTCCTGCTCAGTTCTCAGCCTTTTGCAGCCCAGCTGCTGCAGTGTTGGGCCCGCAGTTGTGTTACAGTAGCTGGCGCAGTGAGCAGGTGTAAGTTTGTGTCCCAGAGCTGCTGCGCTCGGTGGTTTGTGACCTTTGCCTCCCCAGAGGCCGCTCCTCTCTGCTGCAGCTCCTGGCTGTGCCCAGAGCAGCGGCTGCTTCCTCCCCTGAGGGGGTGCAGCTGGTGAGGGAGGCGCTGGCACGTGTGATGTGACAACACAGGATGAGGAACTGTGATGCTGTAAACGCTTTCTGATGTGCCAGGTAGAGCTCTGGGGAAAATCACATTTTCTTGAGCCTGTATTAAAACAGTCTCACCATCAGCGTCATTCACAGGTTACTGTGTAATTAAAGTAGAGTCATTAACAGGAATTAATTGGTGCTTGCTGATGATCCTAACAAAGAAAGCCTCAGACTGTGCAGCCATGCCACTTCAGTTTGTCTTAAGGTGATTCCATTTTGGAAATAGCTGGTGTTGTCTGTAACGTGAGAAACTAAACATTTTTCAGGAGCTTCAGTGACCCAGGTAGTTCTTGAAAGGAAATAACAGTTTTCATTGGAATCTCATAATTGGAATAAATTGAGTAATTCCTTTGCCAGTTTGATGTTTATTCCACCCTCAACAGAGGAGAAAACCAAAATCAGCAGATTTGTATTGCAGTTGGGCATTTAGAACTGTGGGGTTTTGTGCAAGCTGAGGCCTCTGATGCAAAGCCAGACAGTGGATGAAACAAAGTCCTCAAATAATTCAAAAGTTCATATTAAAATATATGTTTATTACAGGGCTCTTAAATTTCTTCAATTTCTTTTTCTTGCAGAGTTGAAGTCTTCTGCACAGCATCGTTCAATGGGGATATGATAGCTGCAACCCATGCTGGATGTCTCTAAATAAAATGTTAAACCCCAAGCCTTGGGCTGTGTGTTTTGTGAAATTCCAGAAGGGCTTTTGACAGCTGCTGTGTACTGAGAGCCCCTTCTAATTTCAGTGTATTGCCATTAAATTAAACACTTAAATTGTCATCATGTGTAACAACAGAGTGGGGGGAAAATCACATTTCAAAACAGGGGTTGGGCTGAACTTCTTTTACTGCTCAGAGTAATGACCTGGGACAGTTGATAGCAGTGGGTATCCTGTCACCACAATCCATGCTGCAGGAATTTTAACTTCACTTTTCTGTGGCTTTTCTTCCAGGCTCAGCAGTTCTGAAGAGCTGCTGTTCCCTGATCTCTGCAGCATCAGCTCTGAGCAGGGACTTGGGCTCTGCCCTAAAGGTTTCATGAGCTTCAGGCTCAGGGGGTGGCATGGGCACAACTCTGACCAGAAAAAAATCTCAGTGATATTCTATAGCTACCAAATCTGAACCTGCTGCGGATTTCCAGGTGTTTGGAAGGAACTTGGTACTTCCCAGTTGTGAATCTTTCTGGTTTGCTTTTCCCCCCCACTCAGACACCCTCCTGCTGCAGCACAGTGCATTTAATGTGGCTTGAAGCATCAGAACCTGCAAAGTGAACAGTTCACAAAATTTTGAATTCTTTTCTTGCCACTGTAATCTGTGTGGATGCCAGTTTCTCATCCAACTCCCTCAGCAGAAGTGTGTGGGAGTTGTAACGCAGTGCCTGTAGCAGAACAGCTCCTGGGTGCCACATTTCTGTTTTCAGGGGAGAGTCTGAAGTGCTGATGACTGTTCCCCTTTACTCTAGAATCCCTGATTGTCAGATTTCATAATTCTATTTCTCTAAAACAGCTACTTTCATTTATAAGGCCATCTTTTAAAACTTATTTCTAACTCCACTTCTCTCTCAACAATATCTTGCCCTATAGCATTTCTAAGTCAACATTTCTTATCTTTACATACAAAGTATACATACAAATACAAAGTTTACATACAAATACTGCTGTATAAACCTATCAAACTTTAAAGTTTCTCTACAAATCCATTTCCCACCCCTGATGTGTTTGGAAGGAGCACACATCACCTCTGAAGGCTCACCCTGTGGGAGAGGCCAACCAATTCCTTCACCGTGCTTAAAACAAGGCGAATTTTTGAATTCCACCCCCTTCTCTTGTGGCTTTCAAAGATACTTTTGAGCACAGGGTGTTTAAACTTAGAGCAGTTATTTTTGGATGAAATGGTAGATATTTGGGCAGTGTTCTCAAACTGTAATCATCTCACAGTGTTGTTATCCTGATGGATCATTTTCAGGAGCAGGAAGGTCCTGGAGGCTCCCGGTTATGAGGTGCCACTAAATCCTGACCTGTTTCCAAACCTGCCAGCAGCTTGGGTAAATAAATCACTGATGTGGAGCACAGCACCTGTAACCTTTCCTCTGCTGATTTTTACGTGATATCCATGGCTGAGGGGATGGAGGAGCTGAGCCTCCTCTGTGCTGCCTCCCCCGTACAATCCCAGTTTTTGTGTGCTGGTACAATTTCTGCAAAAATGAAACAGCATCAGCCCTGACTAAACACATCATGTTGGTCTTAAACTTTGATAAACCTGTGCTTGTCATGTGATGCTACTTTCATTTATAAAGAAAACGTGGTGCAGTTTTGTAGCCTTCACTAATTCAGTCAGTTAATTCAAGGTTCCTTGAGTGAGGGAAGTTGTTAATTTGTATTTTTGATAAAACGCCTGCACGCTGTGAGTTAGAAAATGAGGACTCCTGTTCACTCATGGCAATCTCTTGTTACTCCTGCTGTAATTAGTCCCTTTAGAACTGGGTTGTTCCCTTACTTGAGGTGCTCAGGCAGTTTTCAGCAGTTTTTGAGCCCCAACAATTACCAAGTCCATAAGTTCCCTGCCTGGCTTAAGTAATTGGTTCCCTTAGGATCCCAGAAGTTTTCACTCCTGCAGCAGAAATGTGTTAATAGATCTGTGCTGCTCTTTCTGCTAATGCAAAACGGGGCAGTCTGCATTCTACCCAAGGACACGTTTTACTCCAGGATTATCTGTGATTTCATCACTGCTCAGTAAAGCAAGGTCTGAAATGCCTTATTTTGGTTGCCTGAGTGGAAAATGCAGGTTGTCATTGAGAGAGATGTGGCTCCTGTCATTGATACCAGGTGTTTGACTGTGTTTCAATCTCACAGAGGCCCAACTCCAGATGGCATTTTTTTTCTTTGCTCTTGTGAGAAGATCACTGCATTCAGCCAACACTTCCTCAAGCATCCTTATTTAATTATTTGTTTATTAATTTACCCATTTTTTTCCATTTACTCCCCAAATTTACCTTGGTCCTAATCTTTTGTAGTTTACCCATTTCATGGTTTATTGTTTTAAGCCCTCCTAGTCCATTGTTTCTTTGCTGACTGCTGAAGAGATGAGCCAGAGAAACTCAGATTTTCTTTTTCCTCACCTCATTTTCTCATTTTGCAACAACTTCTCTAAACACATTCCCACCACAGATCCTAGCATGGAAATACCCATCTCTGAGTGATTCTAGAGACAGATGTGTCACTATAAATATATATGAATTAACTGATATTTAATGGCATTAAGAGGGATGGATCAGATTCATTAAAGCCCACCAGGTGCAGAATTAAGTTGTGCAAAAGCATAACAGTGTGTCCCATCACACTCAGATATATGATACTCTGTGTACCAAATGAAATATTTACTTTAAAATAGCCTTTTGGGTTCCCTTTAGGGCACCTTGACTTGGTAGAAGATAAATCAGTTGAGAATAGGAAAAAAGCAATATGTAAGTGGTGCTCCTCTGGAATTAAAATTGTATGAAGGAAACAAGGCAGTGGTTAATGGACCTCTGGGAAATAACACATCTGTCTGAATGATTGCATCTTTTTTGCTTGCCAGATGCCAATTTTAAGGAAAATCATTTATGATCCCTGATTTTTTTCCAACTTCCCTGTTATAATTTTCACCTTCATGTTTTCTGTTTTGGCACAAACTCAAAACCTCTCTGTTTTGCTTCCAGAGAGCTTCACAGCTTACCATTTTAATTATGTCAGGTATAGTCTTCAAGCAGTTTCTGAATTAAATCTGAGCAGATGTGAATTATATGTCCTTATGCTTCAATATTTTGAATGTTTTCAGTTTGTGGATCTTCTTTTCTTACTCTGGAACACTCCTCATTCCAGAGGGACAAGTCTGGAAGGGCTTGGGTTCAATTACATTGAATGGGGTATTCTGATTTGGTGAAAATGAACACATCATTTTTCAAATAAAATTATTCTAGAATTTCTGTTCAGCAATTAATTTGACATTGTATCCTTTTCATATCCACTCTTCACAAAGCAATGGGAATTTGATTTTTCTTTTTTTTCCTCCCCAGAGAACAGAAATTTCAATTCTTGTTCAGTTGTGCTTTGAAGCATCTGGTATTAATCCACGTTGGAAATAAGATTCTGGCTTGGATGAGCCCCTCTTGTGAATTATTGTGGGCAACCCTTGCATAATTGATCTAAGTACAACAAAAGCCTGGACTAAGGTTTTTCTTCCTTTAAATTGTGTCCCCTTTACAGAGGTATTGCCCTGTACAGCAGTTGAGAGTGTGAGTTACTTATGAAAATTGCTTTAAGATCTTTTTCTGCTAATTAAACAGTCAGGGAAAAATTCGAAATATTTTCTAATATAAGTTATCAGTCACCCTTTTCTTGTTTCTTTCAAGCCTGAGATTTTTATTTCTGTGCGAACATGAAACAATTTGGAGCTTTATAAACAAGTAGGGCTGGAGGATGAAAATATGAAAGTAGAACTTAGTATGGAACTTATTGCATGGGCTAGCACATTCAAACTATTTTTATCCTTCAAAGGTAAAGATCATCTATACATTGCAATTCATACCATGGTTGAATTTTCAGTGCAGGAACATCAGTGGTTTGGGTTTTATTTTAATTAAATAGAATTAGTAAGTAGAAAGAAGGGAAGGGAAGGAAAGGGAAAAAATATTGCTGAAAAAGAAAGTTGTTCTCAATTCCATGATCAAGAAAATAAAGTTATATAAAGGTCAAACAATACACCCAATAGGGGAGATCAGAGCTGGGACACGATATCCAGTGCTATAAAAATATTCCTGCATGTCCCCACCTCAGTGGAGTACATCAAACAGATATGAGAACCTTCTTGTAATCATAATTTTAATGTGTGAAAATACACATTAGGATAGAAATAGGGTAAAACAGTCTCTGGGTTGCTTAATTGGAAGTTGGAATGTGTATCAGAGGAGCAGAATAACACAGTGATTTCTTGGTAAAAGTGTCATAATTACATCTTCAATTATGACCAAAAAAAAAAAAAGTTGAGAAATGAGGAGGAATGGTGCAAGTTTAGGGTATGTGTTACTGGAAAAAACACTTTGGAGTAGCACAGAGTGGCTTATGGCAGGTCGAGAGGGAAAGACAATGACTGTGAGACCCTCTGTGGTGCAATTAATCATTGTTTCAATTAAAACATAAACGTGGGCTCTGCCCCCTGCCCTCTCCATGGGTTTTCCAGAGGCAGCTCCTTCTGCAAACAGCCCAGCTGCTGTTTGCCCTGCTTGCACAGGGAAGATAAATGTTAGTTGCTCTCCGGGATGATATGCTCAATAAGTTTGACTTGAATTTAAATGAGTTTAAAATAATAGTATTTGCTGGAATTAATGTGATCCGCTGTTCCATTTTCTCCTTTGGTATTCCATGAATAACATTAAGTTCTTTTCTGTGGTTGCACCACCTTTTTCCATTAGCTATGTAGAGCGTGCAGCTCTTTGAAAAATGTCACTGTATAAATAGTGTTGCTGAGAACCTGACTAAGCCACAGCCAGCAACAAAATTTGGAAATGTACCTTGCTGTTGGGAAAAAAAAAAAAAAAGTGTAAAAATAATGTATGTGAAAATGTGCATAAATGTGTATAAAAATTCTGACGAGTGATGGAAGGACAGAGATGAGAGGGAAGAATGTGGTCTGAGGTTTTGTTTCTTTTTTGTAAAATTCTGGTTGCAACATTAAAATTCACAACTCTCAAGAGTTCTTTAGATTAAGTTTAACCAAAAAAAACCCAAAACAAAACAAAACACAGAGCTCTAATTCTGGATTAACTGTAGTTTTGTAAAGACAAGAAGATCTCTCCCTCAAGGGAGGAAAAACCAGATAAAAATTAGATATTTAGCTAAATGGAGCTTTGCTGTGAACCAAAACTATTGCCTGAAACAGTGCAGAATGGGCTGTCGGGGGAAAAGCACAAACATAAATATACAGGCCATTGCTATGAGTGAGAAATCCTCCCTGCTTGCCTCCATGAGCCATCCAGGTAATTGAAAGTGAAAACTGGAGAAGATGTGCCTGCCTGAAGAAGACCCATCTCTCCAAGCCCTCGTTTTCTGACAGCCCAGAGCAGATTTGGGGAACAGCTAATTGGAAACTTTTCTGGAAATGTGCACACCCCTGTGCTCCAGCACCAGGCTGCCACTTCTCTTTCCTGTCTGTTTCTCCTCGTCGTGGTGCTGTCCTCTGAATCCAGTTCTGCAGAGAATTGTTTCCAGCTGAAGAGCAGGAGCTCAGTTGTTAGCTCAGTGCTGTCTCAACCCTCTGCCAGGAGCTGTAAGTGCCTCCTTGTATTGGGAATATTTTAGATAGAGCTGGGTATGGAAGGGATGGAGTTTTTTTGGAGGGGTCAGGGGGAAAGCTGGCAACCCCTAAGCAAGGTCCTTTATCCTGATATTCTGGGGTGGCAGCACAAACTGGGAGGTATTCTGGGAACACCTGCATAATTTAAATTGTTAGGCACAGCTGAAGTTCCCCTGCCCACTACATAATCCAAAAGCAGCGTGTGGGCACCTGACAGCCTACCTGCAGTACAGCTGAAGGTGTGACTTCAAAGTTACCTGAATTTTATTTAATTCTCTGTTTGACGCTGCTTTGAAGTTAAAGAAACACAGCAGCAGTTCAATTGGAATTTACCTCTGAAATCAAACTATGTAAAACAATTTGCCAGCTACTCTAATCCTAAGTAGGTCAGCAAAACCTAAGCGAGTAAGACTTTAGATAAGTCTAAGTTAAGTTTATTCAAGTTATTTTTTCCTGCTATGTAGGCAACCCCAAGAGTGGGAAATGCAAAGCCCAGAAAGCCGAGCAGAGCATCAGCACCAGGACAGGACCAAGCACAGGGACAGGGCTCAGACCCTCATGTTTTTATGGTTTAAGTCTCTCTTACAGAGAGCCCATAAAATTGATAGTCTGCCTAATTTCACACCTGAGAAGACTGGACTTCCTTCACTTGCTCAAAAGCATGTTTAAATACAATTGTATGGGTTTTTTTATTATTATTATTATTTACTAGAACACTAACTCTGGCTCATTCTTGTTGGATTATGTTCATTTCTGACTTAGAGATGGGGTAACTGAGAGGTGTTTTAAAAATTTTATTCCATTTTCAGTCTCATGAGAAGGGTATAGATGAGACAATACAGATGTTATAAATCACACTATTACCATTATAAGTCAACTATTTCTTAATTACAATACACTATAAGGATTTCTTGGCCTATCAGCTTTTGCCACACTAGACTGCAATTGCTTTAAGAGTTATTATGTAAAATTACCTCTTGTGGGTCTTAATATAATGAATCTTTCATTGTTTTGTTTCTCTAAAGTGTTCTAGTAATTTTGTAGGATCATCCTTTGAAACTTGTTTCTATTTCCATTTCTCTTTCAACAATATCAGTCCTATTCCATGGCATTTCTAAATTAACATTTCTTATCTCAAAGTTTACATACAGATATATACTATGTGACCATTCTGTCAAGTTTTGAGAATTTTCTACAAATCCATTTCCCACAATTCTCTCCCAGTAAAATTCCACAACCGCCCCTCCTATGCCATAAACAATCCCTGAAAAGTGGAATAGTAGCTCAAACTGTGTGGATTAAAGCAACACCCCTGGGAAGCCACCACAGATCACCTGGAACTGATCCCAGGCCTCTCATTTTCTGCACAACAGCTCACCTGGACGGCAGGTGACCACACACCTCTCCTTTCCCAGCTAAATTTAGATAACCACTCCAGCAGCCATGTGAGCACCCTTCAAATCAGGTCATGCAGGAGAGGAAATAACCACAGGTTCTGCTTTTGAAAATGGCATTATTGCCAGAGACACGCTCTAAAAGATGTTTCCTGAAATTGCAGGAGAGGAAAAACACAGTGTGTAATCAGGGACTGAAAACGGTCGTTTATTAAAAGCCCCTAGCAATTTTCGTGTGAGATTGCTAAATGAAACCTCTGTTCTCCCTTAGGAATCAATGACCTTTGAAAAATTAGTGACCAAACAGAAATAGAAGACAATTCAAGGTAAGTCTATTGACAAAAGAGGAAAAAGAATGAAGAGTTCAAACTGTCTGGCTGAAGGTGAAAATAGAGGAGGGTGCTGCTGGGTGAGAGGTACTAAGTGAAGGTTAAAACATCTCACATCTGCCACAGATCACAGTTAAGAAAATCTGCCCACCAAAGGGTGTTTGGCCACCTGCCAGGTGCATAAAACTAGGGAGGAAAACCTAAATTTTCCCAGGTATTTCTCCTCACTGGTTTGAGTTGTGCCAGGTGGGGTCACAGGTTCAGGGTTTTAAACCCCAAACACACACACATAAGAGGGAGAACAGGTTCTGATAGCTGTGTGCAACCCAAAAAAAAAAAAACAAAAGGAAATTGTTTCATTTTCCTGAAGAAACATAAATCAGGATTCCTATCTACACTTTAAATGCTGCATTACTTGCTAGTGAATTAAGCCTTCTATAATTGCAGAAGGGTTTTTAAAATAAAGCATTAGCCATGGATCTCCTTATTCTGGTTCTGTATTTTTTGCAGCATTTTTGGCCCCAGGCATGCAGTTCTGAGTATCCAATCTCAAATGATTCAGACAGGACATTTTTTTTAAGAAAAGTATTCCAACCCAGAATTTTGTGAGCACCAGATCAGTGGCAGATTTTGGGAAGTCATACTCCCAAAGTGTAGAAGCCTTTAAACTAAAATTAATTTCGGAAAAAACAGCCCATACACTAAAGAAATATATGTTGTTGTTTACCCTTCATCCCAAACACTGTCCTTCTCAAAAATTTGCATTATGTCACTAGCCACTCTGTAAAACTACAGTTTCTCAATTTTTTGTTGTTAATACCCTGTGAATCTTCAACACTGGTTCTATCAGTGCTGATACCTATTAATTAAATTCAACTAATTTAAATTAGTTAAACACCTATTTGACAATCCCATTCAGCTGCTAATACTTCAAAATTTTCCAGTCTTTTTGTAAAATGCAGAAGTAATTCAGAAGGTAATGCACTATCTGGCCTCATAATATCTCTGTTAGTTTTCCAGGTTATCAAAAATTCAGTGCTCCCTCCCTCTCCTTCATAATCTTTTCCATGTTTTCTCTCATAGTCAGTTTCTTTTTATCATAAAAATATTGTAAGTTTAGAAAGCATTCAAAACCCCAAAAAGAGCCAAAGCTCTGTGGTGCTGTGAGGGTTGTGGTTTTAAGGCAGGAAGGATGGCACTGCTGATGTGACACAGAGCAGACATTTACAACAGAACTTCAGGTTTTCCTTACTGAGTCGTTACAGACCTTGTAAATATATTTGCATTACTTAGAATACAGATATATTTTTTAAAAAATTGAGAAGTCCTAGCAAAAAGTTCTGTGGGGTTTGTTTTGACAGGGAAGCCATAAAACAGCAGTTGGATTTAGTCAAAGTCTATCCAATTAAGAAATTCTTTTGAATATCAGATCAACTGAAAAACTTACGTAGATATGGTAAAAAGGGCAAAACTGTGGGGAAAAAATGTCAGCTTTTCGTCCCAGCATTTTATTTAGCTTTATGTGATGCATCTTTTACTAGTTATTGGTTTACATCCATTTTTTATGCGTATGTATGATGGTGTACAGGTAAAAATTAATAAATATGTAAATGCTTGGAGTTCCTCTCTGTTCAAGTGGAAAATAATATTTGTTACCTGGGAATGAATATGCACAGAATGGAGAAATTAAAATTATTTCTAAAACTTTGCCATTACATTTCCTTGTATTCTGTACTTCTTAGCTGTAAAACCTAATTCCTATAACTTCAGTCTTTGCACAGAATTATTATTTATATAGTGCTGCAATGTCTGAATAAATATTGTCTAATTCTTCATTTATTTGCTCAGTTCAAGTGGTCTCACACAAATGTCCAAAGGACTGTAATCATTCCCTTACCTCATTTTCTCAACAAGGCAGTGTTTTCACAGTGCTCTCTTGCTATAATAGGTATTATAGTGGAAGAAAATTGAAATGCTTGCTCAAACATTTGCCAAAAAATTAGAAATTCTGGACTGCCACCAAGTAAATGAAAATAATTCCCAGTCAGACATCCATCAGCTACTCCCTATCCATTCAGAGAGCACCCAAGGGAGCAGGATACTCTTTGGTTTGGTGAGCCTTGTAAAATTCAGGAGAACCCAAATTAGATGCCTTTTTCATGCAGTTTTGTGCCAATGCTGGATTTCTCTGCAGTGCCTGGAAGTAATTTGTTAAATGTCTCACTCTTCCATGAGGTACTGCTGGTGCCTAAAACATCACCCATCAGAAAGGAATGACCTTTCCACGAAGGAAAAAAAAAAATTTAAAAAATCACTGCTTATGTCTTTTTAAATGCTGATAAACTTAGGTGGCACCAACAACCCCATCAAGATTTATTGAGCAATACCCTCCAGTATATAAGCACCATCAGGTAGCTTTGCATTCTCTGATGAATAAACAATTGAAGTCGTAATTGTTTGTGCATTCCTGAAAATGTCAACACAATCAAACATCTGTCATGCCAGATAAGGAAACACGGCTCGTTTAATACACTTAGTGCTCTGCTCAGCCTTGAAAAGGTCACTCCAGTTCCAGCAAGCAGGGTGTAATTTATTGGCCCCCAGAAAATGGCCATGTAGTGACAGCAGAGCCGGGCCGTGTTTGGTTACCCTTCAAACGAGGTGTTTGATTAAGATGGCACATCACATTTAGCACAATCTGTTTAATGTTGCTTTTGGATGCCCTCTCCATCACAACCAACTGCCACACGAAACCCTTTTCACCAAAGCAACACCCACAGCCCCCAGCCCACCACAACAAAGCCAGAAGGAAGGCCTTGAAATCCACCCGTGTAGGACAGCGAGCAGCACACAAAGGCAGCGTTCACCCCTCTGCCATCTTCAGTGGCAGCAAACAAAACCCACCCACACGGCTCCTCTGCACACTGGAGCCATCCCCAGCACACAGGTGGTGCCAGTCTGCCAAGGAGGGCTGCACATCTGGAGGTAAAGAAAATATATATATTTATATGACAGGTATCTGAGACACATCTGGAGGTAAAAAAAAAAAAAAAAAAATTAGCTAGGAAATTGTTTTTCTGACTCTGCTTTTGCTTCCTGGATCCTGAATCCCCTCACAAATAACTTATGGCAAAGGGCTGCTTGTTCTCCCTGCTGGCTGCACCAAAAGGGCTGTGGGGACAGCCCAGAGAGGCCTCATTTTGTACAGACCTTTTTTTAGCTGAAAAACTGCTATCTTGGAACCACTCTCAATGAGCTCTATTATTCTTCTGCTGGACTGTGCTCCGAAGATTTGCTAAGGTCAGTGAGAGGGAGAAAATTTGGGGTGAATATGGACAAAGTGTGGCACAGGGGATCCTGACTCCTTCAACACATTGCCTTGAAGCACAGTCAATTTTTTGCCTGATGGCTGTTGTAACCTAAGAGTGCAGTGCATTCAGTGTCATTTGGCCCTAAAAACCCTGAAAAAGTGTTAATTATTGGTGCTGATGAGTTGGTTCTGCCCCTCTTTAAGCTGAGAGGTCTAATCCTGCAGGATACCACGGTGTGGGAGATCCAAATAAGCAATTTTTCTGTGTTTCTCAGACTGGCTGGCAGGCCAGAGCTAGCACAGATGCACAAATGTGTTGATCACATCACTGGACAGCTGGTGGGAGCTGGCCCAGCTCTCTTCCCTCTGTTCTTCTCCCAAGCATTTGACTCCTGAGCCAATTCTGTGAACTGGCTCCAGGAATTTATTTATAATCCATGGAGGTGACTTGGGGTGAGAAGACAATGCTCTTAGAAGGTTTGTGCTTTTAGGGAAAGGTGAATTTGAGGTGCTTTGAATGTCTAAATTATGTAAGACCTCAAACGAAAGAGGAGAAAAGGTATGGACTGTTCTTCCTTTCCTTTATTTTTTGTACACAAGGCCAAGTGAGGATTATGCTATTGGGGTTTTATGATCCCAACAGGATTACAAAATGCTTTATGAAGTGTCAGTTTGTTTCATGCCTGCCAGTAATGGAAAATGAGGATTACAGCCCTCTTTGCAAAGGTTGATCACTGCTCCCATGAGCAGGGACAAGTGGGCCTGTGCATCCAGATCAATCCTAAAGGACTCCTGTGGGAAAATAAGATGGGATTTTGGCTGTCTGAGTAACCAGACTTTACAGTGGATTGTTTCTAGGCTCTCCCACAGCCTATTTTCAGAGTTTGAGTTGGCCTGACCCTTCCTACTTACAAATACATGTCATGTAAGGACATCAAGCAGAATTCACTCCTGAGGCATCACATGGCATCTCTGTGAGGGAGTGGATCACCCATTCTCATGATGAGCTGTCATGATTTATGTGAGACACGATTTAACACCAGCCAGAAAGTCACCCCCATCCTGCCCTGGTGGGATCAGGGAGAGAATTCAAGGACAAAAGTGATAAACCCATGGGCTGAGATAAAGACATTTGTAGCCATGATATTTTCTGAAAAATCCTTTCCTTAGGATTTTTTCTTCTGAGAAGCTGAGAGGCCTCAGGAACAAAATATAAACAATGGTTATCTGCTGCTGTGGAATGCAACAGGTGCATCTGGGATTGGTCTCATGTGGTTGTTTCTAATTAATGGCCAATCACAGTCAGCTGAATCAGACTCTCTGTCCGAGATACAAACCTTTGTTATCATTCTTTCTTCTTCTATTCTTAGCCAGCCTTCTGGTGAAATCCTTTCTTCTATTCTTTTAGTATAGTTTTAATGTAATATATATCATAAAATAATAAATCAAGCCTTCTGAAACATGGAGTCAGATCCTCGTCTCTTCCCTCATCCTCAGACCCCTGTGAACACAGTCACAGACATTTTAACATGTAAAGGAAAACCCACACACACAGCAGAGCAAAACAAGGAATCCATCCCTCATTTCCCACAGGCAGGAATGTGTTCAGCCATCCCAGGACAGCAGGGCTCTGTCTCATGTCGTGGTGACTTTGGATAACAAACACCAAGCACTCCAAATGTCCCCACAGCTCTACATGCAGAGCATGATGCTGCAAGGCCATGCATGGCCCTTGGGTTGATTTGGGTCACTGTGCCCTCTCCCAAATCCTTGTGCACTCCCAGCCTGAGCCCTGGTGGGGTGGAGGGAGGCAAAGGAATGTTTTTGTGCCGGGTCAGCACGAACAAAAACATCCCTGTGTTGCCAACACCCCACCACAGACCCAAAACAGCTGCTGTGAATAAAATTCACCTTGCCCAAGCCAAAATCAATCCATTCTCCCCTCCTCTTCCATGCCCAGGCCACCCACTCTCCAATACACCCTCATTAACCACCACCCCTCTTTCCATGCTTTAATGTGGCACACAGACATTGTTCCCTTAGTCAGTGGACCCCTTTTGTAAAATGTCTTTGAAATGTATAAAATATTCACGGAATTCTCACTGAATCCATTTATTCCATGGCTTTGGGGTCCATCTGAGGAACAGCAGTGTTGGTGTGGAACAGCCTCTGTCCTTCTGTCCCAAAATCTGGGTGGCTCAAAAGCTCAGACTCTGAATTCAGTGCTTAACCAAAAATCTCAGCTCTGGTCCTGCCAGCAGCCTCCTGCTAAGCAGGAACCAAACAGCATTTCCCACCACGGGGAAGGGGCACCCAAAACAAACAGAAGGAAATAATCATCTTGTGGATTGCACAATCCCACTGAGGAACACATTGCTGCAAAATGTGTGAAGGAGTGAGGAAAGGATCAGACAAATCCAAAGAGCACAGGCACATCAGTGTGAAACCAACAGGAGGGTCCACAGAAAATGTGAATTCTGGGCTGTGAAGCAGAAAGAAAGGGGAGATGTCCCAAAAAAACAGCTATATGTAATGCTGCATTGAGTACCTCTCCAACAATCCTATGTTGTTTCCTATGTCTTGTGTTCTTGTGTCTGCTGCTGGTTGATCTCAGAGAAAGCATATTTATTATTTTATGATATATATTACATTAAAACTATACTAAAAGAATAGAAGAAAGGATTTAATCAGAAGGCTGGCTAAGAATAGAATAATAAAGAATGATAAAAAAGGCTTGTGGCTTGGACACTCTGTCCGAGCTAGCTGACTGTGATTGGCCATTAATTAGAAACAACCACATGAGACCAATCCCAGATGCACCTGTTGCATTCCACAGCAGCAGATAACCATTGTTTACATTTTGTTCCTGAGGCCTCTCAGCTTCTCAGGAGGAAAAATCCTAAGGAAAGGATTTTTCAGAGAATAGCATGGCTACACACTGAGAGAGCCCTTGGTCTGAGCCAGCAAGGACCAGGCTGGAATATTGCCTTAAACAACCTTTCAGATGCACCTTTATAAACCTAATTGTGTTTCAGGCCTGCCAAGTGTTCGGCTGATCTTGGTCATAAAGATATATTCCTCTATGGTTTGTATTTTTAATCATAATTAAGTCCATTTTTCCACACTTGGCCTTATTGCTATTTCATTTACTTAAGCCGTAATGATTAAATCTAATTTACTACTCTGTGAAATCTTAATCCTTCTGAAAAGTAATGGGCAAAGTACACAGGTCAGTTAAGAAAATGATTCACCACATAACCTCCATTTAGTAATTCCATTTATTTCAATAAAACTAGCTGGCACATGAAAGAAAGACTCTACAGTGGCCTTTAGTCTCCAGAAAATCATAGAATTTTTAATACAAGCACTGAAGAGATGTCTTGACCTCTTCCTGAATGTATCATTTTTCATGGGAAAAAATCCAAAACAAACCCAGCTCATAAAATCTCTCTAAAGAAAGCCACCTACATTTTGTGCTTGTTCTTATTTAACAAGTACAACATTATCCTTTTCAAATATACAAAATGTCAGCTTGATAATACAGGGGAAAGGGCTTCCATATCCACAGAGAACGTGATTTCTCTAAAAAACAATAAATGAAAAGCCTATTATTAATGCAGTATTCTCATTTAATCACATTTGTTCATTACTACCATATTTTAGGTGATATAAAAGGAGGAACAATTATTGCCTTGTTCACTTTGATTTATTTGGCTCAGTGCCTCCTTACCTAGGTAATGTAAAATAAACTGTGCTACACGGGTCATTTATGATGTGATTTAATAAGATGCTTTTTATTTCTAGCCTGTAGGGAAGCACATTACTTTGGAAGTACCTGGCAAAAAAGGAAAAAAAAAAGAAAAAATTAAAAGAACCCTAAACAAAATCAAAACCAAAACACCCAACAACATTTCTTTTGTTCATTTTCTATTTCCACTCAGTAGACTCCAGCCTAGAAGTTAATTTAAAGCAGGTTTTCCATGGTGGTAATGTACTAAAACAGGGCTTCAAAACCCACATAAGGAAATGGTGCTTGCATGTCAAAATAAGGAAGGTTGTAACTACAAGCTTGACCAGCTCCTAACTTCCTTTGGGTATTTCTGTGTAAATTAAGACTTGTTCCTTTCCACTGGCTGAAACAGGTTAATGTTTTTTGCTTAGCAGCAAATGCTGTCTGCAAACAGAGTTATATTTATATCAAAGGTACCTGAGACACATCTGGAGGTTAAAAAAATTAAGATAGGAAATTTGTTTTCCACAGACAAAGTGAATAACATGAGCAAGATTACCACACTGAAACTTACCAAAAACTTGCAGGAATTTGGGATCAGTTTCTATGGATTTTAGGTTTTTTTGGTGATTCACTTATAGCCATTCTGTGGGAACAATGTTAACTCAAAACTCTGCAGATGGCACAAAGTTAAAGGAGCTGAAAGGACTTGAAAATCCTGTGTGGGGATATTCCATATATTTTAAGTGGAAGAGCTGATGCTGATGGCAAAGCACTACAGCAAATATCTGCCTGTTTCCAGTATAAATCCCTGGGGTTTTGTCTCTCAAAATTTTCATTTTAATTTGAAACAACACTGCTTGCATTCAGGATCTCTCTGAAAAGAGATTCATGAGTGAAAAGAGTTAAAAAAATTTCAGAAACCTAATGATTGCACCTATTTTTTCTGTTTCTAATAATTTGCAGCACTTTACCAGATATCTTCACAAGGAAATCTTCAACTGACTCCTTTTTTGGGGGATGGGTATTTTTCTTTATCTCAGCTCTAGCGTTTGTGTGCATTTACCATTGTATCCATATATCTAGCATTGGATTTTTCATTAAGTTTATGCCCCTCTGAATAAAATTCTGTATTTCATGGTATACAGCCTCCTTCAAAGTTAAAAGCACAAGCAGGAAACCTTTCATTGCAGTTTGGGAAATCCCAACCAACAAAAAGCTCCACCAAATGCCTGCCTGAAGCCCTAAATTTCACCACATTTAGTCTCCTGAATTTTAGAAACTTGGCAGCATCACCACGGGGAAGAGACAGGGAGGCTCAGGAGGTGGTGAAAGGTTCAGTCCCCACGAGGCTTTTGGGAGGAATTTAAGCAATAACACAAAACTGTGAGAATTGTGAGTCCCCCTGGAAATATAGATTTGGATGGCAGGAGTACACAAATCATTTTATCTGTGCTTTATGAGACACCCTTGGATGTCCTGGAATGTAGAACATAAGAACAGGTAGAAATAAGAACAGGTAAGGTGCTGAAAAGTACTGATGGCTTAAAATCACCTGTGATCCCCCTGTAGCTGAAAATCTTTATACAATGAAAATCACCTGTACAGTGGCACAGATTGTTCTGCACAGATGGCCCTATACAACAGGAAAGAAAAACTGTGCCATTATCCTGAGCAGAAATTCAGATTTCATGTTTACAATGGTGTTCTTGAATGTTTTAATTTTTTTCAGGTAACAAATATGCCCATCTCAGAGGGATAGCAACATGCCTCCAGCTCTCAGGGGTCCCAGCCCAGCAAGGAGCTGGAGCTGCTGCAGCCAGGCCAGAGGAGGCTCCAGCATGGGCAGAGGGATGGAGCAGCTCTGCTGGCAGCAAAGGCTGGCACAGCTGCCATTGCTCACCTGGGCACGAGGAGCTCTGGCCTGAGCTCAGGGTGGGCTGGCAGGGCCTGAAGGGGCTGCAGCAAAGATGGACACGGACAATTGCCAAGGGCTGCAGGGCCAGCAGCCAGGGAATGGCTGCCAGTGCCAGAGGGCAGGGCTGGCTGGGATCTTGGCAATGAGGAATTGTTCCCTGGCAGGGTGGGCAGGCCCTGGCCCAGGGTGCCCAGAGCAGCTGGGGCTGCCCCTGCACCCCTGGCAGTGCCCAAGGCCAGGCTGGACACTGGGACAGTGGGAGGTGTCCCTGCCATGGCAGGGCTGGCACTGGATGGACTTTGGGGTCCCTCCCATGCAAACAGTTTCAATATTCTATGATTCTTAGTATCGCCATCCGGGGTCTGTGTACAAATCACAAACGGGATGAGGCTGCTGTGGAACATTCCTTGAGCTGTTTTATTTTCCAGCATCAGTCTCATTACATGGTTATGACAATGGGAAGATGCCACCAGCTCACATCCCAGGCAGCAGAACAAGAACTTAATGTTACAACTTACTTTAAAAGTTTTTTGACCAATCACACAAAGCAAAAGCACATTGACAGTAGTTCTATCCAACCACTATCAGCACAGGTACCTTTGGTTAAACAATGCTTGTTTATTTCAAATACAATACCTGCTTGTGAGCCTTCAAACACAATGCACAGAGCTCCATTATTAAGCTTCAACCTTCCTAATATCTTGCTAGATAAACTTTTCTGTAGCTTACAGAGTTATTCTAGACAAGCGTTAATACACAGACCATTGCTCTCTTTGCCCTTGCTTTTCTACTTTTTAAATAATTTTTCTGCTGACCTATCTCATGGCTGCTGCTTTAGCTCCAATCACAGTTCTGCTGTCTCTGAGGCCTGCCTTTTGCAGCTTTCCCAAACCCCTCTGATTTTGTGGATTCCCACACTTAGTATACAGGTAAAGGATTAACTAATCTCCAGTTATAAATTGTTTTCAGCATGAGGCTTTCAAGACAATTTCTGTCTCTGCTGCTGCAGTGATAACATCTAATACTCTATCTTCTGGCAGTATTTAGGCATGTGAAGTAAAGCACTTACCTAATTGCATATGAGGGTAGTACATCAATACAGCCACATAATCCATAAACATTTCCCTTTCATAAGCTCTTATCGCATTACCACTGATTATTTAGGGGGCAAAAATCATTAGTGTTATGTGGCATCCTTCCCTTTATTATTTTTAGCCTTTAATGAGGTTAAAATATGCCAAGGAGCAGGAATTTAAGGTGGGGGAGCAATAAGACTGGAAATTGAGTGGTTGGAACCACTTCAAGGATGTGCCCAGAGAAGTTGCAGCTCTATTTCACAAGCTGCAGCCTGGATACAGCTGGTCCAGGCATGGGGTGGGAGAGAGTGTCACAGTGTGCCAAGAGCTGCATTTGCCAATCCATTTTGCCATTCTGAACGGCTAAGGCAGCACAGCTCACCACTCAAAGGGCTGTCTGGGAAAGCCTGAGCCAAAATGACATTAATTTGGATGGTTTTGGAGCTGTGGAAGCAGAGATGCTGAAGATGACCACACGACTTGAGAGATTCCATAAAGAAAAATTGTCTCATAGACTCAACTTGCTCAAAAGTGTTCATGAAAAACGCCTCTTGATGCAAATCACCAAGAATCACACTGATTCCTCTCTAAGATCATGCTTCATTACTCACTGAAATTAGCAAAATTAATTCTCTTAGCTCCAGAGGCACAATCAATTGAGGAACTTGTGAATGTGATGAAGCTGCTCTTACACAGGCAACAAAAGATATTGTTTTGTGGTTTTGTTACAGCAAACCTGACTGCAGTAGAAGACCTAAGGGACCTAAGACAAATGGTAGTAAGAAATTATTTATGGGTAGCTTTTGTGTCATCTCTCTCGTGCCTGCTAACATAGTAGGTTTACTTTAATAAAAACATAGGAAAAAGATCTCAGTATCTGGTTTAAAGGTTATTATTGTTCTTTCAGAGAATCTAATCTTATCTTGGGCTCCCTGCTGAGCTATATTAACTAATAAAATTTTTTTTGTGCCTTTTTAAGGACACTGCCACGCCATGTGCAGTTCAGTGAAACACTTAATTTTTTGTATTTTAAACTTGGTTTATAGACTTGCCATTAGTTTTGGGCTTCCATAAAGAAAGGGCTTGGTGATAGCAAGGAGCCTGCTTAAATCTTGTAGCAGCAGCAAACACTGCATGGGGAGAACAACACAACAAAAAGAACGTGCTCTGCTCACCCTGATGCCTTGGGGTTTTAGCTTTTATATTTTTCATATATTTGTAATCCTGAAATTCTTTAATGCATCACTCTAAACTCCATATTCAGTGTCAGCTGTTGCTTTCCCATTTTGGTCAGACACAACAATTCCTCTCCAGGTGTGAGAATCAAGGCCACCTCGCTGCCTCAGGGCCCAGAAATGTAAAACAAAAGTGAGTTGGAGGGGGCAAACTTGGGGTAAATGACTTCATTACCTGAAGCTGTAATTGTTAGATTAACCCCCAATATTCAAATGAACCAAACTTACGAAAGTGTGAAAACCTGTGACTCACCATCCATTTTTTGGGTGCAACCCCTGAGGGGGCTTTGTCTGCCCAAAATGTACCTGAAGGCCCTTCAATAAAATTAGAGCTGCTTTTTATTCCCTTAATTTTGTCTGTCCTCTGTTTTTAGGTTGCCCCAAAAGGCATCAACCCTTGAGCCTTCAGCGTTGCTCATCATGGTGTTGGATGAGAGAACGAGGGGATCTGCCCCAGGCACAGCAGTGGCCAGGGGAGTGTGTCAGCCCTGGGACAGCTATTAGGAAAATGTGCTTTTTGAGAGAAAAAGGAGAAAGGCTGGCAAAGGGCTTGAAGTCTGTAATTTAGATGTCAGAATGTGTCAGATATATCACTGTCAAACTTGATCTGTTAGCACTGAGTATAAAATTTACCCACAGAAGTTCTTCCTCCAGGCAGTCAGTAGCCTGCAGTCAGTGCTGGGAGTAGATCCAGCCCTTCTGGAATGAGACTTTAAAAGTGGCCTGGATTTCTGCCCTCACAAAGCCAGGACCTCTGGGGTTTTCCGTGCTGCTCTGCTCTTCTCCCACCTTCACAAAACAAAATACAACTTTATCAATGTTTGATTACTGGTGTTGCTGCTTCAGTGGAAGTCCATAAAGATTAGAATCATTATAACCACTGTTTTACAGAGATTTCCAGAACAAACCAAAGGTGATACCAATCCAACTGGGGTCCAAAAATTAAACCTGTTCAAACTCTGCAACAATTCCCCCTGCCAAGTTCCTTTGAGGCTGGATGGAGCTAGGATTAATTGGCCACCAGTTGCAGACCTGCTGCCTTAGTTGTGAACAGCTGCCAAGCAAATCCTACATCCCACCTTAGCACAGTGACTGGGCTGTTCTGGGGATTCCCTCTATGCCCTTACCTCTGCAGTCTAAATCCATGCTGATTTCCCCATGCAGAAACAATATATTCACAGTTTCAGTCAGAAATCCCTGACAAATTTATTTCAGCTGCCTGTATCAGAAGGAGGTTCTGCAGATGCTGTTGACTGCCAGCTCAGACTGTGCTTACAGAGGATGAACCTTCCTGTCCTCTTTACTGAGCACTCACAGTGATCAGAGAGTCACTCTGTTGTTGCAGAAAGTCAGAGTTTAAAGCAGAAATAAAAAAGAGACATTAGCACTCCTACTCAAACTAATGCTGCATTGCTGCATAGGGAAATCTCACAAGCATCTCTCTGCCATTCCCACAAAGTCCTTCACTCAAAAAGACAAATAAAACTACACCAAATGTTTCATCCTGAAAGAAGCTGCAAAGCAGCCCTTCCTCCAAAGTACATGTGGAAAAATTCATAGGTGCACAGGCTTATTTACCAATTTTCCATGTTTACAGTCTCTTATGCCACTGCTTAGGAATCAGCCAACTTGCTGTTGCATCATTGCCATGTTTATACCATTGTCAGAGTCAAAATGATCCTACAAGTATCTGCTGGAAACTTTCTTAAATGCAGGTATTTGAGTTTCAACAAGTCAGTACATCGAAACTTTGTATTACTTCATGCAATGTTTAAAAAGCAAACTCTTTCTCCATCAGGGGAAAATCGTCTTATTTGGAACAGGCTGATTGTTATTCCAGGCAGAAATAAGTTTTGCAAAGAAGCTGTGGCTGCCCCTGGATCCCTGGAAGTGTCCAGGGCCAGGCTGGACAGAGCTTGGAGTAACATGGGATAGTGGAAATTGTCCCTGCCCATGGCAGGGAGAGGCACTGGAAGAGATTTAACATCCCTTCCGACCCCAACAATTCTACAAATTTATGATTTCACTTAGATAAACACGTTTCCCAGATTGTTTGGCCTAATTTTTTAATACCCTTAAAAATCAAAAGAAACCTGCATATGAAGAAGAGCACATAACGCTTTATGAATTTCATACAACACAGAGCAAGCAAGAGGCTGAAGAACCTGTGTGGTAGATCCCTGTGTTTGGTGGAGTGGAGATGAAAAAGATGTAGTAAATTTTTGTGAAGCATGGGGAGGTTATATTGTGCTCCAGTAACACGGTGATATGATTTCATGTTGGCTCAAATGCAGAATAATTACTCTTGTTAACAGAACACAACAGGTTATATGACTTTGTGGAGGTGGCGTCTTGTGGCTGGACCAACAGGCAGATTTTCCTGATCAATGTAATGGAAACATCCCAAGACAGAGGTTCTGCAGGCTACAATCAAATCTAATTCATTGGGTTCATCAGCAACAGATAAAGATCTGACCAGTGCAGCCTAAACTGGAGATAATGGCTCCTTTCAAAACAACACTCATACAATTGATCTGATTGCATCTCCCTGGCATTTTTAATTCAGCCAGGCAATAACCCAGCACAAGGCTGCTGCAAACAGCTCCTGCTGGTGGAATGGGGCAGGTTGCATTGCTGTGGCTCATCTGGGAGGGAAAATCATTCCCCAGCCCTGTGCAGGTGCAGGAGCTGAGCCACCAAAAGCCTGTTGGGATCACACTTGTGCTGCTTTTCCTGGAAAGAAGAGGAGCATCATCCTCACCTCGCTGCAGACCAGTGAGAATCCAACACAAATGTACACTGAGCAGAAGGGATTTGTCCTTTCTTTGGTACACTAAGTGTTCTGCAAGTCTCATAAATAATTTTTAAAGCTACCTACTGTGATAAAATATGCAGCCAGGCTGTGACTGGAATACTGTGAGAGGCTGGTATTGAGAGTTCTGTGCCTTACAACTCCTTCTCAGTCCTCTCACCTGGTGTCTCCCCACCTCCCTTCTAATCCCTCATGAAAATTTTGAATTTTTTTATTGTGTAGAATCCATCAGGGAGTTTACAACATGCAGATTGTCACCAGCAGGATGGCTGGGTTTAAATTAACACAAAAAATGCCCTGTGTGCTACAGAGAGTGATATGCTCATCTTCTCTGAGAACACTAAAACAGTGAACTTGACCAACTTCTTTGGTTTAGTTATTTCATTAGTGCCAGGATGGGGGGTTTTGGGCAGATTTTGTCAGGTTTTTTGTTTTGTTTGGTTCTTTTTTGTGTGTGTGTTTTGTCTTGATTTTGTGGAAAGCTACAGTATAATGTTAGTCTTGGTGAATATATATTTTTACTTTCTTTCATTTTCCAGCAATTTATTGCAGACCAGAAAAAAGCAAACCTCAAAATATAAAAAAACTGTCTGTCTCAGACACAACTTTGCATCAGATCCTATTCTCTTTGTAAATATTGTTTCCTTCCTGGAAAAATAAAAATTGAGCGAGTGCACATCATCCTGAGGAAACTCAGGATAAAGACATTCCCAGATCAATGAGCCTGGAGAGAGAAAAACCTGAATGGAATCCTTGCCTCTTACCTGATTAAATTGAGTAAAAACTGGATGATCTAGGCACCCTATGTGGTTTTATAAGCGTGGTTCATTCCTTAACCCCCAACCCTGTGCCTATTTTAATTTTCTTGGTAAATGGTGCCCTCTGCAGCATCCCTTCGACTCTTGCAAGGCTCTCAGCACTTTGACTGAGCCTCAGTGCATCACAGGCAATGGATACAGTGCCAAAATACAGAATTCCAGCAAATCTGCATCATTTTTGTGTTGCTTTACAGTGTCTGCTGCAGGTCTAATGTTTCCCAGGCTGTAGCCAGCATCAAGAAGAGGTTTTACTAAACTTGGGAGAGAGACAGCATCTGTAAAGAAGCCAAAGTAGGACAAATGCAAAGAAAACAAAAAATAAATTCTAGTCATTGAAGCAGTTATAAGAATATTACTTGGAAAACTCCCATACGTGATTTTTTTTCTAGTATTAATAGCATTCACTTGTAGGATATCTTTCAGACAAAGATTTAATTTAATAAGCATTAACTGTTTATTCCTGTGGGATTTGCAAAGAACATGAGACATGTTATTAACACCATTTAAGGTATAATTGATTTTTTTTTTGTTACATTTATTTCGATTTTATCAAGGATTTTTTAAATCTCAGTGTATGCTGCAGTGTGTAACTATTTAATCCAGAATTCATTATAAAGAAGACCTGGTAATGTAATGACAGCAGTTTCTAGGTCAGACATTTTCCCTTCTGAAATTCTCCCTTGTCTGCTGTACATAATTTGTCTTACACCCTACAGTCTCTTTTTCAAAGGGAACTTTTAATCTTTTATGGAGACTTGATAGCTCCTGAGTCATAAAAGAATAAGTTCAGCCAGAGAATTAAAAAATGCTGGGATGAGAAAAATAAGAGCTAGACAAACATCTGTCAGGAATGGCTTAACTTTAACTGGGGCAAAACATCAGCTAGGTGACTTCATGAGATCATCTTTGTCTCCATTCCCATTTTTTATTACTCTATGAATAACCTCTCTTGACAGGAGCTTGTCTCTTTTCTAAGGCATTTAACCTTGTATTCTGGGGACATTTCACCCAATTCCCAGCTTCAGAAAATGCACTTTGAAGTACAGCTGCTTAATAAATATTATGTGTTTAAGCAATATAATAAATATGTGTAGCATTTTCATATTGTGTCAAATCCAGCAAAAAAGACATGCACAGTTCCTGGATAGGTGCTCCTGGAGTGTTTTTGGCATATCACCCCCAAGGGAGGGTTTTAAGATGTCTAAAAGATTGACAATATTCACAAAATTTATGGAATCTTGGAATTGTTTGGGTGGGGAGGGACCTTAAATCCCATCTCATTCCACCCCTGCCATGGCAGGGACACCTCCCACTGTCCCAGTGTCCAGCCTGGCCTTGGGCACTGCCAGGGGTGCAGGGGCAGCCCCAGCTGCTCTGGGCACCCTGGGCCAGGGCCTGCCCACCCTGCCAGGGAACAATTCCTCATTGCCAGGATCCCAGCCAGCCCTGCCCTCTGGCCCTGGCAGCCATTCCCTGGCTGCTGGCCCTGCAGCCCTTGGCAATTGTCCGTGTCCATCTTTGCTGCAGCCCCTTCAGGCCCTGCCAGCCCACCCTGAGCTCGGGCCAAATCCTCCTCTCCAGGATGAGCAATCCCAATTCTCCATGTGCTCTGCAGTCACTGCCATTTCCTCACAGGAAGGTGTTTCCATGGCTTGGAGCAGTGTGACCTCATCCATGCCCTTTCAAGACATCACTGAGCATCATCTGACCTTTCATTGCAGGGTCTCACCTCAGCTGAGGTAATTCCTAAATCATCAGGCAGGAACAGAACCCTGAGCCTGGTCTGCCTCACAGTTCCTGCCTGATATTTTAATATTCCATGTGTAATCTACCAGTGTCCAGCCTCAAGGCATCAGAGATGGAGACTTTTCCCAAGTCCAGGTCACTATAAATTGCTAGATCTGCACAACTCCCTCCTTTTCAGGATTCTGCCAATTATTTTCTGGTTTTGGTTTGATAATTCACCCACTTGAAAATAGTTCACCAAGCCAGAGATAACAGCTGTTGGGTGAGGAAATGACTGAGAGTTATTTGCTTGGTCTCTAGATGACCAGAAGTGTCTATCAGCAGTCAATAGTGGGGAAAAAATTACTGATTACTGCAGTAAAATATTCCAGAGTCATTGACCTTTCAGGGTGTTTGGTCCTGTACCTCAAGACAAGACAATTTCACCTGGAATTTTCAGTTGTGATTATGCATTTGTGGAGGCAAAAAAAAAGAATAAAAAAAAAGAAGAAAATTGAGTTACATGGGTGGTGCAGTATCTGTGCTGTAATTCCAGGTAGAAGGCAGGAGAAAGAGGGACAAGATGATCACTGAATGAATTACTGCTTTTCAGATTGTTCCTTCTTTATTCTTCCTTTCTCAGATTAGGCTGGAGCCTGCAAGTAGATAAAGGAATCACATGGAGCCAAATAAATAATTTTTCTTATTCTATCTGCTACACACTTGCCCTTCTGAGAATTTTGAATTGATTAAAAAATGTATTCATTTTCCCTGGGATGCTGTAAGAACATTTTTGGCCATTCAGATAAAAGACCTGTGTTTTTCCCCACCATACCCACACTGCCACACTCATCACATGTCAAACAGCTTCAGAGCTGATCTCTGGCATCAAGAAGGTGGATTTTGAAGGTGGTGCTTCAAAATTCAGGAGTGCTGCTGAATTTTGGGTGCAGCAGGTCCCCCTGGGTCATGCAAGGCTCTTTTAACATTGCTGGGACTGGGTACAGAAAGCCTGGAAAAGGCTGAGAACTCACAGGTTGCAGAGTTACCAGAAATTAAATTTATCCCTGATATTTGCTTTCGGCATTTCAGAGACATATGAGGAAATTTGCTCTTAACCTTTAGTTTTAATCTAGTATAGGTTGTTCTTAAGAAAAGGAGCAAGAAGGAAAAAATAATAAAAGAAATGTTAAGCTTGTAGCACATTTTCCTTAATTTTTTTTCTCCCGAGGAGTACATATATTTTATGGATTTAATGCCTCACAAGTAAACTCACTGAACCCTCTCACTTCACACAAATCTAATTTCTGGAAATAACTTTGCAAGCCTGCATTACTACCATCACTCCCACCATATTCCTTGCTGCCTGTAATTAATGGCAGCTAAAAAAACAAATTGGAAAACTCATCTATTTCATACAGTTTTTTCCCCAATTAGCCAAGAAACTCTTTAAAGCTTCTGGCCTGCCCAGGAAATCTGTTATCCTGCTTGCACAAGTAGGTTGCTTGAATGCCTATACAATCTTGCTTAGACATACTGAAGTGGATTTTTAAGGAAAAAACCTCTTTTTTTTTTTTTTTTGTTTGGGGGTTTTTTTGTTGTTTGTTTTTTGGTTTTTGTTTGTTTGTTTGTTGGGTTTTTTCTTTTCTGTTTGTTTGTTGTTGCTGCTGTCTTGAAAGAAAAACTCAGAGGTTTAGGTCTCAGTGGGAAGACCTTACTAAATATCATACAGTGGCATGGCTCCATAGCAAATCTTTCTCCTTCCTTGTGAGGCAATTCCACCCATTTGTCAGGACACAGAGGAAACTGGATAAATTCTGCAGTTTTCTCAGTCTGTTGCAATGCCATGATCATTGTATTAATGCCTTTAATCAGGTCTTACTCAGGTGATCTTCACAAGTGCTTCACATTCCAAGGGTTTAATGAAAATGTTCTCTTTAACTGTCCAGTGCTGTTCCACCAGGATTTTATGGAGATGGTATATGGCTCCATCTTTCAATCTCTTCCTGTGGACACATGGGTAATAAATGTATATGTATTAGAATTTGTCCTTAATAAGAGCCATATATTTGACTGAGGCAGGACTCTAAGAGCAGACAAGTTCATTTACACATTTCAAAGGGACCTATAAAAACCTGTTCATCGGACTTAATTATGCCAGTGCTCAGACTTGGATTTAGCATTCCTTCATAAATACCACTTAAAATTTAATTTCAGGTGTTCTGCATGGAGTACACTTAAAAATTAAGGCTCGCAGAACTTACAGCTTCATATCAATCCAGCCTTTCAACGACCTGCACTAAAATCACTGCAATCCTGACAGAGAGACTGAAAGATACTTTTTATTTTTTAAAACATCATGAGAACAATAATGAGTAAGTGAGTGTGAAAAGCTCTGAGTCTTTTGCAGAGTCCTGTGGATATGTCTACAATATTGATGATAATTCTGGCAACAGGTGCAATTTTGCTAAGTTTTATACCAAACTTGCCTACAAATGAGTCCCTGGTACTCTTCCAGCAGCCCTCAATTCCTTACTTCCTCCTTACAGTAAAAGTTATTCAAGTGCAGAGGATTCTTCCTGGAAAAACTGAGGAAAATATATTTTCCCCTCATTTATTTTAAGACTTCTATTGCTTTGGTGGCTGAGAAACAACTTCAGCTCTCAAGTTATAGAGAAAAACAGCATCCCTTCCTCTGCTCTTCCACTTGGAGAAGAGGTTTTTATCAGACAATGGCAGATTATCCCAAACATGCCTTGACTTTTCCATGTCAATGAATTTGTTTCTTTCTATTATTTCTGTGCAGTTACAGACAAGTTTCTATCTTCATCTCTTGAAAAAAAATCTTTTTTTTTTTTTCGTTCAGCAGTTGCCATTTTAATTTGGCTAAACTAGATAGAAACTGCAGTTCTTAGGCAAAAGAGAAATTCTGTCAGAATCTCTCACTGTCATTTATTAATTACCATTTTTAAGGTTTGGGAGCTTGCTTATTTGCTTGTTTTTGATAAGTAGACATGTTGATTTAGAAAGCCAACTTTGATTATAAGATCCTTCTCAAATTACAGCCCACAAATCATGCACTGAATTTATCAACACCTAAATTAAGCTATTTTTCTTTTGAACATATAAAAACAATGCAGAATACAGAATGTTTCAGAAAGCAGCAAAGGGCAACCCCTTGCAGCTGCATATTCAAGAGTACTCCATTTAATCAGGTAAAGAGATATTGAAGTCATTGTCTTGCTGTGGCAGGGACAGTAAACCTGCTTTAAATGCATTATCACAGTGAGAACATATCACAGAACCTGCTTTTCATCGACAGTAATTTAGTCTTTCTTGAAGTTAGTTGCTAAACTTCAAAGAAGCTAGAGTTCTTTTAAATATTTCCTTAACTTTAATCACTTCTCCCAGTTTAGAATATAGGTAAAAATTGTATTTTAAAAGGTAGCCATGAGGTTGATATTTTGTAAAGGGGACCAGCAAGAAAAAACACACACAGGGAACTGGAGTCTCAAGAAAATGGAAAAAAAAATACATTTTCAAAGGAACTGGTGCAGCTCTTGGTACAATGTGCAGAAATCATAATCAACTGCTCCTACCACACTGTATATAAAGTACAGGAAAGTGCTGTAGGTAGATTTATAACCCCTAATTTTTTATGGGATTCAAATGCACTGCACAGCATCTTATGTGCTGGACCCCCCTAACCTGTGGCTAACAGGGATAATCAAGACACATGAAACAACTCTCATCAGCAGGCAAGCAGCAGAGCTGCAAAAATGAGGATGCAAATGCCTCTCCTGTCTCTGAATAGCATCCTGTATCCTTCTCTGCATAAAAACGAGGTGCACATTTGTCCCTGAAGCATTTGGCAGAAATGGTGTTTGGCATTATCCAGGCATTCCTCTTCCTGCTTGAGGAACATGTGTCTTTGACTCATGACTCCCCTCTTTCCATCACCCTTGTGGGAATTTATAAAATCAGAGAGTTTTGGGAAAGCTGCAAAAGGCAGGACTCAGAGACAGTAGCACTGTGATTGGAGCTAAGCAGCAGCCATGAGATAGGTCAGCAGAAAAATTATTTAAAAAGTAGAAAAGCAAAGACAAATAGAACAATGGTCTGTGTATTAATGCTTGTCTAGAATAAGTCTCTAAGCTACAGAAAAGTTTATCTAATGCGATATTACGAAGTTCTAAACTTAATAATGGAGTGCATTGTGTTTGAAGGCTCACAAGCAGGTATTGTATTTGAAATAAGCAAGCATTGTTCAACCAAAGGTACGTGTGCTTGTAGTGGTTGGATAGAACTACTGTCAATGTGCTTTTGCTTTGTGTGATTGGTCTAAAACCTTATAAAGTAAGTTGTAACATTAAGTTCTTGGTCTGCTGCCTGGGATGTGAGCTGGTGGCATCTTCCCATTGTCATAACCATGTAATGAGACTGATGCTGGAAAATAAAACAGCTCAAACAGCAGTCCCATCCCATTTGTGATTTGTACATAGCCCCAAGCCAGCGTCAATCCTGATGCTCTTTCAGAAGCTTTTCCATAGGATCGATTCCTGGGGGAGGCCAACATGACCTTGGGACAGTGGGGCCCTCATCCAGCAATGTGGTGGGAGGGGACAGGGAAAAAGGAAAAAGGCCTCAGGAAGAAGCAACACCCAGAGGCCGTGTTAAGTAAGCAGCTTTTTATTTTCTCTTTTTTGACTAAAGAAAAGTCTGCCTGTGTCACCGATGGGGCCCGAGGGCTCTCCGCTTTCGGGATCATCACGATGCCATGGCTGAGGGGTCCCTGCCCAGACTGGCACCAGGGGCCCTGCAGCCACCGCCACCTCCCCGAGCCCCTTCTAGGGCTGCTCTGGCTCTGCAGGGACGCTCCCACACGAGCTGGGGCTCCCTTCGAGGCCTTCCCCCGACGAAGCGCCGGCCTCGAGCTCCGCGCTGGATTCCTGCGGCCCACACGAGGCGGGAGCACCCCCAGGGCAGGCTGAGGGAGCGGAGCTGGCCCCGGGGCTCTCGGCCTCCTCTGGGGCAGCGCGGCAGCCCCACAGCCTGCGCACCTCCTGGCTGCACTGCGTCTCGATGATGCTGAGCACGCCGTGCACCAGCAGCGCCGTGTAGTGCCGCAGGCGAGGCTGCAGCCGCTGCACCAGCACCTCCCTGTCGGGGCCGAAGATGCACAGGGCCAGCAGGATGCTCGTCTCCGCAGTCTTCACCTGCCACCACCGCTCCCTGTAGATCTTCTGCAGCCACTGCCGCAGCCAGGCCCTCACGGGGTCCAGGAGGTTCCATCTCCTCCGGAAAAGCTCTGCCCAGAGCTCGGGCAGGATGCCGCCCACGGCATCCTGCGGCCCCGCCGCGCCCGGCTCCGCCGGGGACAGCGAGGCAGAGGCAGGGGGTGTCACAAGGCTGCGGGGGCTCTGTCCATCCCTGCTGCCACCAGCGCTTCCAGAGGCCTCTGTGGGGTGTCTGATGATGCACTGCAGGCAGTCCTCCTCCTGCTCCGAGAAGCTGACGGTGGAGATGAGTCTCCTGCAGAGAGGGCAGGTGCGGACGGCCCGCAGCCAGCGCAGGATGCAGCCCAGGCAGAACTGGTGGCGGCAGGGCAGGGCGTGGGCGATGTCCCCGTGCACCTCGCAGCAGATGGGGCAGCTCCACTCCCTCCTCCCGCTGGCCATGTCACCTTCTTGCTTCTTGCTTCAGCTCTGCCAGGCAAAACCTGCATGGCCAGGGTCATAATCCACCTCTCAGTGATGTCAGAATGCAGCACCAGTTCGTGTCACCCTTGGCCGCCCAGTGATTGTCACAATGGGACAATCACTTGGCATAGTTGGCTGGGAAAGCCTCACAACTAAAATTCACAGTTGCTTAAACGCTTTCAGGAACTCTACCTAGAGTGTTCATGCTGTCTGCAAGTGTTTTTAAGGCTACCTAAAAGTGTTTTAAAAAAAAAAAAAATCCCAAAACAACCAAACCACTCGCACAAAAAAGTGCCCATTCAGCAATGGACCCTGCTTCCATTGCCCAGAAAATCTGGGAGAAATCCCTCTGAGTCACAGGACTGCTGAGTTTATTTTCCATAATTTTACCTGAGTCACATCCAGCCATTTTCACCATGTTTTGGTCCAAAACTGCCGCTGCTGGAGATCAGACAGAAAAGAAAGTTCAATGTTTGTTTCACCACCCACCCTTAAAAAACCCCAAAACACGTGGTGTAAAATGTCTTGGTATCTTGACATATTTGAAGAAATATTATGGCTCATGTTTCTGAGCAGTTTAATTTCTTACATCAACCGTGAACTCGCCAGGAATTAAGATCTGACTGAAAAACAAATTCTACAGATTGGCCAAACTTTTTAAAAAATCAAGAGCTTTGAAAATGCAGCTGCGGTGAGAGTTCAGATTTAAATAATACTTGCTGAAGAGTTCTTTCCTTTCACAGGTTTCAGCTGATCCAACTCCAGCAGTTCCTAAAATAATATAAACTACATATATAACCTAACACAAAATAGTGTCACAGTGATGTTTATCAGAATATCAGTGCAGCTCTTGCTGGAAACTACAGGTCATCATGGATAAAATTAATGAGATCAAAATATTTAACCCAGAAGAAGGAAAATTAAAGGAAATTAACATTATGTGCCTAATCAAAGCATTACAGAACATCACAATTGAACCCCAAACAACTGTTCAGACCATGAACTGCATTTGCTAGCAATGGACACTGCTTACCTCTCAGAATTAACCTACATTTTACATAAAAGTCAGTAGTTTAAGAAACAGATTGTAGCACTAGAGAGAAAATTTGACAGAAGACCAGCAAGACAATTCAACTCCAACAGATTTTACTGTAGTTTCTGCTTTTAAATGTACAGTGATGGACTCTCTAATTTCTGCACTGCTTGGTTAAGAAATCTCTCACAGGCCAGCTGTAGTTGGAAAACCTGGAATGCTCATCACAAGAGTAAAGACAGTTCTGTGAAACTAATAAAAAACCTTCCACACACACTTAAGGTCACTTATATTTCTGATTAAATCATAAAATCAGTATTAGAATATATGTTAGCATATCTACTATATGTGTGTTCAATTTGTTATTAAAAATTTGTCTCTTGCTGCTCTAACAATAATTTCTAATGTAACACTTTATAACCACATGTGTGCTCACTTCAATATTCAGCACGTTTAAAATAATGACAATGTAACATATTTAAAGCAGCAACAAGAAATACCAGGATCAGCAGATTCCAGCATCAGGGTAGTGATCCCTTTTTCACCATCCTGATCCGGGTTACAGCAGCTCCCACACCACAGAGATCTTTATTAATTGGCATGGGGATATTTGATGGTGTAGAGGGACAAAAAGGAAGTGCCATGGAATTGTTTCATCCAGAAGCTCCTGGCTCAAACTCTTCTGTCCTTCTCTGCTGGTTGACTCCACATATTTGTGGCAATTGCATCCCTATGCAGCAGCTGATTTCCAAGGAGAAGTCTTTAATGAAACCACTCAACAAAGCTGTCTGACTTTCCAAGCACTTGAACTTCTCAAAAATTCTGAAGGACAGGCTTCGGATTTTTGTCCACACATTAAACATAAAGCTGCTTGGTCATTTATTAAGATAAAGAGTGTGAAAGTGTTTGACATAATTTTGTTTCTTATTTCAGCTCCCCTACTTCTGTGAGTTAAGCCACATTTAGGCAGCATTTCATGCAAAGGCAGCCTTTCATTTGCTAAAGATAAAGGTATAACATTAAAACAAATGAGGATGTTAGTGCTGTGGGGGAAGAAAAAAGGTCACACTTGATCAGTCTTTAATGCATCAAAAATGAAACTTAAAATTTGCCTCTCAATCATGACTTGTTTAATTCAGGGCAAAATTGAGCCATTTATGACCAGTGCATTGCTCTTCTAATGAACTTCTGTTACTGCATTGCACCACCAGCTACTAATCTGACATTTCAAAATTTGCCAGATTTCCACTAATAGCTTCATTTACAGAAGCAGTAGAAAGTCTCAAACATTGCTAGCAGCAAATCAGCACTTTTCTCCAACACTTCTGTCTGGATTCTTTTGGGGGGAACAAAAATTTGCTTCTAACTCTTAAATGGGTCTCAATGAGAAGAAATCTATTTTAGTTGCAGGACCATAAGCAAACAGGTGCCCATAATTCTCCTGGTTTTATTTGTCACTTGGAGTGGGGAAATCGAACTCACTGGTACTGAATGCTTTAATATTAGACCAGTGAAGCCCCCCCAATGTCTGGGGACATCTGGGGTGCATTAGAAATTAAAATTAGAATTATATTCAGAAATGTAATCTGCTAGGAAATAGGCAGATTACACACCAGAGAGCTGCTTGATCTGGGCAGAGACAGAACCAAATCAAAATCCAAAGGATATGTTGGAAGCACAGACAGAAGTCATAAACAGGCAAATTCCTGCTTTGTTCCAAAAGAACTCTCATTTTAAATAAACCACTTAGAGTCCAGCTAAGATGAGTATTGCAATAACATTAGCACAGAAAAGGCAAGGAAAAAATGTCCTGGTGCTTTCTATTTAGGTCTAAATTACACTTTTTTCTTTTTTGTGCTATCCATTAAACAGTACGCCCAATATTGTAATTATAGGCTTGGGGGGAAAAAAAAAAACACCTAAGATATATTTTAGGAATTACTGGTTTTGGCTATAAGCCTTTAGTCCTGCTTATGCTTCCTTAAACATAGGACCATTTTTTTTAACTAGGTACCAAAAAAATTTTGCTTTAGGGTGAAAACTGTCTTCAAAGTGTTCAAAAGACGTAATATAAATTCATATGGAATTTGCAGGGAGTGTTCTAGGACATATGTTCAGGAGATCACGGATTTGTGACTTGGTAGGAAGCATTTTTCCCAAAGCAAGTCTGCAGAATAAATAATTTCTTAATAAAACCTTTAATCCAGATGGAAAAGATCATAATCCAGGTGTTTCTTTGCTGTACACATGGTCACTCTTCACCACAGACATACTTTTATATTATACCAAACACAAACATTGAGGTAAATTGAAAATATTCAATAGACATGCAATAAAAGTAGGAGCTGGTGACACAGACACTGATTTTCTCATTTATCTTTGGTGAAACAAGACTTCCAAGGAAATAAAAACAGGGCTAGCCTGAAGGAGCTGCAGGAAAGACGGAGAGAAATAATTTTATGGATGGAGTAATTTATGGATAAGGGGGAATGGCTCTCACTGCCTGGCAGGGCTGGATGGGATATTGGGAATGAGGAATTGTTCCTTGGCAGGGTGGGGAGGGCCTGGAATAGAATTCCCAGAGCAGCTGGGGCTGCCCCTGCACCCCTGGCAGTGCCCAAGGCCAGGCTGGACACTGGGACAGTGGGAGGTGTCCCTGCCATGGGTGACACTGGGGGGGCTTTAAGGTCCCTCCCAACCCAAACCCTTCCATAATTCTATGACTCTTCCATAATTCTATGCCTCTATTAAAAAAAAAAAAATATTGTGTTAAGTTATTTACACTTTGCGTTGCTCCATATCCCAACTTTAATCGTTACAAATGATCACCGACATGAGAGATTTAAATTTCTGCCTGTGATGTCAGAAAAATCCATGAAGTCAGCCCAGCGTGCATCGAAGTCCACAGAAGAGCTGCCATTAGCAGCAGCAAGCTTTGAATTAAGCCTTGCAGAAACTCATCAGAAAAAGGCTGGGAGAAGCTCTTTGAACCTTCAGGCACCTTTTCAGCCTGCTGTGACTGTCTTGCAAAGCAGAAATGCCTTTCAGTGGGACAGAACGCTAACCATGCAGACAAATCTCCCACCCCTCTGGCCTCCTCAGAAAGATGTGACATTTTCTGCAGCAGAGCAAAGGAATGGGGAGATCTGAACCAGAAACTTTCCCATTGTTTGTGTGAGATGGCACACTTGCACATATTTCAGTGAAACATTTAGAGACAAAGACACCACCACACCTGATACACCTTTCCTGGCTTTTCAGAAGGGTGTTACCTTCTGAATTCACCTGGAATATTAGGACAGGGGAGAGATAACCCAGCAAACACAAAACCTGCATCGTCAAAGATCAGCTTTGGCCATCCCCAAACCTCTTGTCTTACCACAAAATGTAAATTTATGGGATGCTCATCCACAGCACACAGGTGAAATGCATAACCCCTGACCACCTTTACTGCTGGTGCACAGCTGGATCATGAGATGAGGAAAAAAAAAGGAGTTACATGGTGAGAAAGGAAATGGAAAATAGGTCACTTCTGCAGAGCAGATTGTGAGAAAGTCAGGAAAAATCCGACGAAGGCACAAGAGATATTGGACTGCACAGATCTAACACCACGTGTGTCTTTATTGAGGCTGTTCACACAGGGATTTAATCAGTTTTTATTTAACACACAGCCTGAATCTGGTGAAATGCAGGGCCCTACAGAGACTCTTAAATCTCTACTTTTTCAATTCTCGTGAAAAGACATGAAATCCATAGAGGAAGACCCAAAAGTAATTCTTTTTTCCTCTGTCTGTTAAAAAGCCTGAAATGTTCAGCCATAAAAAGCTGAAATGTACTTTGATCTAGGAAAGATGTAGAGGATTGATACCTGAATTTTCTGTTTTTAACAGGGTTTCTAGGACTTTCCAAATAATCATCTTACCAGCCTTCTTACTAAGAAACCAACATTTTAATTAAATTGTTTGGAAAAGAAAAAAAAAACTCTGACAATCACATATTCATCACAGGATTTCACTCTTCTCTATAGTCTGCAAATGTGTCCAATTACTTAATTTGATTAACTGATGTAGCATAACAACTTCAATCCTTATCAGCACTGTGTTTTCTCCTCTTCCAAAGGTCAAGATTGAGCCAGATGTTTGAAAAAATTATCCCCTCCAACAATTTTCAGCCAATCTGGCAGCTGTTTTTCCAGGAACATTTTCAATCTTTTAATTATTTCTTTTTAAATTACGAAAACGAAATCGAATTTGATAACTGAAAATTATTAGCATTAAAAAAAAAAAAAACTGTGTAAGTAACTAAAAACTAATCTTTAAAAGCTTCCCTTTGATCAAGAAAGGACAATTTGCTGGAACAATTATATTTTCACACTGATATTTCACAGGAAATGGCACATAGGAGAGCTGTCCCATGAAGACTGACGTGCACAATTAGGAGTCATGAAGTACTACAAGTAGAGCCTGGAGTGATAAGGCACTTGCCTCAGTGGTAAATAAGAAAAATAAGAACTGGGCCTTTGAGAGCCATTTCCCTTTTCAACTGCATTAATTATTCTTCTAAACAAGAGGGCAGCTGGAGAGCCTTCAATGTGCCCTCAGAAGAGCATTTTTATCTCCTCAGGGTTTAATCTGTTGGATTTGGTGCAGTGGGAATGCAGAAAAGTGATTTTCCTCTGCCTGGACCTGTGTCTGCCAGCACAGCAATCCAGAGAGAAGCAGAATTCTGGGAACAGGACAATGGTGACCATGAGTCTGGATGTGAAGTGGGGTTATCTTTCAATGGGTTTTTGCTTAATTTACAGCTTTTCCCCCCTTTTTTTTCCCTAAAAGCTCCAGAGCAGACTTCAAAGTTCTCTTCTGGGACACTCCATTGCATCTGCAGTTGTCCCAGTGGAAGCAAAGCAGCTTAGTTTGACTAAAGAGGCACTTTAATTTACTTATTATTAATTACATATCATTAATCTTTCTATCTCGCTCTCTCTAGAGGGAGATATAAAGAAACTGAGGTGGTTTCCTTTCCAGTTCCCAAATTGCTATGGAGATACAGAGCTTTCCACAAGTGCTGCTTTTATTAAGCCCCACAAAATATGTCACAGAAGTCACAGAATTTCACAAAATATGTCGTGAAATAATTTAATTTGCATGGTAGTTGTCATTTGGTTTTGTCAAATGTTTCCAGCTAGAGATGTTCTCTCATGGTGGAGACATTAGGAGGCAAGGGGGGCCTGGAAATTTCACATTTTCAGGCCTGAATTTGCAGAATGCAGCCTGTGCACTGCTGTGAGTTCTGCATTCACAGCCAAAATTCAATGAAGGTGTAAATGTGGAATTCACATTTGAAGGGACAAAAAGAAACTGGGATTTCAGTAGAGAGCCTGAAGACCATGCAGGTGGCTCAGGGGTGTGTGGGTTCATTTTTGTAAATTTTCCTCTCCTGCCAAATGTGATTAAAAGACCACTGTGCTTTAAAAGACCACTGCTAAAAGGCCATGTTCTCACAGCAAAAAAGGGGCCTCATTGAACAGGCTAAATTCTGAAATACAAACAAAAGAAGGAATAAAATTTAGTCATAAAAAAAAATAGGACATTGTATGGCTGCAATCCCCTAAGTACCTTAAACCTGGGCTCTTGACTTTCAGGACCTGAGTTTGGAATGAACTTGTGCCTGAAATTTTGACTGTCCCCCTCTGAACAACTTGTGCTGAGCTCTTTCAAACTGCCCCTAAAAGAACAAAGATGTTCTACAGGTGCTTTGTTTGGGGCTAAGGAGTGTCCAGGAACAGTCATCATTTCCAAGGGAAACACCTGAAAAATCAGAGCAATTTGGTTTGCTGTTTTGGTGCTGGACCCAGACCAAATTTCCAACCCACCCTGATGTAGGACCAGAAAATCTGCATCACCTCCTTGGCTGTCCTGGGATCCTTTCCACCCTAGACCATGCCAATGAAAATAGATGTACATAGAAAAGAGAATACCCTTTACTGTCAAGTGGATCATACACTGCCTGTGCTTCTTGACTTTAAGAACACAGTAGGAAAAAAAAAAACAACTAAAGAAACAAATAAACAATCAAAACAAGAAAAACAAACAAAAAACTAAAAAAACAAAAAAACCCAAAAAACTACCAAAGCAATTTTTTCCAAACTTGGCAGTAAACTATTAGACTGAATCTGCACAACTACCACAGATTAAATTCTAATTGGAATGAAGTGAAGTAAGCAGAGGCAGAGAAGTCATGCTTTCGGTGTAAGGAGGAGAAGTTAAACATAATACAGAAATAATATTAAAATATAGGAAAAACATAAGCTCCTAATTCTTTTTAAAATTATTTTTTACAGTGCGGCAGCACATTGTCTGGATAAAGCCCTAATGAGCTCAGGAATTATTATCAATAATGAAATTTATTTCATAGCTAAGAGACACACTGCAGTCTGTGCTGCTTGACCTCACTCCATTAGTTCTCTCACTACATTAGTTTCTCTCATTATTACCAAAAGAGCTAAACTTGGAATAAACCATTGTATACTGATTTTTTCACCAGTGCACATCAATTTGTTAGCAGTGGCACACAGTGAAAACTTTGGAGAAATTAGAACATAACAATGTGACTGGCTTAGACAACGTGGAGAGATTTATGATGCAACAGTTGGAGGCAACAGAAATGCCACTGAAATTATTTCAACCACAGCAGTAAATCTGCTGATTTTGGAGCAATCTTAGCGAGCCAAAAAGAAACTTCATCAGAAGAATAAAGAATCCATTCAGCCAATTGGGTTCTCCGTCTCACTTGAATTTCTGATGCTCACTGTAGCACTAACTGCAGTGAAATTCAAACTGTAGAGTCAGAGTACTCGGGTTGTGAGTTGATGTGGATACTGATGCCCAGTGAGTGACTGTACACTAAACTTGGGTTTTCCCTTCTTAATCATCCCAGAGTCACCACTCCCAGAGAAAGAGACATTAATTTTTTTTCCTTTCATTCCAAGAACACCTGTGAGAAGGAAAGTAAAACCCCTGAAGTCTAATACGGATGTGTCATAGGAAAAATACAAATAAAAGAACCAACTGTGTTCATGTGGTCCTTGCCACAGCTCAGTGGATTGTGCACTCTGCATTCAACAGAGCATCTTCAGGGGATGAGAACTAGCACCCTACACACCACCAAACATCTGCAAGCAGGCCCAGGCAAACAAAGGAGGCTCTCAGGGTCCTGAATGATAACTTGGATGTGTTTTGGATTTTTGAAAGGAGTGTTTGTGCAGGGAAGGATGAGGGCTGGGCAGACGTAGCGCAGCTGCGAGTTTCCAGGGAGGTTTGGTCTTTGCAGTTGTAGGCTGGAGAGGAGAACAAGGTGGTGCCACAGAGATCAAGATTAAAGGTCTGGGAGCCTGTTTGGTTTGGCTGGGATTCATTGCCAACATGAATGAATACTTCTGTTTATTTTAACAGTTCTAGCTATGCTCTGTTTATGGCTCTAATATTTCCCTAACACTATTTCCTCCCTCCTCTTCAACTCTCCTTCCCATCCTCCTCTTTTACCCCCTTTCTCTTTATCAGCTCACAGGGCACTTTTTCCATTTACTCTCATTTCCCAAGCACTGCCTTTGCCATTTTCTGTCACAGCAGAATCTCTAAGTCAATAAAGTGATCTCGTGTATGAGGTCAAATTACAGCAGCCAGTGTAAAAAGTGTTCAAGTCAGGGGTTAGTGCATGAAACCCTTTCTCAGCTCATAAATAAAATATTATTACCATTTCTTAGTTGGATTTTTTTTTTCCCACAGTTTAGTATGATGTACTTTAAATGTCACTTGGGAGAGAATTCAGTACAGGTAGAAATATCCCCCTGGTGCTTCCTCACTCTGGGACAGAAAGTTCAGCACTAGAGTAAATTTCCACACCATTATGTGTTGGCAACCTCATCAAAATCAATGCAATTCCATCCATAATTTTAAGAAGTGAATTACCGAGGACTTAACCACACTTAAAGTATGTATTAATGCTCACATCTTCAAATTTTATACCTGAGAGATGAACAGTTAGAGATTGACAGTTCCTATGGCAACAGCTACTTTTGGTGACTAATTTCACAAAATTAACAGCTGAACAGAAAATCATCAAGGATGTAATGAAAGTCAATAATTAACAAAACTCACAGGTGGGAAAGCATTCACACAAACTTTTAATTGCATTTGTGAGCACAATATTATTTTAAATGCATTTTAGCCATGGACATTTTAGTAAGAAAAGAATAGTTGCACACATTCACATCCAATACTACTTTTGTGAATGCAAGAGAACTTGGGGAAACAATTGTCTTCTTGTCTCCAAATATCTGAATACCAGGAATTACTTTATCTAGGTTCAAATATCTTCTTGCACAAGTTTATAACCTGTGCATAAGTGATGTCTTTAGGAGCACTATATAGTAGGTTTGTTGTGTAGAAACTGAAAAAAAGAAAAGGAATTACAGTTAGCTCAATTTTGTAGTTGTCTACGTATTTAGAAAGATTTTAAAAAGACTTGAAAAGCAAGAAAATTATTGCATTTATAGTTAATAATTTTGGTTTTCCCCTGTCTGTAATGACATAATTTCCTACACAAATGATTGGATTTTTCTGTCATTGGGAAATTGTTCTTAATTTTCATGAAAATACAATGACAATGTTTCTTACAAAAACATACACTGGTTTTATGTATATAGTACTAATATAATGGCAAGATAAATATCTAAAGAACAGACAGACACATGGTTTAGGCATTTGAATCACCACAGTCATACAATGGTGGCAATAACAGATAAGATCTGTGTCTCTTCTTGCTGGAAATGCGTTGCTGTTCTCAACTCTTCACCATTTCTGCCTTCACATTCTCACCTCAGAATTTCTCAGATCTGGGGCTCTAATGAAGTCCAAATGTCCCTAGGAGCCCTATTGCAAAGGGGAAATATTAATTAATTATTTGCATGTGCAAAGAAGCTGGCAGCACAATATATGAGGGGTACAGCTTTACATGGTGTGTCTTGATGCAGCTTTGATCACCCCTCCCACCTGTTAATGCCCACCAGTCCCCAGGGATTTATCATTTTGGATACACAGCTCTAAGCAGCTGGTTGGATTTGACAAATATCAAATTGTTTTTTATAATTATGGTGGGTTTTTGGTTTCTCACCCCTCAGTTCACCAGTGTGTGGTTCCTTGTACTGCTTGTCTGAGAAGGACGGGTTCTCTCCAGTGGTTTGGGGAAGTGGGATGGAGGAAGCCTAATCTCCTAATTCCCACCTGGATTTTACCACATTTGTGCTGCAACTTTAGGACAAAACTCAGCTCAGAGAAAGATGTGTCCCTCCTGCCCTCACTGACCCCTCCAGAGCTGCTCTTTTCCAGTGAAATCAAAGATATTTACCTGTAACACCCCTCAGAGCCAAGACTTCAAGAACAGCAGGTCATGCCTCAGAGCGCTGTTCTGAGAGCTTTATTAACCCAATTTCTACAGATCTGTGGCTGACTCAGAAACTTCAGAGAGCCTGCTCTCCTCCTGGTGTGCAGCTCTGGCAGGGAATCAAATTTCCCTAAACTGCTTCTGAATTATCATCGTGAACTTTTGCACTCAGCGAGTACAATCGCTGTAACACAGAGCCATCATCTGCTGCAGTTAATTATTCAAACTGAATTTGCACATCTGTACTGGCTTTATACAGCTTGGCTCCAGGCAGGTTGGTTGAGAACTGCAGGAGATGGAGGATAGGTTTGCTCCAAAGAGGTTGTTTCAAATTGGAATTGAAGAGCCTCCTGCTCTATTTTTCCCCATGTATAATGCATGACCTGTCAGCACATGCTGCACAGCTTTTACTGCTGTTTTCTTCTGCATTCACACAGCTCAGAGTGAAGCCTAGCAGGGGCAAGGGAAAAGTTTTTTGGGCTCGGGAGTCTGATTGGAAAATCAATTTCACAAAGGTGATTATTAAATTATTTGAGTCTGGATGACCTTTGGACAATGCTGGAAATATTTTCTTTTTTCAGTAAACTTCTGAACCATAAACAGAACAGGAGGTTTTTTGTGTTTTGTTATTGGGTTTTTTTTGGTTTTTTGTTTTGTTTTGTTGGGTTTTTTTGTTTGTTTGGTTGGTTTGGTTTGGGTTTTTGTGGGGGAGTTTGGTTTGGGTTTTTTTTTTTTTTTTTGCTTTTTTTTGTTTGTTTGTTTGTTTATTTGGGTGGGGTTTTTATGTTTGAGGGTTTTTTTTGGGGGGGGGGGGTGTTTTTAATTTGAAGGAATCCCACTGCTGCAACCTTCCTTACCTTAAAGATAAGATAATATTTTCATCAGGTCCTCTAAGGACTTCATCACTATTAACCCACTTTAAATAGGTGTGACTTGGATTTTCCAGCAGTGAGAAACCTTTACCAAATAGACAGAAGACACAGAAATGGGGTGGAGGATGGCACAAAGGATATTGTTAACTGGACCAGAGCACAGAACAATCCAAGAAAAAACAAGTTGTAGCCACAATGTACAATGATTTGAGTTAAATCTTAGACATCCATGAAGTCAAAAACTCTCACTATTTACAAACAGTTCCAGGCATCACCTTTAAAACAAAATCCTGAGACCCCTTCTATTCTGATCAGCAAAAATACATGATTGAGTGGTTTCTGAAAGGCCTATTATGTGCATGTAGTTCACATGAACTGAAAGACAAGACATATTTTATATAGATTTTGTCAGCTCGATGTATACAGGTTTTTAATCTTTTATTCCATTTGATGTGATTTATTATAAGTCTTTAACACAGGAAATTTTGTTTTCCTATATTATAAATTTTAAGCAGCTTGCATCCTGCTGACTGAGAGCTCTTTATATCATTAACTGTTGCCTCCAAGTAGAGCAAATTAGCTTTAAGGACAGGTTTTCATTTCACTGTCTAACACTCAGCTGGACTTTTGTGAATGTTTTTGTACATCTGGTTGGTGAGCAGCTGATTTTTGGGAATATTATATTCTTATCCACAGTGTTCAATTGCCTGTCACCCAACACAACAGCTTTACCCAGCTGATTAATTGAGCCATCACTCCTGCAGCTTTATAAGTTCTGAATTTCTCTTATTATGTTTGAAGCAATTTTCCTTCTGTGTGCTAAATTTTTTAGGAGGGTTTGATCTGTGATTTGACACACTTGACATTCCCCAGAAGTAAGTGGATGGTTTCTGGGACTCGAGCTGTGCAGAGCTTACAAATTCCACAAAATTTGATGTTTTCCAAGCAATACACTGCAGGCTGAAGTGTTGACATGTTTGCAGGAGCGAGCAAGCCAAGTGAAATTTGTGAGAAAGAATGTTTATGGGAGGAGGGAAAAGCAGTAAAACTCCACTCCTGCAGCATTGTTCCTACCTTGTTGGAAATTGCTGGCAGGTCTAAAGTGCAAACACTTCTCAAATTGTCTAAAATACTGGTTTGGTCTGCACTTAAAGCTCTATAAAGGAAAAACACTAGTGCAGTGCTCTTCATGTCACACCTCACCCTGGTTTCACTGCCTCAAAACAGGGGAGTTCTTTTGACTTTTGTTATATTTTAGAAGACTCTGTGTTTACTTTTATTTCAGAACTATTAGTGGCGTTTGATGCTTTTTGCAGCTGAAAAAAATCAAAGTTTCCCTTCCCACTGAGCTGCAGTAATTTTATTCCAGGTCAGAAAAGGTCCTGGAAGAGGTTTTCTTTCTTTTCTCTTTGCCAAGGAGAACTGGAAATCCACACAACAATGTCATGTGTGATGTCCAGACAGGAACAAGTGTAAAGAGAAGAAAGGGGAGAGCAGCAGCAGCAGCAGGGGAGCCCAGGGCTGTTTACTGACAGGGGTGGCTGCCACTGAATTATCACCTTTTTCTCAGTCCTCATCTCTCTGCCTGCACTCTGTCAAAGTTCTGCTCAACTGAACAAGAGTCATGCCAGTGTATGACCCCTTTTATGTCTGCAAATTCTGGTTTCCAGAAGAGAGTGAGCAGGCTTTGGTATGCACTGTGATGTCTTCCCCCAAATCTGAGCCCAGTGTGTAACAACTATGCTGTACTTTCAAGCACTCACAAAAAATGTCTAATGTCACCTTTCTATATTATTATTATTATCATAATCATTATCATTATTATCATTATTATTTCATCATTCAGCTCCACAGAAAATAAATTCTAAAACTTCAGTGCTCAGGGAAAACATCCAAGTTTTCCACTTTTCTTTTCCCCCTGTTATGCCCCGCATTTTTCCCAGTGGATATTCTGAGTTTGAGAACCCACCTTGATCAAGGCAACTGAAGGATCAGGGTTTATCTTGCAGGAAACCTGGAGGTTACAGTATTTTTGCAATCATTTGCTCACCTATTCAACAATTAATTATCAATATCATAAGGAGGGAGGGGAATTCAGTTGGTCAGATGTTATGTCTCCAGTACTTCTATGTCAAGGCATATTGCAATCTCTGAATCCACATGTCCACATTTTCTGCTCAAAGCGGTGACAAAATTTAGTGTCCACGTGCATTTTCAATACAGATTAAGTTGATTAATGCAAATTAATCAGGAATTAATTCAGGATTTTGACAGAATTACTGTAATTTGTGCAAAGGCTCTTGTGGTAAGTATGTAAGTTACCCATCCTGAGCAGACCACAGGATCAAGGGAGCAAAGTGACATAAAATAAACACAGAAAATCGTCTCAGGACCCTGTTAATGTGCTGTCATTAGCAGCACCACAAACAATTAGACTGCCTAAAACTCCAGTGCCTTGCCTTAATTAGCTTAATGATTGGATGGGGGTGTACAATTTTAAATTCATTCAGGCGCCGTTTTGACCAGAGGGAAAAATAGGCTTTTTACAAATACAAAGAAATCTGTGAACTGACTAAAAACCACAACATTTTCAGAAAGTATTTATGGACAAGCTTTTCCAGGGGAGTTTGATCCCAAACAGGTCAGAATTGATGAGTGTGTCACCAACACCTTGTAGAGCAGTTCTTCACCCATGCCTTAAAAAAAAAAAACAAAACAAAAAAAAAAAAAAAACCAACTTTTTTTTTCTTTTTTTTTTTTCCACAAAGTTCCAGGGCAGCCTGAGAGATGAGAGATCTTCTCAGCTCTCTGTCAGGCACAGGGAAAACTGGGATCAGTGAAGTGTTGAGGAGCTGAAACTCAGCTTTGGCCATCACAGGCTGCCAGCAGCTCCTGCCCTGTGAAGCAGGGAGAGCAATGAGGAAGGACACGAGGGTGCAGTGGAAATGATGCTGAAACAGAGCAGCACATTATAAGAGGAGGAATAATTGAAATGGGCATCAAATCCTGGTGCATGGAGGTGTCAGAGCAGCAGAAAGGAAAGATACAATGAGGTTATTACCTGAATGCAGGGGCAGTGAAAAGGCTGCTGCCAATCTGTTCATATCAGTGGTTTCCTCTTAGCAAGCAGCTAAATTATAAATATTCCTGAGGTTATAAAGCTGTTGAAAAAAGCAAAACCAGAAATGATGGCAGTTATGTGCTTTTCACAACAAACACACAAATTATACGAAACAAGGGAAAAGAAAAATGACACAAACAAATTGTCTGAGCAGAGATTAAGGGCTTTAAATTTATTTACTGTATAAAGAGAGCACATCCACATGAGATACATGATCACGGGCTATAAATACTTCCAAGTTAATAATGAAAAATGGAATTATTTACCAGCTGTGTTAGCAGACAACCCTTGCATCTTGCAATGAGGGAAAAAAACCCTAACATTAGAAGATTTATTATAAGCTTCAGAATGTTCTGAAAACTTAGCCTCTACTACTGACAGCGCTGTCCCTTTCTGAAATTATATTTATTGCAGGCCTGTAGGCCAGGAAATGCAGTGTTGCTACCAACAGCAGTAGCCACCAGACTTTGTTCTGCTCTTGGGAGGCCACACAACAGAGTTACATCAACATTTCCTCTGTTCCACTTCATCTTGCCCTGCCTGGAGCTTTGTTTTAACTTGCTTTAACCCTAAAAGTGATTTTTTTTTCCTAGTGGCCAGTTGGCTGTGGCCAATCTGTCTTGCTTTTGCCAATCTTTGTGCAGTGTTACCACAGTTCCTGGGCAAGGTGGCAGTAAGAGGGAGTTACTTGTGGAGAATCAGGTATTTATTACTCCAGTGCAGTGTGAGGATTTTTGACTGCGTGGAGTGGTGCAGAGCAGTGCAGGCATGGAGGGAGAGCAGGGGTGACAGAGGGGAAGTCATGGGGTGGGTATGAGGCATGGCAGAGGCTGAATGCTGGAAAATGGAAAAAAAATTGCTCCCCCAAGGTGAATCAAAATAATCAGAATGGCAAGGAGGAAAAATAAAGCTCATCCTATTGAAGCAGTACCTCTGCTTTGTGTAACTGAGCTTTTTACACAATAATATCCTTTATTTTCCTTTATTTTTCTGCAATTATTTAATCTAGCCTCATGAAAATCATTTAGAATTACCATTAAGACAACAAAGATGTTAATGTTATTATTCATAATAATAATTATTGGCTTTATGTCTGTGGTGTGTTCTCTTTTTTCCCATAACAAGCTTTATGAACGTTAATAGCAGGGTAAAATAGGCATTCATTTATACTTTAATTCCTCTAATATCAGAACATGCAATAAAGCAGTTATTTTATGAGAGGGGGGAGTTCTTAAACTACTCCCAAATAACCACAGAATATTCTGAGTGGGAAGGGACCAACTTGGACAAACAAAGTCCAAGTCCCAAGAGTCCCACCACGATTTAAATTGATTATCAGTGCTTAGGGCAGCAAATGAGCCCAGGATATGTTCAGTATCTCAGTATCTCTGCACTTAGAGCAGTGCTATAAAAGGAGCTCAGTCAGACAGGAGGCTCTCAGGTGGGACACAGGAGCTGGGATAAATCAGCTTTCCCTGGAGCTGGGACAGGATGGGAGCTCGGCCTCCTAGGATGAATGTGACACTGGGGCACAACTTCCACATCCCGTGTCAAATTCCTGAGCCAGGGAGTTTCCCCAGAGCTCCAGCATATTTCTGTATGAAACCCACCCTTGTTCAGGAATCCTGCTGACCCCAGGAGAGGTTTGGGCAGTGAGCAGCCTGGGCTTAGCCACGAGTCAGCTGTGGCTGTGCTGGCTTGATCTGTGTGCACCCTTTCTGCTCTGCTACCTGCCTCTCTAACTCAATTTCCTTCTCATTCTCACAGCACAGAGAACTCATTTGTTTCAGCTTGAGGAAGCAGTCACTCTTACACCTAGAGCTGATGGTTTTAGGCCAGCAGGAAAATCCCACCCACATCTCAGATTAAAAACCTAAACTGTCATGGATGGTGTTGGACATAGTTCAGGTGATTTGATCTTACCAGTCAGTCCTGAAGCAAATCCCACAGCAACTTTTGGGAAGCACAGAGCAGCAAAACAATCCAGAACTTCAAGTCCATGCAGGCAAGGATGGTTTCTGGCTCTCTGTGTTCCAAGCACCAGCTCCTGCTCCCAGGATCATCTGCAACTGGAAGAACAGAACCTGGACTTATACCCTGCCAGTGCTGTGAATTTTGATGAGAGATTTCCACTCCCTGCCTGTCTGTGGCTGCTGCTCTGTTGTTTTTTGGTTTGGTGGACATATCTGGGATGTCTGGCCTCCAAAATCTCTGCTTGATTAAATTTACAGGAGAATCCTCTGTCTCACAGAGAGAAGAAATTCAGCATGCTCAGTAAAGGGTTAGACCTGCTGAGCAACGACCTGAGGCAGAATAGCCAGTTTTGTTTGTGATGAATAAAAACTACCAGGATTTCACAGATGTGAGCCTCAGCCCCACAAACCATCCCACACAGCCTCAGGTGCAGCAATGGATAAGGTGTGGATCCTTTGAAAGGGAACTGCTCTGTGCTGTCATGAGAGAAATTCAGCAAAGTGCACCCATAAATAAAGCATTATGTGTTTAAAGCTCTGTCAGGATCAGGCAAACAGAAGTCTTTGCTGGATTTAGGAGTGTCTACAACGTAAGCAGGAGTTCTGAGGATCTCCCTCCCTGGGAATATTCAATCTGGACACAATCCAGTGCCATGTGCTCTGGGATGACCTTCCTTGGACAGAGAGGTTGGACCAGATGACCCAGCATGGTGCCTTCCAACCATTCTGGGATTCTGAGATCTCAATTTTAGGCTAGCACAAAAATCCCACCCACATCTCAAAGTAAATATTTAAACTCTTGTGGATGGTGTTGGACATTGTTCAGGTGATTTGATCTTACCAGTCAGCCTGGACTGCAAAAGGCCTCAGTGCCATGGTCAGGACAGCACTCCCTCTTTTTCCTAATGAGATTACAGCTCTGTTCTGTTGTTGTAGTTGAAAACATCATTTCTGTATTAGCACCAAATTAAGCTGCTCACAACAAACCACCCTCACTCGACTGCCTGTGCCAGAACTACTCTTAGCATTTTTATTTCATTTCCACAAGCTGGTTTTATCTGAAAACCATTGATAAAAACACAGAGGCAAAAACACGGCACTGTGTCAGCAGTGTGCTGTCCTCTACAGTGCTGTGTAAACAGAGTAGGCGATGCTGGGATGGTTACTTAAAATCTGATTTTATTTCAGTACTTCCCTGCGAGCAGCCTAAGCCTCTCAGAAAAATCCTTTTCCTGAAACAGCCAGGGCCACTGTGGCTCATCCCATCCATTCTTTTTGCATTGTTGGTACTTCACTGGGTGCCACATCCTTCCCAGTAAGTTCCAGTGAGGTTCTGTCAGTTTAACACAAGAGCGCAGAAAAATCTGCTGCAAATCTGGAAGTCACAGAAAACGTTTTATTTCTGTCACACCCTCCCCTTTATTGGTCCTTTGGACCAAAACCAGTTGTCTGCTGGTGCTCTACTGATTTTCCTGGTCTCAGAATGACTAATGCCCAGGTGCACAAAGCTGTCACACACAGCCAGCTTCATCACTCCCTGTCTGAGCCCCTCCTGGTCCCTCTGCTTTTCCTCAGATCCTCCTGATGTGCAGCTCACACGGTGGGAAATGAGTGGGAAGAAAAAAGCACTCACATGAAAGCTGGACCTGGGTGAGGATCTCTGGTGGATTGGGAAGGACTCTGCCTCACACTGCACTGCTTGATTTTCCCTCCTGTGGAGAAAAGTGTTTCATCTTTAACAGATGATGGCTACATTCCTCGAAGATTTGACAGCCAAGGGAGAAACCAGACACTGACTTTCCAGAAACTTTTATCTACATGTGAGGTTAATTTTCCTATCCCAGTGCAAAGATGGAGCTGACAGAGGAAAGAAAATGAGGGCTGGGTCACAGTATCAGGATTACAACAGCTTCAGACTCCAGGTGCTGATTTCTGATGGGAACTGGAAGAACTTAAGATGAGTTACAAGACACAGAAATTAAGTGAATTCAGGAAACACACATTGAATGGGATGTAGAATAAAAGAAGACTTTTGAATGGTTATTGGCAACAAGTTCAAATCAAAACATAATTCAGAGGCTCCCTTTGCCAATAACCAGCAGGTCTGACAGCTGCCTGCAAGAACAGAGTGAATTTTGAATAGCAGCATTTCCTACAGTCAGGGTTAGATTTCCACGTGCGCTCTGACTCTTCCTCATTTCAGGAGCTGACTACCCACTCTCCAAGGCTATCAACACATTTGGAAGGGCAACCAAGCCTTGGGATGCAGATCAGAGCCCCAGCCTGACAGAGATGTTCATACCATGCCTAATTCATGGTCTTGTGCTTGTTCCCAGCTTCAGGGCTCCTCAATTCCTGAATGGAATGCAGGCAATGGCCAAATGTCACAAGGAAGGTAAGCCTTGCACAAACCTTCCTGGTGGTTAAGGCTACCTCTGGAGGACAGGGCTTTCACTGGCTCTAGAACAGAAAGCCCCCAGAGAACACCCCCCAGTTCCAAATATTCTGAGCAGGAGCAGCTGTATGGGAGCTCTCCAGCTCCACTGGCCTCTAGTTACCCCAAAAAGGATACCCCAGAGTACTAGTGCCAAATAGTGCTCTATTCTGGGCTCTGACAAGGGAATGAAATTAAAGGTTTGCAGGAGTTTAGGTGCATTCCTATGCTTGGTACTTTCTGCCAGGTGTCCCCAGGCAGCTCCCAGCTGAATACACCAGCATGGATCTACACTCTGCCTTTTCAGTCACCAGGGACAATCACCCTGAACACCCTTCAAGAGTGCCTAAGGTTCCCTGTCGCAGACATCTTTTATGGAAAATCATTTCTGTAGGATTTTTCCTCCTGAGAAGCTGAGATACCTCAGGAACAAAATGTAAACAATGGTTATCTGCTGCTGTGGAATGCAACAGGTGCATCTGTGATTGGCCCATGTTGGATGTTTTTAATTTATGGCCAATCACAGTCAGCTGGCTCGGACTCTCTGTCTGAGACAGAGCCTTTGTTATCATTTCTTTGTTATTCTATTCTTAGCCAGCCTTCTGATGAAATCCTTTCTTCTATTCTTTTAGTATAGTTTTAATGTAATATATATCATAAAATAATAAATCAAGCCTTCTGAAACATGGAGTCAGATCCTCGTCTGTTCTCTCATCCAAAAACCCCTGTGAACACCATCAGTCACAGTTCCCCACTCATTTCATCTTTTTGCCCTGCTCTCTCATGGAATGGCTCAATTGGACTTTTTTAGCCAGAGCTAACCTACAGAAAGGTTTTCAGTGTGCCCATCTCACTGAAATGATGAAGTTCCTCTGAAATCTGGTCTGAGGACTTTCAGTGCTCAGTGCAACACAATCTAAAAAGATTAAAATCCTTGTCCTTCTGCCCTTGGGTGTTGTCCTCTCTAACTAGCATGATTTTTTTTTTCTGTCAGTTCTGTCCTTTATTTCAGCAAACTCTCTCCCTTGTAAACCGTCTGCCCTTATCTTTGGCTGGAGGTTAAGAAAATTCTTCTGTCTGATGTTGATCAGCCAGCAGGGAATGCTTACAGCATCAGCTAGCCAGTCTCTACCTCCCAAGAAAGAAAACAAGGAATCCTCCAAGCCAGCTTCCCACAGCCTGGAGGGCCTGGGATTTACAGCCTGTTTGAACTCTCCCAGATGGTAACACACCAGGCTGCTGCAGCACCACGCTCAGGGGCTTGTCCAAAGGCACTTCCTCAGACTGATTTATTTGTTCTCTCAGCTTCAACAAGGTTTTGTGTTTGTGTTCTCTCTTTTCTCTCTTATTTTCCAGACAGTCCCAACTGGGCACTTTATGCCACGTGTCATTTTTGTCCACCTAGCAAAACACATTGAATCTGGGGGGAAGCTGGGGTCAGATATATTTGGCATTTTGGGAGGAAACGGGGCAGGAATGTGCAGGAAGTTTGCCTGAGGAGCACCCTGTGTGCTGGTACATCTGTGAACAGCAAACTGTCTACAGATAAAGGAATATATGACTATGCCTGGAATTGTGACTTTGCAGTCCTTGCCTCTGTGGGCTTTATTTAATTGTGATATATGCAGCAGTCATAACAGCTTTGGCACAACATCATTTGTGTCTTAATTAAATGAAACATGCTGTTCAGAAACAACGCAGCCATGGAGTCTGGGAAACACTTGAGATATGCCTTCTGCTCACAGGCTCAGCCTGGCACTACAAACAAAGGAGGCAGCGTGTGTCTGTGTGTCTGTGCATGCATATTTACACAAAAATAAATTACCACGCAGCAGCCCCCTTTCCTGCACAGCTCCCGATAATTCCATCAGTTTTGATGCATTAGCAAAGAAAATGAGGAAGTGGCTATCAAAGGGTGGAAGGATAAATGGCACTGCTTTCAACTCAGCAAGGCACCAGGAGGCCCAGTCTTGTGCAGGATTTGGTTTTGCTCTGGCAAACACCACCTCCCCTCCTGGGAGGCCCGTGAAGACATGGTGAGGTTGATACCAGCCTTATCACAAGGAACCAGGACAATAGCTTGGGAGAACAGAAGCAGAGCCAGAATATACTTATGAAGGAAGAAAATAACTGAAAGGAAGCAAAAAGCTAAAATGCTTTCAAAGAGGGATTTTCAACCAAAAAATAAAATAAAATAAAAAGAAGAAAAAAAAAAAAAAGACACACGAATGGCCACATTATGTTTTTGTAGCACACAATTTGACTCAGAATGCAAGACTCCATGTATTGTTGTTGCTGGACTCAAATATATCCTCTTATCTGCTAATGGAATCCTAGACACAATGGCAAAATGGGATACAGAAGAGCAGAACAGAAGTTTTTCAGATTACAGTTTACAGTTATTAAGGTTTGTTGAGACTGTTTCTAAAGCCAGTTCTCCATTTCGTGCTGTTGCCAGAAATTGGGGTGGGTGGATGTGTGCAAAATGAAAGATAATTTACCTATTGCCAGTCTACTGTAGAGTCTTTCACCTTTTCTCTTTCACTTTTTCTAGTATTATGTGACCAGTTTAGATGCCTCTGACTCTGAAACTCCACCTCTAGGTACCAAAAGCCATGAAATTAAAGGACCCTTTCAAATCTAATTGTGACTTCTGAACACCTCAAAACACTTTTTAATCGTTGTGAGAATTAAATTTCATTCATTCCCATGTAAAACAGCCAAAAAACTATTGTATAATATATTCAGGGCAGAGGTTAGCAGAGAGACAAAAAGTTGGTTTCTTGGAACCATGTATGGAACTGGACTGATAATAAAACCCAAAACTTGAGAATCACCATCTGGATCACTCAGCTGTTGAAGAATTCATAGTACCAGAAATCTACTTCTTGCTCCAAGATTCCAACCATTATTTGCTTTTCTGTACTTTTTCAAGAAAGTTCTTACGTAACTTCTAGGTATTAACTGAGTATTGTATATTTTAAAACTATTTCTTAGCATTGTAACACATTTGGTTTGGGGGCTTTTTTTCTTGCCATATGATCTGCCTAAAGCTATTTCTTCTTTATTGTTAAACACAGACTCTGAACAAAAGTTATTTTCCCTGCCAAAACACTCTTTTTCAAGCCAGTTGCACTTCTGCATGAGAAAAAGCTGTAGGGGATTGTCCCCATGAACTTTGAATGTCTTTCAAATCTTGGCTGAGAATAGTTCATACCACCTATAAATCTGGCTGCTACCCTGCTTGAGTCAAAGCTGCTTTCTTAAATTAAACTGCTGCAGCAGGCAGGCTGCAGAGCATTTTAGTTTCTTTATTTCTATGCATAGTCCCCACCCTGTAAATCTCACTTCTCTATTCCCTTCTCCAGTGATGTGACAAGGCATTTGTCCAGCATTTCAGCTGCATGTCTAATGGGAAATATTGGGATTCCCCACTTGGACCAAACCCAAGACAATCCAGTCGGGTGTTGTGTCTCCAAAAGTGACTGTTTTCATGGAAATGGATACAATCTGCTAATCACAGAAGAATTCCTCCTGACCTCTATGAAACACTGGCTCCAACACTGGCAAAATTTGTAACATGATTTCCACTAAATTAATCTCAAGAGAAAAGAAAATTTGCTAAATATTCTGAAGCAATTTTGTGGACCTGTTTTGTCACAGCCTCTTGTGTGAAACAGTGTTGTAAATTTCTTTATTATCACATTAAATGTCCCCATCATTATTGTGGTTTAGAAGAGCAGAAGTTCCTGATCTCCCATCTTCAATCCACATATTAATATGTACATTCTATATTCTATTACTACTATTTTATGTTCTATTATGTACATTCTATTATTATATTCTATTACTACTATTTTATACTCTGTCATTATCTATACCTGCTTCTGTAATAATACCACTGTATATTATATTTTATATATATATATATACATATACATATATATATACATATATATATATATTATATATATAGGCAATATATATTTTTTCACTAATATTATATTATATATATTATATTATATATTATATATATATATTATATTATATTTCACTATAATTATATCACTATATATTACCTATGCCACTGACTCATTTTGTGTTGTTCTAAGATAATTTATTGCAACTGCATTTACCCAAAGCAAACCAATCCACACCCAAAATAATTAATCAAGCCCCAAGATCCTTCATTACAAGTTTTCCACATTTGGACTAAAAGTGCTAATCAATTGGTCAATATATTGGACTAATAGCCTAGCTGGATCTGCAGGAAAAAAAAAAAGCAAAAAATATTAGCAAATAAAATTAAAAATTAGCAAAAAATATTAGCAAATGTGTTAAATACCATCAAACACCAAAAAATCCTCTGAAATACAAAGCCAATTTAATTTAATACTTGAAGATGAATTTAACGTATTGCTGAATTTTGTCTTTTTTTCTTTTTTTTTTTTTTGGCAAGTGTTTAGAATTGAATTATTTCAGTAAATAACAGTTTCTTTAGTTCATTGCCCCAGTAGGTACCTGGGAAATATTTTTTATAAACATAATCACACTTTGTGCAGCTTTTTTTTTTTTCTTCCTTTAGTATATGGGGAGGTTGAGACTTTGTGATGATTTGATTCTGTAGTTACAACTAATAAAATTTTAAAATGTTACACAGCAGTTCTGTTCAGTACACACAGGTTCTTTCCAAGGACCACCTAAAATAGTCTACAATATTTTCAGAAACTCAACAGACTTTACAATTGTGTTAGACATTGTGAGGAGGAAGGGCAATGCAAATACAACACTTCTGCTTGTGCTGTATTTATTTAGTTCTGGACATACTCAATTGGGAAAAGTGGGGTTTGGGGTTTATTTCTCATAACATGCCAACCACTGGGATGTCATTCGTGTCTTTAACTTCATGAAAAGGAAAAAAAAAATAAGCACAAAAAAGCATTTTTGGCTTGGGAACAGGGTGAGCAGCCTGTGGCTGAATAGCACCAGGGTCACAGGTTTTACTTCCATTACAATGTCTTGACAGCAGAAGCACTTCACTACAAATTGACAGAGGAATTAGCACAGGACAGGAGAAAAATGTGTGCCAGAGTGTTGAAACACCCAGGTACAGATTTCATCTCACTGCAGGATCTTCCCATTTTTATCTTTTTTTTCTGGTTTTGAGTTTGGTTTTGGGTATTTTTTTTTTAATAATTTTTTTTTTAATACGTGACAGTGTTCACAGGGATCCGAGGATGAGAGAAGAGATGAGGATCTGACTCCATGTTTCAGAAGGCTGATTTATTATTTTATGATATATATTACATTAAAACTATACTAAAAGAATGGAAGAAAGGATTTCACCAGAAGGCTGGCTAAGAATAGAATAACAAAGAAATTATAACAAAGGCTTTGTCTTGGACAGAGAGTCTGAGTCAGTTGACTGTGATTGGCCATTAATTACAAACAACCACATGAGACCAATCCCAGATGCACCTGTTGCATTCCACAGCAGCAGATAAATCATTGTTTACATTTTGTTCCTGAGGCCTCTCAGCTTGTCAAGAGGGAAAAATCTTAAGGAAAGGATTTTTCAGAAAATACCATGGCTACATTTATATATAATTTTTTTGTGCAATCCCAATATGCAATAAGCTTTTTGTTCTTACAGAGCACACTTATTTCAAAACTTTTCTTTAGGTGAGTGTGTGTGTATGGTTCCTAAGGATATATCCATGAAGCCTCCCTCCTAATGACCACAAGGGAATCTCAGTAAGATTTTTTGGTTTTCCATGACAGAAAAAAACCCGTATCAGCAAGGTGAATGAAGGCAAAATCCTGCCAAGTCAGAGCAGTACATGAAAGCACAAAGACACCTTCAGTAGGCTAAAAAATTCATCACAGATCAATGACAAGAATATGGAAAATGCTCATTGCTTGGTTTGCATAAAAAGGCACAAAACTAGGTGTTTTCCTTTTTGTGATATTTTCATTTTTCCTTTCCTTCCCTTCTCAATCTTTAATTTTTTTTTACCATTGGTGATATGGGGGAAAGCCTGCACACCCACACTGGTGAAACTCAGGTTTAGCCTACTGATGGTTTATGATAGAACACTCTACTCTCAGTGTTTCGGGGCTTTACTGATTGCCTTGTCATGCAAGTTGCTCAAAGAGTCAGGAAAATTTGGAGGAGAAAAAAATGCCATGTATAATTGGAATCCAGCTCAGCGCCAACTGGATGTGATAAAAAGATCAGAGAAGCCTGCATCAAAATGTTCCAGCAGCCAGACAGGGAGAGAAATACACCCACCCACCTTTGAGGAAATGTCTCTGAAAGTAAAAGATGTTTTAATACCAATGACTTTTTATTTCTTTTGGTTTTTCTTTTTTCTTTTTTTTTTCATTCCACAGAGTGCCAAGTAAGCGTGTTTCAAAATATATTACATATTCATACAGCTGTATTGATATTAAAAAAAAAAAAAGGAAAAAACTCCAGACCAGCTCAGGGACTGCTGTGGCACTGATAGAAACACAGGAAGAAAGGTGGGGATCATGTAACCCACCTCCTCTTCTGAATTATTCTGCCATCCTTTCTGACACAGCTGTGTCTCACTGTGGGAACAGAAGGGTTTACCTCACTGGAGGTAGTATTTTACTCCCTGTTCAAATATCTAATTTTCCATTTTTTTTTCTCTCAGAAAATTGCAGTATATTAAAATTTTCGGAGAAGTTGGGGTCTGGTGTTGGGTTTTTGGGGGTATCTGGGGAATTTTTTGTTTTCTTTTTTTTTTTAATAGGACTTTCTTTAAAACAGAGCTGGAGAAAGGTTTTAAGACACAGGTATTGGTGGGAAGTTATTACTGTGTCTATAAACCTCATTAAAATATCAGTGAATTTAATGGGCATGTCCTCTTTAACAGAGTAAAATGATAGGTGACTTTTGAGATAAAATTATGGCTGTTCCATGCTGCTGGACAAAATATTTCCTCCTATAGGACCAGGATACTAAGAAAATGCAAAAATCAGATATTTTAAGAAGTTGGGTGAAAAAAAATACAGCATCCATTTTGCAGTTATGCACTGTAATTTCATGATTATGAGTTCAGATTCAATATGCTGAGCCATTCTAACTATTTTTTTTTTCTTATTCCTAATGCAACTGTTACAGCCTCAAAAGCAGCACCAGGTTATCCCAGCTCCTCCTCCTGGAAGACAGTTTTTCTCCTCCCAAGCATTCCAGTATTGATGACTTTATGTTGCTCCAGGAGAATGGAACCCCAGGCCCTGTGACCCCACTCTTTTTGTGAGAAAGGAAGAGTGAGGAAGCAGCAGCTTCCATCCCACAGGGAGCAGGGATGTTCCTGCTGTGCTGGGGAAGATTCTCCCTCATCTGAAACTCTGTGAGCTCTCAGCACCAGTTCTGCCAAACAGCTGGGACACCTCAAAGTGTTTGAACCCTCTTGAACTGAGCTCCCTGCTTCAGGGAATCGCGTTTATCAGCAGTCTGGCTGTGTCTGGTCGCAAAGACACTTAAAGAAATTGCAGTGTTCAAACCAACACTGGCTTTCTGAAACTGTTTATGCTCTGGATTTGAAGCAGGCCGTGAAGCCCTGGTTCATTTTCTTCCTTAGGGCACAGTGGCATCTAGTGGTACCACACGGAGTGGGTGACAAAGACAGAAAGTATATTTAGAAATAGTTTCATTTTTCCTTTCATTTTTCCTTTCATTTTTCCTTTCATTTTTCCTTTCATTTTTCCTTTCCTTTCCTTTCCTTTCCTTTCCTTTCCTTTCCTTTCCTTTCCTTTCCTTTCCTTTCCTTTCCTTTCCTTTCCTTTCCTTTCCCTCCCTTCCCTTTCCTAAACTTCCCTGAACTTCCCTGAACTTCTCTTCTTTTTTTTTCTTTTTTCTTTCCTTTTTCCCTTTTTCCTTTTTTCTTTTCCATAATTTATTTCTTCGAACAACTCTTGCAATTGAATGATTTTTGGAATGAATTTATCATGTGCTCAAATTTCATCACTAGAGATCTGGGCAAGCACTTCAGGAAAGGGACAGGAGCACTTCTGCTGTCCAGTGACTTAATTTCAACTCCACTAAAATAATGTACTTTCAATTTGGTTAGAATTGACTATCACAGTTACACAGATAGCTGAGGTTTGGGTTTGGCTAATGCCAGCAGTAGGAGTGACTGAAAGCTTTCAGTAGCCATATATTTAAGAAATTTGACACTTAAATTATATATGTTTGTTACTACATATTCAACTTGATAAAATTTCACACACCAAAAATCTTTCCATTTTTTTCCCAGCATTTGATTTTTACAACATTTGTCATGACGGTGAGGGATAGAGAGCATTTCTGCTGTTGGAGCTTTAAAAACAAAAAAAGTGGGCCAAGCAAGTGTTGTAAGATTATTACTGAAAAGAGATTTAGCCACAGAAATGGTCTGTAACTAAACATATCTACCCTTCTGAGAAGGAAACTCCAAAGCTAATAAGGAACCTGTTTCCTTCTGTTTGGTGAAGGTCTAGGCAGTGTCCATGGGCATCTGGCAATTTCTGACAGCTTGCTTTGCTAGGGCAGGGCAAAAAAACCCCCAAAAATAGCTGAGAAAATAGGTTGGCACTGCACACCTGGTGGCTGCCTTAGGTTGGAAATGCAAGATGTGGCAGGGGGTGTGTTTTCTATTTCCATCTGTCAGAGCTGGGGCAGTTCTCTGCTGTTCATTGGGCAGATTTTTCTTTATCTCTCCCACAGCCAACCCTCCCTCCAGATCTCTGCTGTCCATGGGCCATTAATTATTAATTATCCTCTGTTAATGGGCCACTGAGTGTCCCTGCAGGGCTGATCCAATTCCCCCATCCCATGGGGAGATGCTGTGCCCAGGGCAGGAGCCAAGCATTCCTACCTGGATCCAAGCTGAGCCTGGCCCAGCACAGCAGCCTGTGCCCCCTGCAGTGCCAGAGGAGCAGCTTTCTGCTGCCCTGCATGGCCAGAGGGAGCCCAGGCCCATCTGCAGCAGCCCTGGAGCTGCAGAGGAAAACTCCCCCTTGTGCAGGATCCCTGCTCCAGCAGAACCACAGCTGGCACTGCAGGAGGGCTGAGCCCCCCTGGGATGGGGCTGGGACACCACCCTGGCACACAGGCTGTCAGCGCTGTTTTGTATTACTGTATTTTTATTTCTATTTTTCCTAATAAAGAACTGTTATTCCTACTCCCGTATCTTTGCCTGAGAGCCCCTTAATTTCAAAGTTAAAATCATTCGGAGGGAGGGGGTTTACATTTTCTATATCAAGGGACATTCCTGCCTTCCTTTGCAATCTTTTCAAGCCAAGTGAGTGGCTTTAAAATGAATGTCACTGGGAAGCACCAAGGGATCTGCCTCCTTCTCGAAATGAGGATTTAATTCACACATTAAGGTGAGTTAAGAGAGCACAGCCATGGGAGAAAACACACTCCATATGTAAAGGGAGGAGTTCCACTCTTTACCACTTTAAAAAATAATAATCTTGAGGAAATCACAAGAAACAAATTTGTGGCTGATGGAAGTGGTGCCACAGATCTCATCAATTTCATCTACTTTTTTCACTTGCTGTATTTGTCATTTCATATGCTAGGCTACCAGTGCAAGGGGGAAAGAAAATAATTGCTGTTGGAAATACAATAAAAACAAGGTATCCCTAGTTTAGAGCCAGTCTTGTAGAGCTCTGTGATGACTTTACCCATATTAATTCCATATTTAGACATTTTTTAAAAGCCACTAAAACCAGCTATGAGATACATAATAAGGACCTGCAAAAGAGTGTAATGCTATAGAATATAATGCACTTCCTGAGTCAAAATACAAGCTGGAAAATTAATTATTCTTACAGTGATGAGGAAGAAATCACTGTACTTTTAATATTCTTTCTTTCTCAAAAATACTTATGTCTTGAATGCAAGAAAAGTGATTTGCTGACAAACACCAATATAGCAAATATTGCTAAAGGTGTGTGTTTTTCATGAGTCACAAGATGTTGTCCTTGCTAGAAATATAAGTGGGATGAGCAGGTAAATGGTGCATTGGGTAAAGAACTGGATGAAGGGCAATTAATATTCAATTACAATATTCCCCTGCTAAAACTTTCTGAAAAAAACAAACACAAAGGCAAGTGAAAGGAGGGTATGTAGGTCAGAATACTTTTAGTTAAAAACCAAACAAAAAAGTTTTAAAGTAGATTAGATTTAAAGAAGAATTAAATCAATACAACCCACTTCAGCAGACAGATTTTGGAGAAGAGAAAGATGCTAAATAAGATTATTCTAGATTGCACATAGAAGTTTATTGTGACAGCCAATATTTGAGCAAGAAACTGGAATTTTTTTGGGAAAAAACCCCATATCATACACTATTCCTACCAGGGAGCACATATAAGTGAAAAACTCAAGAAATCAACCACATGCTGACAAAACTTCCATGAAATTATTTTCAGCTCCAAACAAGACACCTGAATGCCACTCTGCAAACTTCCTTCCTGACACACCTGCACAAGACTTGGCATTGCAAAGCCATCCCCAACCCCAGGAGGAGAGAGCAAGGACCAAGCAGACAGCAGAGTGTCAGCATTTGGCAATTTTTATGAATAGTTTAAAATACAGCACGGAGCTGAGAAATTTTATTTGGTTAGATTTAGATAACAAATTACATGGTAAATGAAATTAAAGAAACAAACTCTTTCCACTCTTTGTCCTGTGAGTCTGAGCATTTTACAGTTTTTAATTAGGTTGCTCCAAGCTCACAGAAAACAAACAAAACAAACATTTCTAATTTTGCAGCCTACTGATGTGGATGAGCCATGCTAAGACCTAATTAAAATAAACAATGCTCTCCAAGCTCATCATCCCATCTAGCTGACATGAATAAAATATGGTGTGCAACACTGAGAAACATTAAAATGAGAATAAATGAGAGCCAGGACAAGGGGATTTTTGGATTCCCACAGGTCACACACTGGAAAGCATCCTCCTCTCTTGAAGGAAACCTCCTTGTTTCAGACATCAACAGCAATCAAGGCAGCTTGTGTGATGATTCTCTTTCCTTCACGGTAATAAATCTGGATCTGGTAGCCTCAAATCCATAGGAGTAAAGATCATTCAAAGACAATGGAAAATATACTTCAGTAGGTTTTACTCTTATCCTTTTCCTCCTGATCCTGTTGAGAGTTTTTCAAGGTTGCTCTCTATCAATAGAAAGACGTATGTATTTTGAGCAAACTCAGATTAAAATCAGGTCCAAACTTGATTCTAGATAGATTAATAGGGAAGAGGAAAAAAACCAAACCAAACCTTAATATTCTGATTATAACATGTGTTTTCCACCTCCAACTGCCTGCAAAATCTTGACCCTTCTTAGACTTCTTTGCTGACCTTTAACCTTTCCATAGACCTGAAAACCCAACACATCCAGTTGGTTGAAAGTCAGAGAAAGTTCTACAAAAGTGGAAAAGGATGGGAAGATGCTTCCTTCCCAGGAGCAGCAGGGAAACCCTGCCTTTCCAAACCTGAACTGTTCACTTTATAAGGTGAAGGAAGGAAACAAGCAGAAAGCAGAAATCAGTTGTGTTCTCATGAGGTGTTCAACCTGGTATGAGAAAAAACTTATGTGATAAAATAGTCTCAACTTCACAGTACCCTTGCTTGCAAAGATCCTATACCATTTAATAATAAATTACATGCTATAGTAATTATTATATCCTGCTAAAGGAAACGAAGATTTAATTGTCACTGTGATCTCACAGTCACCACTATGCCAGGAATCACAGTGTCCCCTCAGTGATGGGTGACACACACATAAGGTACAACATTCAGCAGAATATTTTGTATAAATGTGTAGATGATTTGGAATTTCTTTGCTTCAGGAGGTGAACAGTTTTGTATGAGATTTAAGATCCTTTGGAAACCATTGCTTTTGAGATCTTTCCTGAACAAGTCTCAGCTGTCTATGATTTTCTTCTCACCTCTGTTACTTTAAAGAATAGCAAAAATAGACAAAAAAAAACCTCTTATGTGACCATCAGCATCCTGTACAGTAGTGACACACCGGGAATTTATGAAGACAGAAAAGTTATGTAGTTACAAGCAGAAGACAAACATTTCCATGGCTGATATATATTAGTAGCCAAATTCTTAATTGAATTTAAGATATTATACTTTTTCACACCAATAAGCAATGGTATTTTCAGGAATTGTCAGTGCTACTGAGCATAATTACAAAACAAAGCAGAAAACAAACAGATAATCATAATTTTCTTGATGAAATACCTGAGGATGTGCTTCCTAAACTCCATTATCTTCCAGGAGATTTTATTAGTAAGATTAATTATTAATCTCTGCATATAAAGGTAAAACAATACAGCTCATTAATCTAAAACCACCATTGATTATGTGTCATCTCCACCCAGTCATGACGTGTGATAAAAGCTGAAACAGCCCCATCATCTTCCCATAGCTTTTGAGAGTAAAAAGGGAGGCCATCTCTGCCTTTCCATACCTTGGATAAATCTGGGACCCTTTATATCCAAACACTCAAACAGGTGTGCCCAATTATCTATAAACAGAATTTCCCTAGGTGTCTCTGCTAGTGGTTTCCAACCCAAACGCTCTGGGCGTTGTGTCCCAACCAGGGCAAAAATCAGACCAGAAATTTGTGCCAAACACCTTGAAAGCACACTTTGAGCAGAAACACATCATCCAGTGAGCCTGCCTGTGTTCCACAGGTGTTTTCCAAAGGCAAGTGTTACTGCCAGGAAGGAACAGGAGGAGACTCCAGGTGCTGCACAGAGCCAGCTCAGTCGTTACGGGACAAGGCACCACAATCCCATCCTGGAGAACCCAGTCACAGCTGAGCTAAATTATTTCAGCTGTGTGGAAATAAAACCTGCTGTGCACTCATGAGGTTTACACTGAGATAGCCCGGTGCCCCATAAAACTTGTCTTTCACCTGGTTTAGCATGCCTGTCACCACTTTTTTTACTGAAACATGGAAAAATAGAAGTGTTCATTCAACTGTTTGAGTCAGTGTTGACACGTGGCCTAACTCTTGAAAACCTCAAGTTTCCTAAGCTACATGCTCTGGAAAATAATGTACTTTCTCCGCTAAACCTTCATGACAACAAGTAATCTAAGATTTTTCTTCTCCCTACACTTAGGGAGAAGACTTACACGTGTGTTTTCCTTCTTGAATTTACACCTTGTATTATTTTTCAATGAGAAATTGGGAAAAAAAATTACCCTTCTCTCTTCTGATGGTTTAAATCTAGTCAGCACTCTTCAATGCTATTCTTTCTACAGCTTTCTCTTTTCTAGATTCAATAATCCATTTCCTTGGAAGAAAAAGGAATTTAACCAGTTAAACTAACCAAGAAAATACGTTTTGTTTCATTAAACAACACATTCTGCATTTTAAAGGTGCAAAGACAATTGAATAATTAACATGTATAGCTTTGAAACTAAGAATTACCTTTTCTTTCCAGAGTTTCAGTTTTAGACTTTTGACTTTTAATGAAAGTTAGAACTGGAATAGAACTATGTTCCAGTTCTAGAACTAGAACATAGAACTGGAATGTTCTGTGCAGGTATTTTCAAAAAGTATTTCAGATATTAGTTGCGTGACTTGCCTATGAAGACAAAACAGAGAAGTAATACAATCTTATGACTATTAAAATTACACTTGCACAGTTGGTGGTCCAGAAGACTGAACTGACAGGCAAATGATGCTTATCTGTTGTAAACCTGGATCAGGTTTTTGCAATGTGGGCTAGATGTAGAATAATTTTCTTATTTTTTTTTTCCCCAAGACTTTGATAAAATAGAATTTTGTTTAGATCAATTAGTCCTGTTCTTTACCACTTCTGAGCTTTGTTTCTTCAGTGTTTGAAAGGGATCTTACTGAAGGTATTACTGAAAAATAATCATAAATCCATCAACCCCATTTAGCTTGGACTAAAAGGAATTTTAAAAGATATCTGGAAGGTCATTTTTCATTTTTAGTTTAGTATCTGCTTTGCACTAAACTGCACTAGGTTAGCCTGACATAAATAGGTTTTTTCTTGCATGGGTCAAAGGCCAAAGAAGATCAATCTTTTGGATCTGAGAACCCATTTAAGTACTGATTTTACTACTAGTTTGATGCTGATTTTACTACTAGTTTGATGTTTCCACTCCTTTACCAGCTCAGGGTATCAAGAACTCAATTGCATTTGGGCTGAGCAACAATAAAAGACTATTTATGAGGCTATATGCACAGAATGTGACATAAATACATCATAAATAGAGTGAATCAAAACCTACTCTTTTTATTAATGTTGTAAATTCAGTTTCTGATGAATCATGGAGTAATACAGACAAAATATGTTTATGACCACATGCATTTGAAAGATGACTGTCAATTAGAATAAAGGAAGACAGGAATACAAATTCTTACCATCAAATAGAACTTCCTTGAAGGTAACAATATTTTTCAGCTATGGAATTGCTTAATAGTTCCGTGTTCCCATAAAAAACATCCCTGAAATTTCATGGTATAAGTTAGCATTGGTATTTAGAATAAGAAGCTGCACCTGGAATCTTGGGAAATGGAAAACATAAAAAACCAGAAAGATTTATTTTCTTATGCAACAGGGAGAATCTGGATGAAAATACATGTAAAATGACAATCTAATTCTGAATGCTCTAAATTGTAAGGAGGACTCAATATGGTGTTTAGCTGATCTCCAGTAAAAGTACAGCCTCTCTTCCAACAAAGAAAATGAAAAAATTATACATTAGAAAGCATAAGAAATTGAACTTTTCCCTTGAATTGGGTAATAAGGAAATTAAAGAGGTGGATAGGTTTGATGGTAAAATAGGGGAAAATGTACAAGAGAAATATAAAAAAGGACTGGAAAAACCACTGAAATCTCATGTTCCTCCCTTTGGTCCTTCTTTAGATCAGAATTGTGGCACTTTGCTATTACTTTACAGTTACAGAGACACCCCTTGTGGTGAGAACAGATATTTTTAGGGTTGGGGGTTTTTGGGACAGGCAGTCACATCCAGTTGTGGGTTTTTTTGTTTTTTTTTTTTTTCTTTCTGTACAAATATATAGCTATATTTACAGATACATGCACCAATTTCATTCAGGTATTTTGGGGGTATATTCAGTTTTAGCTGATGGTCCAATAACTGCAGTAGAAAGGTACCTCTGCCAGGTACAGAGGCCTGAAACGTGTTGGTGATTGTGAGTGTGAAGGACAAAATAACAATTTGCTTCAGTCTGAAAGGATTATGGAGTCAAAGAAGGAAAATTTCTTTTAATTAATTCTGTTAATTCTGTTTTGTAATTGTTGTTACCTGTGGTTTAGATGCGGTATGCTTAATCTGCTCATTGCACTTCAGTGCTGCTGGGACCCAGGAGAGAAGCAGGGTGGAAGACATGACCAAAAAAAGGTGAGAGGGGTGGGGACAGAAGGGTAGGAGGTCGGGAGAGGGAGGAAATTCCTGAGTACATCCAATGGGGATGGAGACTGGGACCACCCCTGGCTGGAAAGAGTATAAAAAGCTGCCATTTTGGCAAAGGCTGAGTTTGTCGTCTTCTGCAAGGTGTGGCAGAGGTCCGGCTGAGGTGACTCATCGTCAAAAATCGGGTTTTTTTGGTTTTTTTTTCATCGTTTGAGGACTTTGTCCTCTCTCAGTTGCATCAAAAAGTGAGATACTTCTCACATGAGGGACTGATTTAAGTTTTGAAATAAGAACACTTCAACACTGTGTGGTTTTATTTCTGAAGGGTGGGCTATAAATGTGATTTAACTGTATTTAATGCTAAGCGGAGAAACAGCAGAAGGGTTGCACAGTAAGAGCACATGCACAGAGAAAAAGCTCTGCTGCTGGGCATCCAAGGGCTGTGTCCCTGGGGAGATTACTCCAGGCACTGCTGGGGTGACAAAAGCCTCTGCCACCAGGCTCTGGGCTGTTCCTGCTGCTTTCCAGAAACCCCTCAGACAATCAGACCATGGCAGGAGTGTTACAATCCAGTTTAAACACAGAAAAGCAAAGAAAAAGTCTCTGTGTATAAACTAGAAAGACTTGGAAGATTCAAAATATGCTCAAAAATGAGATTAGAACAAAGCAAAATTAAATGTTGATGCCAAAAAATTCATAGATTTTTATTTAATATAGACAGGCCCAAGGGTAGTTTGCTGCTGGGGATGTATGAGCTACATACACTTAATTATTTTAAAATTGTAGAAATCCCATGCTACGCATGTGCATTCCTGTATTTTGTCCACCTTGAAAGCTGTCATTTTTATTTGGTTTTTATATTCCTACTTCAGTATTGTTTCTGATTCCAGGCAACAGCACCTGCAGAACGGGCAGCTGCAGTGACTTAGCCCAAGGATTCCCAAAATACCCCATGACTCACAGTATTTTATCATTCCACTGCAAAACTCTCACTGCCCCAGGGAAGGTACTGAGCATTCCCACCCAAACCTAAACACATATAAATTTTGACTTGGTACTTGGGAGAACACCACTACTCCCTTAAGGGATCTGGACCTTCCACGGGACTTCCACCACTTTGAACAAGAATTCCACCATCACTTGAACAGGACTGCAAACACCACCTGATAGAACTGTGACCATCAGGCTGTAGTCTGATTTTGTGGGTCTAGGCCAATTTTCACTGTATCACTGCATTTACAGCAATCTCTCCATAAATTGTAACACTGACCTGGAATCTTTCTTAAGGTAGCTCAGTGACGTTCATTTCTCCTGCTGGCTCACTTTCAAACCAGCATATCTTTCCATCCCAAAGCACGTTTAAATCTCAGAGACTATATGAGAGCTGCAGCAAGCCCTGCGGGTGTTTGTATTTTTGTGAAAGCACAGCCCAGCGCCTGGCAGCAGCCCCCGGCCACAGAGGCTGAACACCGGTGTCCCCAGAGGCTTCCCAGCCGTCCCCAGCAGTGTGGAAGGTCAGGGCTTTGATCCTCAGTCCCTGTCCCCAAGAGAGCCCCAGACACTCGGGTGGGAGCACAGCCCAGCCGGGATCCGTAAGGGCGGGATCACCCCAGAGCAAAGCCCCGAGCTCTCCTTCCCTGGGCCTGTTGCCGTCTCCCAGTCTCTGCTGTGCCCCAAGTCTCCAGGGGAGCGCTCCCGGCTGCTGCAGAGCTCCTCAGGTGGAAGGAGCCGGAGCTCCTGGAGCAGCCGCGGGGGATCGGCGGGTGCTCGGCGGGGATGAGCCCCAGGGCCAGGCTGGGCCAGGGCTGCCCCTTCCCTCCGGCTCTGCGGCCGGGCCCCGCCTGCCCTGCTACAGCCGCAGAGCCGCGCCCGCGGTCCTGCCCTCGACAGCACAACCCCCGAGGGCTCCGGAGCCCCTCTGCCCTGTCCGGAGCTCCTCTGCCCTGTCCCACCGAGCCCGGGGAGGCCTCTGGCCAGCGGGGGCAGGGGAGCTCCGGCAGCAGGGCTGCTCTGGCCGGCTGCGGGCTCTGGGACGTGCCCCTGCCCCTGAGCTCTCTGGGCTGCCGAGGGACGGGAGCAGGGCCGAACAGAGCCTCGGGTACCTGCGGGACCCTCGGGCCCGTGCGAGAGGCTCGGGTTCGCTGATGAAGCCGTTCCCGGGGTCCCTCTTGGGCAGCCTGGCTCCGTCCCGCCAAGCCCAGGGGACGCCTCGGGCAGGGCCTCGGGCTCCCCCTGCCCCTCCTGCCCTCACAGCCGGGCTCGGCGGGCACCTCGGCCGGTGGTGGTGGTGATCAGCCCCGCCGAAGGGCGAGGGCAGGGCTGGGGGAGCTGCAGGCAGGGCTGGGGGAGCTGACGGAGCTCCGTGTCCGGGAATGGCCGCACCGAACCGAGGGCTGAGGAGAAGCCGGCTCCGATCTGCAGCTGAGTACAGAGCGAGGGCTGCGGGCAGCTCTGCAGACACGGAGGCTGATCTGGGCTCTGTTTGTTTGGGTCACAGCGCTCCAGCCCCTGGAGGTGCACCTCGATCCCACCATCTCTTGCGTGGCAGCTCAGACTGCCCGGGTCCTGAGGAGCCCAAGGAAGCAGCAGAGACCAGGATGCTCCCTGCGGGTGCTGTGCTGCTGCCACTGTGCCTGCAGCAGCCTGGGGGCAGGCAGGGTGGTTTATGTCTGCAAGAACATGCAGGTGTCATTCGCCATGGATACCACCCTGCCCCATAGCACTAAGGCTGGCAAACTCTTTTTATAAAATCAATAGAAATGCCGCTATTACCTTAGTTTCCTTGCAGCGTTACACCCTGTTTTTTCCTCCACTGGTTGTGGTATTTGGAAGGTACAGACTTCGCAATCCACCTACTACATACCCGTTCTTAGTACAGATCCCCCTCCATGACATTTTAATTCTACCCTGGTGCAAAACTTAATACTCCTAAACTTGTTAAGTCTTAGTTACTCTTCCCAACGTTCAGCACTTTAGCACGACCTTAACTGAGCCGCAGTCTATATCCAACTAATAAAATTTGCAAATGTAATGGGTTCTCTCATTGTTTCCTTATATCCAAGTGTCTGACCTTATCTACAAGGAGATTTACAGGCTCTGTTTGTAAGGACACATTTGTCTGTTACTGTTCTCTATGCCGCCTCTAGTTATAAATTATTTATTTCAACTGATTACAGTAACCATCGCGGTCAGATATAGTGACCTTAACTGGAACTTTTTACTACACCATCCAAGTACAAGTCCAGGCTTCTCTTTTTGAAACAATATTGACACAATTACGCTAAAGACAGCAAAACCAATTGCTTAGTAGAGCTGGACGATCCACAAACCAACAGCAGGGGAGAAACCTCCCTTGCCTGGCAGGGGGGCTTGGGTCAGTGCTGGGGCTCTTGGGGTGCTGACTCATCCCATTTGTTCAAGGGTGTTTAGGCACGTGTTGGTGGTTTTGTGGTGCTGATGAAGTCTAAGGGTGCAATTAAATTTGGGGGGTTGTTGGGGTCTGAGGGGTGCTGAATCAACGCAGGTGGATTTCTGAAGGGGTGTTTGGGGGGCTGAATCAACCCCAAGAGCAAAGACTCTGCTCCAACCCAACCCCCCACACTCTGCAAGAGGCAGTGCGGCAACACTGCAATAGGGAGTCCCCAAAATCCTGTGTCCCCTGCTGGAGGAGGGACACCCCAAGGTTCTGTTGCTCATTACCAGCCTATGGAACTGGTTTGGGCTGGTAATGTTTGGACTCCCTCCTAATGTCAGAAGGAGCCATTTGGGGTCCCTCAAAACCCACTGTCACCCCAGAGATGCTCTTCTCCCCTAGACCTGCGAGGGAAGGTTGGTTTTCTGCCCCAATGGCTGCTTTCAGAGTACGAACACATTTATTTTCAATAATTATTTGATAATTGACAATGATCAAATGAAATGAGCAGGTGCAAATAAGGCACTTTTCGCACCAAAAAGTGCAGCAAATTATTTTCTAAAGGAGAAGCTCAGGAAGAGTAGAACCCCCACCCCCCCCCCCCCCCCAGACCCTCAAACCCTCCAGATCTTTATAAAACCACCGCACTTGGATAAATTATTCCATTTATGTACTGCACAGAGTAAACATAGGTCTAAAAGGAAATAGAGAACAAGTACGGTAAAGTGCAAAAGAGCTTTTGGGGTGTCCTCCTATTTTAGGAATCCTTCCTTCATGTTAGGATCTCTCATCTCCATTTTTGGGAGTGGGTGTGTCCACCGTCTGTTTTAGTGTCCCCCACCCTTTTTGGGGTGCCCACCTTCTCTTTTGGGCCATCCACCCTGCGATTTTGAGTCCCACCCCTCACTCTTTGGGCTGCACTCTTCACTTTGTGCCCCTCATTTGCCTGTCCCACACATCCTCAGTGTCCCCTGAAGGGATAGCAGCTGTCTGGGGAATGCTGGGATCCGCAGTGATGCTGGATCACCCGCCTGGTGACACAGGTGCTTTCCTGACCCATTTTTGGGTGCCAAGGGTCACCATGAGGAAATACTACTGCTACCACCCATCCCTGTCATGTCTCTCATTGTTCCCCTGGATCCCTGATGATCGCCATGTGCCTGCGGCCCCCTCAGGAACAGGACTTCGCTGCCAGCATGCCCAGAACCACTCCAAACTCATGCAGTGGCTCTGTCCCCACAATCTTGTCATGCAAATCAAAATACCCATTAGTTACTCTAATAATCACGGTAGGTTTTTATTCTCTTAGGGCATTTCTACTTGTTTTGTTTCCATCAAGGAATGTAGGCAGGAATCAGCTTCTCTTGAATGTGGGTTGTCAGGGTAGGCTATCCTATGGAAAGCTTGGAAAGCTGTGGGAGAAAAAAGGCTGAAAAAGCAAAGCTGAGGCGGCTGATAATGGACTGAACCTGCCCCTCTTGCTGTGTTTTCTTAGCATAAATTAAGACAGCAATTTGTCTATGTGCAAAGAAGGAGAAAATTTAACTTGGCAAAGAAAAAATTTACAAATCCTAGTCCAGCAAGGAAAAAGTCTGGAGAAGAAGTACTGGGAAGCGCCTCCCGCTGTCTGTGACTGGGGCTGAGGGCACTATGCACAAAATGGCACCAGGGCTGAGGGTGCCATGCATAAAATGGCAGCTGAGGCTGAGGGTGCCATGCACAAAATGGTGGCCAGAGTTTAGGGTACCATGCACAAAATGGCGGCCAGGGCTGAGGGCACCATGCACAAAATGGCAGCTGAGAATGAGGGCGCCATGCACAAAATGGCGGCCAGGGCTGAGGGCGCCATGTGCAAAATGGCAGCCAGGGCTGAAGGCGCCATTCACAAAGTGGCATCAGGGCTGAGGGCGCCATGCACAAAATGGCAGCCAGGGCTGAAGGTGCCATGCACAAAATGGCAGCAGGGCTCAGGTCACACCTTCATTACACTTGGTTCCCCTTTGGCCCTGGGGCAGACTGAACTCCCACTTTCAGCCGCCCTCTTGTGAGGGACATTAGCAGACACCCAGCTGATTCACCCTGTGTGCTGGGTGAATTCACCTTTGTTCTGTGCACACAGAGACAAGCCAGTTTGTAATCTTAGCTGGCTGTATTTTAATCTTGAGTGAAAATCACGCTATGTAAGATCAATGTCCACAAGGCAGATGGAGTCCTGCCAGAACCAGCTTTACTTACAATAACATGCGAAAGCTCACCAATCCATAGCCCTACCGTACTCTCTAAAGTTTCTGGAGGATGCAGTCTCCTTTTACCCTAAACTGCTGGCTGTATGTTGCCCTTCTCTTTTCCCCATTGGCTGAGAGACAAGGGAGGCACAGCTTTCTTGAACCACCTGCTACCTATTCTCTTTTAACGTGTATTCTGTTCCCCGCCAACCATTAAAGTTAGCTTTAAGCGCACCCTGGGCAGGCAAGTTAATACTCATAAATCCCTTTAAGTGCGCACATTTTTTTCTGAAGTAAAGTTCAGACTGTACTTGGTCCTGTAACAAAGGGGCTTGATGTTTGTAAAGACCCACACACCCATTGTTCCAGAACCTGATTGTTTCCTTCAGATCTAGTCGTTTGCGAAGAAATTACACATATTTTTTCCATCAGCGAAGTGCTTCCTAATGAGATTCCTCAGGTGCAGCAGAGATTTCCTATTGAAGCAACAGGCAAACATGCAGGCAAGGGCTTCTTGGGCTACTTCTCCAGGAAGGATTGCAGGAAAAGAACCAAAGTCCATAAACAACTGGAGAAACAGTCGCTGATGAGAACCAGTGGATGAAAAGAGGCAGAAAATGAGAGTGGAAAACTGGGGGAGAAAACATGAGAGGGGATATTGGGATTGACTCGGCCCAAGATGAAGAAGATGAGCTGGGAATCTCTTGGGATTCCAGCTGGGAATTTCCATGTCTGGGAGGTTGTGGGAAAACCCCTCAGACTCACAGGGAGTCAAAAAGGCCAGTCCCAGAATTCCCCCAGTTGTTATATGCAGATTTGTGCTAGAAAGTTTTCTATTCTCCCCCAGCTGATTTGCTCCCATTTACCTCATTACCTTGATGGGTAAATGTAACCTTGCCTTTTTTTTCATATCTTTTCCTGTTGGACTTCACCCTCAGATCCTGCCTTGACTCCACCCTAAACCCTAACCTATATGTACCCCTGCCTTACCCTAGACTCCAGGCTTCAGATGGTCTCTTCTGGTGTGCTCCCATGTAGTTTGTTTGCCTTCCAGTTTGTTATTTTCCAGTAATTAGTGCTCAGTTCCCGAGCCACTAGTCTGGACATGTGTCTCTCTCCCCAAAGTTGCCTAATTGGATTTCCAGCATAGTTGCTACTGGTCCAAAGCTATCCAGGCCCAGACTGGATTGCAACATCTGGTACCCAAACAGGAACCCCAGACATTCAGGAGACGTATCAGGAACCTGCCCTGCCTCCAGGAGTGGGTCATAGCACCTTGCCCTTCTCATGTGTGCCAGCAACGGGGCGAAACCTGGGGGAACTTTGCCAAATAAGGAGCAAGGAGGATGCTGTCTTATCGCCTAACTTCGAGGAGAAGATAAGAGAAGGACAGACATCCATCCCATTAATTTCCTCTCAGCTGACATTCTAAATTAAGTTTTTTAAATGGGTGTGAGGATGTTAGCTGTAGCAGAGAGAGACATATACCAAAAATTTGAGTTAAAATTGGCAAATCGGGGCAAAAAATTTGAGAAGAAGAAACTTAAAGAATTAATTCAATGGATCTGCAGAATTTTTTTGGATTTTGCTGAGCCTAAGATACATTCACTGGACTTTTGGAACTCGGTAGGGAAAAAGCTTTATAATTCAGCAGAAAATCGAGACTGCTCCACACAGAAATGGATTCTAATTTTTAAAATGACATTTCACAATTAAAAGATAGACTATAAGGAAAAAGAAATGAGAGAAAAGTTACTTGACACGTGTTGAGGTCCGCAGTGGTGGTGGATGCAACTTTCCCTGAGAGCATCAGTGCCCACGCACACACGCTGACAAAGCAACTCAAAAGTGAAGACACGGGCGAGACAAGGCATGGAATTCCATGGAATTAGGGTTCGACACTGAAGGGGTCTAGGGGCCAGAGACAGAGGAGGGTCCAGGGTTGTGGTGGTGTGTTTTTAGTTCACAAGTTTGTAATGGTTTGTTCTGTTGCCCCTATGCAGGTGGTTTGCCCTTGAGTTACATCCTTCCACCTCCCTTGTCCATCTTCCCAAAGACCTGCTCTCTGTTCCGGCTCTTTCCATGTCCATCATTGTAACCCTGCCCTTCTCTCCTATCAGGATGGCCCACATTTGTTTCCAGAACTTACCTTGTTATTTGTGTATCCCTTGAGACACCATTGGTTTACTCAAACTGTTTTCCTCTATTTTTCCTTATTGGCTTAGACATTGTATTCCCCGTCTTGCCCTCCTCCCCAGGTGCCTTGCAATTGGTTAAAGATTGTACCCACGCCTAAGACCTCCCCAGTATAAAAGTTGATGTATGGCTTTGTTCAGTACCTTTCATCCCCGATCCTTTCCAGGAATCAGCTTTCTTGGGAAACAATATGAAAGGTCCTTCCCTGTTCTTTGTCCTGATCCTCGGTGTGGAAACAGTCAGTGCTGTTTGCAGCCTTGCTGCTCTGGTATGAAGCAGCCCTGTTCTACCACCATCTGGACCAATCCAGGTTAGGGGTGGCCAGTCTTGGAGCAGTTCAGGGAAGGGCTAGCTGGAGATTGACATGGCACTCGCATCACAGGGTATAAATACATGGAAGGGGGGTGGAAGAGAGCATCAGGGATCCAATGATTTGAGGACTCAGGAGCGGTACACAGGGAAGAGACCAATAGGGAGTTCCAGGGTGAATAGGCAGGGACATAAACCAGTGGGAAGACAGGGACAGGAGAACTCCTTAGAGATGAACATATAAGGATAAAAGGGATAGGGAAGCCCAGCAGGCCAGTGAGGGGAGGACAGAACTGGGAAGATTTAACATAGTGCTGCTGAGCAGCATGGGGGAAATTTTTTTTCCTCAGCCTGACCATCTGTGACAAGTGCCTGGAGCCTGTTGTGCATTTCTCCAGGGTATTGCTACTGCCTTTTCACTGGTAGGGTCAAACAGGCTTCCACAGACAAAAGCAACAAAAGTCTACTTCATATCAGCTCCGGGACACTAACAAATCCTTCGTCTTCAAGCTTTTTCCTTCTGCATACTGTGAAGACAGATATGGGGCCGAGATGGCAAAAGCTGGTGCCCATGGGTGGCCCAGGAAGTTCTGCGGCTTGGCTGGTGACCCCGCTGCCCTGTGTCTGTCATCGCATGTCCCTCCACCTGGGGTCTGAGAGGGTACTGCACAGACCATCTCAGATCTCTCCCCATTCCCTTGTGTTTCCCTTATCCTTCTGACCTTACTGATAGAAAGCTGTGCACCTCCACTGCAAACATCACTCGCTGTAATAGCACCGGCCACTACTTTAAAAATGACAGCAATGTTGAAAATCATTTTAACACCTTCAATCTGTGCCCTGAGTAGTTGGGAAGCTCCACCCAAAGCCCCACCTACTGTTCTGTCCACTCCATCTCAGGACACCCAGTGCTCTAAGAAAAGTCCCCTTCCTTCCTGTACCAGAAACTCCTCTAATAGCCAATTCCCTTTTTTGGAGGCTGGAACCGCAACCACCTGGGCTCTGGAAGGACCTGCCCACAAAATGGGGGCACCTGTGTCACCTTGGCCTGCCTTGAGGCCTAGCCTGAGGCAATTCCCTTTTCCGGAACCTGGAACCGCAACCATTGGAGTTCTGGAAGGACCTGCCTGCAAAATGGCGATGCCTGCATGTCCTAGGGTGATGTTATGATGCTTGTATCCCCATTCATGTGTTCTATTAATGTTGGATATTATGTTCTGTACCTTTAAGAGTGGCCCTGAAGAGTGAAAGTTTTGTTTTGGTTTTCTTATCAGCCTGGCTGGGAGAGAGAGGTTTTGGGCTTTTGCTGCTTTGGCTTCTGTCTCTCTCTCTCGCTTGCTTGCACTTGCTTGCTTCGCTCCTGCTTGCTTTGGCTCCTAGCTAGTTTAGCTAAACAGTCCAAATTTCTTCCTGGACTGTTTCTCCTCTCTTTTTTGTCTGACCATCCTGAACCTGCTCCGGACTGGGACCTGGGAAACACCAAGAGTTCACACTTTGTGTCTGCAGCAGCTGCCCCAGCACCAGAGGGACTGAGGACAGAGCGACCATCCCACCCCCGAGAGAGACTGTCTGAATTTGTCATCTTTTTCAGAGCGGTGTCATCCGGTATTGTTCATTTTGTGTGCTGGGGGTGCTGTGCCTGTCAAATAAACAGGTTCTTTCCACTTCTCTCCGAGGAATTTTTTTTCCCCGAACCAGTTGAGGGGGGAGGGGCCGTGTGGGTTTGTTTTCTGGAGAGCCCCTCAAGTGGGAATCCTCTACCAAATCTGCCCTAAACCGGTACACTGCATCACCTTGGCCTGCCTTGAGGCCTAGCCTGGGGCAATTCCTTTTTCCAGAAGCTGGAACCGCAACCATCAGGGTTCTGGAAGGGCCTGCCCACAAAATGGCAGTGCCTGCGTCACCTTGGCCTGCCTCAAGACCTAGCCTGAGGCAAGAGCACAGGTACAAGAGGGTGTATTGTTGTAATTGCTGCTAAGTGCAGGATAAGGAAGCAAAAAGGCCTTTTCATAGTAACCACAGGTGTTTAATTCAGCTGGCCAGTAAAATGTTCAGGGTCCAGAGCACACTCATGGGAATGCCCCAGGTTTCTCTCTCCCCAAAGGCAGGGACTGCTTGGGGCAATACAAAGATGAGGGCCAATCAGGGAATTTGGAGAGAGTGGCTCAAGGACATAGAAATAGGGGAAGGAGCCAATGGGGTCCCAACAGCCCCTGAGGGAAGCCTCTCGTGTTTCCTCAACCCGGGGAATGCCTCCCAGGGTCCCCCCAACTCCTCCTTTCAATATTATTAAGAAAGCTTCTCGGAAAGATCAACTGAATCAACACACAGTAATAAAAACAATAAAAAGTGCCCATTAGACAATTTTCAAAATGCAAACAATCCTGAGTCTCCAATGTCCAAACAGATTTTTTGGGAGTGTCTTAGACCTGGCAGGAGGGATGCATTTTAGCACAGTTTATCAGAAAACTGAGTCAGGGGAAGGTTCTTCAGCAGGGGCTGGTTCTCTGTCACCTGTGCCAGAGTGGTCAGCTGTGATAGACTCTGCACAAGGTAGTGTAGGGGGTGGTGTGCCTGTTGGAAACTCCAAAAAGAAATCATGAACTTCTAAGAAAAGCATGGTTAATTTGGGGAAACTTTACTTTCTTTCCCTCCCAATCACCACCCCTCTGCTATTCAGAAGGAATTCCAGGGAAAGGGATTAGTGGAGAGAGACCGTGGGAGAGGGGAAAGGGAGGTAGGAATTTGTGGGAACATAGAATCAGGGTTAATAGGACAGTGGAAAGGAAAAGGAACAGTGGGAGGGAGGCCACAAGAATTGAGGAGGGGTATTAGAAGATGTAGGACTTACCCAATGGGAATGTCTGTCATTATGGAGGTGGATTTTCGGATGCAGGACAGCTCATTGGTGTTCTGTGCTCTTTTTGCTTTTAGGCTGTCACTGGGACTTGGTGGCTGTTGGGTTTTGGTTCTGTTTCTTTGGTAGGTGTGTGGAGGACTTCAGTGACGTGGGTAATGTTTTGCAGGTTTGCAGTTTGGTGCATGTTTACTACCTTGCGTTGGAACTCTATCTGGTCCTGTTGTATCAACTGCATGGGGGCCTTTCATTCCTAGTATTATATTATATTCCACAATTTCTCCATTTCCCAGACTGCGGAGGTATTTCCTGGGGTTATTCTTTTTTATTGCAGTCTGTTGCAGAAACACATCTTTTTTGTTATCATTCCAGCTTATGAAACCATATCTGTTTTTACACTGAACTGTTTCACTATCCCCAAAATGTTCATGGCAAGTCCTTTTTCAGCTTTGCCAGTGGGGTTGTGTTTGTGTTGCTGGTGCTGGACTTGGTGCTGGCATGCAAGGTTTGTCGTGCTTTGGCCATGTGGAGTGCAGCAGGGCAGTGGCAGGTTTTCCGCAGAGGGGAGTGTTGTAGTGTGTTTTTAATTTGGCATACTTATTGTTTGATTTGTGGTTTGGTAGTCCCTTTGTGTTTTTCTCCCTCTGTTTTCAGAGTGACACAGACTTGCTTTTGTTATTCAGTTGAGTTAGGTGTTGCTTTATCTGTTTGTTGCTTAGCTACTTCCTTGCCAAGTTTCAAACTCCTTCCCCCCTATCTAGTTGTTAACCCCTCCTATCCCAACTGTTCCCTCCCTTGAAATCCTTCATTGGTTTACACGTTGCCTCGTGTTTCACCCCAAGCTCTCCTGATTAGAGATTGTATCCTCCCTCCCCCAGTTTATAAGCTGGTGTTTGCCCCTAGTTCAGGGCCTGGGACCCTGGACTTGGGGATTTTTACCATCAAATAAAGTAACCCCAGTTCCAGCCCAGGCCCATGCTGCTGCCTTTGTTTCTGTGCCAAACCTCACTGGTAGCTGGGAGTTTGCAGAGCTCGGAAAAGGAGCCCTGTCGTGCTCCCTTTATCACCTAGCCTGGACTTAGTTTACAAAGGGAGATGAGTAGGGAAAGTATTAGTGCAAATCCTAGGATGTCTTTTACAGTATAGGATGGGTGGAAGGGGATTTTGTCATAGTCTGAAGGGATGCCTACTGGGTTGTTTGATCCTGTTTTGTGAAGCAAGGTGAGATGGACAAGTGTGAGGCCTACGATGATGAATGAGAGGAGGAAGTGAAGGGTGAAAAATCAAGTCAGTGTGGGGTTGTCAACAGAGAATCCGCCTCAGGCTCATTCAGCTAGTGTTTGCCCTATAGATAGTCCAGATTTACATATCCCAATTGATGGGATATGCAAATCTGGACTGTCTATATCTGAGGAGACTCTCACAGGGGAGAGCTGCAGCAGAGCACAGAGAGGCAGCAGTTCAGTGCAAGGGGAAATGGCTCCCACCACCCACACCGGGTATCGTGGTGCTGCAGCAACCGAGGTAAACACAGCCATTCTTTTGTTCACTTTCCTTTCCTGCACTGCAAGGGGAAGAGGCTTGCATATGGGGTTTCTTTCCCTTTGATTGTTAAGAAACTGTAATGTGACAATCACCTCTGACCCCGCCACCCTCGCTCCTGGGACTGTAGGAAGAGTGGGAGCAGGCGTGAGGACCAGAGGGTGGAAGGGGGGACCCTGTGCCCCCAGCCACACGGTCTCCACCATCTTTGAGCACGTGAAAGTGGCCGTGTGGTGTGGTGCTGTGTTTTCTTGTATTTGTTGGTTGTTACTCTTATGCAAATGGTTTGTCCCCAAATTGTATCCTTCCACCTCCCTTGTCCATCTTCCAAAGATCTGCCCTTTGTTCCAGGCCCTTCCATGTCCACTGTAACCCTGCTTGCCTCCCTTGTCTGTCATTGTAACCCCGCCTTTACTTCCAGAACCCTCCATGCCACTCTTGTACTTCCAGAACTCTCTATGCCAGTCTTGTACCCCCTGAGATCCCATTGGTTTATTCAGAATGTTCTCCCCTATTACTGTTGTTTTAAACATCGTATTGCCCATCCTGTGCTCCTTCCCATCTTCCTTGCAATTGGTCAAAGTTTGTAACCTCCCCTTGTTCCCTTTCTTGCACATTAGTTGGTGCATGCCTTTGTTCTGTGTCCTTTCGTGCTGGAATAATTTATTCGGTGGAAAAACTCCCCGAATCCAGGGTTCCAGGACCCTGAACTGAGGGCAAACGCTAGATTATAAACTGGGGAGGTCTCAGGGGAGGATAAAATCTTTAGCTAATCCAGAGAACACAAGGCAGGGAATACAATGTGCAAACCAATGAAGGATTTCAAGGGAGGAGAACAGTTTAGCTGAACTAACAGGGTTTTGAAGGATACAGAACTGACAGGGAAGTTTCTAAAGGGAAGGGGCAGGTTCAGGAAGGGATGACATTTAATGGAAGGAGGAGTAAGGCAGGTTCTGGGTAATGGAATTAGGGACAGGAGGAGGTTGACAACTGGGAAGGGGAGGGGTTTGAAACTTGGCAGGGAGTGGCCAGGTAACAAACAGAAAAACCAACACTTAACTGAATAACAATGAGAGAGCAAGTCTAATTTTAGAAACGTTACATATAAAATGGGGGGCTTGTGCCACCACTCCAAAGACAACAGGAGGAGAATACAGAGAGATTGTAAAACCACAAACAGTGAATAGGCCAGATAAAGAAAACACACTATAACACACCACCTAGGCCAGTCCAGGCAAGGGGTGGTCACTCCAGGTGTGGTCCAGGAGGGGACTGGCTAGAAGTTGACCCAATACCTGTGGCCATGTGGTGAGGGCCAACTTGGTCAGTAGGAGTAAGGACAGGAAAACCTGGAGAGTCTTTTCTTGCAACAGGGGACTGGGTGCAGGAGCACGAAGAGGGGAACACAAAGGAGGGGTTTTCAGCTGAGTTTCACTATTTTTTAGATGTTTATCAGGAGTCAGAACACATTTCATCGTTGTATTAAATAAAGGATGAAACTATGTATAGAATTTTTTTCCTAGTTCCTAATTTTTCCCAAACTGCTTCCAAAAGTTCATGGGTTAGATCTGAGTTCAGCGAAATATAAGGAAAATGCATAAATAACCAGCGTACAAAACACTTCAACTCCCTCTCTGAAAAACAAAAATTTTCTTGAGGACTTTTTGAGGCGGAGGCAAACTTCTTGTTGTGTGTGGGTGAATGTTGTTTCCATCTCAACCCAAGTCTCTTCCCAACTCCTGAGAGTAAAAGGAGGAAAGAACCAAAATTTCAAACTCACTACACTGGGGTAAAAGAAACCCAAATTCTCGGGGTGGTCCATTGCAGATGTTTCCCAGAAGAGGTCCCTGTTCAGTGCACCATGGAAACAGGGATATAGGAACAGGGGAAGGAGCCAGTGGGGTCCCAGCAGCCCCTGAGGGAAGCCTCTTGTGTCTCCCCAACCCAGGGAGTGGAATGCATCCCAGGGTCCCCACAGTGTATGTAGTTAAATGTGATCCCTCCAAATCCTCATCTTCCTCCTCCTCAGCAGAGGAAGATATCCATTGGTAGAATCTGAAAAAGAGGCATGGGGAAAAAAAACAAAAAGAAAAGCAATGAAAACAGGGCATTGGGAATTAGCAAACAAATTGGAAGTTATGCCGGTCTGGTACAACAGGAGGAAAAATTAATATTGGGAAACTCTGGAATTCAGCAAAATCAAAGAATTAAGTGACTTGAAAATATGGGAAGAGCTCACTGTGCTTTTGTAACTGATTGTGGCGACCTGATCCAACAAGGGCCTGCTGAGCCCTATATGAACTTTGTAGACAGGCTCAAAGATGCCATAGAAAAACAAGAAACTGATGATCCAGTGAAGGAAAAACAATTGGCTGTTGTAAACGCCCAATTCAGAATGCAAGAATGTTTTACGGGCGCTGCCTTCCCATTCATGAAATGGTTGAGGCCTGTAATAAACTAACCACTGCAGAACATATGGCCAAAATTCAAGCCCAAGTTTTGGCCAATGCATTAAACAATTCTTAACGAATCCTCAAAGCCAACAAAATCAGAAAAGTGGATCAAGTGGACAAGGTTTTAACTATGATCAGAAAGGCCATTGGGCAAAAAACTACAAAAAAGCAAAAAGGGGCAATGGTCAAGGACAATGTAACTGCAATAAAGGCAGTCAAAATACTAACCAATCTTGTCAAGTCGAAAGGCAGTACTGTTGCCAGCCAGGAAACTGCCAATAGAGTGTGGGACAGTGGTGCACAACAGCTCAAGTTACCCTGTCCACCCCTCTGGTGAGCAGCAGGGTGTAAGAGAGACCATCAAATGCAGAACTGTAGCATCTCCTCAGCGAGCTCCCAGTTTCAATGTCAGCAGGAGCAGTGACAGACTGGGGCTGTCAGCTGCCCAGCCAGTAATGATCACTGACACCACAGAGTTCCTGCAGGGCTCCTTGGCCCACAACAGCAGCCACGAGACTTTCTAATTGTGGACAGACAAACTGTGGAAGGATTAGTCTTATCAGTTACATCCAGTCAGGAAATTACAGTTTTGACCATATGTCCTAACCCCCCTTGTTTCATACCTAAAGGTTTCATTCTTGCCCAGGCCTTTCTCCTTCCTGATGCTGATGAAGAGACCAATAATGAGACCTCCCGATGCTGGAATGTTGGGGGACACAAGACAGATGATGGACTTTGGACCTGGTTAACATCAGAGATTTGTTAACAGGATGCCTTGGCAAAAGCAAACAGAACTTTGAAAATTAGACCTGGATTGCAAGAAGGTGAAATTAAACAGGTTTACTGGAAAAAGAAAATCCCATTAAACTCTGCAAGCAAGAGATGTTGTTAGATGCATAAATTTGTGTACGTGATTTTAACCCAATCATTATTAGTCTCTCTGAAATAATATGTAAGTTCTTATATCCCATAATAAAATTGGATTCTGAGCAGCGAGTCAGTCTCCCTGTCTCTCTCCATCATCAACATCCAGAGGCCCATGCATTGCATGGATCCAACACATCACACAAGGAAAACTTCAGTTGACCTGCACCCTGACCTCTTTGGGCAAGAGCATCACCCTCTCAGGTCTCATTGACACAGGGGCAGACATAACCATAATATCAGAAATTTACTGGCCTCTGGAATGGACCTGTGTTCCTTCCTTAGATTCATTACTTAGAATTGGAGGGCACAGCATCACCATGTATAATCTCCATCCCATCACTTTTAAAGGGCCGGAAGATTGAGTGGCCATCATAAAGTCATTTATAGCCAAAAAAGAAAAAATAATTGTGTGAGGAACAGAAATTTGGTCCTAACAGAGTCACAGGCTGGAAACAATTTTTAATGAGGGCCACTGACAAGCACAGCAGCCTAAAACTTTACTGTTTATCAGAGAAACCTATCTGGATTGATCAGTGGCCTCTCCCAGAAAACAAATTAGCTGTGCTACAGGCTCTTATTCAAGAACAGTGAGGCCAAGGACCCACTACCCCCACAAACAGCCCCTGGGATACTCCAATATTTGTTACCAAAAGCCCCATAGTGAAAAATGGAGGGTATTGCAAGATTTAAAAAAACTTAATGAAGTAGTCGAAGAAATGGGGACTGTTGCAGCAGGGGTTACCATCACCCAGCATGATTCCAATGGACTGGTCACTAATCATTATTGATATCAAAAATGGGGTTTTTTAGTATTCCCCTCCACCCAGGGGGTATGTACCACAATTTGCTTTTTTGGTACCTTCAATTAACAGACAAAAATCACTGCTTAAAATATTCCATTGGACTGTGCTTCCACAAGGCATGAGGAATTCCTTGACTGTATGCCAGTGGTATGTGGTGAAAATCTTATCACCTGTCTGTGGGAAGTTCCCTCAATCCACCATACTTAATTACATGGACGGTATTTTTATAGCCACCAAAGACAATACAGCTTTACAGATTGCTGCTGCTGGAGCAATTGATGGGATATGTAAAGCTGGACTCTGTATGGCTGAGGAGAAAATGCAGCAATCCCCTCCTTGGAAATATTTAACAAGTACAAACTAACCAAGTGCTCCGTTGTCCCACAGACCATCCAACTGCTGGAATACCCAACGATGCTGCATGAGCTTCAAAAACTCATTTGGTCTGTCAGTTGGATTTGGACTCTGCTTGGAATAACCAACCAGGACTTGACTCCCTTGTTTGATTTGTTGAGAGGTGATACAGACCTAAACTCCCCCAGGAAATAAGTCAAAAAGCAAGCGCAGCCCTAAGTGGTGTCCACAGCTTTGCAAACCTGCCTAGCCCACAGATATAACCCAGATTTACCCTATTTGTTTGTATTGGTAGGGGAAAGTCCACACCTTCATGGCTTAATTTTCAAATGGGACCAAAAGTTATCAGGCCCTTTGTTAATTCTAGAGTGGGTGTTCCTAACTTATTAAATTATTAAAACCATTACTACAGGCCCTGAAATTATGTCACAACGAATAATGAAAGCCTAGGTTTTATCCCTTTTGGGAAAAGATTTTTCTGTTATATTTGTACCTGTTACTTTTATTTATTTAGAATGGTTAATTCAACAGTCTCGAGTTTTCCAATATGCGTTAATAAATTTTTCAGGGCAAATTTCTGTTCATTATCCAAAGCATAAATTATTGCATTCCTCTTAAAAATAAATCAGAAGCCCTTAAGAGGCCATATTCCCCTCAAAGCTCTCACTGTTTTTACAAATGGGTCCAGGAAATGCTGTAAATCAGTAATTACATGGGAAAATCCTAACAGTCAGACATTAGGATTATTGAAGGATCACCACAAATTGCAGTTCTTACTGCAGTTGTTTTTGCCTTTTCTAAGTTTTCATTTTCTTTTAATTTAGTTACAGATTCATTTTATGTTGCAGCTATCATGGAAAGAGCGGAAGGTTCTCTCCTTTTATTTATTGCTAATAAAAAGTTGTATAAATTGCATAAAAAGTTAATCGTTCTTTTCTCTTTAAGAACACAGCCCTCCTTTGTGACATGTATTCGTTCACACACCACCTTACTAGGGCCAAAGGGAACACCCACATAGCAATACCAGTTCAAACCTACCAGATTTCTTTCACCAAACTCATTTAAGTCATTCATTTTTCCATCAAAATGCTCCTTCATTAATGAGATTAATGAATCAATCAATCAATCAATCAATCAATTAATGAATTAATCAATCTAAATAAAGATCAAGTTCGCTTGATTGTTAGCTCCTGCCTTAATTAGCAGGTGCAGGAAGTCCTATCAGTGGGAAGTGGGGTCAATCCCTAAAGAAGAAATATTTTGCAAATCTGGCAGTCAGACATAACTCACTATCAGTCCTTTGGAAAGTTTAAATATATACATATCTCAATTGGCACTTTTTCACGAGTGATATTTGCCACTGCACACAATGGTGAAAAATCTAGAGATAGCATTAAACACTTCCTGCAAGCCATTTTTCCTTAGGTATCCCCCTGGAAGGTAAAAACAGAAGATGGATGCGAGTATGTATCTCAAAAAGCACAGCAATTCTTCAATCTGTGGGGTATGAAACACGTTGTAGGCATCCCCCACTCCTCCACCAGTCAATCCATAATCAAAAGAGCACATAGATCCCTTAACAGATCTTTTAGAAAAAACAAACAAAGGAGGATGGAGACTCTGTCAACAGTAGAAAGATTTTCTAAAGCTATGTATGTTTTTAATGTTCTTAACAACTCTTTCATGGAAGCCCTCCCACCAGTTTGCAGGCACTTCACTAACACAACACAATCTAAATTGAAGGAACAACCTCCTATGCTAATTAAGGTCTCTGGGCTCTTCCCACTAATTATATGGGGCAGGGGGTATTCTTTACAGGTGCTGGACCCCAGTGGATGATACCAGTGAGGAACATCAAACCTTATCTCCAGCCCCTGCCAGAGAACGCCCCACCAACAGAAGCCCAACCAGAACAGAAGAAAGAAAAAGAAGACAAAGACATTTCCACAAAGAAACCATCTTAAGAGAGGCATGAAGTAGACCCAGATATCCTTGCTCACTTGCTACTGGTTTTTTGGCTTCCTCCTTCCACATGGGTAGTAGTTCCCCAGGTGAAAGAAAACGTGTGGATAACTTTAGCTAACATCACCAGCAGGAAACAGTGACACTGTTGGTGGCCATCCCTAAAAACCCCTTTTCCACCTGCTTAGTGGGGTTGCCCACAGATGTGAGAGGATTTTGGCAGTGAGTGAAGACAGCTGGGGGAAATATCCAAGCAAGCCCAGCAGATCCCTGAGTTCCAGCAAAGCTGGGCAGTGAAACCACAGATTTTTGATGGCCCAACCCACTGTGTAAATCCTAAAATCCTGAGAAAATTCCCTGTGGGAGAGGTCAAAAGAGGAAACAGCTCCAGGGCACTGCTGGCTGATGGATGTCCCTGAGTCACCCAGCTGTGGATGTGTCAGGCATGTGCTCCTTTCACATTTTGCACTTTCAGGACATTGGCTGGGCAAGCCCTTGGGTCCCCACTGAGCTCTCTGTGCTTCTGTAACACCCACAGAGGTGCAGAGCTGCTGGAAAACCCTGGAGGCTTCTGGCTGAATTAGCCCGGCATAAATTCACCCTGCCCAGCACAGAATGGGCTTCACATGCTCCTGAAGTTCCCTCTGCCTGTGCTGAGAGAGAGAGCAGGCAAATTTATTCCTATTAGCAATTGGAGTTTGCAAACCATAGCTGTTAGTGTTTCTGTGTTTGTGTTAATGAGAAAGGTAGAGAGCAGCTTTGTGGTTTAAAGGAGGGTGAAGCTGTGTCAGGGCTCAGCTTGTTTCTGGTTTTCTCTTTGATGGCATTTTTCCTGTCATATGTCTGACAACCATGGACATCTTGGGAGGGCTCCAAATCCAGGATCTGTGACTCAGTAGTTCCCAAGTGTCCCCTGTGAACCTACTTGCCTCAAAGTAAGCAAAGTTCAAGGCAAAGGATGTTCAGTGCAAAGGTGTAAGCTCTTGGCTGCTTTTAGAGACAGAAAACATACCAAACTCAAACCTGCCTGCTCAAATCTCTGGAAGATCTGACTTACTCAAGGAAGTAAGATTTTGGGATATTTGTAATGTCAGAATGTGCAAATTTTCTGTTGGTCATTCATCCAGACCAGTAATGGTCTTCTAAATATTTTAACACTTCTGATCTAAATAAAATCACTTGAATTTTGGCTTCAATCTGCAACACTTTTTCAAAAATGAGAATATTTATTTAAGGGAGGAACAGATTGCATTTGCACAGTTGTGGTTTTCTGTTCAGCACAGAGATTCTCTCATTTTTCTCTTCTGCAGCTGTAAGCATTAAAGTAAACCACGTGCTTTGGAAATGCAGCTCAAATGTACCTGTTTATATTTGCTTAATGTATTTTTTGCATGAGCTGAAAGTACTCAGTTGTCATTTGCTTTATAGCATTCTTTGCAATTGTGAGACTGGAAAAAGACCACAGGAATTTCTCCCATCAACATAAAGTAAGAAAGAGAGCATCACAAAAGAAAATTTCCCTCATCAACATAAAGTAAGAAAGAGAGCATTTTTTTTTTAAATATTCGTGTTTAGATTTACACATAATTTTATTAAATTTATAGTTTGAAATAGATTTTACCAAGCAGTCTTTCAGTTCAATTACAGCAATTGCTTTTCAGTCGGATGGACAAGGGAAGTATTCAAACACACATCTGCAATACCCTCCTTGTCTGTTACTCCATCTGAGCGAACTCCTTTCAGTTCCAGAGTTGCAGTGCAATGTAAGAAAATAATCAGGCACTGCACCAGAGTTTAAGAGGTCGGGTGGTCCCTTCAGCGGATGCTGCCCCGGGCACAGGGACCTGTCCCCCGCCGGCTCCTCCGGGGCCGCTCCCGCTCTGCGGGGTTGGGCACAGGCTGGGGACAGCTGTGGCTGGTCTGTGATGTTCCAGCTTCCTCCTGCCCGCTGGAGCCTGGGGGGACACTGGCGGGAGTCCTGTCCCTGGAGCTGCTGGAGCTGCTGGAGCTGGCGCTGTTGTCCTCTCTGGTGTGGTGGCAGCGCAGCCATCTCTTGGCCTCCCGGCTGCACCAGCCCGCAATGACGTTGATGAGGCCGCGGACCAGGGGTGCTGTGTGCTCCTGCAGGAAGTTCTGCAGCCTCAGGACCAGGATCGCTGCATCAGGGCCGTGGAGGCAGAGCTCACGCAGGATGGAGCTCTCTGCCACCTCCGCCTGCCACCACCGCTCCCGGAATATTCCCTGCAGCCTCTGGCGCAGCCAGGGCCGCATGCGCTCCAGGACACAGCGTCGCTGACGGAAAATCCCTGCCCACATCTCGGGCAGGAGGCCACCCACAGACTCTGGCCCTGAAGTCCCCTGCTCAGCTGGGGACAGCATCCCCTGTGGAGAAGGTGCAGGGGACACTGCAGGGCCGTGTGGGCTGTTCTCGTCCAGGTGACCGGGAGCTCTCCCTGCCTGGTTGTGGGTCTCTGCTGACTCCACAGGGGAGGTGATGACAAACTGGACATAGTCCTGTTCGCCCCGCTCGGAAAACCTGACGGTCTCTATCTGTGTCCTGCAGAGTGGGCACGAGGGATTTGTTGTGGCCCACCGCAGGATGCAGCCCAGGCAGAACTGGTGGCAACAGGGCAGAGCTGAGGCCGCGTCATCCCAAGTGTCCTGGCAGATGGGGCAGTTGCTGTCTGTCGCCGTGGCCATTCCTGTGCTCTGCAGCACATTGGGGACAGCTCAAGACCAGGAGGTGCTGCCCCTCACTGGCGTCACACGCTGCAGGAGGGAGAGGCCTCTTTTATTCCTTTCACTGGCTGTGCCAGGGAAAGGAATAAAAGGTAGGAAATGCCCAGGCCCCTGGGGAAAGACACCTTCCTGTCTGCTTGAGCCCTGTCACCTGCCCCTCAGGCACTGCAGGGACAGCAGGGGTGTCACCCTCAGTGCTGTACCCAAGCAGGCAGCACAGGAGCAATGGCTCTGGGATGGGCACTGGGAGCTGCTGAATGCTCTAGCAGCAGCCCCCAGCACTGGGAAAGGCCTGGCTTCAGACCAGACCTTGCAGTCTTGGTTGGCAGAAGTCAAGGTGTGGGCCAGACTGTCCCAGGCTCTGCTGGTGCCCAAGTGTCACCAGCAATGGAGGCAATGTCACAATCTGCCAGTTGTGATGTCAGCCTCCACCACAACGGGATGGTCCCCCCCGCAGGTGCACATTGTCAGGAGCAAAATGAAAATACTCTTTCTTATTTTCAACTTGTACATCTCCCTGTTACTCTCATTTGGTTAACTGTGTCAGTGGCCATGAGTGTGTGTCTCGTCCCTGCTGCTGGCACACTGCTGAGCTGTCCCACGAGCAGGACTGTGGTGGGAGCAGTCAGCCTGTGGCTGGATGACATGTCACTGCCTTTCCCAGTGCAATGCCAGGATTTGGAGGATTTGGGTGGTCGGTGGCCAGCCCTGGGTGAGAGAAGGATCTCAGGCCATAGGCATTCAACCCACTGGACCCAGTTATGAGAGGAAGTGAGGCCCTTTGGACACCCCCAGGGTGGGGGGACTCCTCATCATGGTCCCCATGCTGACACCCTGGTAGAGTCCAGGGCTCTCAGGAGGATTCTTCAGGCCAGGCAGAGCTCAGTAGGGCCCCTATGGCACTGGGACCAGGTGAGGAAACTGCAGCTGCCAGCAGAAACCAGAAGTGATGTTGAGTTGATCCCCCATTGGGACTGTGGTAAGTTGTCCTTCCTGCCCACTCTACCTTTGGCATCTGCTTCAGGTGTGTGACTGCAGCAGGATTTCCTGTGGGAAGAGGCATGGCTGACACAGCCCTGGGGCTCTGAGGCCCCCAGCACAGGGGTGACCCCCACAGTGGGGCACAAGGGATAGGGGAGAGGCCCCAGAATGGGGAGAAGCCGAGAAACCGTGTGAGGGAAGTGACAATGCATTTCCTTGTCTTTCTGACTAAAGGGCTGCAGGAGCCCTGCAGCTGCTCCCATGGGGGGAATCTCTTGCTGGAAGGAGAAGACTCCTGGTGCCAGGGCCACCTGGGCAAGCAGTTCCTGCTCTGTGCAGGAGGAGAGGAACTGTGGATGCTGCCCTGGGCACAGGGACCTGCTCCCAGTGGCTGCTGCAGCTTCTCCTGGGGCTGGTCCCACCTGTACACAGGTCAGGTATTACTGGCCAGGGTCTCTGTACAAATCACAAACGGGATGAGGCTGCTGAGGAACGTGCCTTGAGCTGTTTTATTTTCCAGCATCAGTCTCATTCCATGGTTATGACAATGGCAAGATGCCAGCAGCTCACAGCAGAGCAAGAATTTAATGTTACAACTTACTTTATAAGTTTATTCACCAATCACACAAAGCAAAGGCACATTGACAGTAGTTCTATCCAACCACTACAAGCACACGTACCTTTGGTTAAACAATGCTTGCTTATTTCAAATAGAATACCTGCTTGTGAGCCTTAAAACACAATGCACAGAGCTCCATTTTTAAGCTTCAATCTTCCTAATATCTTGCTAGATAAACTTTTCTGTAGCTTAGGGAGTTTTTCTAGACAGTTGTTAATACACAGACCACTGTTCTATTTGTTGTTGCTTTTCTACTTTTTAAATAATTTTTCTGCTGACCTATCTCATGGCTGCTGCTTAGCTCCAACCACAGTTCTGCTGTCTCTGAGGCCTGCCTTTTGCAGCTTTCCCAAACCCCTCTGATTTTGTGGATTCCCACAGTCAGGGACAGCTGGGACCCCAGGGGGAGCTGGTTTCCGATGTACCAGCTTCATCCTCCACACTGGAGCCTGCAGGGCTGGTGGTGCCAATCCTCTCCCAGAAGCTGCTGGATCTGGAGCTGCTGGAGCTGAGGCCGGCTCTGGCCACAGCACTGTTGTTCTCATCCCTGACTTGGCCAGGGCTCAGCAGCCTCTTGGCCTTCTCACAACTCTGGGCAGCCCCAACACTGCTGATGCTGTGGGTCAGGGGGGCTCTGTCCTCATCCAGAAGAGGCTGGAGGAAGACAACCAGCCCATAGAGGCAGAGGTGTGCACAGGATGCAGCTCCCTGTCCTCTGCCAGCTACCACCAATCCAAATACATTTCCTCCAGCCTCTGGCACAGGCAGGACTGCACAGGGTCCAGGAGAAAAAAGGAACTACCACTTTCTTGTCTGAAACCCCTTCATTTCTGTGTTACCCTCCCTTGGTCACCTTTGTCACATACCCATGGCTCTGTGTCTCATTCCTCTTCCAGAAATAATCTGGATGATCCTTCTGCCCTCACTGCCCTGCCCTGGTAAATGCTGGCATTCAGAGGACCTGGGGAATGTGTGGCCAGCCCAGGGTGATTCTCCCACCCCTATGGGTTGTGCCTCTGTACTTGCAGGGAGAAGCAGAAAGGAAAGGATTGCTCCAACGCCATCTATTCCTGCTGGCATTTGCCCACAGCCTGCTCAGCTTCCAAGTCTCCATGTTCCTGGAAACCAGTGCCTTGGTGCTCCTCAAAAGCACCAGCAGTGGAAGGAGCTGGAGTTGGTGACTCTCCAGGGTGGGCTACAACTCCTGCAGAACCCACGACACATTAGACACAGTCAGCCCTAGTGTCCCAAATCCCTTCTTGCCTCGGGCTGTTGTCATCCTTTGGGGTCACAAGCACTTCAGGCCCCTCTTTCTCCCTGCAAGAGCACTCTCAGCCTGAGGGCTGGCTGCTGGGAGCCCAGGCTGCTCTGTGCATCCCCCACTGGCTCTGCCCAGGAACATCTCCTCAGCTCACAGTCCCTGCTCTGTGTTCATGGGGCTTCTGCTCTGCCTCGCTGGGAGAGGCCATCACCTCCCGGCATGTCAGTCCCTGCACAAGATATTGCCCTTTTTTGCTTTAAAGTCAGAGTTTGTTCTCTCTGCAGCCCCACTGTATTCAGGGCACAAGGGCACTTTGCACCAGTTTTTGGGGCTGTGTGACTGTTCTGCCTTGCTGGCCCAGTGAAATGGTTCCCCGTGGGCCGGCCAGCAGAAGTGGGGCTCCAAACCCAGGAAAGAATTCTCTTTCCTGTTTCCTTGGCATCAGTTTTTTCACTGGCACAGTGACAGGGCTGGGCATCCAGCCTGGAAGGACAAGGACACGTCCCACACGACATCATCTGCTCCCTGCTGGGCACCGCCTGGGTGTGGGAGATGCTGGAGCTGTGGCTGGGGGTGTCCATGTGGCCCCTGGGACCTCACTGTGACCTCCTCAGCTCTGGGAAGCTCTGGTGTTACAAAGGGCTTCCGCCAACCGTGAGCTCCCTGGTGATTTTGGTCCTTCCAAACTCTGATGTCACAAAGGGCCAATGGTGCTGGAACTGGTGACCTCAGCCTGCAAACCTCTGCCATCACAAGGGATTCATTCCATCCTGGCCCACTGTGGAGATGTTGGGTCTTCGATGCTCTGGCGTCACAAAGGCCAGCCGTGCTGTCAGTGTTGATGCCGGCTCTGCAAAGCTCCGGCACCCCGAGGGGTCCCACCGAGCCCCGCTGTGCCCTCGCTGGCGACACCGGCTGTGCCCGGATCGGGTGCAGCGAGGGCAGCGCCGGCAGCATTGTGACCTCACGGCCGGTGCCGCCGCCTCGCTGCCCCGCCGCGCTATAAAAGCGGGCGCGCCGCCCCCGCCCCGCGGCAGCATGGCCCGCTACCGCCGGCGCTCCCGCAGGAGCCGCAGCCGCAGCCGCAGCCGCAGCCGGCGCCGCCGCTCCCGCCGCCGGGGCGTGCGCAGGAGGCGCCGGGCCTCGCGCCGCTCCCGCTACCGCCGGAGCCGCCGCTCCAGCCGCAGACGCCGCCGCCGCCGCTGAGCCGAGCGCGGGGCTCGGCCTCGCCCGGCCCGAGGAGCGCTCAGAGCGCGGCTGTGGCGCGGGGCTGCCCATGCCAATAAAGGCCAGCAATGTGTACGAGGCTGTGCGCGTCCCTGGCTGTGCCTGGCGGTGTCTACGTGTCACACCCTGGCTGTGCTGCCGTGTCCGTGTGTGTCCTGCGTGTCCCTGGCTGTGCCTGGCTGCCCCTGCGTGTCCGTGGGTGTCTGTCCCTAAACGGGACCTTGCCCCTAGTCCCTGCAAATGTCAAATCTCTCTTGTGCAGGTAGCAGGGTCCTGAATTCCCAAGGGAAGGGAGCACACAGGTCAACAGAAAACTCACAGGTCATCGGTCCAAATGTTAAACCAAAACTACCAATCCCACCCAAGCCATGTCCCCAAGTGGCACATTTACATACGTCCTCCACTGCTCCCCTGTATGGCCTTGTGGGACTCGGGTAGCCCCACAGCCTGCCCTCAGAGAAATCTGCTCCACAAGGAACCACTCACAAATGGGCCATGGAAAAATCATCAGGAAATATAAAGACACTTCAGGGGCCTTCAGGGTGAGGGGCAGCATCACTAAGTGGGAACTTGCCCTGAGCCCCTCTGTCAGTGACAAATCTCTCTTGTGCAGGTGGCGGGTCCTGAATCCCCAGGTGAAGGGAACACAGAGTGAGGTCTGCAGAGAGCTCTCAGGTCCCCAACTCCGAACGTTAACCCAAAACTTCCAATCCCACCTCTAAGCCATGTCCCAAGTGCCAAATTTACCCCCTCTTTAAAAATCCCTCCAGTAATGGTGACACCACCACAGCCTTGGGCAGTTCTGTTCCAATGTTTGACAACACTTCTGGGTGAAGAAACCTTTCCAAACAGCCAACTGAACCTTCCCAGTTGCGTCTCTCAGCACTTCCGTCTCATCCCTTTTCTTGTTCCCTGGTAGAAGAGCCTGGTCCCTGCCTGCCCCTGGTTGTCCCTGTCTGTCCGTGGGTGCCCGTGCCTGTCCCCAAGTGAAAACTTGCTCCGAGTCATTGTCAGTGTCAAACCCAAACACCAACCCAAAATTACCAATCCCACCACTTTGTCATGTCTCAGGTGCATGGTGACACCACCACAGCCCTGAGCAGTCTGTTCCAATGTTTGACAACACTTCTTGGTGAAGAAACCTTTCCAAACAGCCAACTAAACCCTCCCCGGTGTGTTGGGAGCGGCGGAAGAAACGCAGGGCTTAACATAAGCCATCAGCGAATCTCAAACTTTATCCATAGGTACACACATTTATATTGGTGTTAATGAAGCTCATACATATTGCACAGGCGAGCTCACTATTGGTTAGTTACTTATCAGCCAACTACGCCTACTTCTACATTCTTGTAGTTATTCTATTGAAACTATTCTTCACTTTTCTGCCAAAGATTTTCCTCCCTTTCCTAATGTTGCACCAAGGGCACAATGTCCTTGCCTGTTATTGGACACTGACTACTGGTTCCTGTTCTTGTCTCCTCCTAGCTTAGCCAGTGGTACTATGTCGATGTGACCCTTCTCAGATAGCCAGGTGTCCACAAAGCTCTCCATACCGGTGCCTCTCTCAGCACTTTTATCAAATTCAAATGTTAACCTAAACCTGCCAGTCCCACCACTAAGACACGTCCCAGGTGCCAGATTTACACCCTCTGCCACAAACTGCCCATGCAGAACTCTGCTCCACAATGAGACACTCACTCAGGTCACCGAAAAGTCATCAGGAAATAAAAGGACACTTCAGGGCCTTATGATGATTGCAGGGGGATCAGGAGCCCAGGGGCTGATTTCCTCAATTCTTCCCAAAACACCAAATGATAGCAATAGGAATAGGCACATCCATCAGGCCAACACCTGGCTCTGAGGTTGGTGTCCATGGAAAAGTTTGGAGTTTGTTCAGCACAGAACGATCCACTCAGCACCTGATCCTCTGACACCTGATGGGAGGCACCTTTCTCCCTGAGGAAAAAGAGTTCCAGCACAGGAGCCAGCGGGGCTCATTGACAGAGCTTTGAACTGCCTTGGAAGGGGGAAAGGGTCAAACCCGCCTTGCCAGTTGTGAGACATGGCAGGGGGTGCCAAAAATGGAACAAACAAGCTGGACTGCATCCCTCAATCTGCTTCAGGGGCTGTTGGCTACAATGTACCACACCTGAAATGTTTCCACATCTTTGTGCTCGGCCTGAGGCACAAACCAGAGGAGCTCCAGGCTTTGGCCCAGTCCCAGAGATCTGCCATCCTCGGCAGCAGTGAAAGCCAAAGCTGCTGGGGTCAGTGCTGTGAATGCAGAGCCCTGGTGGACACTCCCAGGCTCCTCTGGAGGGATGGGCAGGGCAGGAGAGGGACACTGTGGAACAGCAGGGTGACACTGGCTGGAGCTCCCAGCTGGCAGGGGCACAGCTCAGGGCCTCTGCACAAGAACCAAGGAACAGAGATGGTGTGGGTGTCACCGTGGGAGTCCCCTCCCCAAGGGACCCAGGGCTCAGCTTGCCAGGTGAGCCCAGGGATGGCCACGAGGGTGACTGAGGGCTTGAGCCACCCCTGGGACAAGCTGCACAATCCCAAGATGTGCCCGAGCCCTTGGTGTCCCTGTGGATCCCTGGATCTGCACCTCAGCTGCATCTCACACAGGACAGGGCAGGGAGAGGCTTCTGAGCAAAACCAACACAAAGAAAAACTCTGAATGCGAGAGCTGAACCAGCAAGTATGCCTGCACTCGCATTATGCCATCGTTTAGGTACGTTTCCTTGTCTTAAATTCTGTCTCGATAACTCTTCAGAACAACATCTTATCAACTGAAAAAGGAAAGAAAAAATTGCAAAATTATCTCTTTAAGCCCAAAAACCCCATCAACATTAAGGAAATATATGCTGCATGCTAATTTTCTGAAGTGCCACAGGATCACAGCAGCCTCAAAGGTGTTTCTCTGAAAGGTCCACTATGGATCAGACTCACCACAATGAGAATTTTCATTTTCAGAACCAATTTTCCCCCATTTAATTAGGGACACTTTTCACTGTTCTCTTACCCCATCTCAGTCCTGTTGTGCATGTGCCAGCTGCCGAGGGATGTTGGCAGCAGCTGGGCAAGGTTTTCTCTTCATTGATTATTTTTGTTCTCCCAACAACCAGTGCCTGCAGCCTCTGCAGAAACACTGCCAACTTCCCTCTGCAAACACCAACACCTCCACACACCAACAGCTATGGAGGGACCAGCAGTAAAACAACTCCAGGAAATTCCCATTTTTCCATGAGAGTTTACCTTTCTCCCCACAATCTCAACTGTGTCAGGCACTGAGGGACAAGTGTTCCTCCTCTCCCCAAAGCTCCCGTGTTTGGTCCAGCACAGCTACACCCTCTGCCCCACAACTCTGGCCATGCCCTGATCGAGAGCTTCCCTGAACACGAATTTGTTGCCACCCACCGAGGGTGACTCTGAAGCTGCATTTGGCTTTGAGGTCAGCCCTGCTTTGTGTGGTGGTGCTGGACAAGAGCCTTTGGAGATCAGTGCCTGCAGGGCTTGTCCTTCATTCAGTGGTTGCAGAGCTGCATTTGCCAGGGACTCCAGTGGCACCAAGGCCAGCAGAGCCCTTGCAGGTTTAGCCACCAGACCCTTCTTTAGTATCCACTCTCAAAATGCTCTGTGGTGGTCTGGTCTTTCTGTAGCTGAAGCAGAAATTAAATATCCTTCTGTCAGTCTCTGGTGACTTGACTCCTGTTCTTGCCAAAATGCACAGATGGCCTGTGGTCACTTGATGAAAGATGATGGAAAATATCAAAGGATCATCCCTGGTGTCCTAAACAACAGTTGGAGACACAGTGCAGACAATGGAGAAAGACATTAAAACATAAATTTTAAAGATTTTGATAGTTTTCCAAAACAGACATTTTTAAGAGTTTAATTACAACTTGCATTTTCTCTCCTTTTAGGGTAGTCTAAAAAGAAAATATAATAGAATTGGCCATTTCTTGCCATGCCCAGCAAGGACATCACCACTAACTGAATACCTGGCACCCAGCAGTGTCAGCTCCCTACTGGGCACCCTGTAGGTGATGGAAGCACACGGGTAATGAAAGTGGGAGCCAAGGGAAGGGATGTGGAGCCTGGAGCCCAGGAGCACCTGAGGATCCACAGGATGCCCAAGGCTCTACTTTTATCACAGGAACCTCGCCTGCAGGGCCAGTTCCCCCAGAGCAGAACAGTGAACACTGCACAAACTGTGCTGGTCTCGGTGTCTGTGAGCACTGGGCACTGCTGGGTGTTCCTGAGTGCCACTTCCACTTGGGATGTGCCATTCCAGCATCCTTCCCAGCTGCAGCACTGCATCAACAAATACTCATTTGCTTTCCTGGTTCTGGAGTGATCCAACGCACCTTTGCTCCTGGAATCTGAAGGCACCTGACAGATGAACCTCAGCAGTACCAGGAGATCGCTGTGTAATAAATGGCTGCATTCCATTTCCACAAGCACCATCTCAGCATCCATGCTTAACCCAACAGATAAGACAGATAACAAAACTTAATTACGCATTTTTTCCCTTTTCTTTTCCATGTAAAGGCTGCTGCTCTTAGAGGAGAATCCGGTAAAACAGTCTGTCTGCAATTCTGGATTACATTCGCAGGGAATCGAAGTTTCCCAGGGAAGCGAGCGTGCGACGGAGCCCTTTGTGATGCCAGATCATCGCAGAGGCGACGTGCCCGCTGAGGTCACGGCGGGGCTGCCCCGCCGCGCTATAAAAGCGGGCGCGCCGCCCCCGCCCCGCGGCAGCATGGCCCGCTACCGCCGGCGCTCCCGCAGGAGCCGCAGCCGCAGCCGCAGCCGCAGCCGGCGCCGCCGCTCCCGCCGCCGGGGCGTGCGCAGGAGGCGCCGGGCCTCGCGCCGCTCCCGCTACCGCCGGAGCCGCCGCTCCAGCCGCAGACGCCGCCGCCGCCGCTGAGCCGAGCGCGGGGCTCGGCCTCGCCCGGCCCGAGGAGCGCGCAGAGCGCGGCCGTGGAGCGGGGCTGCCCATGCCAATAAAGGCCAGCAAAACTTAGGGCGGTGTGCGGGTCCCTCCCTGCCTGTGCCGGCGTGTCCCTGGCTGCCCGTTCGCATCCTCAAGTAGGAGCTTGCCCCCAGTCGCTGTCAGTGATAAATCTCTCTTGTGCAGGTGCCGGGGACCTGAATCAAGGTCTGCAGAGAGCTCTCCGGTCATCAAATCCAAACGTTAACCCAAAACTACCAATCCCACCACTTAGCCATGTCTCCAAGAGCCACATTTGCATCATCTGCCCGCTGCAGGCAAAAAATGGGCTGGGGGCTGCTGTGGTGAGAGTGGGAGCTTGCCCTGAGCCCCTGTCAATGTCAGATCTCTCTTGTACAGGTGATGGGGCTCTGAATCACCACATGAAGGGAACACTGAGGTCTGCAGAGAGCTCTCAGATCACCAAATCCAAACCTTAACCCAAAATTACAAATCCCACCATGAATCCCATCTCTCAAGCGCCGAATTTAGCCCCTCTTTAAACCTCCCCAGGAATGGTGACTCCCCTACAGCCCTGGGCAGTCTGTTCCAATGTTTGACAACACTTCTTGGAGAAGAATCCTTTCCAAACAGCCAACTAAACCTTCCTCAGGTATATCTCTCAGCGCTTTCCTCTCATCCTTTTTCTTGTTCTCTGGCAGAAGAGCCTGGTGCCAGCTGGGTACAGCTGTGTCTGCTGCCCTGGGGAGGTCCATCCTTGGATGAGACTTGCAAGTTTTGATGAGAACAGTAGAGCAGAATAGCACAGCCTTGGAGAAATCGATGAAGGATGAAACATAGGCAAACAGAAGCCCTCCCAAATGCAAACAGGACATTTTTTCTCCTTTTTTAAATTCCTCCACGAATGATGATAACCACCCTGGGCAGCCTGTTCCAGTGTGTGACAACACCTTTTGGTTTAGAAACTATTCGTAATAGCCAAATTAAACCTTCAAAGGTGCAAGTCCAGACATTTTTCTCTCGTAACTGTGCTTTGTCCTGGGCAGAAGCTCCTGAAGCCAGGGTGAGCAGCAGGAATCACAGTCTTCTTCAGCACCCTCCTCTTGCCCTGTTCCCTGTGGCATGCGATGGCATTCCCTCAGTGACACCCGGCCATTCCCGCTCCTCATTTCCTCCCTTCTCCCCCAGACACAGCCCAGGGATCTCCCCTGCCGGGTGCCCCGGAGGTGCCGCTGTGGCCGCTCCCGGGCCGGGCCGGGCCGGGCCGAACAGCCCCTGCAGCAGGGCCGGAGCTGCCGCGGGGACGTCGGGGCCAGAGGCAGCGGGGGGAGCCCGTGCGGAGCCCGTGAGGCTGAGGAGCACCTGCGGGGGCTGCGGCGGCCGGGAGGGAACGGCGGCACTCAGGGCTCTGGCGGGCAGCTGAGGGGCACGGCGGCACTGAGGGGACTGAGCCATGGTGGGGCTGGGAGGGCCGGGGGGCTGAGGGCAGTGGTGGCGCTGGGGAGGCTGAGGGCGGCGGTGGGACTGAGGGAGATTGGGGAGAGAGCAATGAGAGCACTGAGGGCAGCCTGGAGAGGTGAGGGCGATGGCGGCACTGAGGGCAGCACGGAAGGTGAGGGCGATGGCGGCACTGAGGGCAGTGTGGAGATGTGAGGGCAATGGAGTCTCTGAGGGTGCTGAGGGCTGGACTGCGAGGGCCATGGCAGCCTTAGGGCACTAAGGGAAGCATGGAGACGTGAGGCCGATGTGGCTCTGAGGGCAGCATGGATAGGGGAGTGCGATGGTGGCTTGGAGGGCAATATGGAGAGGTGAGGACGATGGTGGGTCTGAGGGCAGCCTGGAGGCATGAGGGGGGCTGAGGGCAATGGTGGCACTGAGGGTGCTGAAGGCAGCATGGAGAGATGAGAACGATGGCAGCACAGAGGGTAACATGAAGAGGTGACGGCAATGGTGGCACTGAGGGCAGCATGGAGAGGGAAGGGCGATGGTGGCACTGAGGCCGATGGCTGCACCACCAGTCTGATGGCAGTGACAGCTCTAGGTACCTAAAGGGCAAAGCCACACACAAATGATGTTGGCAGCATGGCCCTGGCCCTGCTGCTGCACCATTCCTGATCCAAGCCAGGTGCCACTGGCGTTCCTGGGCACTATTTGTTGTCTGGTTTTTGTGGAGCCTTAGCAGACACTTTCCACAACATATGCTCAAATAAAAAGCTCGACCAAATGTCAGTAAACATTGTCATGTGGTACCTTGTGTTAATGCCTGCCACCATTTTATCCTGTTCACTCATATTCCATGGATTAATTCAAAATAGCTGTCACCATTTTAACATGAAGCTTTCTTCTCTCTCTGGAGACAGGGTGGGCCATGCCTTTCTCAAAGGTCCCTGAATGATGTTGAGCCTCTGGTAAGTGGAAGCAGCAATTAATATTTGGTCACTCATGGTTCCAGAGATCTAAACATGATTTTGACAGATACTGAAATCAGGTGGAAAAGAAACTTTCCAACACAGTTTGAAGCATTAGAAACTAGGGATTCTTCACCAGTGCAAGATACACAGGATATCTCCTTTAATCTGATGCGTGTTGTGAAATTTTACAGCAGGGTATTAATTCCATCACAGACTCACAGAATTCACAGAATGCCTAGGTTGGAAGAGACCTTCAAGATCATGGAGTCCAACCCAACCCCAACACTTCAACTAAACCCTGGCACCCAGTGCCACATCCAGGCTTTGTTAAACACACCCAGGGATGGGGACTCCACCACCTCCCCGGGCAGCCATTCCAGAATTTTATCACTCCTTCAGTAAAAAGCTTTTTCCTAATATCCAGCCTATATTTCCGTAAGTGCAGCTCAAGACTATGTTGCTTGTTCTGTCAGTTGCTGCCTGGAGAAGGAGAGCAACCTGCACCTGACCACAACCACCTTCAGGGAACTGAAGAGTGATAAGGTCACCCCTTAGTCTCCTCTGCTCCGGGCTGAGCACCCCCAGCTCCCTTGGTGGTTCCTCATAGGGTTTGTGTTCCCAGCCCCTCTCCAGCCTCTGGACACGCTCCCAGCATCCCAAGGTCCTTCCCAAACTGAGGGCCCAGAGCTGGACACAGCACTCCAGGTGTGCCCTCACCAGTGCCCAGCACAGGGCAGAATGACCTCCCTGCTCCTGCTGCCACACCATTCCTGATCCAGGCCAGGACCCATTGGCTTTCTTGGCCACCAGGGCACACTGCTGGCTCATGTCCAGCCTGCTGTCCCTCAGTGCCCCAGGTCCCTTTGTGCCCGGGCACTGTCCAGCCACACCATCCCCAGCCCAGAGCATTGCAGGGGTTACTGTGCCCAAAATGCAGCACTGGGCACTTGGATTTATTAAAATTCATCTCACTGGACTCTGCCCATCCATCCAGCTGTTCCAGATCTCCCTGCAGAGCCCTCGTACCCTCCAACAGATGGACACAGCCCCCAGCTCAGTGTCCTCTGCAGATTTACTGATGAAAGGCTCAATGCCTTCATCCATGGCATCAATGCAAACATTGAACAGAGCTGGCCCCAGCCCAGAGCCCTGAGGGACACCCCTGGTGCCCGGCCCCAGCTGGATGCAGCACCATCCCCACCACCCTCTGGGCCATCCAGCCAGGCCTGAGCCCAGCACAGAGAGCTCCTGTCCCAGCCCTGGGCTGCAGCTTCTCTAGGAGGGAGCTGTGGGACACAGTGCCAAAGGCCTTGCTGGAGCCCAAACAGACACATCCACAGCCCTGCCTGCACCCACCAGGAGGTCACCTGGTCATGGAAGGAGAGCAGGTTGGTCAAACACGACCTACCCCTCCTAAACCCCTGCTGGCAGGGTCTCATCCCTCAGCCATCCTGTAAGTGCTGGGTGATGATAGTCAGTATAAACTGTTCAATTTCCTCACCAGATACTGAGGTCAGGCTGACCGGCCTATAATTGCCAGGATCCTCCTTCCCGCCCTTGTTGTGGATAGGTGTCACTTTGGCCAGCTTCCAGTCACCTGGAACCTCACCAGTGAGCCAGGACTGCTGGTAAATGATGGAGAGCAGCTTCCCAAGCTCATCTGCCAGCTCCCTCATCCCCCTGGGGTGGATCCCATGTGGGCCCATGGACTTACGAACATCCAAGCAGCTCAGTAGTTCCGTGACTGCCTCCTCCTGGATAGCAGGGGGCCCATTCTCCTCCCTGACACCATCCACCAGCCCAGGAGGACAGCTGTCCTGAGGACAAGTTGTCTTCCCATTGAAGACTGAAGCAAAAAGGGCATTAGGCACTTCTGCCTTTTCCTTATTGGCATTACTGAGTTCCTTCCCGCATCCAGTAGGGAACAAAGGTTGGTCTTACCCTTCCTTTTTAATATATTTGTAAAAGCATTTTTTATAATCCTGTATAAAAGTTGCCTAATTAAGTTTGAGCTTTGGCCTCCCAAATTTTTTTTCCTACATGCCCTAGCTACCCTGTTAAAAACTTTCTGAGAGATCTGACCTTCCTTCCAAATATAATACATCCTCTTTTTATTCCTAAGTTCCTTCAAAATCTCATTGCCCATCCAGACTGGGTGTTTGCCTCGTCAGCTCATCTTTGGGCACACAGGGACAGTCTGTAACTGTGTCCTCAAGATCTCTGCTTTGAAACACACCCACCTTTCCTGGACTGTGTGTATGATCACAATCATACATATTCATTACAACTTGCCAAAAAACCCACCACATTCCTCTTCATCTATTTCTTCACTGGTTCCAGCTACACTTCTCCTGTATGCACAATTTTACATTCTTTTATCTGGTTTGACAGTCTGTCTTTAAGCTCCATCCAGCACCTCCAAGGTAACTGTAAATTTCTATTCTGTGTGTTATTTCTCAGGGCAAACTACTGTTGTCCAGCATGAGATTTTGGATACTGCATCTTTGTCTCCAGTACTGAAATCTCAAATATAATCAGCAGAAGCAGAAGGATTGTACAGCAGTGAAGAGGTTCCCTGAAGTCCCTTTTGCCAGAGGAAATGCCAGGGGGTTTCTAACTCCAAGCAAGAGCAGAGACACCAGGGCAGGGCACAGTGCTGCCTTCAGGGCTGGGGCAGGTGGGCTCAGAGCTTTCTGTGCTGCCAGTGCCCAGAGAGGCTTTGGGGATATGCTGGGTGCCCCCAGCCCGTTGCTTCCTCCCACCCCGACCTGCTGAGGCCCCTTTCTCCCACCAGCCATGGCTCTGACACTCGTGTCCTTCCTGGCTCTGCTGGACATCCAGCCCAGGCTGCAGCAGCATGACTACACTGATGTAGCCATGGGCAAAAAGATGCATGCAGGGTATTCCAAGATGGAATCAAGCTTAGCTGAATCAGACATGAACATAGAATATGCCAAATCAGGAGAAGGAAAACTGAGCTTGCACTTCATATTCTCTTCAAACTTACCTTGTTGTTAGGTCCTGTGTGAGGTTGGTAGGGATTCCCTTGGTGCTAAATCAATAATCACATAGGACTTCTGTGCAACCTGGATATTCCCTAATAGCAGCAGCCTTTCAAAAACCAAACAAAAGAGGAAGAAAAAAAGAAAAAATCTAATTTGTTTTTGTCATCTGTCTTAGATAGGGCAGGTTAAGCATAGATGCTGAGATGGTGCTTGTGGAAATGGAATGCAGCCATTTGTTACACAGTGATCTCCTGGTACTGCTGAGGTTCATCTGTCAGGTGCCTTCAGCTTCCAGGAGCAAAGGTGCGTTGGATCACTCGAGAACCAGGAAAGCAAATGAGTATTTGTTGATGCAGTGCTGCAGCTGGGAAGGATGCTGGAATGGCACATCCCAAGTGGAAGTGGCACTCAGGAACACCCAGCAGTGCCCAGTGCTCACAGACACCGAGACCAGCACAGTTTGTGCAGTGTTCACTGTTCTGCTTTGGGGGAACTGGCCCTGCAGGCAAGGTTCCTGTGATAAAAGTAGAGCCCCGGGCATCCTGTGGATCCTCAGGTGCTCCTGGGCTCCAGGCTCCACATCCCTTCCCTTGGCTGCCACTTTCATTACCTGTGTGCTTCCATCACCTACAGGGTGCCCAGTAGGGAACTGACACTGCTGGGAGCCAGGTATTCAGTTAGTGGTGATGTCCTTGCTGGGCACGGCAAGAAATGGCCAATTCTATTATTTCTTCCTTATAGACTACTCTAAATGGAGAAAATACAAGTGGTAATTAAACTTTCAAAAATTGTCTGTGTTGGAGAACTATCAAAATCTATACAATTCATGTTTTAATTTTTTCTAATTGCACTGTGTCTCCCACACAGTTTTAGGTGTTTAGGACACCAGGGATGACCCTTTGATATTTCCCATCATCTTTTATGAAGTTGGCAAATTGCTTCTCTTCCTGTCCCAGCCTCCTTTGTGAAATCCCAGAGCAGGTCACTGTGGTCTGGAATATTTCTGCTTTGTCTTTGGATATTCTGTATCCACTCAATCCCAGGAAATTCAACAATGCCACAGTCTGATCCCAGTATTGCTGTTGAGTTTCAGTGCCTCTCTGAATGCCATCTCCATAATGGAACAAGACTCCAAGAGGGTTCTGATTTTTCTATTCCATCAGTTCTTTTGGCAATTGATTCCAAACATGGTGGGCCTGTTTTTAAATCCTTGCATAGAGCTGTCCAAGCCTGTTGGGTTCTTCTTCCCTGTGTTTGGATTTTCCCATTCAAAAGCAAAAAGTACTCAAAGGGATACAGAAAGAGGCATCTTTCAGATCTAATACTGTGAAGCATTTTCATTTTTCAGTCAATGTTGTTAGCAAGGTGTAAGGATTTACTGCTACCAGGTGTATATCTTCTACTATCTCATTTATGGCTTTGAGGTCCTGCACCACCTGGTAAACCTTTCCATTTTCCTTCTTCACTGGCAAAGTAGGGGTATTTAATTTGGATTCACATTCCTTCAATAGATCATATTTTATCAAGTTATCAAGGAGTAATAACTTCCTACCACTTTTTGATTTCAAAGGGTAAAGTTTTTTGCTTTACCAGTCCTGCTCCAGGTATCAATTTAATTCTTACAGGCTCTGCTCTTTGGGATCTCCCAGGTATCTTTGGGTCTCTACAGCCCAGACTATCAGAATCACTTTATCCCCAAATAATACTGGCACATGGATCATGCCTCATTTTACGAACTTCAGTGCAAAAACAGAGACTTTCATGTAATTAGAGTCTGGAATAATCACCTGTATTTTGCCATTTTAAAATTTGTAATAAATAAGGAGAAGCTTTGGCAAATCAGGTAGATAAAAAATATGGTGAGTCATTAATCCATGGTTTTCCTAATTTAAAATAAATAGGCTCAAAAAATGACTGAGTTACATGATTCCCTGTTGCATCAACAATTATTACAGAATCATTACACAAATTTCCTTTTACTGGGAAATCTGGTGGTGCACCAACCTTGCATACCCTCCCACATCTCTGCTTAGTTCTAGTTCTAGTTCTCCCTAAAACTCTTTGTTCCTTGACACATCCCCTCTATCCTCTCTATCTTCTCCTCTGCCCCTCAACACTTCCTATCTCCTTTATCTTCTCCTCTCCTTCTCGATACATCCTCCATATCTCCTTTTCCTCCTCTCCTCTTTGATGCATCCTCCCTATCCTCTCTATCTTCTCTTCTAGATGTGCTAAATCTGCCTCTTTTTGTGCCAATTCTCTCACAGCATCAGCCTCAGCAGCCTGGTTATCTGTTCGCCCACCCAACCTGCAGGTACTGACCTTAAGATCGGAATCATCCTTTTTAGGGAGGTGTTTACAACAAATTTGTTCTATGCTGCTTGTAGAACAGTGTTTTGTGTCTTCTCTTTGGTTCTTCTCTTCAGGAGGCAGCACTGAAGGGTCTGAGGGTGCTGGATTCAAGCCACAATCTTTCTGCCATTCCAGATGATTCCACAAAGTGACAAACATACCAGCATACATCACCTCATCCCATTTCTGCTCCCGCCTTAAAAGCACTGGTAACTGTAGCAATGTATTGTAATTCAAGGTTCCATTTTGTCGCCGCTGTTCTCCAGAGTCCAAGGCCACCGCTGATAACAGTAGTTAATCAAATTCTCCCTGGTCACTGTTCCCCCAGAAGAGCCCCCAGTTTTGCTCCAATGTTCCAAAATGCAATGAAGGGGGGATTTTTTCAGAGTGCCCCCTTTAGACTGTTCACTGCCCATCTCCAAATAAAAGACACAGAATGTTACAATACAGATTCAAATACAAATACAAAACAATTATTGGTCAATAAAACCAAGTAAAATACAAAATTCTGGAATAGGGAATAACCCACTCACTATGCTGGAAGATCTACACATTTTATGTGGGCAGGATTCCCAAAATAATGCTTTATTATTGAATGGGGTCTTATCTGTGTCCCAGACTGATCCGAGAGTCTGTGGTCTTCTCCAGCAAAGTCCCGGTGCTGACATTAAGCTCCAGAGACCCCTCAGATCCACGGGAGATCAGGCAGAACGTCCCATCTGGAGCTGCCAAAAATGACACTGAAATTGGCCAGACAGAAACTTTCTAACACAATTTGAGTAGTTGGAAGCTGCCATTCTTTATTGCAGCACTGGGCACTCGAGGGATCCAATCAAGTGATGTGAGTGCTTCATGAACAGGGATTTTATCTCACATGCTGACTACACATTCATCAGCTGTCCCTACTTCTTTAACTTTCTTTGACATGGTCACACTACTTATTAGAAGTCCTTGTATGGTTCTTTGGGGTCTGATTTCAACATGTGGTATTCTTTTTAGATGCTTTTCCTTGACATGTTCCTCGACCCCCACTTTAGAATATGCACAATATCACTGTTTTGCCTAAATTGTGACTTGTCAGCCTTGCAGAGCTGAGCTGGTGTCCTGCTTGTGTTTGGCATGGCTTCTGTTTGCCGAAGTTAAATAAATGTTTGATCTCCTTGTCCAAGGCTGTGCTATTCTGTTCTGCTGTCCTTATCAAAACTTCCAACTCCCATGGACTGCCCAGAACAGAGGCACAAAGCACTGGGGACAGCACCCACCAAGGATGGAACTCCTCCCCAGGGCAGCAGACACAGCTGTACCCAGCTGGCAGCAGGCTCTTCTGCCAGGGAACAAGAAAAAGGATGAGAGGAAAGTGCTGAGAGTTGTACCTGAGAAGGTTTAGTTGGCTGTTTGGAAAGGTTTCTTCACCCAGAAGTGTCGTCAAACATTGGAACAGACTACCCAAGGCTGTCGTGGTGTCACCATTGCTGGAGGGATTTTTAAAGAGGAGGTAAATTTGGCACTTGGGACATGACTTAGTGGTGGGATTGGTAGTTTTGGGTTAACGTTTGGATTTGGTGACCTGAGAGCTCTCTGCAGACCTCACTCTGTGTTCCCTTCACTTGGGACAAATCCACAACAGAGATTTGTCACTGAGAGGAGCTCAGGTCAAGCTCCCAATTCATGACAATGCCCTCACCCTGAAAGTTCTGAAGTGTCTTTTTGTTTCCTGGTGACATTTCCACGGCGCATTTGTGAGTGGTTCCTTGTGGAGTGGCTGTCTCCAGGGGCAGGTTGTGGGGCTCTCTGGGTCCTGCAAGGCCGCAGAGGGGAACGGTGGTCGGGGACATGGCTTGGGGGTGGGATTGGTAGTTTTGGGTTAACATTTGGATTTGGTGACCTGAGAGCTCTCTGCAGACCTCACTCCGTGTTCCCACCACTTGTGAAGTCAGGACCCTGCAACCTGCACAAGAGAGATTTGTCACTTGGGGACACATACGGACACCTACGGGCAGCAGCGACACGCAAGGGCACAGCCAGGGACACGCAGGACACGCACGGGCACGGCGGCTCAGCCAGGGTGTGACACGCACGGACACCAGGCACAGCCAGGGACACGCAGGACACGCACGGACACCCAGGGACACGGCGGCTCAGCCAGGATGTGACACGCAGGGACACCAGGCAGAGCCAGAGACGCGCACAGCCTCGTACACATTGCTGGCCTTTATTGGCATGGGCAGCCCCGCTCCACGGCCGCGCTCTGCGCGCTCCTCGGGCCGGGCGAGGCCGAGCCCCGCGCTCGGCTCAGCGGCGGCGGCGGCGTCTGCGGCTGGAGCGGCGGCTCCGGCGGTAGCGGGAGCGGCGCGAGGCCCGGCGCCTCCTGCGCACGCCCCGGCGGCGGGAGCGGCGGCGCCGGCTGCGGCTGCGGCTGCGGCTGCGGCTCCTGCGGGAGCGCCGGCGGTAGCGGGCCATGCTGCCGCGGGGCGGGGGCGGCGCGCCCGCTTTTATAGCGCGGCGGGGCAGCGAGGCGGCGGCACCGGCCGTGAGGTCACAATGCTGCCGGCGCTGCCCTCGCTGCACCCGATCCGGGCACGGCCGGTGTCGCCAGCGAGGGCACAGCGGGACTCGGTGGGACCCCTCGGGGTGCCGGAGCTTTGCAGAGCCGGCATCAGCAGTGACAGCACGGCTGGCCTTTGTGACGCCAGCGCATCGAAGACCCAACATCTCCGGTGAGGTCACAGTGGGGCAGGATTGGCCCTTTGTGACATCAGAGTTTGGAAGGACCAAAATCACCTGGGAGGTCACGGCTGGCGGAAGCCGCGTGTAACACCAGAGATTCCCAGAGCTGAGGAGGTCACAGTGAGGTCCCAGGGGCCACATGGACACCCCCAGCCACAGCTCCAGCATCTCCCACACCCAGGCGGTGCCCAGCAGGGAGCAGGATGCTGTCGTGTGGGACGTGTCCTTGTCCTTCCAGGGTGGATGCCCAGCCCTGTCACTGTGCCAGTGAAAAAACTGATGCCAAAGAAACAGGAAAGGGAATTCTTTCCTGGGTTTGGAGCCCCACTTCTGCTGGCCAGCCCACGGGGAACCATTTCAGTGGGCCAGCAAGGCAGAACAGTCACACAGCCCCAAAAACTGGTGCAAGGTGCCCTCGTGCCCTGAATACAGTGGGGCTGCAGAGGGAACAAACTCTGATTTTAAAATAAAAAAATGACAATATCTTGTGCAGGGACTAAAATGCCTGGAGGTGATGGCCTCTCCCAGCGAGGCAGAGCAGAAGCCCCATGAACACAGAGCAGGGACTGTGAGCTGAGGAGATGTTCCTGGGCAGAGCCAGTGGGGGATGCACAGAGCAGCCTGGGCTCCCAGCAGCCAGCCCTCAGGCTGAGAGTGCTCTTGCAGGGAGAAAGAGGGGCCTGAAGTGCTCCTGACCCCAAAGGATGACAACAGCCCGAGGCAAGAAGGGATTTGCGACAGTTGTAGTGGGATTGGTGGTGGCTGGCAGAGGGCAGAGAGCTGCATCCTGTGCAGCTTCTGCCTCTACAGCCTGGATGTCTTGGTGCAGACCCTGCAGGGACCACCCGACCTTTCAAACTCTGATGCAGTGCCTGATTATTTTCTGACATTACACTGCAACTCTGGAACTGCAAGGAGTTTACTCAAGTGGAGTAACAGACAAGGAGCTTATTGCAGATATGTGTGTAAATACTTCTCTTGTCCAGCTGACTGAAAAGCAATTGCTGTCATTGAACTGAATGACTAATTGGTTAAAATTTAATTCAAATATAGGTTTTATAAAGTTATAAAAATCTAAACATTCTGTTCCTCCCTCAAATGAATATTCTCATTTTTGAAGCAGTGTTGCATATTGAAGCCAGAATTTCAAGTGATTTTATTTCAACCAGAAGTGTTGAAACATTAATAAGAGCATTATTGGTCTGGCTTACTGTCTGAATGAATGATCAGCAGAAAATTTGCATTTTGACATCACAAGTATCTCAAAATCTTACTTCTTTGAGTAAGTCAGATTTTCTGGAGAATTCAACAAACAAGGTTTGAGTTGAGTATTTTTTCTGTCTCTAAAAGAAGCCAAAAGCACTCACAGTTTTCTTACTGTGTTCAAGTCAAACACGTTCACAGGGGACATTTGGGTACTGCTGAGGTCACAGATCCTGGAATCAGAGCACTGCCTAAGTGATGTCCTTGGCCGTCAGACCTAAGACAGAAAAAATGTCATCAAACTAAAAAAGGAAATGAGCTGAACTCAGACTCTGCTTCACCCTCCATTATACCACAAAGCTGCTCTGTACCCTTCTCATTAATACAGACACAGAAACACTGACAGCCATGGCTGCAGAGAAATGGAAAGCTGTCGATGCCTGTCACCTCTTAGCTATGAGAGCAGTCAGTGCTGACAGGGTTTCTCTGCATTTAGGTCTCCAGCCATCAGCTTGACTTGCTGAGTTCAGGTTCCATATCTCTGCCTCCCCCACACACCCTCTGAGCTGGGAGTCATTCTAACAGCTGAAGGAGCTGAAGGTGCAGCAGGTTTACAGACAAAATGCAGCCCTTTGAATGTACTTTTTGACTCCTTGTGCCAAGAGGTCTGTCATGAAAAAACACTTCTTAAAAATGTCCTAAAGGGTGTGAGTTATGTGTGTGTGTGTGCTGGGCTGGAGGCAGGAGTTAAAACTCAGTGAATTTTCCATGCAAGAAAATTTGTATAAATGCAGAAGCTTACACCAATACAGTACGGGCAAAATTGGCACAAGATGATCAGCTGGTTTAGTTAATCTGGTCTGAGTCAGGTTGTTACTGAAGATCAGTAAAATAAAACTCCTTTACACCAGTGCAGCATTAAAGAGCAGGGTTCCTTTATTCGACCAGATGTATGGAGGATAACTCTGATGTCCAATTTGTTTATAATTCTGCAATTCAATCAGAGGTTGGTTGTGGCTTGTGGGTTAGTTGGGTTTTTTGTTTGAATTTTTTGGTTTATTTTGTTTTGGTTTGTCATGGATAGTTTGTATTGTGTTTTTGATTTATTTTTAAATAATACTGTATTTTTGAGGAACAAAACAAGTAGGTTTTTTTTTCAGAAACCTCTGAAAATGGAGAAGTAATTAACAGAACTGGGAATGAGGTGAGGATTTAAGTTCCTAAACTGTGAGAAAACAGTGTGTTCACTAGAAAATGCTCTGCTGCAGCCTTGGGTGAGGGATGGCTCAGTCCTGATTACTGTGTTCTAAATAAGAACATCCTCTCAGCCATAAGAACCGTGTAATTTTCTGGAACATATTTACTGAATTATTCACACTGTTAAGGAGCAGAGTTCATAGCCTTACCATAAATAAATTGTTGTGTATTGTAGATGTTTGCCACACATAGATAAGATTATCAGTCATATATTTTAACGTAGTTCTGCTGGAATGATATTCTCTTCCAAAACTGTCCCAGCATGAGAAAAATGAATTTAATTTTTTCTCGTTTGGACAGTGGGAAACAAAGACAAGTATTAGAACAGTTTTTCTAACCTCTGTTAGTGGTCCCCAGAGGGATTCCAAGGATTGAGGAGCACGGGGAGGCAGAGCTGGAGCTCCTACTGGTATTTCCCCTCCGAGGGAAGTGCCTTGGGCCAACACAAGTCCTGCAGCTGTGACTTCACAGGTGCTGCTGGCAGTGCTGTGACAGCCTCTGCCACCAAGCCAGAGCATCTGCAAGGGTGGGATGGTGTGGAGATGCCTCTCAGAGAACAGAGAAGACCTTCAAACAGCATCTGACAGAGGTAATGAAGGGGTGGTAAAATCACTTTTGAAGGGTCAGATGGTAAAAAACTCTGTATGTGAAAATAAGAGACTAAATTAGTGAAGAGAGAAAGGGAGAGGGAAAGGGGAGAGGATAGAATCCTTGGAAATTCTATCTACAGGCCATTTTCTGACAACCTGTGTCACTACATAAAGCCTCTGGATTTTAGAGCAGTGAAAATCTGGGTTTTTCAGGTCCTGGTCATGATGGCCACACACAACTTCTCAGCTCTTTTGTTTTGTAAATACATCCTGCAAATGTATCTGCTGGAAGCAGCACATCCCTGGCACATCCACAGCTGAGTGACTCAGGGACATCCATCAGCCAGCAGTGCCCTGGAGCTGTTTCCTCTTTTGACCTCTCCCACAGGGAATTTGCTCAGGATTTTAGGATTTATACAGTGGGTTGGGCCATCAAAAATCTGTGGTTTCACTGCCCAGCTTTACTGGAACTCAGGGATCTGCTGGATATTTTCCCCCAGTCACCTTCACTCACTGCCAAAATCCTCAGCATTATGATGTTTACATCTGCTAATTGCTTTGAGTAACAGAGATCAACACCCATTTCAATTAAAACTTTAATTTATTGGAAATTGCTACAATTACACTGCTAATATATGCAAATATCAATTTCAGTTTAAAAATTCCTTCTGGTAATTATAACAGGACTGACAAAAAACAAATATAAGACAGGACTGTGCATGTGGACAGGTCTGTGGCCTCAGTAAAAAGTCTCTAAATTCTTGGAGTGGTGACCACTTTCTCTGGAAGAGCTGGGGAAGCCTCCTTACCTGGGAGAAATCCAGAAGTAGCTTCACTTGTCCTAGAGGAGTCTGGAGAAAGCCAGAAAAAGGGGAGACTGAGTCAGTATGAGCTGTGTGCACATTTCCCTTGGCAGCAATTGTACTTCCTCTCAGGGACTATAAAATCCCAGATCCTTCCAAGCAAGCTTAGAAAGAAAACAAGTTCTGTGGCTGTCTAATAAAAAAGAACTTGTCTGTTTAGCTCTGAGCTCCCCATTCCCTCCTCCTCAAAACCAGCCTACCTTACAATTCTTTGGCAGGAAAGCACTGCCAGAAGCCTCACTGCCAGGTGCCTTCCCCTCTGCACACGAGTGACAGAAGTTCCAGCTGTCCCTGCACACGACTGACTCCACATCTGCACGGACCCCAGGGTTTTCAGACCCTGCACCACCCAAACCCCCCATGTCCCCTCCAGTGTCACTGCTCAGCTGAGTGATGAACAGGGCCGGGAGAGCAGCTCCTTTAAGAAAGGCCTTTATTAAAGACAGCTCTGGGTGGGGAGCCCGAGGGGTCATGCACAGCGCCACTGTTCCCACGGGATGACACTGAGAAGGAGAAGGAGGAGTGCAGCTTTGTCTTTTGGCAGAGCTGGAGCTTCCATCCTCACGAGAATCCTTAGAAAAATAATGCTGGCTCATGGCTTAGGGGATATCCTCCAAGCTGAGTACTATTAAAGTTACCGTGACAGGACAGAATCTGGCTCTGGTCAAGGGTGGGTGATTTAGTGTGGTTCTGCTGGGTTAAAATCGTAGTTCATGTGCTGGTTTGTTGTTTTTGACAGGGTTCATATAGTTCCCAGAGCCTCTCATTTAATTCAGTCCGGGTGCAAGTCCTCCTGGGAGCAGGAGAGCAGGGGAAGTGGTTCCCGAAGGAAAGGGACACAAATCCGGGGTGAGACGGAAAGGGATAGAAATACAAGTATGACGGGAAGGGATACAAATATAGGGTAAAATAGTAACACTTGTTACAGCGGCAAGTAAAGGCAAGTCCTACAACTCTAACATTCAATATTCAACAACACACCAACACTTCAAATTAAGACCTTATCAACTTCATCAACATCAACTAGCAATTACCACTCTGAAAGAGAGCTCTCATTTCCAGGGTTTCATTTCTCACATCAGCAGGTCCCTGCTCAGGGCGGAGTCCAGGTGCTGCTGGCAGTGGCTGGAAGCAGGGCTGGACCCCTCCAGGCCGCCTGGCAGGTTTTCCTTGTGGTCCCTCTTCAGTCTCTTGGTGTCCGAAGGGACCTCGGGGCAGCACTCGGGGCTCCACAGGAGGAGCTGTGGCCCCGCAGTGCTGGTGCCATCATCACCCAGCAGGGCTGGCCCAGGCCGGTATCACCAGCCAGGGTCTCTGTACAAATCACAAACGGGATGAGGCTGCTGTGGAACATTCCTTGAGCTGTTTTATTTTCCAGCATCAGTCTCATTACATGGTTATGACAATGGGAAGATGCCACCAGCTCACATCCTAGGCAGCAGACCAGGAACTTAATGTTACAACTTACTTTAAAAGTTTTTTGACCAATCACACAAAGCAAAAGTACCTTGACAGTAGTTCTATCCAACCACTATAAGCACACGTACCTTTGGTTAAACAATGCTTGCTTATTTCAAATGCAATACCTGCTTGTGAGCCTTAAAACACAATGCACAGAGCTCCATTATTAAGCTTCAAACTTCCTAATATCTCACTAGATAAACTTTTCTGTAGCTTAGGGAGTTTTTTAGACAAGCATTAATACACAGACCACTGTTCTATTTGTCCTTGCTATAATATCCTTGTATTTTATAAATAATTTTTCTGCTGACCTATCTCATGGCTGCTGCTTAGCTTCAATCACAGTTCCGCTGCCTCTGGGGCCTGCCTTTTGCAGCTTTCCCAAAACCATCTGATTTTGTGGATTCCCACTACCAGAGCCTGGGCAGTTCCTCCTGCGCAGGACAGCGTTCCTGGCGAGGCACCCCAGGTGGAGCTCTGGGAAGCACCAGGAACACGGAGTCAGCAGCGGCCCTGGGGTGCGCTTCCCTGGGGCTACAACTGTGCTTCTACTGGGGACAGTGGAAGATGGCTGGAAAAGCAAACTCTCATTGGGAATTTGAGGCTGCTCGGTAGAGAACTGCAATCCTTCCAGAGCTTTTCAGACGGTAAATTTTGAAGCATCCCCATAAAGTCACAGCACTCGCAGTGCAAGTGGCACCCACGAGTGCTTCAATCAGTCCCAGCTCATACAAAGAACCCGAGCTCTGTTCTTTCCCCATGCTGACAGAGCCCTCAGTCCTCACTGAAAGGGCTGAAGGGACTTTGAGCTGAATTGTGAACTAGCTCCATTCCCTGGCACTGAAGAACTTCTGCAGTGAGCCACAGCTCTTCCAGCCCTGCCACCAGCTCTGGGAGGAGCAGCTGGGAGGGAAAAAGCTCCCTGCAAGGCTACGTCTGGAATGCAGACCCAAAGGACTCCCTCTCTCCACTGAGGCCTTGCTAAGGTGGGGGTCTTGAGGCTTTTCCTTTAGTAACTGGATTGGAGAATTTGTTTGGCCTCGGATGTTCTGCTGCTTGTTTTTCTCCTGTGTCTCAGGATAGGGATCAGCACCACATTTAAGGTAGTGATTTGAGCCAAGAAGTTTGGACTTTTGCACTGGCTCCATCGTTTTGGTGAGGTTTTTCCTGTTGCTGCAAGAGTCACCCCACACAGTGCTGGCTCCATAGCACTGTCAGCCTGCAGCACATTGATCTGGTGTGTCTTCAGGCACACAGTAACTTCAGGCACACAGTAACTGTTCTTCTCCACTCCCAAGGGATGTGTAACACAAGGGGAGCACTGCCCTGGTGGTTCACATGACAAGTGTTTTAAACTGCAAATTAAAGTTGCCAACGAGAAGCCCAAGCTGTCAAAAAATAACCTCCTAGGCAAAACACACGAACTGAGAAAACTAGAATACACCAAATGAGGGTTCATGCCCTCACACTCTGACCCTGACCTATCCCACGAGTTGTAAGTAATCAGCCACCAGAAAGAAATCCAGGTGCTGTCCTTGTTCCCACCATGGCTGAGCAAGGGCAGATCTCACTCCAGGCACTGCCAGGACAGTGTACTGCAAACCCAAATGCAAAACACACATTTCTGGCTGTGAACCTCACCCCAGCCCACCCAACTGCTCACACATGATATTTTAACATGCTGCTTTTTGAAGACCTCTGCTGCTGCCCCAGATGTAGTCTGCGGGCAAAAATACCTTGCAATTGGCCATTTCCAGAAGCACGTGGCAAAAATCTGTAGGCTAAAAACCACCACTGTCCATTAAAAGATGAATGAAAGAAACCTTTACTTCTCTAGCCTGCAAGAAAGACCGGACCCTAGCACTGCTATTGAGCAGACTTACCTCCAGAAAGCAGGCTATTTCAGGCTGGAGCAGTGAAAGCTTATCCTCAAAGAATCTGCCAAGCCCTTCAACAGCTGTGGAGTTCAGCCTGATGGCTGCAGGTTGGGCTGATTCCCTCAGTGTGGTGACTACAAAGAGCCCCCAGTGCCCACAGTGCCCTCCCAAGCCGACATCGGCCTCAGTGCCACCACTGCCCTCAGATCCACAGCGGCACCATTGCCCTTCGTGTCCCCAGAGCCATCACCGCCCTCAGACCAGCAGTGCTACCATCGGACTCAGTGCTGCCATCGCCCTCACGTCCGTCTCCATGCTGCCCTCAGAACCATCGCCCTCACCTCTCCATGCTGCCCTCAGCGCCGCCATCACCCTCACCTCCATCCCCTCAGAGCCATGACTGCCCTCACCTCTCCATGCTGCCCTCAGAACCGCCACTAGCCTCGCGTCTCCATTTTCCCCACAGCGCCAACATCGCCCTCACGTCTCCATTCTGCCCTCAGCCCCTCAGTGCGACCATCACCCTCACCTCTCCATGCTGCCCTCAGCGCCGCCATCGCCCTCACCTCCATCTCCTCAGAGCCATGACTGCCCTCACCTCTCCATGCTGCCCTCAGAACCGCCATTACCCTCACGACTCCATTTTCCCCATAGCGCAAACATCGCCCTCACGTCTACATTCTGTCTTCAGCCCCTCAGTGCGACCATCACCCTCACCTCTCCATGCTGCCCTCAGCGCCGCCATCGCCCTCACCTCCATCTCCTCAGAGCCATGACTGCCCTCACCTCTCCATGCTGCCCTCAGAACCGCCATTACCCTCACATCTCCATTTTCCCCATAGCGCAAACATCACCCTCACGTCTACATTCTGTCTTCAGCCCCTCAGTGCCACCATCGCCCTCACCTCTCCATGCTGCCCTCAGCCCCTCAGAGCCACCATCACCCTCACCTCCAGCCCCTCGGTGCAAACATTGCCCTCAGCTCTCCATGCTGCCTTCAGAGCCACCATCGCCCTCACCTCTCTCTGCTGCCCTCAGTGCCGCCATCGCCCTCACCTTCTGTGCTGCCCTCAGAGCTGCCATCGCCCTCACCTCTCCAGGCTGCCCTCAGTGCTCTCATTGCTCTCTTCCCAATCTCCCTCAGTCCCACCGCCGCCCTCAGCCTCCCCAGCGCCGCCACTGCCCTCAGCCCCCCGGCCCTCCCAGCCCCACCATGGCTCAGTCCCCTCAGTGCCGCCGTGCCCCTCAGCTCCCCGCCAGAGCCCTGAGTGCCGCCGCTCCCTCCCGGCCGCCGCAGCCCCCGCAGGTGCTCCTCAGCCTCACGGGCTCCGCACGGGCTCCCCCCGCTGCCTCCGGCCCTGACGTCCCCGCGGCAGCTCAGGCCCTGCTGCAGCGGCTGCTCGGCCCGGCCCGGCCCGGGAGCGGCCACAGCCGCACCTCCGGGGCACCCGGCAGGGGAGATCCCTGGGCTGTGTCTGGGGGAGAAAGGAGGAAATGAGGAGCGGGAATGGCCGGGTGTCACTGAGGGAATGCCATCGCATGCCACAGGGAGCACGGCAAGAGGAGGGTGCTGAAGGAGGCTGTGATTCCTGCTGCTCACCCTGGCTTCAGGAGCTTCTGCCCAGGACAAAGCACAGTTACGAGAGAAAAATGTCTGGACTTGCACCTTTGAAGGTTTAATTTGGCTATTATGAATAGTTTCTAAACCAAAAAGTGTTGTCACACACGGGAACAGGCTGCCCAGGGTGGTTGTCACCATTTCTGGAGGAATTTAAAAAGGAGTAAAAATGTCCTGTTTGCATTTGGGAGGGCTTCTGTTTGCCTACGTTACATCCTTCATCGATTTCTCCAAGGCTGTGCTATTCTGCTCTACTGTTCTCATCAAAACTTGCAAGTCTCATCCAAGGATGAACCTCCCCAGGGCAGCAGACACAGCTGTACCCAGCTGGCACCAGGCTCTTCTGCCAGAGAACAAGAAAAAGGATGAGAGGAAAGCGCTGAGAGATATACCTGAGGAAGGTTTAGTTGGCTGTTTGGAAAGGATTCTTCTCCAAGAAGTGTTGTCAAACATTGGAACAGACTGCCCAGGGCTGTAGGGGAGTCACCATTCCTGGGGAGGTTTAAAGAGGGGCTAAATTTGGCGCTTGAGAGATGGGATTCATGGTGGGATTTGTAATTTTGGGTTAAGGTTTGGATTTGGTGATCTGAGAGCTTCCTGTTGACCTCAATCCGTGTTCCCTTCATGTGGTGATTCAGAACCCCATCACCTGCACAAGAGAGATGTGACATTGACAGGGGCTCAGGGCAAGTTCCCACTCTCACCGCAGCAGCCCCCAGCCCATTTTTTGCCTGCAGCGGGCAGACGATGCAAATGTGGCACTTGGGGACATGGCTAAGTGGTAGGTTTCATAGTTTTGGGTTAACGCTAGGATTTGATGACCGGAGAGCTCTCTTCAGACCTTGATTCAGGACCCCGGCACCTGCACAAGAGACATTTGTCACTGACAGCGACTGGGGGCAAGCTCCCACCTGGGGATGCGAACGGGCAGCCAGGGACACGCCGGCACAGGCAGGGAGGGACCCGCACACCGCCCTAAGTTTTGCTGGCCTTTATTGGCATGGGCAGCCCCGCGCCACAGCCGCGCTCTGAGCGCTCCTCGGGCCGGGCGAGGCCGAGCCCCGCGCTCGGCTCAGCGGCGGCGGCGGCGTCTGCGGCTGGAGCGGCGGCTCCGGCGGTAGCGGGAGCGGCGCGAGGCCCGGCGCCTCCTGCGCACGCCCCGGCGGCGGGAGCGGCGGCGCCGGCTGCGGCTGCGGCTGCGGCTGCGGCTCCTGCGGGAGCGCCGGCGGTAGCGGGCCATGCTGCCGCGGGGCGGGGGCGGCGCGCCCGCTTTTATAGCGCGGCGGGGCAGCCCCGCCGTGACCTCAGCGGGGACGTCGCCTCTGCGATGCTCTGGCATCACAAAGGGCTCCGCCGCACCCTCGCTTCCCTGGGAAACTTCGATTCGCTCGGAATGTAATCCAGAATTACTGAGAGCCTGTTCTACCTGATTCTTCTCTAAGAGCAGCAGCCTTTACAGGGTGAAGAAAAGGGAAAAAATGCGTAATTAAGTTTTGTTATCTGTCTTATCTGTTGGGTTAAGCATGGATTCTGAGATGGTGCTTGTGGAAATGGAATGCAGCCATTTGTTACACGGCGATCTCCTGGTACTGCTGAGGTTCATCTAGCAGGTGTCTTCAGATTCCAAGAGCAAACGTGTGTTGGATCACTCGAGAACCAGGAAAGCAAACGAATACGGTCTGTTGATGCAGTGCTGCAGCTGGGAAGGATGCTGGAATGGCACATCCCAAGTGGAAGTGGCACTCAGGAACACCCAGCAGTGCCCAGTGCTCACAGACACCGAGACCAGCACAGTTTGTGCAGTGTTCACTGTTCTGCTCTGGGGGAACTGGCCCTGCAGGTGATGTTCCTGTGATAAAAGTAGAGCCCCGGGCATCCTGTGGATCCTCAGGTGCTCCTGGGCTCCAGGCTCCACATCCCTTCCCTTGGCTGCCACTTTCATTACCTGTGTGCTTCCATCACCTACAGGGTGCCCAGTAGGGAGCTGACACTGCTGGGTGCCAGGTATTCAGTTAGTGGTGATGTCCTTGCTGGGCATGGAAAGAAATGGCCAATTCTATTATATTTTCTTTTTAGACTAACCTAAAAGGAGACAAAATGCAAGTTGTAATTAAACTTTCAAAAATGTCTGTTTTGGAAAACTCTCAAAATCTTTAAAATTTATATTTTAATGTTTTTCTTCAATGTCTGCACTGTATCTCCCAACTGGTGTTTAGGACACCAGGAATGATCCTTTGATATTTCCCATCATCTTTTATGAAGTGACCACAGGCCATCTGTGCATTTTGGCAAGAACAGGAGTCAAGTCACCAGAGACTGACAGAAGGATATTTTATTTCTGCTTCAGCTACAGAAAGACCAGACCACCACAGAGCATTTTGAGAGTGGATACTAAAGAAGGGTCTGGTGGCTAAACCTGCAAGGGCTCCGCTGGCCTTGGTGCCACTGGAGCCCCTGGCAAATGCAGCTCTGCAACCACTGAATGAAGGACAAGCCCTGCAGGCACTGATCTCCAAAGGTTCTTGTCCAGCACCACCACACAAAGCAGGGCTGACCTCAAAGCCAAATGCAGCTTCAGAGTCACCCCCAGTGGGTGGCAACAAATTCGTGTTCAGGGAAGCTCTCGATCAGGGCATGGCCAGAGTTGTGGGGCAGAGGGTGTAGCTGTGCTGGACCAAACACGGGAGCTTTGGGGAGAGGAGGAACACTTGTCCCTCAGTGCCTGACACAGTTGACATTGTGGGAAGAAAGGTAAACTCTCATGGAAAAATGGGAATTTCCTGGAGTTGTTTTACTGCTGGTCCCTCCATAGCTGTTGCTGTGTGGAGGTGTTGGTGTTTGCAGAGGGAAGTTGGCAGTGTTTCTGCAGAGGCTGCAGGCACTGGTTGTTGGGAGAACAAAAATAATCAATGAAGAGAAAACCTTGCCCAGCTGCTGCCAACATCCCTCGGCAGCTGGCACATGCACAACAGGTCTGAGATGGGGTAAGAGAACAGTGAAAAGTGTCCCTAATTAAATGGGGGAAAATTGGTTCTGAAAATCAAAATTCTCATTGTGGTGAGTCTGATCCCTAATGGACCTTTCAGAGAAACACCTTTGAGGCTGCTGTGATCCTGTGGCACTTCAGAAAATTAGCATGCAGCATATATTTCCTTAATGTTGATGGGGTTTTTGGGCTTAAAGAGATAATTTTGCCATTTTTTCTTTCCTTTTTCAGTTGATAAGATGTTGTTCTGAAGAATTATCGAGACAGAATTTAAGACAAGGAAACATACCTAAACGATGCCATAATGTGAGTGCAGGGATATTTGCTGGTTCAGCTCTCACATTCAGAGTTTTTCTTTGTGTTGGTTTTGCTCAGAAGCCTCTCCCTGCCCTGTCCTGTGTGAGATGCAGCTGAGGTGCAGATCCAGGGATCCACAGGGACGCCAAGGGCTCAGGCACATCTTGGGATTGTCCAGCTTGTCCCAGGGGTGGCTGAAGCCCTCAGTCACCCTCGTGGCCATCCCTGGGCTCACCTGGCAAGCTGAGCCCTGGGTCCCTTGGGGAGGGGACTCCCACGGTGACACCCACACCATCTCTGTTCCTTGGTTCTTGTGCAGAGGCCCTGAGCTGTGCCCCTGCCAGCTGGGAGCTCCAGCCAGTGTCACCCTGCTGTTCCACAGTGTCCCTCTCCTGCCCTGCCCATCCCTCCAGAGGAGCCTGGGAGTGTCCACCAGGGCTCTGCATTCACAGCACTGACCTCAGCAGCTTTGGCTTTCACTGCTGCCGAGGATGGCAGATCTCTGGGACTGGGCCAAAGCCTGGAGCTCCTCTGGTTTGTGCCTCAGGCCGAGCACAAAGATGTGGAAACATTTCAGGTGTGGTACATTGTAGCCAACAGCCCCTGAAGCAGATTGAGGGATGCATTCCAGCTTGTTTGTTCCATTTTTGGCACCCCCGCCATGTCTCACAACTGGCAAGGTGGGTTTGACCCTTTCCCCCTTCCAAGGCAGTTCAAAGCTCTGTCAATGAGCCCCGCTGGCTCCTGTGCTGGAACTCTTTTTCCTCAGGGAGAACGGTGCCTCCCATCAGGTGTCAGAGAATCAGGTGCTGAGTGGATCGTTCTGTGCTGAACAAACTCCAAACTTTTCCATGGACACCAACCTCAGAGCCAGGTGTTGGCCTGATGGATGTGCCTATTCCTATTGCTATCATTTGGTGTTTTGGGAAGAATTGAGGAAATCAGCCCCTGGGCTCCTGATCCCCCTGCAATCATCATAAGGGCCTGAAATGTCCTTTTATTTCCTGATGACTTTTCGGTGACCTGAGTGAGTGTCTCATTGTGGAGCAGAGTTCTGCATGGGCAGTTTGTGGCAGAGGGTGTAAATCTGGCACCTGGGATGTGGCTTAGTGGTGGGATTGGTAGTTTGGGTTAACATTTGAATTTGATAAGAGAAAAGTGCTGAGAGATGCACTGGGGAGGGTTTAACTGTCTGTTTGGAAAAGTTTCTTCACCAAGAAGTGTTGTCAAACATTGGAACAGACTGCTCAGGGCTGTGGTGGTGTCACCATGCACCTGAGACATGACAAAGTGGTGGGATTGGTAATTCTGGGTTAACATTTGGGTTTGACACTGTGAGCAACTTGGGGCAAGCTTTCACTTGGGGACAGGCACGGGCACCCACGGTCACACAGGGACAACCAGGGACACGCAGGGACCAGGCTCTTCTACCAGGGAACAAGAAAAAGGATGAGAGGGAAGTGTTGAGAGATGCAACTGGGAGGGTTTAGTTCGCTGTTTGGAAAGGTTTCTTCTCCAAGAAGTATTGTGCAACATTCGACCCAACTGCCAGGGCTATGGTGGTGTCACCATTCCTGGAGGGATTTGAAGACGGCGTAAATTTGGTAGTTTGGACATGACTTAGAGGTGGGATTGGTAGTTTTGGGCTAACGTTTGGATTTGGTGACCTGAGAGCTCTCTGCAGACCTCACTCTGTGTTCCCTTCACCTGGGGATTCAGGACCTGCCACCTGCACAAGAGAGATTTGTCACTGACAGAGGGGCTCAGGGCAAGCTCCCACTTAGTGACATTGCCCTCAGCCTGAAGGCCCTGAAGTGTCTTTTTATTTCCTGGTGACATTTCCACGGCCCATTTGTGAGTGGTTCCTTGTGGAGCGTATTTCCCTGGCGGCAGGCTGTGGAGCCCCATGGGTTCTGCAAGGCCTCACGGGGGAGCGGTGGAGGATATAAATGTGCCACTTGAGGACATGGCTTGGGGATGGGATTGGTAGTTTTGGGTTAACATTTGGATGTGGTGACCTGAGAGCTTTCTGTAGACCTCACTCCATGTTCCCTTCACTTGTGAAGTCAGGACGCCACCACCTGCACAAGAGAGATTTGACATTGACAGGGACTGGGGACAAGGTCCCGTTTAGGGACAGACACCCACGGACACGCAGGGGCAGCCAGGCATAGCCAGGGACATGGAGGACACGCACGGACACAGGCACAGCCAGGGTGTGACACGCACGGACACCAGGCACAGCCAGGGACACGCAGGACACGCACGGACACCCAAGGACACGGCGGCTCAGCCAGGATGTGACAGGCAGGCAGAGCCAGGCACAGCCAGGGACGCGCACAGCCTCGTACACATTGCTGGCCTTTATTGGCATGGGCAGCCCCGCTCCACGGCCGCGCTCTGCGCGCTCCTCGGGCCGGGCGAGGCCGAGCCCCGCGCTCGGCTCAGCGGCGGCGGCGGCGTCTGCGGCTGGAGCGGCGGCTCCGGCGGTAGCGGGAGCGGCGCGAGGCCCGGCGCCTCCTGCGCACGCCCCGGCGGCGGGAGCGGCGGCGCCGGCTGCGGCTGCGGCTGCGGCTGCGGCTCCTGCGGGAGCGCCGGCGGTAGCGGGCCATGCTGCCGCGGGGCGCGGGCGGCGCGCCCGCTTTTATAGCGCGGCGGGGCAGCGAGGCGGCGGCACCGGCCGTGAGGTCACAATGCTGCCAGCGCTGCCCTGGCAGGGACAGACATGCCGTCACCGGTGAGGTCACAGGGACCACCTGGACATGCCCTGATGCTCCGCTAACTTCTGGGAGTTCTGCACGCACATTCCGCAACTTCAGTATGAGAATTCTTTAGGTGTCTAGGAACGTTGAGGGATATCGGCTTGCGTTCGTTTTGTTTTTGGCTAGATTGCTATTTGTGAAAAGTGCATATTATATGGCTTTACGCAGATATTTAAAATATGTATTTTGATGTATTGATCAGTAGTGCTGCATGAACATTTCAATAATATGATAAATGTAGTCTTGTAGTTAAAAGGTAACTTTTGTAGTTAAAGTAAGAACTATGTTAGTGGGATTTTTTTTAAGGAAGGAATAAGGCACTCACATCAGATAGCAGCCACAGGACACCTAAATCTTTCAGAGAAAAAGAATTTATTGCCTTCTGAGCAGAAGAAATTAACTTCTTCCCACCTTGATGGCGCTGTTAGGATTAAGAGGGAGAAATTGACGATGACCAGATAGAATCCTGTGTTTGAATGGAATTTATGCATCATGTATGAAGTGTATGACTATGCATCAGGTTATTCTTTTTAAGGGTTACTCCTCTGTTAACGGGTGTCCTTTTTCAGGCTCGTGCTGCCCAGAAAAAGGTAGCCAGACGTCCGTAACTCTTTGTTTCTCTTCTCTCATATTGTCCTGATTCAAATTCTCCAAATTATTATTACTCTAATTGTATTACTATTTTTATAACCATTTTATTACTATTAAACTTTTAAAATGTTAAAAACAAGTGATTGGCGTATTTCATATTTTGCAAAAATCAGTGTCAGCACACCTCGAGTCGGAACATCACTGGGAATTCCTCATGGTTTCCCTTTGTCTCCTGGCATAGCGACAGGGAATAACAAATACAATAGTGGGAAAATACAATTAGAGTAATAATAATTTGGACAAATTGAATTAGGAGAATATGAGACAATAAAAACAAAGAGTTATGGATGTCTGGGTACCTTTTTCTGGGCAGCATGAGCCTGAAAAAGGACCCCTATTAACAGAGGAGTAACCCTTAAAAAAATAGTGTGTTGCAAATTCATACACCTCATACATGATGCATAAATTCCATTCAAACACAGGATTCTGTCTGGTCAGTGTCAACTTCTTCCTTCTAATCCTAATGGCTTCGTCCTTGCTGAGCGAGGTGGAAATAAGTTCGTTTCTTCTGATAATGGGGCAATAAATTCTCTTTCTCTGAAAGATTCAGGTGTCCTGTGGCTGCTATCTCAGTGCGAGTCCTGTCTTTAGAAAAAAGTATCCTACATAGCATAGTTCTTATTTTAACATTTTGTTATAACCTAAAACTATATTTAACACATTACTTAAAATAATTAATACAGCATAACTTTCTAACACAACACATATAATATTCATTTAATATTTGCAAAAAGCCAACCATAAAATACGCATTTTTCACAAAAACAAAGCCAAAAGATTTGTTGAGCCCTCAGACTCCACCCATTTGAGCTGTCTTTGGTGCTGCTTCAATCGGAAGAACAAGAGATTCCAAACTCCGCAGACATGTTTACATGCCTTAATCTTCTTTTTATCTTTCATTCCTAGTTTAACCCCAGCTACCGTGAAGTGAAGAATGGATGCCAGTCTGCATAACAATGTGTCTTACATTAAGAGACTAATACAGAAATTTGGCAACAGCGACCAGAGTCCTGGCACTCATCGTCTGCTTCAGCCAGGACACGTCTATCAAGTGTACCTTATTTATTTAAAACTTTAGGTTAATGCCTGTAAGATTATGTATGTCATTACTTAATCTTGTAGCTTATTTATTTAAGATTATGTAAACTAGCATCAAACTTTTGCTTTAAACCTTGTAACTTTGTAAATTGTTACTACTTCTGTTGTTGCTTATAATCATATTAGAAGCTGATCTTTTTTTTCCTGTTCTTTTCCTTTCTTCAAGGCTTTATATAATAAATTTATCAGTAGATCCTGGAGATCCAGTATCTTTACTATGCAGCTGTGCAGATTTTAAGAAAAATATTGCAGGACAATGCTCTCAGGCACATGGGATAGTGGGGATGTCATAGGCAAGGCCACTAGCTGGACTGGATGGTCCTTGTGGGTCCCTCCCAACTGTTTTGTAATTGGTGGAACAATTTGGGAAGTGTTTGGCATTTAAGAGAAGAATAAAACTGAACATACGGGACAACTGGTGTGAAAAATGCCAATCACTTGTTTTTAAAATTTTAAAAGTTTAATAGTAATAAAATGGTTATAAAAATAGTAATACAAGTAGAGTAATAATAATTTGGACAAATTGAATTAGGTCAATATGAGACAATAAAAACAAAGAGTTATAGATGGTCCGGGTACCTTTTTCTGGGCAGCAGGAGCCTGAAAAAGGACACCCGTTAACAGAGGGTTAACCCTTGAAAACAATAACCTGTTGCATAGTCATAGAGCTCATACATGATGCATAAATTCTATTTAAATACAGGATTCTGTCTGGGCAGTGTCAGCTTCTTCCTCTTTATCCTGATGGCGTCTTCATGGTTGAGTGAGGCAGAAGTAAGTTCGTTTCTTCTATTAAGAGAGCAATAAATTCTTTTTCTCTGAAAGATTGAGGTGTCCTGTGGCTGCTATCTCACTGCGAGTCCTTTCTTTAGGAGAAAAGGATCCTACATAGCATAGTTTCTATTTTAACATTTTGTTATACCTAATTAACACGCTACTTAAAAGAATTAACACAGCATTACTTTCTAACACAACACATTTAATATTAATTTTAATATTTATCTGGTCATTGTCAACTTCTTCCTCTTAATCCTAACAGCGCCCTCGAGGTGGGAAGTTCGTTTCTTCTGCTAAGAGGGCAATGAATTCTTTTTTTCTCTAAGATTTAGGTATCCTGGAGCTGCTACCTGGTGTAAGTGCCTCATTCCTTCCTTAAAAAAATATCCCGCTTACATAATTCTCATTTTAACTACAAAAATTACCTTTTAACTATAAGACTACATTTACCGTATTATTAAAATGTTGATACGGCACTACTAATCAATACATCAAAATAAATAGAGCGAATATCTGCGTAGAACCACATAATGAGCACTTTTCACAACTGGCATACGAGGAACGAGAGAATCTTTCGACGGTAGTGCTCGAGCGCCTCGGGTGCCTCGAGTGCCTCAGCCGGGCCCGTTAACGGCCACAACCGCCTCAGCCGCCTCAGCCGCCCGCTGCCCGTCTCGTCCCTCCCCTTCTCGGCCCGTCCCTTCCCTTCCTTGCCCGCCCCTTCTCAACCCGTCCCTTCCCTCCCCTTCTCGACCCGTCCCTTCCCTCCCCTTCTCGGCCCGTCCCTTCCCTCCGTTGCCCGCCCGGTTACGCCCCGTCCCTTCCCCGGCAGCCGCCGCCATGGAGGACGCGCTGAAGCAAGCGCTCGGCACGACCGTGCTGCGCCGGACCGGGCACACGGGGAGCGGCTGCATCAGCCAGGGCCGCAGCTACGACACTGACGAGGGCCTGGTGTTCGTGAAGAGCAATTTCCAGTCGGAGGTGTGGCGGGGCAGGGGTCGGGGGGCTGCTGGGGATGGGCGAGCAGCGTTCCGGGCCTGCGGTACCGGCAGGAGCGGGGCAGGGCCCGTCCCTGGGCCGGCCCTGCTGAGGCCGCACCTCGAGGGCTGGGGCACCTCTGGGCCGTCACGCGGGGAATGGAGGGGCTGCGGCGTGGCCGGGGAAGGGAACGGAGCTGGGAAGGGAATGGAGCCCCAGGAGAGGCTGAGGGAGCTGGGAAGGGGCTCAGCCTGGAGCAAAGGAGGCTCAGGGGGCCCTTGTGGCTCTGCACAGCTCCTGCCAGGAGGGGACAGCCGGGGGGTGTCACCGTGATATTTTCTGAAAAATTCCCTCGCCAGGATTTTTTCTCCTGAGAAGCTGGGAAGCTTCAGCTTCTCCCTGTGTTGCTGCTCTGGAATGTGATTTGGAGAATGGTTTACCCAGCATGTGAATTGTTTTTAACTAATGGCCAATCACAGCCAACTATGTCATTCTGAATCTGTCACGGGTTGTTATTATTCATTCTTTTCTAGCTTTCTGATGTCTCCTTTCACTTTTTTTAGTATAGTTTTACTATATAATTTTCTTTTAACATAATATAACAACATTATATAATAAATCAGCCTTCTGAGAACTTGGAGTCAATTCTCATCTCTCACCTCATCCTGGGGACCCTCACAACAGCACAACAGGGGCTCGGGCTGTGCTCCAGGGAACAGGGACAGGAGCAGAGGGAAAGGCCTCAGGCTGGGCCAGGCAGGCTCAGGTTGGACATTAGCCTTTGGACACTGCCAGGGATCCAGGGGCAGCCACAGCTTCTCTGGGCACCCTGTGCCAGGGCCTCACCACTCTCACAGTCAGGAATTTCTTCCTAATATCTAACCTAAACCTACTCTCAGCAGGAATTTCTTCCTGGAAAAGGTTGTTAAGCATTGGAAGGGGCTGCCCAGGTAGGTGGCTTAGTTCCAGTTCCTGCAGGTGCCCAAGGAGCACCTGGACGTGGCACTTAGTGTTGTGGTGTGTGTGACAAGGTGCAGGTGGGTCAAAGGTTGGACTTGATGGTCTGGGAGGTCTTTTCCGGCCTGAGTGATTCTGAGGCAGGATGGTGTTGTGATATTGGTGTTGCTTGCTGAGGACATGCAAAGTTTGTTAGGGGTATACCATGGCATGCTGTTGTCACCTCGGAGGGTGGCAGTGGTGTAACAGTATCTGCAAGTGCTGTGACAGGGGCTAAGGCAACCCAGAATTGTGTCTGCTGAGGGCGTGTGTGCCTTCTGTGGTTTTAACTAAAACTTTTCATTCCCTGTGCACAAGAAAGAGTAAGTGATATTTTTCCATAATTGTTCAAGGTTTTCTGCTTTGTCCTTTCAATATCTGGAATGTGCTGTTGAAGGTGGATGCCTGCGTTTGGCAGAGATAAATACAATACAACTTATTTCTTCAGCATCCTTTGCAGAAGCAGAGATCAGGTGGAATTTACTTTAAAGATACTCCATACTTGTGTTTGTCACATAAATAGCTTCAGTGGCAGAACAGGAGTCAAAACTTGTGTTTGCCCTTCATAGCAAGCAAATGTGCTTGAAAGTGTGCATGAAACAGTATCTATTCCAAATTTCTCAACAATTTCTGATCAAGTTGGGGCGCTGAATGGGGGTGGCAACATGGGATAATACGGGAAGGTTATCCTGCTTCACAGAAGAGAGTTTGAATTGGTGTAGCCCTTCCTTAGGGCTGTACACCATTCTGTATTTAGCTGCACAATCCAACAAGCTGCAAGATCAGGCTTTGGGGAAAAAAAAAGGGATCTGGATGGATTTTCTATTCAGCAGTTTCATTTTGTGCGCTGCTGCCTGTGTGTGGATCCTGAGCGCTGATTGAAGCAAACTTTAAAGTGGAAATGCTGTAAATGCTGTGCTGCGTGAGCAGCAGCTGCTGTGCATCAGCAGTTCATGGCCCAGTTGGTGCTTTACACAGAGACACAGCATTCCCTGATTTCCTGTGGGTGCTCCTGGGGCAAAAGGACAGCCAGAGATGGTCAGAGGCATGGAGCACCACGAGGAAAGGCTGGGAGAGCTGGGATTGTTGAGCCTGCAGAGGAGAGGGCTCTGTAGAGACATAATTGGGCCTTCTAGAGCCAGAGGGGAGCCCACAGGAAAGATGGGGAGAGACTTTCTACAGGGACCTGGAGTGACAGGGATAGGGGGAATGGCTTCAAACTGACAGAGAGTAGGGTTAGGTCAGATATTAGGAAGAAATTCCTGACTGTGAGGGTGGTGAGGCCCTGGCACAGGGCGCCCAGAGAAGCTGTGGCTGCCCCTGCATCCCTGGAAGTGTTCAAGGCCAGGCTGGACAGGGCTTGGAGATAGTGGAAGGTGTCCCTACCCATGGCAGGGGATGGGACAAGGTAATGTTTATGGATGTCTTAAGGTCCTTTCCAGCACAAACCATTCTGTGATTGCCTCTTAATTGAAGTCTACTGCAAATTGTCCTGTGACTGTGTTGTGTGGAACATTCCTAAAGGTCTTTCATTCGCTATTTCATTCATTCTACTTCTCTGCTTTTGCTTTTGCCAGATATGTTAGATTTCCCACATGCTCTTTCTACAACCCCTGCCTGACTCTTGTAGAGAAACATTTCTTCATGAGATGAGTGTCCCTGGTCTCAGAGGAGGAACTCAGGAGAGTAGATTTTCCTTGCTTTGGAAAATGCTGCACCTAGAAGGTGCAGAAACAGTTCCCAAATTCAGAATGTCTTCCAAGCAGATGCAGTTTGGTGGTGGCTTGGGTTGTGCAAGTGTGATAAGGGGCATTTGGCTGTTAGAGCTGATTGCCACCCATGCCCTTCCCCTATGAGGTAAAAGAAAACACCATGGAAAAGCATTCTGGTGACAGCTCTGATGGGGCACAGCTGATGGAGCTCATACTTTATCTCTAAGCAGTTTGCACTCCTTCAGTTGCAAACAGACTTTCTAGATTATAGATAGTTCTAGAACCTAAGCCTTCTTCACTCACTTGTTTCATGAAGTGAAATCACTGTATTTGTAAAACTGCTGTCAAGTGTGATGGCATGGTCCTGTCTGTATCTTGTGTGTGAGTGAACATTTCCTCCAGCCTTTCTATGTAAGTTTTACAAAATCAGTTGATTTTGTGGAAGTGCTTTGTTTGCCTGATGCTCATAGACACTAATGCTTTCCCTTAATATCTGGCAGGCCAGAAGAATGTTTGAGGGAGAAATGGCAAGCCTGGAAGCCATCCTGAAAACAAAGACAATAAAAGTGCCTAAACCCATGAAAGTCATTGACCTCTGTGGGGGCATTACTGCGTTTGTGATGGAGCATTTGGACATGCGGAGCTTGAACAGGTAAAGCAGTGTTGTCTTTGCCTCCTTTAACCAGAAATTTTGGCTTTTATAAAAGTTAATCAGTTGTTTTCATAGGGGAAACTTGTTCAGTTTTTTTCTAAAGCGAGTCAAGACAGTATGGGAAATCACACAGCAGAGACTTGTATAAAATACTTCATAATGCCTCATCTAGCAAATAGATCATACATCCCAAAGTGAGTTTGGGTTTTGGTTAGTTTTAGGTTTGTTTGCTTAGGTAATTAGTGATTTTTACAGTAAGGTTTCTTTTCACAGAGAGGAAAATGACCAGCCTCAACACCTGTGTTGTGCACTTGCCCTCTATATAAGAACCACTGCTTTATTGCTTGGCATGATTGTGCAGAGGCACTTCTCCAGATCAATTAATCTTGATTTCAGTATTTTCAGCTCTTGCCTTCATTTTGATAGTTACAAACTTTTGACCCTTCTCTGTGACGAGCACTTAACACGATGAATTCATTTATCTGATTCTGTTAGGGAGGTGATCATGACCAATTTCTCACCTCTCAGAACTTCAGCAGCCAGTTTAAATCCTGTTCCTCATCTTGCTTGTTGGCAGAGTTTGTAATTCATGAAGAGCCCTCAGTGAGTCTCAGGAGAAGGGGCAGAGATGTTGCTGTTTTGGGGTCAAAATGGTGCCTTTGGCATGCAGATTGCCTGTGCTCACAGGAACAAATTGAAGAAATAACTGTGTCTTGAACAGCAGTGATTGGAGAACAGATGAAGTTGAGGAAGGTCAAAGGCATAAGAGGAGCATAATTTTGTTAACATGGGAGGCAACTCGTTGTAATATCTGTTTGTAATTACAGATATTGGCTGCCCCTGGATCCCTGGAAGTGTTCAAGGCCAGGTTGGACAGGGCTTGGAAATAGTGGAAGACTCTTTGAACCATGTAGAGGATGAGGTTTTATTAAAAATAGACAGTAAACTAGGCCCCTGTGACTCATCATTTAGGATGTTAGAGAAAAGCAGCTGGAAGCAGCAATAGAAGGAAAAGAATCAGCCTTTTGGTTCTGTTTCCCAAACACAGTTTACCAGAATTAGGGAAAAAAAAAAAAGCACAACATGTTGTGCATTCTTTCTTACACTTATCTTACTGAGAGTCCTTACAGAAGTGATGTCACACAGAAATTAGCATTGGTATTTCTCATTGTTAGTAAATTTATGCTTTTCACTTTCAGTAGTGGTGTCACAAACAACCAAGTACATTTTGTGTTAATATGCAGTCTTTGTAGGAAGACAAGGTGTTTATAACTGAAATACAGTGAAAAAAATTTTGTTAAGAGGTGTAGAACTGCTTTTGCTTACTTGATAGATCTGTTCAGGTAACTCCTGGGATATCAAGCCCTGGTTCTGTCCATGTGTCAGTGGTGCTCATGCTACTTTTTTGTTTCTCAGACACTCAGCACTGCTCGGAAGCCAGCTGGCTGATCTTCACCTTACTAACCTGAAACTTGGAGAGAAGCTGAAGAAAGAAGGAAGCATAGTTGGTATGGTACACAGCTGTCTGCATATTTAACCCAGTTGATAATGATCTACAAAGCAGTTAAAATGCTGCTTTTGCAGTATTTAAAATGAAACTTTTGCTACTTCAGGACAAGTTAATCTTCCCCTGAAGATAGCATGAGACTAGGTTTGGATGAAACAGACCCAGGCAGGGATTCTTTTTGCTTTTGTTTGCTCCTTTTGCTTCTGTTTGGGTCTGTGTAAGCAAAACTCATACTCGGTTTTGGCCATAAAGAACCTCAGAATACAGTTTTGAAGAGCAGAATGTAGCTGCTTAACATCAAACTTTAAATTTAAAAAGCAACCACATTGTAACCTTAAAAAAAAACATTAAAGCGCAATTTTAAAAATTCTCAGTAGAATAAAAAAAATGTGGTTTTAAAGGTTCATTTGTGTTGTGGATGCTCAGTATTATGTCACTGTTGCTGAATTTTTGTCTTTGGTTTGAAAGGTAAAGGTCAAGGGCAATCAGAACTCCAGTTTGTGGACCAGTTTGGCTTTCATACAGTTACCTGCTGTGGTTATCTTCCACAGGTAGGTTGTACTTTCTCAGACTGATAGAATTTCAAATTTATCTTGATTTCCCTTCAGTCATACAGAAGGTCAAAGTTAGCATAATGGAAACAAATGAATTTTTGTGGAGCCATGAAAATAAAAAACCGTGGTTCTGCCTGCTAAGGAAGGTTGTGTTTTGGACAGCACATAGAAGTGCTTTGGACACTGATAGCTCTTCAATTTCCTGCACTTTAATCACTGAGAGAAAATTATTCCCCTAATTTAATGTTTTAAGATAACATTTGATTAAATAATGGTGGCATTTACTGTCCTGGATGGTGCCAGCACAAAAACTGTGTGATCCTCAAAAGTCTTACTTGAAAAAGAAGCAAATGTGCCTTTTGTGTGGTGTGGAGCTGACATGTGCAGTGCTGTTCCTTCAGGTGAACGACTGGCAGAGTGACTGGGTGACCTTCTTTGCTAGACAGAGGATCCAGCCCCAGATGGACATGATTGAACAGAAATCAGGTGACAAAGAAGCAAGAGAGCTTTGGTCACAGCTTCAGGTAGGAGCAATTCCCCCAGTTCTCATTGCTGGGAGAGCTGGGTGTACTCAGGTTTTATTTTCTTAAACCAAAGTTCCTGTTTGTTGGTTTGCACCAGGTTCTGTTGGTAAGAGACTCCAGTTTTTAGGGATCAAAATGCCCTTCTTCCAAGGTATAATGGCATTTGCCACATCTCCCTGTGCTAACATTGCAGAGTGGATTCCCAAGTGCCAGGTAGCACTTTGCCTGACTGTGTGGGAAATGCTGGATGGAGTTCATGTTCTCATTCCCTGTAACACGCTTGTGATGAGGAATGTACATAAGCAGCTCTGTCCTGCATGCTCTCTGTTCATTCAGTGTTTGCACCTGGTTAAGGGAGTGCACTATTGGCTCTTTGGCTCCTACACTTTGGAAATTTGGTGAGACATCCTTGAGCTTTTTAATGATGAAGTGATGAAGTGTTTGTTACTAACCCTGGTCAATATCTGAGTTTCAAGGCTTTTATTTCCTTGCTAAAAAATACATAGGTGACAATTCTGCTGCTGCGTTTTATGAACAATAAGAGTCCTCTGGATGTACTCAGCATTTCTGCTGGGCAGGTCCTGTGTGTTTTAAATGATGGGTTTTAGGACACATCAAGCATGCAGATAAACCCCTACATTTTAAAGTGAATGATTGTGTAATTTACACGTCTTTCTTTTCTCCCCCTGCAGCTGAAGATACCCAGTTTTTTCTGTGGTGTGGAAATCACTCCTGCCCTCCTGCATGGCGACCTCTGGGGAGGAAATGTAGCTGAGGATGAGTCTGGTCCAATTATCTTTGATCCAGCTTCTTTCTACGGCCATTCAGAGTACGAGCTTGCAATAGCTGGGATGTTTGGTGGCTTCGACAGTTCTTTCTATTCTGCTTATCACAGTAAAATCCCCAGAGCTCCAGGGTTTGAGAAGCGCCTGAAGCTTTACCAGCTGTTCCACTACATGAACCACTGGAACCATTTTGGGACAGGCTACAGAGGCTCCTCATTAAACATTATGAGAAACCTTGTAAAGTAAATTGCTGCTTAAGCGAAATATTTCTTGTGTTGTTAGGAGAGCCCCATACTTGGTGGTGCAGCTGCAGGAGTAGTGATGTTAAACACAACCTGTGAGACCCTTGACCTTGTTAAAGACCTAGAAGCAGTGTCTCCTGCTGAATACCAAGTGTAAAATAGTCATCCCTTTTTAGGATAGCTGGGGATAACTCCACGAGGGAAAAAACTAAGGAAGGAGTGAATTTGCACAGTGAATTAAGGTCTCAGTGTCCCAAAAGCATGTGAGACTGGGCAGGGTAATACAATTTTAGTATTGCTCACTGCATTTTGCTGTGTCTTCCTCCCTCTTTGAGCTCTTCATGTCCAGTTGTGTGCATGAGAGCAACATTAACAACAGAACTTGAAAGTCCAGGAGATTTATGTCACAGGAACTGTGAGAGGGGATTTGGACTTGGTATTAATTTTCACAGAATCAGTGGGTGAGGCTGGGGGGGATCACAGAATGTCATCTAGTCCAACCTCCCTGCCTAAGCAGATTACTAAGGATTGAGTCCAGAGGCTTTTAAGGAACCCTTCAGGGTTCTGCTGATTGATTCCATGGGATGCAGACTGTGGGTGCCTCCTGGAGTGCCTGTGGGCTGTTCTGTGCTTCAATATCCACAGCAATTCTGCTTCCACCAGAACTAGTTCTCTTCCCTTTTTGGATTATGCTTTTGTTCAGTAATGGGCATTCTGAGAGGACTTTCCAGGTAAGACACTTTGCACGTACACACCTTGTGGAGGTGTGTTCTCTAATGAAATAAAACCTGCACATGGTTCACATATATGACTAAAGTCAGTCAAAACCCACCTAATAATGAAACTATGTTAGCTGGCACTTTGTGTTTTCCACACCCACAAAGAAAACTATAAAAGTATAACTTACAAGGGGAAGGGGTCCGGGGAGACTCCTGGGATGGCTCACGAGCTGTAACCCTCTGCTTCTCCACAGGAATGCCTACCAGCTAATGTTATTCCAAGGGGATACTACTGCTTGTGCTTTGTGATACCAGTGTGTTTATTCACAATAGCTTATGAACCTTATTCTGGCACAAGGATCAGTAAAGCACAGCATTTGTGTCACTGGGACCATAAATGTGCCCAGTGCAAGGGTGCACTGTTTGTACACCTGTGCTCAAGAGAGTTCCAATGCAGACTTGGAGTGCTGCACTCTTCACTCCAAAATATTCTGTGTAAAGGCCTCAGACATGCCAGGGAGGGGAAGGTGTGGACACCTCTGAGCTCAGTCCTTGTCTGGATAACCTGGAAATCAAGGGGATCTTCCTTTCCTAAACTCTGATCTGGCAGTCCCCACTAAGTGCAAGCTGTGGCTGTCGTGGTGAGAGCCATGAAACCGAAGGAAGGTGACGTGTAACTCCAGAGCAGCACTTGGCCCTGTCAGAAGCCCTTGGAGATAGTTGCAGACTGTGGCTGCAACACTGAATTTGTGCTTTTCTGGTGCTGCTGTGCCAGCCTGCCAGGTAGGTGAGAGAGCTGCATGACTCTAATGTGCACCTTGAGTGTTGGGGAATGGCTTGTGTTAACTAAAACTGCTCTGCCTGGGTGTTGGCAGATTACTGAGGGTTCTCTAGTTGCAGTTACTTACACAGATTGGAAACAAGTTTGGAGAAGACTGGTGTTTGGTACTACTTCCCTTAATTCTACTTTTCTCACTGGCTGTTTGACTTTTGCTGCAAAAAATCTGCTTGGTAGAATAGGTTTTACTTTTACCTTGTTTCCTGAATAAAAGGTTTCCCAGTTGATTATTGTTGTCACTGTTTTCTCAATTAGAACCTTACATCTTCATTTGTTCCTGAGGAATTACTTGCTCTGACCTGTTTAAGATCCTTAGTTTGTTGGATAAATTATGATCATCAGAGGCATTTCTGGGAATGTGCATTGTCACGGATTGGTTTGGAGCAGTGTCACTGAGGAAATTTTAGAAGTTCATTACAGAGCAAGTCAAGTTGTTGATTTTCCTAAAATGCATTTAACTCTTTAACTTTTCATTTTAGCAGGGGAAATGAATATGAGAGTGGATTTCCTGTCAGTTGTAGTTCTGAGATAAACTTACTGATAAACAGCAACCCTAAAGGGATGACCTTCTAATAGAACTGAATCCAAACATTTTTGTGATTGAAGAAAAGTTGTGTTTATGCAAGTTACGCAGGTAGAAACAATTGCATTTAGAGTTTTAATGTAAGGATATTAAGCTGAATCTTTCAAAGCTGTTTTTTGCTGTCAGTAAGATCCAAAGAGGTGTAGAGAGGTGGAATGTGACAGGAATCTGTCCTGCACCCTGGATCCCTGGGCTCCGAGCCCTTCCCGGGCTGCAGAAGCTGCCTGCGGGTACAAATGTTGCCCTCCAGCGCTGGTTTGCCTCCTGCTTCCCATCTGTAGATCTGGTGATTAAAACTGCTGCTGGGCTCTTCCAGCAGAAGTCAGAGCAGGTGGGAAGTGTCACATTAAAAAGTCACAAAAAGCTTTAGGTGGAAAAAGTTTTTCTGGTAACTAAGCGACACCACAATCACAACAGCTTTATTATTTTTTTTGTAGATATTCAGTTACTTTTGGTTTTATTTGAGGTTTTGTTTATTTGGGGGTTTGTTTTGTTTTTCCTTTACCAGCCAAACAGAAGAATGAATTAGGGTTGCTTTCATTATGCAGATATAAAGCTCTCTATTTCTTGTCATTATTTTTTTGCCAAACCACTTTATTCCTTTCCCTATGGGCTCCCCTGCAACCCAGGGTATGATTCTTTCCTTTCAGCAGCTGGAGAGCCATCTAACCAAGAATCTTACCTTTACAGAGACATTAGAAGAACAAATACTACAGAATCTGGGTTACAATAATGTTCTAAAGGCTCAAAACTTTATACCAGAGAGTGCCAGTGCACATTGCAAGTACATCACATGGGTCAATCCTGTTTTTAAATTCAGCATCATTGCAAAAATGAGGTTTTTTCTTTCTTTTTCTCTTTGAGACCAATCCTCTGCACAACACAGTAGGACTCATTTACAGTGAAATACTGTTAAAAATTACTGTCCCGATCTTCACCAGTACCACTGATACAATGTGAATTACAGTCAACGTTTCTGAGTAGAAACAAAACAATCTCCCAGCCAAAATCACAGGAACGAGACAGGTTTATTTGTTTCCATAAAAACACGTGGTTTGCATTGAGGAGATTTCTCCTTTATTTAGAAGGTAAATTAGCATAATCCTTTCTATAAATTTCTATACAGTTCTGTACATTACTTGTGTTCCACAGGGGCTTTAATAATTGTACCCAGAAACTGGCTGCATCCAAGCTTGGCTTAATGTTTTGCATGTTTTCTCCTCGTTGCTTGGTGTAAATATTTTCCTCCCCTTTTTGCAGTCACTGCCTCAGACCTTTGCTGCTTGGTCAGTTGTCACTTTATGTTCAGTTTCACCAGTACCTACAAACAATAAATCTGATCAGAACCTTTTAGCACTAAGGACACACAGGCAGTGCTTTCTCAGGACCAACATGAACATTCACAATGTCCACCTGGACTGTAGAAATGATGGAAATTGTTGTTTCCTTGTAAGAAAATAATAAAAAAGGGAGATTATCTGCTCTGGATGAGGTCTGCATGGAGTGCTGTGTTTGCCAGAGCTACACCCTCAGGATTCAGAGCACCTAGAGAGGTGTGGGGTTATCTGTGACACTGTCTTGATAATCTAAGCTCCAATAAACAGAATCTCAAATCCCACTTGGTAGTTCAAGTGTGTTTCCTACAGGGATGACAAAGAACCAGCTGCTCTGAGTGCAAAACATTCACCTTCCACAGAAATGTAAAAGCTCAAAATATGGTAGAACATTTCAGATCCAGCAGTAATTCTTTGTTTTGTGCCTATTTTTAGCACCTTGGTTTTTCTACAGGTAGAATTACAAAAATATGAGTGATTTTAAAGAACTTGAGTGTGGCTGATACTGATGGGCAGCAATCTGTTTCATCAGGGTGGAGTAATATCTTGTTGGAAACATGCTAGAAGAAATTTTGCAAGTCTTTGACATGTAATCTAATGTAAATTCATCAAAATCTATTGCTCAGCCAGAATACTTGGTGGAAAGACTCATTGCTCTTTCCACCATCACACCTTAAATGTGAGCAAATACTGAGAAATGCTTCAGAGTAAGCAGATGTACAATTTGCTATTTAAATTTTTGACCATTCCCCTCTGAGTTACATGACAGTATGTGAAGATCTGTAGAAGTGCAGAAAGATGCTTTACTTAATTTGAAATAGCTGGTTTTTTACAAAATTCATTATTTCTTTTCCTGGCATAGTCTGCAAGTTATGACTGCACCTGTTTCCAGTACTGCCACTGTTTATAGCCACAAAGCCTGCAAGCATTTGTTTTTGTGATTAATTTAATAATCTTTTTATGTTTTAACATGTTTCCTCCCCTGACAGAAAGGGAGCTGCAGCAAGATAAATGCTTGCAGCAGTATCAGCTCTAAGCAGCCCCGTGGCTCTTGAAGCAGTGCCATAATTGTGCATTTTTAGTTCTGTAGTTATTTTCACATGTTACAAATAGCTTGTTGTACATATTTTTACTTTAACCCTAACACTCAAAGGTTCAGCAGTGGGCAGAAAGATTATTTTGCTTAGCCTAAAAGCATGTAAGTGGAAGAATTGGGCAAGGTAAATTAGTGAAGAACAAAGTTTTATATTTGGAGTAATAACTTGAAAGCCCTTCTGCTAAGTGCTTTTATATTTCTTTTTGAACAGAAAATTAGAAACATACCTCCCATTTACATATTGTTGTATATTTAAAATACCTTTAAAAAAATAGGAATCCAGGTGAGAAAGGCCAAATGAAACCTTGACTGAAGCATCCACACCCAATGGATTTTCAGAGGATTTGGTAATTACAGCTGGAGTCTGGTGTGAAATAATCCTTAAGGAAGTTACCACCAAAATAATAAAACTGGTCAGAGAAGTGGCTCAACATGTCCATATTTCTCTATAATTTATTTTTTAATCTTTTTATGTTTGTAGGTCTGCAAAGTGCTTTAACTTAAGTGGTGGGCTAGTGTCCCACTCATATTTTGCAGTTAGAGAAATAATTAATAAAAATAATTGAAAATACCAGTATTTAGTCAGTGATAGTTACCAGTGAAAAAAATATTTAGGAGAGGTCATCAAACAAAGGCATGTGATGTTTGCAGCATGCTCACACTTGGAGCAGTTTGCAGCTCAGTTGGGTATTTGTGTTTGACAAGTCTCCAGTGCACTTTCTTTTCTGGGGCTTGGATTGGTTTTTTGACATTAAAAATCTTCATGTGCACAAAACTGGACAAGCAAGAAGTTCCATGCCTAAACTAAGAGAAAACCATGCCACATGTGCTTTAATTAATCCATCTGCTGCTTGCATTATACACCACACCACAAAATCACCCCAAAATGCACAAGTGCAGTGCTGGCTGCTTTTTTTCAGGCTCCTCATATCTCCTGCTTTGATGTGGGACATTATTTGCCACACAGAAATTGTGGAGGTTCCCCACTACATTCCCTGCAGAGGGGGTAGCCTGCCAAGCCCTGTTTTTAACTCATTTTAATCTTCAAACCTCTTCATCCATTAAAAGTGCAGCTTCTTCTATGTTCAAATTTAATCAGAAGAGGGCAGCATTTCATTTATTTTGATAAAAATTTTTTGTGGGGACCCTCAGAACATTTTATCTTCCAGAGCATGATATAATCAGATTTACAAGTATTGAACACATTTTCCCTGTAGCTTACTCAAAGTAGTAACTTCACCCACATCACCTCGAATTAAGAGAAAAGATAATATCCTGGAGGATTTTTACTGGGTAAAATTCTGGGTGAATTTTACAAGACCAATTTCTATGTGCACTTAAAATTGCCTGAAGTAGCATCATTTTATGCAATTGCACAGAAATACATCTCATTTACAAGCCTTCCATCTTTAGGGCTGTAAAATAGGTAGGGATAGGAGAGATAAGAGATTAATTTGGAAAAGCTGTAGTGCTGTGCTTATTTTTTTCCTCACTTGTTTCATCTTTATATCCCTTTATTTATATATATATGTATATAACTGAAAAGTTACCTTTTAAGTCTCTCGTTGCTGATAACTGATCACATTTTCTGAAGGAACATGCCCTTGGCAAAGGAAAATAAAGCAGGTAGAAGAGCCTTGCAGTAACTATTTCACACAGCAGGTTTAAATGGAAGGTGCAGGTGAGGTTTACCCCAAACTTGCTTTTATGTCAGATTGGTTTGTAAAGGGCTTTGTGAACCTGACATTTCATAAGGGAACATGTTGGGGGGAGCTACCAAAAGGAGGGATTTCGACTTGCTGAGATGAAAGCATTGTTAATTACCTAAATAAACACAGAAAGGGGCACTTGGGTTATAAAGAGATGCTAATTTTTTAATATAATGAAAAACTCTTTCAGTTGGGAGAAATTGTTGAATTGCTTCATGAATGGGACAAAGTGGCCAAGCTTTGGGAAGAAGTATCACAAATACTGAGAGATTAATCAGCATCTTACACTAAGATTACCCAGGAAATCTTTCTGTCACTTAATAAATCATTTGGGAGCATTCATCTCTGCAAGGATTTTCATTAAAGTACTGATTAATGAGATCTAAGGAAATTTCATGTTGAGTATTCTGGCTTCTGGTGACGTTTTTAAGGGAAATTAAAATGCTGAAGTACATAATCCTGCCCCAAGGAGACAGGGAGGAGGAGATGCAGAGAGGAGGAGAGGCTGTGCTCTGGTAAGGTCTGAGAGCTGCTGTTTTTCTGGCCTGGTGGCTGGGGGTGAGGAGTGGAGTTTTGTAATTAGGTTTTGCTTTATCAAAAAGAGCAGCTCTCCCCATTTTTTTTAATTTGGTTTTTTTCCCCCTTTGATTCTGCAGTTTCTGTGCTTATAAACAGAAATAACTCCAACATCACCCACTTTTATTTTTGCCATTGTTGATTTCTTTCAGCATCTATTTCAGCCTATTTGTATCTGTGCTCTACAGAAAGCACACTCAGAGAAACCAGAGGAAACCCTTTCACCTCAAGCATCATGACAAGAAACAAACAGACAGTGAGGTAGAGCTAAAAAAGGCACAAGAGGGCACAGAGATAATGAATTACTTCACTGTGATCTCCAGAAGGGAGATTCACCTGATCAGATTGCTGACCCTATATGTACTTCAGTAGGTGAGTCCAAAAAAATGTGGGATGGTTCACAACTCCTAAAAGATGCCCAGCTGTAATTTCTGACAAGGCATTTTGAAGCAAAAGGGCTGCAGACAGATCTTTGTGGAGATACAGTCTAAATCTGTACATTGAAAAAAATGTCCCTTCTGCTTTGTGATCCCTCTCAAAACACTGCAGCTGCTGTTGCATGCATTCAAACAAAGGGTGTGCTTCAAGGTTTTGTGCCCAACAGTTATGTAGTGGAAGCTTCTGAAAGAAAGAAACTAACATGGAAATAAAACCCCAAGAATTAAGCAAGGTAAAAATTTATCTCGTTTCCAGGGAGTACAAAGTGAACAGCAACAAAGACAACACAAAACCCACAATAAAAGAATTGCAGAAATGTGTGACCCCTACCCACAGCACATATTCCAGATGAGCTTTCTGTGATTTAATTTGATTTCTTGATCAATTTTTTTGTCTCAAATCAAGGCCAGTGTCTCTCACACCTGCCTTGTTGAGTGCTCCACAGCAGGAAAAATAATCTCCTAGATTATTAAAAATAATCTTCACAGCCTTAGGGCCAGTTAGCAGATGGAGTGAATCTCACTGTCTTTGAATCAAGATGCCCAAATTCTGAAGTGTCTTTTGTTGATGATTAGAGTGCTCCTAATAAACTGAGACATGTGTTTATTCTTGAAATTCTTTCAAGATACAGCATTTTAAAAACTGGAAAAAATAGGTGCTGGAGTCCCCAGGGCAAAGACTGTAAAATATAATCCTCAAATACAGAGCCATTACTGTAACTTCCCAGTGACTTGAAGACACACAGGAACTGGAATGCTCATAAACAAAGACATTTTTACAGCCCCTTTCTCTGACTGTAGCAATAATAGAAGATCAACAGTTTAAAAGTGCACTGGGATGTTAATTTTTCACTGATGTGAAGTGTAATAACTAAAATATTCCTCATATAAATACACATGTGTAAAATAAACAGATGGACCAACAGACCCCAGCAGCATATCCCTAATTTTTATACAAGAATGTATACACATGTACAATAAACACATTAAAATGCTGTAAGGAATATTTGGGGATGAAACAAAACCTCAATTCTGTGGTCAGATGACTGTTTGTACTCACTAAATGAATATGCCAATTAAACTACTTTCTAAAAAAAAAGAGATTTTTCACATAGTGTATTTTTTCTTGCAAATAAACTTTATTTCAAAGAGGGATTGCAGCATTTGGTTTATTGTTTGGGTTTGACTAATGGTTAGTTTAAAGGGTCTAAGTTTTAACAAAATTCAGTAACTACTTTATACTGTCACCATTACAAGGCTGTTTAGCCTGATTTTCCAACAAAGTCTACCCATGAAAGAGAAACATTTGGCTCAGTTAAGCTGTAATGAATGTAGAGATGGAGAAAAAATAAGTAGAAATACACTGGTAGCTTAACACTTTTAGCTAATTTTGCAGGCAGATAAACCTTGGGGTGAGGCTGAAAATCACTTGAGAAAATTTTGGCTTTTTGAAATTATTTTTGTGTGCTTTCTTACTGTTGCTTTCTGGTCATGCTTTCAGTCATGCTACCTGCTGTGGAAACACACACCAGGTGTATGGGACTCCAGCTGGTAGCTCTAGTAATCACTGAAACAGAATTATCAATGCACAAATTTAGTTGCAGCAGTCATTTTCTGCTTCATGTTTTTTGAAAACACAGAATATGGAAGGAGAAAAAAAAAGTGCTAGATTTGCTTCCTGCAACAGCAGAAAACAAAAGAAATTTTTAAATGTATTCCTTTTAACATTGAAATTATCATCAGCTGATGAAGTGAGTCCTGTATGAGCATTACCTGGTTTTAAGTGGTATTTTGAGCCTCACAGGGAGGTAGCATTTGCTCTGCATCATTTCATATTTCACCTGGTCCTGATTCAGCTGCTACTGTTTCATATTTAATATTATATTTAAATATAATTCTGTATATTTAGAATATATATATATTTAGCATATATATTTATATATTTAGAATATGTATTTTTAGAATATATATGTTTAGAATATAAATGAAGATATGTTATATCTTTATATTTAAGATTACTCCCATAGTCAGAAAATACTCCATTACTCAGAAAAGCACTTTATGTGTGAGAGGTTCAGTTAGAAATGAGAAAATAATAGCAGGGGTTTTTTGAAGGATAACCCTGTGATGCCAGCTAATGCAAACACAAATCCAGATATTTTGGCAAGCCAGTATGAAGAAAATCTCTTTGGTCTTCATTTAGATTTTAAAGCAAATATTTTACTAGGAGAAAGTGAAGAATGTTGACATTCCACCACTTAGACCCTAGTCAAAGCCATCTTCTCAATGCCAAAATGTCAACATTTGTTGCAGTTTGCTTCACATTAACATGCTATAAACACATCTGGCAGATTTGTTTCTCTTTTTTCCTCCTTTTCCCCCCCACTGTCTGTTGTAGATAGGAAAGTGGGAAGGCAAGATAATTGTAATTTCTCTCAGCCAGCCATCTGCACTCAGCTGTTCTGAAAAAAGAATAAAACCCAAACAAAACAACCCAAAAAGCAGAAGGCAGCCATCTCAGGTGCACATGTTGTGCACAGAGATCCATATTTATTACCTGTAACCTGTAATCCTTACATCCCTTTTAGAACATACATTTACTTATTACAATTCCCATTCTTTATTAGAGTTTGTAAATCTGAAGAGAAGCTATAGTAATTGTTACAGATTACAGGCAAAGTTAATTTTATCTGTTTTCATCTGCCTGGTGCTGTCAGCAGAGTTTATTCCATGGCTGCACTGCATCCTCCAAAGCTCTCAGGGAAACTCTTTGATTTTGGCCCAATTCCTCTTCAGCCATTCCCCTTTTCCAGACACATCCAGTAGCAAATAAAGATCCTTTTTGTCCACCCACATCTTTTCTGTTTTGGAGAGCATTTGGCTTTCCTGCCTTGCTCTGATTCTGCACCTTTTTTTCTGAACAAAAGATTTTGCCGCTGATTCTTCCTCCTGGTCAGAAGGGGAAAAAAAGAAATTTCCAGCTTCAGGAGCCATGAAGTGCACACACAAGGCTTGGTGTCCTTGTCCAGCTTTTCATTATGAATTTATTACAAATTTCATCATTTCATTATGAATTTGTCCATATTGTCCCTTAAAATCTGACTGCCTGAAGAAGCACTTAAAAATATCTCTGTTCCTGATATTTCATCCTTCCATTTGCCAACAGAAGTAGAAAAAGTCCCAAAGAATCCACAATTGTGTTTATATTAATTATTGTGAATTATTGGCTTTTGTCTTTTTCCAACTGCATGAAATCTCCAGGAAGAAAAGGAGATCCAGCTGTGACAGTCAGACTTATTTAAATCATTCTAGAAATAGAAAGAGCTGTGGGAAATATTTAAATTTTTGTCCTTCAAAATTTCATTAACAGTTATTTTGCTTTGTGTGTCTGTGCTTTTGAAAAAAATTACAATATAAGCTGCTCTCTCACATGCAGGAATTTCTGTGTGAACTAACCAAAAAACCTCCCAAAAACGCACCACCAAAAATACCCAACCAAAACCGAACCAAAAAAAACCCCAAAAACCCCCAAAAAATTAATAAACACCAAAACACTAAAAAAAGAAAAAAATCATTAAAAATAACCACACCGTACAAAAGGCAGTGTTTTGATTTTCATTTTCTGGCTTGGCCTAGAACACAATTGTGTCAATGATGAGTAGTAAAAGCAGACAGAGGATCTCCAGTGAAAATAATTAAACTGTTATTTTTTTTCCTTTAAATACAAACTGTCTGGATGCTGAAGGATGATGTGTCCCATCCAACAAATCCCCAGTTTACTTGGGCCACACTGTACTGAAATTATGCAGTGGTTGGGTTTTTTCAAGTGGAGGCAAATTTCCAAAAATTCATTTATGAATTTTTGCTACTTGAGGACTCCAAAACTACAACCACAGCACTGAGAAGGTCACAGGCTCATTAAAAAAGGCTGAAATGTGAATTATTAAATTTGCCCAGAGTGCAGAAAGAACAGCACAAATGTGCACAGTGCAACATGTAAGCCAAATCACCATCTCCAAAATTCTCACTGGATTCATTAAGATTTCCCAAAAGAAATTGAAATTCAACTGCAATTTCTTCTTTTTTTTTTTTTTTTTCTGATTATTTCCTCCCCTTTCTCACATTCCCTTGTTTGCCACAACTAGCAGAAGGACAGGCAATGTAAAGAGCTTTTTTTAAACTTGTATTTGATATAACTATTGCTATTTTCTTATTCCATTGGTAATGTTCAGAAAGTATTTTTATTTGCAGGATTTTATTAAGGTCTTAGCAAACTGGACATTTAAAAGCTCAAGAACCTGCCTCAAACCTTGAGCTCTGCTTACTTTGTCTTCTAGAAGAAAGCAAAGTCAGGCTTCCCCCACTTCCCTATAAATGTTTTTCAAAATTTCAAGTGTGATTGTTTTCCAAATACAGATTGTGCCTTTAACTTCCATCTTGTAGATAAATAAAACAAAGCAAAATCACATAAAAGTTCTAGAGGGGTAGAATAAAACCTCTCCCACTTCTGTAACAGCAGACATCTGCATTTAAAATTTTGAAATTCATGTGCCTGCTTCTGAGTTTCAGACCAAATGCAGCATCCTGTATCTTGCACCACTAAAGAACAGGACTAATTTTGTGGTCACGTTATTATTTTAACTATTGAAACTGTAAATCTGTAAAGATATTGTTTCTGAACTCATAACATTAGTTATGAGTTCAGAAAACTAAATTCAAGTGTAGCCCTAAAAAAAGTTTAGTACATTTTATTTTGGACTTTCTTTTTTGTTTTTTCCTTGTGGAGCCTACTTCAGATCAAGGAGACAAAAGACTTGATCTCTCCATGAAGATTTTTTACAGTTTTGTGAAGAATTCACAGCTTGGATGGCATTTTATTGGCATCTGTCCTGCAGCAATTTCATCACTATTTTCTGTAATTCTTGGAGAGATATGGTAAATATATCTGTTTAGCAGATTGGCTACAGTTGCCCTTTGTTTGCAATTTTTTCCTCTCTCGGGCTCCTATTTTCGACTGCAACAGGAATAGAAGAGAAATGCAGGAAGAACTATCCCTGCCTGCCAGGCTGGTTTGGGAAAGGATCTTTTGGAACCATCTCAGAAGTTTATTGATGAGTTTATTTGAGAAGTTTACTGATGTTTACCCAGTGAAACACACACACTTTCCATGGCCCAGCCCCTGAATGGCAATGAATTCTCCTCACAACTCCTTAAAGTGTCTTGGATTCTTTTAATCCATTATTCCATCCCAAAGACACTACCACTACCCCCCAATTTTTTTTTAATGCTACTTTAAGTCTTTTTGATCAATAAAGGCTTCAGTTATTTTTCCTACCCTCTCCAAATAAGAAAAAGAAAGTAGAAGAAGGTATTTCTGGAATGTCTATCTCACTTGATCCTTTTTTTTTCCTTGGAAGAACAAATGCAGCAAATGGATGAAATTCACATCACCTTTACATTAATTGTGGGGTGGGGGTTTTGTACTTTTCACTGGAATTTCCTTGCCATTGCCTCTGGAAAAAAAAATAAAATTACCTTTTCCTCAAATACATCAAGTACTGTTTCATTCCAGAGCTGGTTTAAGGTCTCTGGGGCACAAATTTTGAAATGTTCCTGTGATGTCATTTGGACTCAAGACCACAAGGTTTAGACTTTGTCCTCCCTGATGCAGCCTCTGCTACTTCTTTTCACTGTTTCCTCCATCCCTGATCTTTATTTTTGGAGCATTTTTGCTTCCTGATGTTTTTCCCTTTCTTTTTCCAGGAGCTTCACTGATGGAAGCATTTCCCAACTTTCATTCTGCTGTGGAAATCAGTCTGCTTCCCGTTGGAGTGACACCATTATCTGATGCATATAAAACATTCAGGAAGAAGTTTGGATTGGTGCATTTGCTCCAGATGCAAACAGAGGTTTTCTCTCAGTATTCTTTTGTATTCCTGCTTTAGTCACAAACTGAACAATCTCCTTAACTTGTCCTTACATGCTGTTTTTAAACACACAACGTAGTGTGTGTTTGAAATAGCCATTTCCCCTGTTGCTAAGTTAAAAATATTCAAGGTACCCAATCCTGGAGGAATGCAGAGAGCAGTAGGGTTCTCCCATTTAGCTACAAGCAAAACTGGGAAGGAACTTGAAAAATCTGTGGCCTGCTCAAAAAAAAAAAAAATGGGCAGAATTTGTACATTTGTAGTTTTCTGTATGTGTTCTAACAGTTGAAATAAATGTGGCATTTTCTCTTCTGCCACCACAAAAGTCGCTTGAAAAGGAGCTCCAAAAAAAAAAGCAAAACAAAAAACACCAGAAACCCAAACCACACTTCTAGAATTCTGTTCCAAAACACCAAAAAAACGTGTTTTTTTCTCCTTTTGTGAATAGAAAATTGAAAGATCACAGCATCCTGAAGGCTAGCACAGCAAACCAGACTAATTCTGACACCGGTCCTGTTTGCAGCTCCTTCAGCAGCTTAGGCAGCCAAATGTGGGCCCAGCCTGGAGCATGAGGAAATCCAGCCAGGCAGACAGCCACAGTCCCACACAGCAGTCCTGGAAAAAGCATTCCAGGGCTTGGCATCTGTGCTCTGGTGCTTGGGAAGCACAGCCCAGCACTGGCCACACGCGTGCTGGCTTCTGCAGCAGAGAAACAAAAGGAAAGCAGGGAACATGCCACAGCCCATGCCCTTCTTCTAGGAGAAAGAAGATCCTCTGGGAAGCCAAAAGTGAGGCTGCACATATTTTGTCTAAGCTACAGAAGGACTTTCACTTCTTGTTTACATCCAGAAGTTTTGTTCTCTGTTTCTGCTCAAACTGTTTTCACCCACGGTAGTTTACAGGGCGTTATCTCACAAAGCTTCTCGGTTATCCCAAGGCATTCACAAGGAAATTAGGGTGAAAATCCATACCTGACAACACACAGCTTGCAGACAGCATTCCAAATGCCCCATTCCCTGCCATTAAAAGGATTCTGACTTCCCCCGTGGTTTTTTTGTTGTTGTTGCTTTTTTGGTTTGGTTTGGGTTATTGTTTTGTTTTGTTTCTGGTTTTTTTTGGGTTTTTTTGTTTGTTTGTTTGTTTGTTTTTCTTAGTTTGTTTTGTTGTTTTGTTTTGGTTTGGTTTTTTGGTTTTTTTGCCTGTATATGGGCCAAAGATTATTCCATTCCATGGTGAGCTCTTGGGAAGACAGGAATTGTTGTACTTCCTGAGACTCAGACGGGTTCCAGCGTTTGGGCTGAGACTGGGTCTGAGCTCCCCCCTACCAAAGGGAAGCCTACCAGAGGTCCTGGGAAGACATCCTGGACACAAATGGACAAAAATACATCCTAACACAAGCTGCAATCCGTGATTTCTAGATTGGCTGGGATCAGAAGCTGCACAATTGTGTGGTACAGCAGGAATTCCAAGGGTTTCAGATACCCTTAGGGGGGCTGTTGCCTCCTTGGTGATCCCTCACCCACGGATAAACTGTTGGACTCACCCAGGAATGCAAAGGGGTAATCATGACTTAGAGAAAAACTGTTCTCAACTGTTTTGGGTTACAGGTGCTGGCTGTACCTGTGAGGAACACCAACAGCCAGTGATTCTGCCAAAAGCAGTGTGATCCCAGAGAAACAGAGACACCACACGCTTGTGATTTTGTGAGAACACTCCATGCAATCTGACCATCTCCTGGAGATGAACGTGTTGGTTTCATGAAGATTATTTCTAGCTCTGTTTGATTGTTTCAATAACATTCAACCATTACTTTGTCTTCACAGTGCTCTCCAGGGAACCAGCATTGGAAATTTCAAATAAATTACTGGAAAACCTGTAATTGCTAATTTTAGACAAGCTTCCTGATTTTCATAGACTTAGCTAATTAAAGCATGCCATCAGCTGCATGCCTTGGTCAATTATTCCACTGTGGGCCACACACCAGATTGTTTTTATTTTTATTAATAATGTATCATTAATATGCTATGTCATCATTATCGAGGCTGTTTCATTGAATTTATGGACTCTGAAATATTATTCTGTGTATTTGTCATTACCTGAGATCCCCAAACATTGAAAATATGACATGAAATTCCTATCACAAAACCAGGATATAATTCATCCTTAATTTTATGTGTTCTGTTGAACCCGTTATGCCACAACAAATGGAGTTCTAGTCTTGAAAAGGAGCTTTCAGAAATGACAAATAAAAAACCAAAACAAGAAGATAGATATTCACACATTTCCAAGAAAAATTCTCAACCTGCTCAATTTCCAGAGGCCTTTTTCCTCACAATGGCACTTCGAGTGGCTCTGAATTTGTTTCCTGCAAATGCAGGAATAGTGATTTTTAAAAAATGTCCTTCCTGAAGCTGAATTTATAGCCTTTTAACATTAGATGTATCCTAGGATATGAAGTGGATCTCCCACCTGAAAAAACAATGTATTTTTAATTATGTAGAAGTAGCTGGAGATTTTGAAACCTTTGCTTTAGTCTGCTAAATGTTGAAAAGTTTAATTTTTAGAATTCATTAGTGGAGAGTGCTAAGTAGAGGCTCTCAGGACCTATTATGCTAAAGAAAGTTCACTTTTCTGCTAGCAGACAGGTATGAATTATTCTGCCATTTATATTTCAAGCAAATGCTGATAAACTTCAATCAGAAATAGGTGAGGAGGAGATCTATCATTTCAATTTTAGTGCACTAAATTTTATACCAGGTTTACTCTGAAGCAGAAATGCCTGCATGTGAAGAATAATGCTAACAGCCCTAAATTTATGACAACATTGGTTACAATTCTGTGGTTTTGTAAGTGATAAATATTTGGTGGGAGGTGGTCACATGAATCCTGAAAATTGCCCCCCACCTCAGCCTTGCACCACTAACACTGACAACCTGTAAAATATAAATTTCTCTTGACTGATAAGAGATGCCTTTTAACAAGATAACACTCAAGGGCATGAGTGATCACCCCCCAAATGATTTTGCCTCTTTTATTTGAAATAGCTTTAATATTTTGACTGCTACATGCCATAACAAGTGTAAAATACTGTCTGTCCTCAAGAAATCACCAGTTCAGGATCTCCTGTCAAATGAACTGTGAACCAACAATTCTGGCAGATGTCTGGCACCTTCTTCCTGACTTCCCAAAAGTCAGCCTAGGTAGGGAAAGCCTCTGGACGTATTTGAGAGCTATAAATTAATTTTACATGTGTCTATAAAAGCAAAATGTGTAAACAGAGCATGCCAGCACAAGACACCAGTGTAAGCTGAGTGTGAGTGACAACTGTGGGGTACAAAACCACATTCTGATAATTTTCACAGAGGTTTTTATGGTAACAGCTGGATTTGGCAGCCAGGTTGGAGTATTGGCACTTAAAGTTTACAATAATCAAGTTTCTAGAAGTGTCAGTTGTGGTGAAGGTGATACCCATATAACCTGCCTTTCCAGCCTTATAGTCACTAACAATATACAGGAAAATCCTCATATCCAAAGCTCCCTATAGGATGAGTTAATATTTCATTGCCTTAACAAATCCAATGTTAAAAGACTATAAATTCAGCTTGAGGAAGGACATTAAAAAATAAAAAACAACCACTATTCCTACCTTTGCAGAAAACAAATTCAGAATTTACAGAACTTCCTGGAGTTTATTTCAATTCACATTTCTCTGCTTCAGCCTACTACAGCATTAGTGCACAAAACTTGCACATTCAACATCCAATTATGTGCAGAGGGGATAAAGTCATGTACACAAACACCACCACTGCCCACCTGTTTTGGTCATTTATTTTCTTCATGTTGGTCATAAACAAGGCACTGTTTCTTCAGATTTCTGCAGCAAGGTCAGCTCCCATGAAGAAAGTGAGACTCAGCCTGTGGTTTATTGGAGAATTCCAGTGTAGGCTTCACTTTTTGCTGCTTTCAGGTTTTGAATAATTATTCCAGCATTTTCTGGGTATAAAGAAAGAAAATGACAATGAATTATTATTTGTTTTTAACAGACGAAACAGAGTATTTTCAATACTATTAATTTACATACGTATATATATATATATAATTGAAGCATGTTATATATATATATATATATATATATATAACATGCTTCAATTCTGGGCTTGCTTACTTTACAAATTCCAGGTTTATTAATTCAATCTGGAATATTTTATCAAAAGGAATATGCATTTACAGAACTGTTGGTGATAGAATTTGTTGCTTGTGAGATAACAGAAGGAATGGGTAGTGCTGTGTCATGCAGTTTGATACGTTTGCTATAGCATGTCTCAACTAGGCAGATTAAATTACATTTTTTTGGGGGGATTGATTTTTATCACAGGGGTTTAAGTTTTTAAAGACACAGTATTGCATTATTTTATCTTCAAGAGAACACAGGTAAGTAAACCAATAAATACTGAAATAAATTGTAGGTTTATGGTAAACTCTTTTCAGCTGCAAATTGAGAGCTCTACCAGTCCTTATCACTGTGCTGTGTAAGTAATCGAATGCCAGAAGCAAGTTGCTCACAAAGACAGGCTAAATGCCATGAATAATTTGTTTATTTGCTTCTGACAAAATGATTTCCCTGCTTCCACATCCTGTATTGTATCAAATACAGGTTATGTGACCCTGCTTTGTGAGAATCTTGCAGTTACCCCTCTTGGGATGATGAAGAGACTCCCTTTTGCTGGCCTGTGGAACTAACCCTCACAGATGAGGACGTGTAAAATCTTTATATATCTCTGCCTTCTACTTTTTCCTCTTCTGGAAAGTATCTGCAAAGCATCTTTTTTCCCCGCCTCATGCATATAGCTCTAGAATTTTAAGTAGCTTTCATAAAGTGCACCATGAATCCACCTGATCCTTACCAGCATCTCTTCTCTGCAGCCCCTGACAGACAATTCCCTCCTCTCTTATATTGATCATAATATTTTGTGATCAAGAAATTAATTGTTCCTCCCATGAAAGAAGAAAACAGCCCCAATGCATGAACAAAACCCCTAGATGTCAGTACCATGACACAAAAAAAGAGTAGCAGCTGCAAATAGCGACAGAATTGTTTTAAAGTAAAGATGGTCTTGAATGATACTCAAGGAACTTGACAAAGAGATTTCAATCTATGGTTTATGGAGAAAAACAAAATATTTTTCTTCATACTCACTTGTGTTTTCCTCTAGATTGTGTGCCAGTGGAAGTCAGTGGAGAACATGGCTTGCTTTTAGCTGCTGCTCTGGAAAGCTCGAGCATGGAAGTCTTATTTTGTGCAAAGAACCTTCTGGGCTAAGTAAGAATACCCACATTTTATGTCAGGTTTGGGTGTTTTAGTTCTCCTGGGCCAAGTCCTTCTGAAAAATATTCACATTACATATATAAAACCATATTTGTCCGCTTGCGCACCTATAAAAATACAAATATCTTTTCCTAAACAAAGGAAGACATCTAAGAGAACAAAAATATTCCTTTTCTTTGTGTTTGCATGTTGGGATAAAACCTATCTTAATCCCAAAGTCTAGTTTTCTAAATTGTGGGGGAAATCAATATATATAATAGATAAATAAATACACAGGTATGAAATCTATGTGAATATCTATGTATGAAACAAATATATAACAGCAGAGATCTGTTTTTCTCTGCGTGCACGACACATATGCAATCTGTGAAATGTTCTACCGTGGGCTGAAGGGGAAAGGGGTGTAACCAGCATTTCCTCTTCAGTCTGAAAATTTACAGGACTGCAGCAGGACATCTGTATGGAATTAGCATGGCTTCTGCCCCTCAAAAATTGAGATTCATGTGTCTGCAAACTGAGACTTCGTAATCTCGAGTCCCAATTTGTTTTACCTAATAAAAACATCAGTACTGATTGCACCTTAGGGTGTAATATTCAGAAAGACTGAAATTAAGTTTTAAGGAAGTAAAAATAAAAGCAGGCAGTTTCAAGTTGTTTTAAAGTCTTTGAATCTTTAGATCTCTTTAGATGTGTGCAAGGGGTTGTGGGCAGCAGCCTATACACCAAACCCTATCCCTATATTTGCAGGCAATATTTGGGAGCTGAATTTGGGAGCTTCAAATGTACTCCAAAAATCCTTCTTTCTGGAAAGCCACGTGACAAACATCTCTGCCAGTTTTCTTATGGAATTTGCACTGGTGCATGACCTATTATCTTTTCCTTAATATAGTTTATAGGAAGGGCACGCTGTAGATAACATTTCATAATTGCAACATGCTGGCCTAGAGCTGCTGAAATACATTAATGCAAACTTTGAATTGTTCTTAGTGTATGTAGTTCCATCACAGATGTATTAAACATTCCATAATGATATTATAACATATTGTACACGAGAATTTTATACAAGATATGGAATAGATTTTATTTCTCTGCTTGAACAGTGAGATGGGACCAACTATGTGGTCCCTTGCCTGAACCATTCTGGGATTCCATGAACTCAGCATTTGCACAGCTCTTACTGTCCTTGTTTAGGGTAAATTTGGGAGAAAACCTCCAAAAAGCAAACCCACATGGCCCCTCCCTCCAACTGGTTCGGAAAAGGTTCCTTGGAGAGAATTTCCTGTCACAGACATATTTTATGGAAAATCCTTCTGTTAGGATCTTTTCTCCTGAGAAGCTGAGAGGCCTCAGAAACGAAATGTAAACAATGATTATCTGCTGCTGTGGAATGCAATAGGTGCATCTGTGACTGGTCTCATGTGGTTGTTTTTAATTAATGGCCAATTACAGTCCTCCTGTCTCAGACTCTGGTCAGTCACAAGATTTTATTTTCATTCCATTCCCTTTTTGCTAGCCTCCTGATGAAACCCTTTTCTTCCATTCTTTTAGTATAGCTTCAATATATCATTTTAATATAACATATGTCATAAAATAACAAATCAGCCTTCTGAAACTCGGAGTCAAAATTTCCATCTCTTCCCTCATCCTGGGAGCCCTGCAAACACCACCACAAAGTCCCCACATGTCTCGATGGGATTAATGTGCACTGTGCACCAGTATCCACCAAAGCTTTATATTCTTGTGGTTCCCAGGTGCCAGCCCAACAAATCCACACAGACCAGAAAACATGATTTTCCCCAGACTCTACCTGGCCAGAGGCAGGGTCCCTCTAAGCCTGGTTATCCTTCTTTCCTTGGACATACATCTTGGAGGTTCCTCCGTGTCATCATCATCATCACACCTGGCAGTTCCTTCATTTTGAGGACAGATTTCAGCCCTTAAAGTAGGATTTGCTTGGTGGTAGTTAAAATGTCTAAATTAGGAACATTTCACTTCTGGTTGCTATCACTTAAAAAAAAAAAGGAAAAATCAGTAGAGTGGTCCACCCTACTTCTCCTATGCTAAAAAATAAATCCCAAATTATAATGAGGTCTTACAGGCAGAACACATAAATCACTTCTGGAATGATGTGCTAAAATATCTTGCCTTGTTTACATTTTCATTTGTGTCACAAAGGTAAAGATTCAGACATTCCAAGCTGGGTAATCCTTTTGTAGCTGAAGCTTTGCATGGAGAGATCTTTTGTTTAATTGCATGGAGCAGTCCCCTCATGACATCTTTCAACACTTTTTTTTTCTTTTTTCAATTTATCTTGTGTCTTAAGTACCTCTCTCTTCTGTTTTTTAAGCCCCACTTAATGTTTTGTTCCTTTTCAATATGCCCCAGGCAACATATACATTTTTTTTCCTTCTACAGTGAAAGCATCGCTTTGAAACACTACTAACATATTTTTGAATTTTTTAAGTTATAAAACCGAAACTGTGGAATAATTTATCTATTTGTTGCATATGTAAGGGACTTTATGTTGAATAATATATTCACTTATATAGATATGTAAGACAATTAATAAAAAAAATGTGAATCAAAATTGCTTCTTAAATGGCTGTAATACCCTTCATATGCATCGAAGTTTTACAAATAAGCAGAGAGGGGAGATCATAACTCTTTACTCATTTCTTTTTTACTGAGAATAAACTTAGAGTGGGAGTAAATTAGTTTTAGCTCTTCTTTCTTACTAGTTTTTATTTTTCATTTGCTGAATTATGGGCATATACCAAATCAGTGCCTATATTTAAAGGGTGGGAGAAAAGGAAGTTAGACCAACTAATCTCATTTCCTGACCTGAAATAATGCTAAAAATTGAAATAATTCAAGTTTGTATGTGAAAACAAGAACATGAAAGCTAATCAAAAGATACTCATCCAAAGCAAGGAAGGCACAGTCAGAGAATGAAGCAGACAGGCTGAATAATAAAAAAAAATTAAAAAGATGTTGATTACCTAATCTCAGCAATGCTTTTGAAACAGTCTCAAATTGCATCTTCTAAGTAAGAAAAAAATCACAGTCTAGAGTAAAGTATTTCATTTTATATTATCTATTCTATTTCCAGATTAATGATGATCTGGAGATAGCACAATTACATTGGAGTTCAGGATTAGAAGTCAAAATGATTGGTCAGATATAAGGTCAGAAATACTATACAAATAGTGAAAAGAAAAGAAAGCACAGGTAAAAATCAGCCAAATAAGCAAAAAGAGGATGCAGCTCAATCCTTCTTTGTGGTGAAACCACTGTAATCTACAGCAGATCACCTACAGCTGTACAGAATTCCTGTGCTCGAGGTACAGGTTAAATGGTCAAATTTATTTTTGCTTTAGAGCAGAGAGGTTTAATCAAATGAGTTCCCAAGGTCTTTTCCAAAAATACTTTTAAAATAGATCTATGGTGAAGATACCGGAGATATCAAAAAATATTAACAAATTATATTTAACAAATATTTAACAAATGAAGGTTGGGCACTCACTGAACACGTGTGAATTCAGTCCAGTGGGGAAAAGGGAACAGCTGAAAAGAAATTTTTAGTCCTGACATTGTCTTGTCACTTGTACTTTCAATACCTGTACTGGGTCTAGACATCCACCACTGGGTGCTCTTGGTGATTCAAGTAATGAAGGGCTGAGAATGCTTTTACTTGTCAAATCAATGTGGCCATTGAGAAACATAATTTTCAGCACTGTAAGAAATTATTTACACCCACTGAGTCTAGTTTAGTTAGATCCTACATCAGCAAAGTGATGGTCTATGTTTTTACTCTGTTCCTAAGTGTCAAAATAATGTGACTGGCTTAACTTAAATTTATCTCTCACCCTTGTTTGGGAAGAAATTGAATCAGTTGAGAAAAGTTCAGATCAAAAAGTAATCTCATAAATCATTATGAGCTTTCCTCTGGAAATTTTTTATTTATGCAGCTGTACACTTGTATGCTTCCTGAATATTCATTATATATAAAATTTGAACAATTGTTATTGGAATTGGCCAGACTTGAAGTGGAAGTTCAAGCAGAGCAAAAGAGGCATCACTCATCCTTCTGCATCAGCTACATGATGCCAATATATCATGGCATCCTCTGTGAAAGAAGCTTTGTTATTTTATAACACTCAGGGAATAGAATTTGAATCAGCAGATCCAAAGGTGTCCTAGGTTGGTAAGAAGTGAGATTTTTGGGATGCTGTGGCCAGACCAATCAGTGCTCAGATTTGAATACTGGCACCTGGTGTGGCCGCTGAGGACATGGATACGCCTCTGAGAACTCAAGGGGGCAAAAAGCAGAGAACTCCCAGGGGAACTCTCGCTTGGTTCTGCTGGTGAAAGATGTCAGACCTCCCCTGCCCAGCTGCAGGATGGAAGGGTGGAGGGACCCTGAGAGGCATCGGGGCCTCTCTGGCTGCTCAGAGTGACCCTGAGGTAAGTTGGAAAGTCTCTTTTCTCAGCCCGGTGATTGAAGAAGGAGTCAGAGCTCTTCATTTCTCAATCTCAAGGTTGTTTATTGTATCTTATTTATAAAATTCTGTCTCCTGTCCTGCCAAGGTCTGCTCAACAGGACAGTCCAAGACGCTCTGCCTGCCCTCGGGGCTGTGTTATGTCTTTATATTAAAAACCACGTGTACAATATTTACAATTACTTTCCAATACCTATCACCTATGTTAGACAGTGAGCTTCTACTCTAAAGCAATCTAAAAGTGCCAACACCACAGCAGCAGATGGAGGCCAAGAAGAAGAAGGAGAAAGGCTGGACACGCTCAGATCTCTCTATCTTGCCCCCCGAACCCCCATTCTAGAAACCCCAAAATTTACTTTTTCACCTTGTGATAACTTCACTAATATTCTCCCTAAACTGTTGTGGCTTGCTGATCTTCATATAAGGTTGGTAATTTGCTCCACAGGTCATAATCAAAACCAGAGGTGTTTTGGGCTCTGTGCCAGGGCTTCTGAGCCCCCTGGTAGGGGTCTTGGCCATCCTGGACAGCCAGAGGGATGTCCTGGGTTCCTACAGCAGCCCCCCAACTGCCCCCCGGGAGAGAGAGAGGGAGAGAGCCTGTGGTTGCGTTTGTGCCATCTTGAAATTTGATATCATGTGCTGGCAGCACAGGGAGGCTGTGGCGAGAAGGTCCCCAGCCACATGGGCTGGCAGAGCTCGAGATTTTAAATGTTTTCTTGGAAAACTTTACAAAACACTAGTCCTCCTTGATTTGAATGAGAAGAGAGACAGACATGAAATAGAAGGAAATGGGCAAGCGCGGTGGAAGTAAAAGCAAGTGAAGGATGTCAGAAGAAGATGAGGAAGAATTCTAGGTGGGAGGAGATGATGGAGTGGCCTTTGGCTGGACTTTTTTTTTGCATAGCCATGGACTGAACCAATTTTTCCTGTAACACAGAGACTGCATTTAAGGGATGCAATGGCTTGAGCGAAGAGAGTGACCTGCCTCAGTGATGGCCAGTGCAGGAGTGAAGTGAACAGAGAAAGCTGAGGAGGCTGTGTTGGTGCCCTCTCTCTTCAGGGAAGAAGATCTCTGTTCTCAAGACCCTTGGCCCTAGGGGAGGTGAGAATGGGGAGACTGTTGTCCCAAAAATGAGAAACTGTTGTTTTTTGGTACTTGGCAAAGCATCCTTAAAAGGAGCCCTATAAGCAGTCTTGGTCCATGGATGGTGGTGAGAGCACTGTACATGGAACAAGGATGTCAGGATGGTAAAAGTTCTCCAGGCAGTGCCATGTGTGACTTGGAAACACAAGAGGTTTCAACTGTGTTTCCTGAGGAGCCTGTGGTACAAGAGAGGCTGCTGTCTCCCTTCATGAACTGAGAGTTGATTATCTGAGGGGTGGTAACTGGATTGTGAATCAAAGATTATATTTCGTGTGGTGGTGGAAATTGGGGGGAGGAGGAGGAGGAATGCTTTTGGAACTTTTTCATTCTGAGTTCTGTGTGTTCCTTTTTTCATACTGTAAATTAATAAAGTTCTTTCCTTTATTCCGAAGCAGGAGCCTGCTTTGCTCTATTTTTGGTCACATTCTCACAGCAGCCATTGGGGAGAACACATTTTCATGGGCACGCTGGCATTCCGGAAGAATCGAACCATAACAAAATGCTTTCCAAAAGCTGTGGGAGACAGAAACAGGGCTGGGATGCCTTGGGAGAACACCCTTGTTTAATTCAGGGCGAAGAAGTGAGGCACTTTCCTAGGGCTCCCTGCACCTCCACGGAATTCCGCCAACTGTCACTCACCCTCCAGTTCTGGCAAGTTCTACATGCCGAGCTTCCCCATTGGCTCGCCGCAGAAGGCCACTCCCTCCCTTGTCTCTGATTGGTCCAGCCTGTATCACTCCACTCCGGCTCCTCCCCCGGGCCCTCTCCCTGTTGGATTGTGGGAATCCACAAAATCAGAGGGTTTTGGGAAAGCTGCAAAAAGCAGGCTTCACAGACAGTGGACTGTGGTTGGAGCTAAGCAGCAGCCATGAGATAGGTCAGCAGAAAAATTATTTAAAAAGTGGAAAAGCAAGGGCAAATAGAACAATGGTCTGTGTATTAACACTTGTCTAGAAAAACTCCCTAAGCTACAGAAAAGTTTATCTAGCAAGATGTTAGGAAGGTTGAAGCTTAATAATGGAGCTCTGTGCATTGTGTTTTAAGGCTCACAAGCAGGTATTGTATTTGAAATAAACAAGCATTGTTTAACCAAAGGTACATGTGCTTATAGTGGTTGTATGGAACTACTGTCAATGTGCTTTTGCTTTGTGTGATTGGTCAAAAAACTTATAAAGTAAGTTGTGACATTAAGTTCTTGGTGTGCTGCCTGGGATGTGAGCTGGTGGCATCTTCCCATTGTCATAACCATGTAATGATAGTGATGCTGGAAAATAAAACAGCTCAAGGCATGTTCCACAGCAACTTCATCCCGTTTGTGATTTCTACAGAGACCCCGGCCAGCAATAAAGGGGAGCAACCCGCAGCAGGTATACAATATTTTTCCTAAAAAAATCTAATTTCATCCCACAAGTACTTACAGTCTTGGGTTCTGCTCTTTCAAACACAGAGCTGTGTTCCTGCCTTATCCACGCAACTCTTAGTTGTAGTACTCATTTGATTTATCAAGTTGTGCTTTTTGTTCTATGTGTTTTCTTCCATGTTTTTAAGAGAGCTGCTGCTAGCTAAAGAACCCAAGCCTTATGGCAGTGATTTTTCTGTCCTTCACCACAGCAATGGCTTTTCTGGGCAGCTATTGCAAATTTAACATGCGTAGTTCTAAGATGAATGATCTGAACATAATCATCATTTTAAATCATGTCTGGTCTGTGTCTTTTACTCATAGAGTATTTATGATGCCCATTCTAACAAAGCTTTCTTGGGAAGCATTAACTTCTATTCATATTTACAAAGACCAGACTTATCAAAAGTAAGACACCTCGCTCAGTCTTGCCCAGCGAATGTTTTATAATTTTGTGTGCTAGCACCTTCTTGAGTGCAAGAAGGTCTCTTGAGTCTTACAACCACTTTACAAATCGCTGGTAGCTGCTGACTTTGCTTGTGATACTCTACACAGTATTTCCAGTTTGAAATTATGTCTCTCTTGGCTTTAAATTTTAACTTTCCTATGCTCTAATTTCTAGCCCAGCCTTGCTGTGTAATTGTCAAACTTTTTTGGGATGTTGGTTATTTGTTTCATTGTTTGGGTTTTTTCCCCTTCAAGATTTTTTAGTGTTGTCTTTTTCCAGATGTGCTGTGTTTAACTTCTGAATCCCTTCTATATCACTGTGTTTCCTGATATCCTGAGCTTATCTCAAATCAGTTCTTTCCTTTTGATTCCTTGTGTCCTATCTATTTATTCCTTGTGTTTTCTGGAGATAGTTATTCACACGGAGTGGCATGGAATCCTTCTCTTTCCCTGACAGAGCTGCACTTCATTCATTACAGGTTTAACAGCTTCTGTTTGAAAGAAATTCCAAATCTCACCCACAATCAGGAGGTTGCTGAACTCTCCTACCCAGTTGTCTTCATAAATACTTTTAGTTTCTGAAGGTCTTTAAAGACTGAGGTTCTCTCACGCAAAATTGTTTCTGCTAAATTTACAAATTTAAACAAAAACAGCTGCTGCTCTGTCAGAACATGGGTCAGTAAATGGAGCTTCTATCAGAGCCACTGGTGGTCTGTCAGGACCATCAAAGCAGGGCAGTAAATGGAAAAAGAGAATGGCTCCATGACCTCTTGGCTGCTTGGGTTTTATTTCAGAGATAACAAAGTCTGGCTCCTGCTTCTCAACCCTAGATGATAATATGCACGTGGCACTAAATGAAGCTGTGACATGGTCCAGTTTTGTTGCAAAAGACAAAACCCCTGAAGTTTCCAGGTTGCCACCGTATAACCATGGGCTGTAGAGCATAAGGTGTTCACCCCTGGAGGCGCAGCTCAAAGGGATAAAAATCTCAGCCGACCAAAGCAGATTGTGCCCTGTTATCGCAATGACAAGCACCCAGCACTTGGGGACTGTCAGCAGGGCCACATTTCTGTTCTCTCTTCTTTTATTTGTTCCTCTCCGATGGCTAACTATTCGGCACATCTAGCTAAAAGCATGCTCTCGGCCTTAAAAAGCAAGCAGGAAATTTCCTAAGCCAGAGGCTTTTTTTGGGAATGGTTATGTAGGGAGAAACAGCAAGCAGAGAACAAGTAGAAATTTTGCTTGTTCCTGAGGGGAACTGCTCCTGAAGGGAAGCGCCAACTCTTCCAGCACCACACATCCCTGTTCTTGATGGCAGAAGCACCGTAAGACACTCGATGCTGAGGTGAAAGGAACGGGGAAGGAGCTCTCGGAGGAGCCCAGCGCTCCTGTGGCAGACCCAGCTGGCGGGGCAGGTGTGGGTGTCCGGCTCCCTCCCCTCCGGGCTCATCCTTGCGATCCGTGTGCTGTCCCAGGGAGGGCTTTTGCGTCCATCCCACGGCGCAATTCCCGGAGGTTGGGGAGAACGGAAAGAATTCGCAGAACCCGCTTTGGGACCGGCCCCACCTGCAGCGCTGGCTCTCCGAGAGCCCCGTTCCCTCCAGCAGCCGCCACCCCTCACACCCTCCTCTCCCCGTCCCTCCTGCCATCCCCTCTTCCCGGCCCCGTCCCTCCCTTCCTCTCCCCCTCCCCAGCCCCTCACCGGCACCGGCTCCTCCTCCAGCTCCTTTCGCTGTAAATCCGCCCCTGGCGCTGGGCAGGGGCTTTTCGCTCCCCTATTTCTCTGCCCCAGCACGTTTATTTAGCCGCGGTTAATTAGCGTCTGGTTCTTTTTTCTTCTTCTTCTTTTTTTTTTAATGGAAAATTCAGCGCGGTTCCCTTAGATTTCCTGTTGCGGAGGAGTGGGCGAGGAGGGGGAGAAAAAATCCAACTCTGCTTTTATTCACCTCTTTCCCCCCCCCCCCCCCCTCCGCAAAGGGCTGGCTGCGAACAAAGTGGAGCCCGGGCTTTGATGGCACCGGCCCGGCGGGCTGGGAAGGACACACGGCGCATTTCCCGCGGCTGAAGTTTCTCCCCGCCCGGGGGCCGCCCCGTGCCCGCTGAGGGCGGTGCGGGACCCGCGCTCCCGCCCGGGGCTGCCGGCCCGCTTCCCGCTGGAGTAGCCGCAGCATGGGCAGGCGGCGGCGGCTCTGGGCACAGCGCTGGTGCTTCTTATCGCTGTGCCTGGGCTGCCTGGTGGTGTGTGCGCAGGGAGAGGCCGGGAGACAGCAGCGACAGCCGCAGCAGCAGCAGCATCGGCCGGCGCTCCGCGCTCCCTCAGGAGCGGGCGGCCCCTTGGCCGCCACCGCCGCGCACCGGGAGGACGGGGCCGGGGGCGCCGCCGGTCGGGTCCGCCGGCGAGGACAGCACGACGGGCTCCGAGGGTAGGGACAAGGCTGAAACCCCCTTCCCCGCCTGCCTGCTTGCTCCTCAGGGCATGTCCCGAGCCAGAGCCCCTTGACGGTGGTCTCCGTGTGTGCCCCCGGTGCCGCTCTCCCTCACGCCTTCCTGAGGCTGAGGACTCGCGGTTCGCTAAGCTGGGAGTTTCGTGCTTGCCTGTGGAATCTGGCTTGCTAATTAGTGCGATTTAATTAAAAGCAGACCTTGTGGGGGACCTACTTTACAGCTAATGAATTGACCTCATTGGGTTCCTTGGTGCAGCATCTTGCGATACTGAGATACTTTGACGCTCACTGTTTTAGGGAGGTTTCTACAAAGAAATGACGCAGAGTCGGTTTGGTTTTCTTCTTCTGATGTTTCAGGGACTTCTTGGTATTTTGAGTTAGTTCATCCTCATGTGCGGGGCATCCCTTCTGTCTAGTGTCGGATGACAGCAAGAAGCTCGTTTTTATGGCAATGCTTCTCAGACTTTGAATGAAAGCAGAATCAAACTCATCCCTTCCACATCCTCAGTTGTTGCCAGAAGGATGAATGTGGCCCACCCTTGCCTCGTCTACCTCTCCTCTTTTGTACTAATCAGTCGAACTAACCCAAAATAAAATCTCTTGGAGGAAGATTTCCCCTTTGGGGAGGATATTTCTGTAGACAACTTCGCTATGCAGTTTTTGTTTGTTTTATGCAGCTGGATTCTTCCCGTGTGTGTATGTAAAACATTAAATTCTCTTTGGAATGCTTCCTATTTTCCTGTACGCATTTATTGATTTGTCTGTGTTGCAGGCCAAATGTGTGTGGTTCTAGATTTCGCTCCTACTGTTGCCCTGGGTGGAGGACCCTTGCTGGAGGGAATCAGTGCATTGTTCGTAAGTGTCTGGCTGCTTCTACTGCTCAAGGCTTAACAAGGAAAGTAAATGTTCTTCTACGAGTCACATTTGTCCTTCAGCACAAGAAAAGCTACTTCCAGTTCTGTGTTTCACGTTATTTTCAGGAAAAAATATATTTTTTTAGAAAAAATAAGCAAACCAAGATGGAATTGCAGATTCACATTCCTTGTAACTGAATGTGGGCTGTGTGTTGATAAGAGATATGTCTCCACCTAGGTTTTAAAAAAACCCTTGACAACTCAGGAAAAAAATCCAAAACTTTGTCAAATCAAATACTGAACTGTAGTAACAGAGGGAAAAAAAGAGCCAAAAGGTTTTGATATAGGCAAATCAGATCTTGAAGTTCTCTGAAACTTGGAATTATAATCGACTGGAAAGCTTCTGTACATCTGGGATGCTTACTGTCTTGGCTGTTATTTTTAGTTGTGTTTTGATGGCTGTCAGGCATGTAGACTGACTACTGGCTGGTCATGGTAGGTACTGTGCTGACAGATGTGATTTTTGACATACATGGCACAAAAAAAAAGAAAAAAGTTGTGTGTGAGGGGAATGTGCTCAGTACTCTGGTGGGATGATGTCTTTGTGGATGCTTACCATGAAATAGAAAATGAAGTTGAGCTTCCTCTGTGTTAGGTAACAGCTGATAGTAGACAATGCATTCTTCAGACCTTAAATTTTTAATCTGTTGCCATTTAATTTAGCCTGTCACTGTCTGTTTTGTTAATAAATATGCTCAATTTCAGAGTGGAGGTCTTTGTCATTCTCCATCTGATTAACTGCAGGCGTGCAGGACAAAACTGGGCAAGGGAAGGGTCATAAGCCAAGGTCTGCCAAACTCTTGGCCTTTGGTGGCCTTTTTTTATGATTCCAGGCCTCCCTCATCTGTTCACATCTACTTGGTTAAACTTGGCTGGCTAATACTGGTGATAACTGTGCCAATATAACACTTATTTTCACCTCAAGCTGACCAAGAATTTCCCAGCAAAGGATTGTGGTGCCATTCAGAGGAAGGTCCTTTTATCAGTGTTGCTGTGGAATAAAAGGAGTTCCTCAGAATGTTCTTTTCACGTTTATCAACTCTTTCAATACTGACTACTTTAATGTAAAGTAGAGATTTTAATAAGGATTTGGGCTGCCTATTATGCTGTTGATAGGCTTTTCAGATTCAGCTGTGTGTCTGGCTCAAATGTGTTTAGGGGCTTTCAACAATCCTTACAAGATATCCTTCAAATTGTGTCTCTCAATGCCTCTTAAAGGCCTTGCTCTCAGGTCTGCCCACATCCAGAATAACCTGATTTATTTTTAATTAATGTGCACAAGGGACATCTTTTAGCTACTGCACTACAATTGCAGTAAGCAATTGAAAAGAAAATTGCACTTTATGACATGTTTATAGGGGGAATGATTTTGGCAGACCAGTATTGTCTGTGACACTTCTCTGTTTCTGCCTTTGGTGAAGGTTTAAGTGTGCAGGTTTCTATGCTGACATTTAATGTCTGTGGAGATGACATTCCCTTTAGCTAGAGTTTTTCACCTAGAGAAAGCCTCCTGCACAGGATGCTGGACAAGGTATCAAACTCCTTATAGGAGATGTGCTGATCATAATTGATGCATATTGTAACTGGTGATTTTAAAGTGGTGTTTCAAGGAGCAGAAATCTATGAGCCAGTGCTAGGTGAGAAGGAAACCATTCTGACCTGACAGTGTTTCAAGCTGGTGATGTGGTGGTGGTTGGTGGTGGTTCTGTGGCACATTTATGATTAAAAGCGATTTTTTATCTAAAAACCAAGGTTTTTAGACCTTGGTCTAAAAGGTCTACTTGCTTTTACTCTTTTGTTATACAGAATAAACTGTTCTGATGAAAGCATATTTAGGCTATGCCTTAAGGTCTAGGGCTTTCGGTTGGTAAAAAAATTACTCCTTAACGGATAATAAATTAATAAATGGACTAAATGTAAACGTTGCTTTATCAAGAGATTGACCTTGTGGTGTATAAAGATGGACTGAATAGGAATATTAAAAAACAACCCCATTTCCTATGCTTGTCAAGTGCTCTAAATCCAAGTCCTGGCTCATGGAATAATATTTTAAGTCAGTCCATGGCACGTCTCTAATTCCAGCTAAACAGAAAAATCCCACAAGCTCTTTGACTTCTCATGCCTTCACATTTGGGACATTATTGTAGCAGAATTTAATGATAAATGTAGACAATGCATTTTGCATCTTTTTGATGCCCAAGGAGTGGCATGTGATCTTCTCAAGGTATTTGTTTCGTTGCAGTCCTTCAGTGGAGATGTGCTGCCAGATTATTTGGTTCTCACAAAACTCTAGGCCTATTTACAAAGAAATTGTGATTTTTAGGGTTTTTTTGGTGGTGCTGTTTGTTTTGTTTTTGAGGATATTTTCCTATACAAGCTGTCTGTTGCACAATATATGTCTTTTTGAAATCCTCTGTTGTGCTGTAGCAACTCTGACTGCTTCAGGCTGTCTTTTGATTATTTTGCTACTCGAGCAGATGGATTTCATGTATTAATTTGGGTATGCTTTAGAATAATTTAGACTTTTAGCTCCTTTTTTTTTGTGGCTCTGTCAGTCCTTTCTTCACTGGAGCTGTGCTGGATGGTGAGTGAGAAGGGAAGGCAGGAACTTTGGATCATCATGGGGATGGCACAAGGTCAGGCATGGGACACACAGATGTGGGGTGGACAGGCTTTCCTGGAGTTTTTATTGTTAGTTTTTAAATAAAAGTGTGGGAGCTACCTGAGTACAGGAAACTGCATTTAGGGAAACACCACAAAATTGCAAAGTCCAGCATTTGCACAGTGAATTCCCACAAAACTTCTTTGGGCAAAGGATGGATAATCTTGGGGATAGGAAAAAAAAAGACCTTAAAATGCTTTTAAAATGGTGATTATAAGAGTGAAGCCCATAGCATAAACTGGCATTGTTTATATTCCTTCAAATCATGGGCTCTTGGTAATGTTTTCTCACAGGTCTTGTGGTCTAAAAGATGTGTTTTTAATGGTTTTACATTGCTTGCATAATTGGCTGATACTTCTAACTTCAAAAGAATTGATTACCTGGTTTCAGTGGTCAGATCAGTGCTTGAATATGGCTGATTTAATTCTGATTTATCTTCAAATTAGTCAAGAGATACTAATTATGCCAAAATTTAGTTCACTTTATTTACTTTTGTATGTGTAATAGCTGTTCCAATGAAGTGAGTTTTCAAGAGTTGGGGATTTTTTTGGTTTTTTTAAGCCTCAGGTTTCTGTTAATCCCTGTCACCCTCTTTCTGTGTTCTTCCTCAGCAATTTGCAGAAATAGCTGTGGTGATGGATTTTGTTCCCGTCCCAACATGTGCACTTGTGCCAGTGGGCAGATATCACCCACATGTGGATCAAGACCTGGTAAGGACTTAACTGTGTTTTCATTAGAGATTTCATGGAAAGTCATTCTCTTCAAGTTTCAGTGACAAAAATGCCAACTTCCTCAAAAATAAGTTCTCATTACTGCATACGCAAATGTAAATTATGGTTAGGTAAGACACCTCAAGTTTGTTATTCACACGTGCCTGTTTATTCTGTGTGACAAATCTAAATAAAATATGCTTAAAGAGAGAAGGAAGTTCACAGATGAGTGTGTGTGGTGTTGACATTTTCATTCAGTCCATTTTGGTAAGACATCGAGATTGTACAGTTTCCAATGCAGCTAAAAGTCCTGAGTTGCAACATATTCATGGAAAACTCTAGAAAACCTCTCCGTGAGTATACACCTAAAATATGCAGCATAGGTGGTACAAAGCCCATCATTCAGATCCCATTTCACAGGCTGTGAAAGGCCATTCCTTTGTGGTGTTTTGGGCTGATTTTGGGTGTCTCTCAGCAGCGCAGCAGTGCGGCATCAGCTGCAGGAACGGCGGGACGTGCGTGGCTGAGCGGTGCCAGTGCCAGAAGGGCTTCTCTGGTGCCCACTGTGAGCAGCGTAAGTCACAGACAGTTTGCTTCACGTGCAGTGAAACCCCCTGGCAGAAATGCTCGTTCAGCTGGCAGTCATTTCCTGCATGAAGTGCTTTTGTGTTCTCTGAAATTCAAGTTACATGTTGGAATCACTGAGCAATTTCGGGAAACACTCGGGGAGCAGCGTCACTGAGCATCCCCCTCTTCATACCAGATGTTCACTAGTTTTTCGTTCCCTTTTAACAAAGTTTTCTCTGCCTCAGAACAATAGTCTCACTGCTGGGTTGAAGAACGTTCTTCTGTTTTCTACTTTGTCTGAGGAAAAAAGGGATTAAATATGGTTCAATCCTCAGCAACCCTTTTTGGGTTGGCAGACAAGCTAGAAAGTGAATTATTTGCCCAGCTTTACCTATAACAGCGCAGTGTTTACAAGCTGCAGCAATTTAGCAAACAATAAAAGTCCCTGAAGGCTGCAGGGATGAAGAAAGACTCAAAAGTGTATTCTGAGGCCAGCTGACTACTAATTAGGAGATAAATTAATTGCATAAAGCAGGCTGAAAGAACTAGAGACAGACAGAGGGCAGCTCTGCAAAAACCAGATGGGCTGAATACTGTAGAAGATCATTTTTTTTGCCCTAGTAATTTTTATAAATGCTGTAAAAACAGTCTTATTCCTACTTTAACTGGATAAAACTCTCTAAAATTTTAGCAATAGTTGTAAGCCTGACCTGTGACCTCAGTGAAATTTTGTATTCAGGGTTGCTGGTCCCTTCCTGCTTTTGTTAAAATGTATTAAAATATATTGTTTATATATTCAACACCTGAATGCTCTCAGACAAGGCAAATTTCCAGTGAATAAATGAAAAGATGATTGAATTTTCAAGTGGTGACCCTGAAGCAATCCAGAAAATCTGAACAAACCCTAGAGATTGGTTTCACTGTATCGTGTAGTTAAAATTTCAAGCAGGATTATGAATATGTGTCTTCTAGACAGTCTTAAAAAAGTAAATATATTTTTATTTCTATTTGGAAAAAATTAATTGTATATAATCAAGTTAATTGTCTTGCTGAAGTGTCGTCCATTAATTGAGTAATGTAACACATGCAACAAAATATCTTCATTTTATGTGAGCGTTCTCAGGAAAAGGTAATTCTGTTTGGTGGTTCTTGGTAAGAAGTAAGGCTTTATCACATTTCCACACAACAGAATATTTTATGCTCTCCACTCTGATGCAGGAGTCATGTGTACCTTTTTTCAGTTTGAAATTATTACCTTCTCTAGGTTTCTGAGGTTCTTTTGCCCTGGATGCTCAAATGTGTTACATATACCCCATCCAAACTGAGGAGGCATTTTTAGGAAGGCAGCCTAATGACTTTGAGACTAAAAATGGAAAAGTTTAAAAATATTATGATTGTCCTGTAAGCTGAAATATTTCGATTTGGAAACATTTCATGTGCCAGTTTTGGACAAATTTGAAGCAAAGACTGAAGCAGTGAGGCAGAAAGTAGCTAAAGTGATGGTTAGTTAAGGCACTCTTTTGATGGTGTTTTTCAGCCTCTCTGAAGAACTCTTCCTCTTCCTCTCTTCCTTTTGAACTGAGAAAATTCAGTGGTGTGGCAGGAAGCTTTGTTCTTGATTCAGACCATTGGTAAAGGGAATGAGTGGGTGCTCTGAAGTGCCATGACAGTGAAATATCTTTCTCATCTCAGTGTACTGTGGACTTACAACCCTTTCACCCCACCCTGCTTCCTCCTTCACCACAAAAATTTTTTTTTTGGGATATTTTAAAAAACACAGTCTTTTTCGGGTAAAAAATGATGAGTTAAACAGGTAATTCTTTACCTTTACTTCTCAGCATTGCTCCTCCTTCTAGGAGCATCAACTCTGAGAGATGATTGTCACAGACATGTTTTATGGAAAATCCTTTCCTTAGGATTTTTCCCTCCTGAGAAGCTGAGAGGCCTCAGGAACAAAATGCAAACAATGGTTATCTGCTGCTGTGGAATGCAACAGGTGCATCTGGGATTGGCCCATGTGGTTGTTTCTAATTAATGGCCAATCACAGTCAGCTGGCTCGGACAGAGAGTCCAAGCCAAAAACCTTTGTTATCATTCTTTGCTATTCTATTCTTAGCTGGCCTTCTGATGAAATCCTTTCTTCCATTCTTTTAGTATAGTTTTAATGTAATATATATGATAAAATAATAAATCAGCCTTCTGAAACATGGAGTCAGATCCTCGTCTCTTCCCTCATCCTCAGACCCCTGTGAACACTGTCACAGGTGATTATCTCTCTCTTGGACTCCTTTCTTTCTCAAAAGATTTGTTGCTGTTGTGACTGAACAACACAATATGCCCAAGAAATACTTGAGGTTTGATAGATAGGTAACTTCAATGAGGGATAATAAGTTCTTACATAATTCTTTTGAGTGACCAGAGATGCCCAGCTGATTAAAACACACTGAAGTCGAACATGTGCTGCTCATCTGTGCTGAGCAGCTGTTTGCAGCTGATACCAGCAGGTGCTGATGGAATTTGGTTTGCACAGTCATTGCTGGTGGAGGTGGCAGGAGGGAGATCAGCTCCATCCTCAGGCCTGGAGAGGTGTAGAGCAGTGGGAGAAAAATGAGTATTTTTAAAATGATGCATGTGTTACCCTGTAAATGTCACTGCCATGGCATTATTAACCTTTTTGCTTGTTTGTTCTGTAATTGAAGCTGTCTGTGAGAGTGGCTGTCAGAATGGAGGAAGGTGTGTTGGACCCAACCGCTGTGCTTGTGTCTACGGCTTCACTGGCCCTCAGTGCCAAAGAGGTAAAAGAAATTTAAGGAAGGAAACTGTGAGTAGTTGTATGCAAAAAAATGCTGTGTGTACGTGTTTTATGTTGTGTATTTTCAGCCAGCCACTTATTATTTGTAATTTTAGAAAATGTCTTCTTTTTTTTTTTTTTTTTTTTTAGTTTGGCAGACACATTAAGAATTGACATATACAAAGCCTACTTGATAGGAGATTCAGCTCATTTAGGCTGCATGTTTTGTCAACCAGTAGTTAAAAGATTACGTCTTTTGCTCTTTGCTACATGAAATCCAGAAAAATTGCTGGTGGTGTTGGGATTGTGTAAGTCTAGATAACTGAAGGATTTTTTTCCTGTATAACACCTCTTTCATAAGAGGAACTTGGGAAGTAATTTGCTCTGGTTAGTTGGGAAGAATTCAGAGAAAGCCTGATAAAAATAACCAATTGCCATAGTACAGGGATCAGTTCCTAAACCCATTCTTACTCTAGAATGCATCTCAGAGATGGCTTCTGAAGGGAGTCCTGTGGAAATCCCTTTTTCAAATTCAGCTGTGAAATGCTCAGAGCTGTGTATAAATTTGGAGAAATATCTTGAAAAAACCTCTTGCACCTTTTTTTATGTTTTAAATTTTTTTTTAGCATTTTTTTACTGTGAAATGGAAATAATTTCCACAGAGGTAAAGAAACTAAATGCCACACACTGAAAAAGAAGGAGTTTCTATTTGCTATTCCAGGCTGGTTTATAGACCTGCTAGGTATCACAAGAGTAAGAAAAATGTAAAGGATCAGTTTGTTTGTTTGTTTCTAGCTTGTTGTTGTTTGCATTCTTAAACCTGATTTGCAGTTTTCTAGTTATCCCATTTCCTGTAGTTATTTCTTCTGAAGCAAGCGCAAGGACTCAAATCTTACATAGTTTGGTTAGTGGAGAAATAGGAAGTAGTATTTTGTTAAAATTTGTTAATACTTTGAGCTGTTTTGTAGCCATTCAGAGGCATGTCTGTGCACAGTGTATACCTGTCTAAAATAAGAGGTTACCAAGTCTTTCTGTTTGGAATGGATTTTCAAGGGATTGGACAAGGTTAGGGTAATTTGTACTTTGAGCCTTGCTTCTATTGGATCCTAACACTGCAAATTCTGCATTCTGGGCTAAATATCTAAGGTGGATTACACTTCTAGCTGAATTGTGGCATAACAGAATTCCAATATTCAAAATTATTTCTTTTTCTTTTTTAATTAGTTGATTACATTCAGAAATGCTTTTAATTTATTGCCAGACAACTTGGTAAGCTTGCTTTTTATCCTAGATAGAAGAAACCATTCCTAGTTAGGATTTGCTTCTGTTCTCTGCCTACATTCAGGGCTGTGGAATCATATTGGTGCATGTGACAGACTCCAGCTGTGATGATGGCTCAGAGTTTTTAGTAATGATATTTATACTTTACAATTGTTTGACCTTCAAAGCTTAAAAGAGTCTCCTTCACTTGGGTGTTGCAGCCTTACTTTTGTGATGTTGAAAGGGTTCAGGTTTGCTTTCTTGCCATTCATTGTGAAATCTTTAGCTGCAGAATTCAAGCCCTGTACAGAAATTTAAACATCAGTGTTTTGGCATCCATATTTCCCAGCTCTCCTTGGAAGTCCTAGGTTTTCAATTTTGTGTAGAGTGCTCTTGTTCTGCAAGAGTTCATCTGTCTTATATGGATATTTAGAAATCAAGTTATTTCAGTTAAAGGTTTGCATTTTGTTGCTTGAAATTGGAGGTAGTAAGCCAAATTTCCTTCTGTCGCTGTCAATAAAATATAGCATATATAATTGCATATATAAGAACTATGTAATATAGCTTGCTTTTACAGCTTTGACAGGGCTAAGTAAAACTTTGCCTAATCTTGGTGTTGCATAGACCTTCTCATAATCAAATAAAGAAGTTACTAATTTATTTTACTAATACTCAGATAAAGAAAGATGTCTGCTACTGTATATCTTGATAACTATAAAAAATATCTAAGTGTTTATGCTTTACATGAGGTGGAGTACGTGAAAGTACTGTAAAAGATGCCTTAAATGCCTATTTAGTTCAACAGTAATTTGGAATTTATGCTTTTAATGTAATAGTTTATGCTTTCCTATAAATAGCAGAATGCAGTGATTTCTTCATCTGTGGGTTGCCATAGTTGCCTGTAATATTTTACAGCAAGAAGTGTCTCAGTGGTTCAATTTTAAACTGAATTTAGCAGCAGTTCATAACTCTTTGAGTAAAATTTTATAGTTTAAGGATATGTGAACTTCCCTTGCAAATCACCTCAAAGTTATGAGAGACGTTGTTCTGTAATTTTTATTTACATCATTGTGTTTTAAATGCACGCTTTTTATGGTTCTGTAAATTAAGTTCTTTAAAATTAGATATTTTCTTCCTAACACAGAACATGTGTGTGTTTCCTTCAGCTTGGCCTCCCAGCCTAAGCTGTAGATAAAATGTGGTTGGTTTTTCAGCTATCTGGGCTCTGAGCAGACTAATTTCCGGGCTGGAGACAGGAGGCTGAGCAGTAACTGATGACTGCCATGATCAGACTATTTCACTTGAGGCTTTCTGCTGGGTTAAAAAGAGAGAAAAACCTGTTTGGGAGTTCCTGCTTTTTCTGATATGTACGCTGACCTCTTACATTTCCTGTCAAAATCTGGTTTTTGGTCAGCGAGCACCCAAGATCCAAGTTTGTTGTGTGGTGTCTTTAAAGGAAAAAAAAAAAAAAGATGTTGAAATTTCTGCAGTTGAGTTTTCCCAGTGAAAAAAACAGGAAAAAAAAAGAAAGAGCAACAGAAAAAGAGGCCTCATTCTCACTTGTTCATGTAAGGCCAATTTTCTTCCTAGCATGACCAACTCCTTTGGTTTCTCAATGCTGTAAATTACAGTTGTGTCACTGCTCACGGTCTGTGTGCATTTTTTAAAATTGATAATCTTCAGAGATATGAAGCTGTGGAAAAGCAAGGATGTTTTCTTCTTTATTTATCATGGGATAAAGGAAAGAAGTGGTGAGAAAGGCAAATCTCGTCAGTGATGTAACTTTGCCTCCATCCCATATAGAGGGAGGAAGATCAGTTCTCGTTTACTCCATATTAAATACCTCATAATGGGAAGCAGAAGGGTTTGGAATGAGTAGAAATGCATAGCTTGGGAAGAGCATCCTTTTGAAGAGGGAGGAGAATTTCAGATAAAGCTATCAAGCTTTGACAGATAAGAAACAGGGAAAAATAAGGAAGTACAATATTTGAATAGCAGCTTTCCAGTGGCTAAAGGGAGCCTAAAACAGATCTGGAGAGGGATTTTTTACAGGGACAGGTAGGGTTAGGACAAGGGTGATGGCTTGAAACTGCCAGGGGGCTGGGTTAGATGGGATATTGAGCAGGAATTGTTCCCTGGCAGGGTGGGCAGGCCCTGGCCCAGGGTGCCCAGAGCAGCTGGGGCTGCCCCTGCATCCCTGGCACTGCCCAGGGCCAGGCTGGACACTGGGACAGTGGGAGGTGTCCCTGCCATGGCAGGGGGTGGGACAAAGTGATTTTTAATGTCCCTTCCAACCCAAACCATTCTGGGAGACTAAAATTAACATGAGATAAAAAGCTTTGCTTCAAGTTGGCAGTGGATAAAAAAGCTACAAACAACACAGAGAAGCAAGTAGGAGCAAAAAGCATCCTCAGTTAAAGTGTTGTTAGTGTGTAGTAACCGGCAGAAGAGTAAAGAATAATACAGAGCTGAGGTGGATGTACACTGATGGGCACAGGGGTTATGGAGATGTTTGGGGATAATGCATGTGATTAAAATTGAGCTAGCATAGCAAACTGACACAGATTTGTATAGGAGTCAATACTTCTCAAATGCAATTTCGTTATAAAGAAGAAATAAAATACTTATTTAATCTGTAGTGGTGCTGAAGATACTTGCGTGTGCTGAAGTGACAGTGATCAGGTCTAAATGAAGCAACAGAAAATGTAATTCCTTAAGAAACATCTTCTTCTGGCAAGTATTTAGAAGATCTCTTAACTTGACACAGCTTTTCCTATCTGTTGATGCTAGCACTACCATGAGGTGCTCAACAGCAAAAATGTTTTTTGATCAGCAAGCTCTTCTCTTTTTGTGGGAGTCTTGGGAAGATAGCTTTTTAATTTTGCTGTGGGGATATTGGGGTTTTTTTCCCTTTATTAATGGCTGCTATCATCCTGAGCCAGAGTAGAGGTTTTTTTATGGTCTTCCTGCTTCTTTTCTTTCAGTGCACAGTAAATGAAAGAGTGACCTGCTAAACATCAGTTTAATTCCTCTTCAGTCCAATTTTAGCTTTTGGGAAGTGCAGCATGTGGTCTTGGGTTATTTTCTACAGGTTCATAAAGAAATTGAGTGAAGAAAAAAGTTAATTAGTTTACTGTAGCATGCTCAAAACTACATGGCCCAGTTCACAGGGGATGCTCCTGGTCACTGAGGGAAATACAAGTGTTAAATGAAGCCTAATTTAACTAAAATAAATTAAGTTCTGTTTAATAAAATCAGCTAAAAATAAGTCAGCAGTAATTTGAAACTATAGAATGTGAAAATCTTCCTAAAATTTGCAACTTTCACCATTATTTTCTACTTTTATCTCTTTAATTTTTTTTAGAAAGCATTTCTGTTAGCTTTTTCAATGCTTAGCTGAAGACTGACTGCAAGCAAAATGCTGCAATGGTCATGTTTTTTTAAATAGCAAAAGAAGCTTCAGTTTAGACTAAAGAAAAAACATGCTTCTATTCCTGTTGGAAATAGTAGAGATAAGAATTGCAAATACCTGCAGCAGAAAGAGGCAAAAAAATTTGACAGGTAAGTACCTGAGTCAAGACATGTAATAAAATATGGAGGGAAAAATAAGGAAGTACAGTATCTGAATAGGTTCTTCTGTGTTGGAAGAACCTGTTATGTATTTTGGAGGGTTTTTTGAGGCTAGAGGTGCTCTCAGGTGTTAATAACACACACATTTAAGCACAGCCCCTGCTCACCAAACTCCTTTTTCTGCTGCAGGTTCTGGCCTGTCGATACTGGCCCACATCATCCCCTGATGGATCACAGCAGGGCAGATTCAAAAAGCTGCTTGCCTGCTCTCAGATATCTTTACTTGGTGATGTTACAGGGCTCTGGCACTGCATTCCCTGCTTTTGTTGTCCATCATTATCCCCAAAAACGAGGTTTTCAAAGGGAAATATCCAGAAAAAGCTGCACAGAGTGTGTTTTTGGTTGTTGTTAGCTGGCATTGGAAAATTTCTCCCTTCTAGGTCTGCAGAAGATACAACGTTTAGCAGTTTTAAAAATGTCAGGGGTAATGCTGATCATGCTGATTGCAGTAGTGATGGAGGAGGTACTGTGATTCCTGTCAGTGTCTCTCCCTTACTCCCTTATTTTAAATTAAATCCCAATATTTGAATGACTCTTTGTTTGGCACCAACAAAAGGAAAAGGTAAAAACCCTTAAATGCAGCAATGTTGCTGCTTTTGAAGCACTTGTGTCCTTTTCCTTGGTTATATGTTCTGTGTACACAGAGGCTCCATATTAGATCTGAGAGTGAAAGAAGGGTTTTGGGTATTTCTTTGAATATTGCAGTGTTGAAGTAAGAAATAGGAAAGTACATATTATTCAAAGACACCTGCACAGTTGTTTGTGAAACATTGAGTTTGAAAAATAAGAAGTGGGAAGATTTTGTTGTTGTTGTTGCTTTGCTTGCTTTTCTCTCAGAGGGTATTGTCATTCACCTTAGGCTTGTTTTGATTGATAAGAAAGGATTTTGATAAAAGTGTCTCAGTGTTGAGCCAGGAGGATGAGTGTGGAGAACCCAAAACTCTGTGTGGTTCTGGTTGAAGGTGGTTAGATAGATACCAGGTACTTGGATGGAATTTTCTTTTCTGTATTTTCTCCCCCTGTGTTCTTGGCACACCCTGATATTTTTCATTATGTCTGTTATGCTTTGAGCTCCCTTACAGTGAATTGTTAAGGCCTAAAATTATGTGAATTGGATCTTCTTTAATTTTTCAACCCTATCTGTCTTCATAAGCATTAATTATGCAGTATCTTAAAAGCTGCAGTTGCTGTAGTAAAACATGTATGGAAAAGAGTAATCCAGGTATTACCAGGAGTAGTTTTCTGAAGCCAGTCAAGAGCACATTGCATCCAGGCTTGCAAAATCATGGAGTGCCAAAAGTAAACTGGTTTATTCCACCTCAGACTAATAGCCTGCTATATGAGAAACATGATTAAATTAGTTCTGTATTGAGAGGATATGTAAATTATCTTCCTTCCTATATTTTGGTTGTGAAAAGATACTCAGCTTTATACAATCTCCCTGAAAATCTTGTATGAGCCCAAGAGGTAAATTCCTAAATTTCTTTGGTTTTGCTGAACACACCCAGAAGATCTGAAGAACAGAAACTGTGTTTCTGCCTCTACACAGACAGAACTCTAATAAATAGTAGCAGGCTGTGTTTTTAGCTTATCATGAACCCAAATTATCACAGCAGTCTAGACAGTCATCTGAGGAAATGTTTCTTGCAGTTTAAATAGACATACATATATTTAATTTTTTTTCTAAGGGTAATGTGTGAAACAGTTGTTTTTCCGACTTAGGTTAATAATTAAGGAGATTGTTTTCAGCTCCAGTGTCTGTGGTTTTATTAGAGTTTCTGGTCTGCTGAGAATGCCTTGTGCCTTTTTCCATGCCTTTGTAATTTACACAGGGGTTGGTTATGAAATATTTTCCCTCCTCATTTTGTGAGTATGGGTGCATTCTGAAAGCCTTGGCTTTTGCTGTGGGGAATGACACTGAACTCCAGAATGGGAGGGGAGGGTGGAATGTGCCCTTTTTCAGCAATACTCTTTAAAGGGTGCCCTGTCTTAAATTTTAAGTCTTCCTCTTCGCCAGTTCTGGGGTTCTGTTCCTTTGAGGTTGAACTGAGTAGCACTGACTTCATGGAGCAGGGAACCAGAAGCCTGTGGACAGTGTAATTCAAGTTTGCATCTTAAAAAGTCAAGGAAATTAGCATATTTTTGCATGCACAGAGTAAAGTATTAGCTTCTTTATTCCTGGGGTGTGAAAGAATTAATTAAGAGTTTAATGTGCATCTACCTGGCTTTCCAGCATCCAAACTTTGATAAGTAAGGTATTTTTGGAGGAGAAACATGAGAGGAAGGAGCAGCAGGCAGCATGAAGGAGTTCCTTCACTGCTTTAGATATTGTAAAACAAACATGTACAAGCATCATATTAGGGTAGTTGGCATAAACTGCTGAACCTTAGAAAAAAACCAAAAGAGATTATTTTGCTTTTTTTGTCTGTTACTTGCCCAGGGGTGATTCAGGCTGTGACTTCCTGCAGTGACTGATGAGTATTATTCCATTGTGTGTCAGACTGTGTGCTGAGTGTTGGGATTTCATTAGTCCCACCCTCAGGCCATCTTTACACAGTAGCAGGCCCTGTGGAACATAAGGAAATATATACATTTACAAGGAGCTCCAACCAAACCAAAATTGGACATCTTGCTGGAACCAAAATTCAGGAGTACTTCTCTCCCAGCTTTTATTCTGTGCTTGAATTTTTCTGTCAGTCAGTGTATGATACTTCAGTTACACGTGGAAACGTTTTGTTCCAAGAAGTTTTTAAGGAAATACTTCAATTCTGGAAGGTGCTGAATTCCATAAATGACAAAAGTGAAGTATTTCCCTGTTTCTCTGTTTCTGTGCTTTTTGTGTGTGTGTGTGTGTACTTTTCAAAATGTTTTGTGTCCTGAAGTATTAGGAACATTTTCTTCAGTATTCAGATTGATTAGACAAAATTGCATTTTATTTCAGAAATATTGTTGTTTATCTGCTACTTTGCCATTCCCCCCCATCCCCATGTGCTTAGGTGGGCAAGAACAAATTACTTTTTAATTAATAAGAGTATTATGATATACAGTTACTACTACACTAAGACTTTATCTGCTTAAAACTGTCACAACACCAGTTATATAAAACTGTCTATGTGAACCATGGAGTTGTTGCTTTTGGAAAAGAGCTGCTGCTGCTGCTGTTCCAGCCAGAGGAAAATGAGAATATGCTTAGAATGGACGTGACAGAAATATTGGTGGAACCTGGAATTTTGCTAAAAGCTGCTAATCTCACACAGATTCCTGCACTGAACCTGTGGCTTTTCCTTCTTTCATTTACAGCTGCCCTCTGCTTCCTTTCCAGCTGTCAAGTGTGTGTTGTTAAGTCACCCAGTCAGTCACAGGAGTTTGTGTGATGGGAAGTTTTGCACCACAGGAGCTGGTCAGAAAAGGTCCTGTGGGACCACTAGAGCAGTAATAAAATTTCAACCTGAAAATGAAAGCTGTCAGCTGTATGAAAACATCCAAACCTTCATGATGTGTTTAACATAAATTTTACACTATTCTTCTTCTTCTCTATTCTTCTTCTTCTTCTCTATTACATGTGAGAATAAACTTTATAGACCACTTCAGGCAATGACCAAAAAACCTGCTGGGGAAGTGTCCCAGCTTTGAGTTAGCAGCAATTTTAAATGTTTGCAAGACTTTTGTGATCATTATTTATTTTAACAATAAACATGATACTATTAGATACTTAATTGAGAAATTTGCACGCAAGTTTCTTAGGAAAAGTCAAGAAGTGGAGGCTTTGATTTTACTATTCAGGTTTGTAAGAAAACCTCAGTCTAAATAGCAGTGCTGCCCACAGATTATTTTTTCCAAGAAAATTAATAGCATTGCCAACTCCCTTTCATATTCCAGGACACTCACTGTTCATTTCCAGCCAGCAGTCTTTTTTACCATAACTTTTTGGATGTCACCTTTGAAAAAATTTCTTTTGATTTATATCAAGTACAATTAATCTACCTTCTTCTTACCTTTGAAATATCTCTTATTGTGTACTCTGTGCTGGCAGCTAAGCATTTACTGTGAAAAAGCCCCACAAATTTCCATATAAAGTTGATCAAAACACTAAAGGAAGATAAGTTTTAGATAATATTTAATAAACATATGCGCTTTAAAATGTTTAAATAGCTTTTTGCGTTAGTGTGACTTATGATCTGCAGATGTTGGAGTTGAGTAAGAAGAATAATATTTACATATGCATAAATTTCAGATTTGTGCTCCGAACCCAAGGACAGTTATGAGTATTGCCAGCCCTTCCACACTCACATGAAAAGTTTGTCAAGGAAAGCCCTGATCTCCCTTTCTTTGGAAGGTCTGGGCAGTGCTGTCATTTATCCAGAATCAGTGGGAGAACTGGGCATGGCTTGCTCTTCCAGTCCTGATGGTTCCATGGTAGGAATCCATGGAATACCATGGAATTTCCCCTTGCAGGAAGATGAAGCTTGACTAGACTTTCATTTGTCAAAACATGAAGATTGCACATTGCAAAGGGGAAAATTGTGAGAACTCCATTGAAAAATCTCTTCAGTAATCAACTAGAAGGTTCTGCAACAAGCAGCCAAAAAGAATTTCAGATATCTGGAGACCTCCGAGTGTTAGCAGAAACTGTGGGGAATTTGCCACCTATCAGAGTTGTAATAAAGACAGTTGTTTCTCCATCTTATTTCCTGTTGGAATAACTTTTAGCAAGGTGAATTCAACCTCAGATCTTTGCCAGGACAGACTTCATGTCTCCACCCTGAAGGTTCCCTGACATGGAGTGCAGTCAGGGCTTTCACTCACTGTGCTGATTTTTCTTTTAGGAGAAAGTGAAGTTCCTGGTAATGCTGGCAGCATTTATTTCTTTCCAGCATTCAGGTCCTGTGCATCAGATTGTTAATTTAATAATGCTGCTGTATGAAATGGAGTTTTGAAGTACTACTAATAATAATTCGACTACTAGTACTACTACTACTAATAATAATAATAAACAATAATAACAATACTACTACTACTAATAATAATCATTATCTGTTTGCTGTACTTGAGTCTCCAAGTGAGGTGATGGAAGTTGAACTTACTTATTTTCTCAACTATTTCTTAACATTTCCTAAATCTTGCTCAGGGGAGTGAAGTTCTGTGAAAAGTCTAATGAAAGAAAAATTTTCTTTGTAAGGATGTCAAACACATTAATAAAGTATTAGGTCTTGTTCTTTAATTGACAGGGCCTGTGAAGGCCTATCTCAGACACCTTCCTTTACTCACTCCTGATGTGATTTTGATGAACATGCTTAATATTTTCAGTATTTGTTTTTAGTAATAGAAATATCAATCTTCTAAGTAGTTTTTAGCTAAAAATGCTTGTTTCCAGATGCACTTCCTTATTAGGATATGGTCGTGTGGTTTTTAAATTAAAAAAGATGGGAGATGCTCCACTGTTCCTTCCTGCTAAATCTTCCTAGTGCTCACAAACATGGAATGCAGTATTTGAGATAATGTACTTTTCCCTTCTGCAGGCTGGGTGCAGGAGACTGGTGCTGCACCCCTGTTAGACTTCTCACAGGAGCTGTATTTTGGCATTGGGAGCTTTCATTTAACATTTCAGTCTCTGCTTTCCTGTGAAAGAAAACTCAATTTTTAATATCCTTCTGGATAGCTTGCAGTGGACATTCCAACATTCTTTATGCCTCGCTTTTTCTCTTTGATGTTGCCTGGGAAGAGGTGAAATTTTTAAGGACAGGAGTTGCGATAAAATTCAGCTAGAAATTGGATCCTTACATGTGTACCACAATATTACAATGTTTTGTCCTGAGTGACAGTAGGTGGTATTTGGGATGTTAAACACTGTGTTTCAGGTTTTTAGCTCGTGGGTGTTAGGACATGTGGCAGACAGACAGTTCCATATCTGTTTACAGCAGGCTTTTTACACCTTCATCTGAAGCATTGGTTTGGCCAGAGGAACAGCAAGAAAGCTAAAATAGATGGATACTGAACCAAGATTAGAAATCTCAGTGTTGCAACTCCTTGTCTCAGGCTCCTGTGAACTAGACTTCTTAAATTACAGGTAGAATTAGAATTTTTGGAAGGAATTAAGGGAAAAAAAAATCTAAGATCCGAAATTTGAATAGTTGAATGGATCCATTTGAGAATACAAAATATACACTTTTATGACAAAATGGAAATGTTGCAGCATAGTTTAATACTGAAGTCCATGGTGTAATTTTTTTTTTCTTGATGCCAGGAAAAAAATATTCCTCATTACATCTAATTATATTAACAACTTGAATTGTTGATAAAGGCTGTCATTCTTCAGGTCACTGTGCATATTGAATATAATTTTTGAAATTAAAAAACAAAACTGTATAACACATGTGCTGAAGATCACCTCATTTCACCAAAGCAGTTACCCTTTCTGGAGCAACAAATGATTTATAACTTATGTTCAACATATGTTTTTTCTGGCAAAATTATTCCATCAGCAGTGCTGGCAAAGGAGCACATGAAGAACCACCTAAGAATTAAGACAAGCAAACCCATATGGAAAAGATGACTGATTCATAAGTGGGGCTTTTTAAGGTCTGATCAGCCATTATAATATGTAATCTGACTGGCTGTGCGAAACAAATCCATAGTTTCATTTGAAGCTACAAAGTATCTTCAAAATAGCATCTATTTTTATTACATTTGCTTCCCACATGTTAAATTTACTGCGTGGCTACAGATCTTTGTGTCAACAGCTGAACTTTGCCATGAAACTGAACATGCTTGCCTTCAGTTTGTATTTTAAAATCTTGTATTTTCCTCATAGTATAGAAAAGCAGCCACTAATCAGTCTCTTTACCTTTGGGTCTCATGCTGGATAAACTGAACAAGATTTTTAAAATGGGTGCAGTTTTTAAGAATTATATGTTAAATTATGATGATATTTTAAAATACTTATTATAATATGTATATCTGAATAGATATGCAGCAGGCTTATGCTGATAAAAATTGCTTAGTTACAGAATCTGAATATTAGATTAAATGCATATTCTGTTCATTAGGGCAGGGGTAGGCACCTATGCATAGGTGGTTTCCAGAGCATGTATTTCTATTTGATAGATACAGTAAGCAATAGGTGTATTGGCATCACTCCTTCTTGTACCTGACTCGTTCATATTCTCTTGAACAAACAGGCTTTGGTGTCTGGTTATATTCTCTAATCTCTCTCCTGAACACACTCTCTAATCTGAATTTTTCATTCCTAGTTTTGACAGAGTTTACCAAATCATTTTGTGTCTTATTGGAAGGTAGGGGAACTCAGATACAATTCTCAACTCTAGTTTGAATTTCAAGGTTAATTTCATCTGATTGAATTCCAAGCTTCTTAATGCAGAATATCTTTGGCCAGGATATTCCTGTGGGTCACCAGCCATTAAAGATAGAAATACATGGTTTGAATTTCTACTCCTACTCTGATTCCTTCATGATGTCCAAAAGATTGGTCCTACAAAAAGTTGTGTCTTAGAGAATTGCTGCTGTAGAAATTCAGTACTGCCAGCAGCACTGCTTATTTCCTGAATAGGAATTCCTAGGTGAGCTGGGATTGCTAAGGAATTCAGACCTGCTGAATGCAAGTTTTGGGAATTTGAAGATGTGTAGTAAGTCATTATTTGATTTTACTGTAGAGGGCATTCACCCATGGGGAGCTGAACAAGGACAGAATTTTATTTTTATCATGTATTTATTTTACTAAATTGCCATTTTTGTGACTTGGTGGTCACAGGGGAAGCTCAGGGTGTAACTTTGAAGAATGTTTTGTACTGATAACCAAGAAATAGTAAAGTTCACAGGCCTTACTGAGGATGTAAGATCTTTTAATCTTCTTTTATCATCAGGTATTTCTGTACTTGTGTACTTGGTTGACTTTAAATAAAGTGAAAAGCTCAGCCGAAATTGGCTACCAGTGTGCATCAATTAGTACAAAAGTCTTTCCTAGACTGGTACCTGGGTGACCCTTACCAAAGACAGGGAGCAGAACATTTACTTTTGTTTGAACTTTCATTTTAAGAGCCCAGGAAGCATCTGACTGAGAAGACCATTTTTTTACTTTCCAAAGATGTCAAAGCTTTTATTTCTTCAGGGTGAAAGTACCAAGTTATAAAAAACAAGGATTATCCTTTTGCATCTTGGTTGTGGCACCAGCTGCATCCTAATGAAAGTGTGTGGAAGACAGTGTGTTATCCACATATTGGTGCTGGAGCCTGCTTTTGATAGGACAAAAAAGAGGATGGAACAGCAGCTTGAGCCATAAACCCTGCTGTTGTGCCTTCCTTCATGTTACTGATTCTGAGTAAAAACTTTGCATTTTCCTCTTTTTTTCACCCCTCACTCTTTGTAAGTGTTCCCATGAGGATGTGAAATGTGGCTTAGAGCAACAAGCTGTTTCTGATTTATTCCTAGAGAATTTCAGTTAATTGTTGATCCCAGTTGGTGTTGACTCATAACTTTACAAAACCTCTCTTTATGCAAGTTCAGTGTTAATGAATTAATTTTCACAGGAATTCCACTAGAAGTATATTTCCTATGCTTTATTCAGTGTACTGCACACAGCTTGGATTTGTTGTGTTGTCTCATGGCTTCCTTCTGAAAATAAGTGGTGGTTTGTCAATCAGTCCTCTGTCAGTAGCACAATTTTGCAACAGGAATTCCATCTGGAATGATGATTCTGTGACTCTCTCTGGCATGCATCTTGATCAGCGTGGAGTGAAAAAATGTGTGGCTGTTGTGGCCTGTAGCTCCCTCCTATAAATCACCATGGAGTAGCCTAGAAGCAAGAAAACCAGTTTCCAGTCCTTATTTGCTTAATCTCATCTTCTCTTTCATTTGTTTGCTTCTTTCTTTGTAAAATTCTTTTGCTTACCACGGGTTTTACTGGATACATTGTCAATGCTCAAGAGCAACTTTGTGTCCAGCTGCCTTTCATTTAGCTGTATCTTTTTGAAATAAATAAATTTATTTTAACCTCGTGAAAGCCACTAACTTCAATGGAAGGTGTCATGCAACTTCTGTTAGCGGTAGTATAGCTTAAATTTCGATGGAATTTTCTTAATATATTAATTTTCTTAATATATTAATTTTCTTACTATATTAATTTTCTTAATATTTCCATGGAATGTTCTTAATATATTCTTATATTTCTTTTCTTGATTCAAAAACAATTACTTCTACAGCCACAAGTTCAGTGCCTTGTATAATACAGTGAGCTTTCCTTTTTTTTTTTTTTCCCCCTCCAGATTACAGGACAGGCCCGTGTTTCACCCAGGTGAGCAAGCAGATGTGCCAGGGCCAGCTGACAGGGATCGTGTGCACCAAGTCCCTGTGCTGTGCCACCGTGGGACGGGCCTGGGGCCACCCCTGTGAGATGTGCCCTGCCCAGCCCCAGCCCTGCCGCCGCGGCTTCATCCCGAATATCCGCACCGGGGCCTGCCAAGGTGAGCTCTGCCTGCAATCCTCCGTGAGGCGACCCTCGCCTCTGACAGTCACCCCCCCTGGAAGCCTGTGCAGTCAGGTCACTGCTTTCCTGGCGTGTGGGCTGTGTTTGGGGATGAAATCCGGGTGTGCTTTGCTGCCTGTGGCGGTGTTCACAGGGCTCCCAGGATGAGGGAACAGAAGAGGATGTGACTCCATGTTTCAGAAGGCTTGATTTATTATTTTATGATATATATTACATTAAAACTGTACTAATAGAATTAAAGAAAAGGTTCTCATCAGAAGGCTAGTTAAGTAGAATAGAATCAGAAAGAATGATAACAAAGGCAGCTGTCTCAGATTCTCTCTCTGAGCCAGCTGGGCTGTGATTGGCCATTAATTGTAAACATCCAAGATGGGCCCATCACAGATGCACCTTTTGCACCCCAAAGCAGCAGATAACCAGTGTTTACATTTTGTTCCTGAGACCTCTCAGCTTCTCAGGAGGAAAAATCCTAAGGAAAGAATTTTTCATAAAATGATGTCTGCAACAGCTGTCTCCAGATTTTTGCTGCTGGACCTAGAGAACAAAGCTTAAGTGCTGGAAAAAGTGATTATTAATCAATACTAAAGAAAAAATATTTGGTGTTGTTTTTTCTTCTGTGTCAGAGCTAGGCCTCTGCCTGCGTGCAGCAGTTTATGTTTTGCCATTTGTCTTGAAGTGATTAATATGTTTTAGGCACTCTTTTCATAACAGTGTCAGGAACAGAAACAGTGCACCACGGAAGGGGTGCATGTTGCAATCTCCAAGTCAAGCTCCATTGTATGACTTGGCCACATACAAAGGGTCCTTGAAGCTGCTCTGCCACGCTGGCCCTGGCATAGCTTCTGGGGCTTCATTTGAGTTATGTGAGAGATCAGTGCTGCTCTTTAGCACCCATGCCCACAATAATTGTGTTTTCTTTTTCTATTCCCTGTGGCAAATAGTTTTGAGTTACCCGTTTAAATTCTGCTGGGGAGCATAGAAACAAAACAATGTGGTAGTCTACTTTGTGTGATGGGTAAACAAAGGAGGTTTGACCAGCCGTAATTTTTGCTACATTTTTGACAAAATTGCTAAATAGGAAGCTTGGATTGTATTTATGTCAGCTGGGCTTAGCACACAGTGTTGCAAGGTGATGGTGAGGTGTAGATGAGAAATGCTTGGCCTTTCTTTGGGGAAGAGGTAGAGACAGAATTTCTTCATTTCACAGACTCTTTGCCTTGCAGCAGTTGAGACATTTCCTTCTGAGCTCTGAGTACTGGTTACTCCTCCCAGCCTGAGCTCTGTGCTCTGAGCAGGGTGGTAGCACCATGTCTGCTGTGTTATGAATTACCAGCCCACTTTGATGCAGGAGGGGGCTGGATGTGGCACTTTGTGCCTTTCCAAACTCCACATTGCAGTGCAGAGTCTGTTGAAATAAGATCACAGAATCTCAGAATGATTGGGGTTGTTCATCATCCAGTCCAAGCCCCTGCCAGGGCAGAGTCACCCAGAGCAGGTGACACAGGAGTGTGTCCATGTGGGGCTGAAATGCCTCCAGACCTCCCTGGGCAGCCTGTTCTGGTGCTCTGCCATCCTCAGTAGGAAGCTCAGAAGAAACCAAATGTTTTCTCTGAGGGTTTTAGCAGCAAACAGAGGGGATGTCTCCTACTTTTCAGTGCTTTTCTTTCTGTTGAGGACATCAGGTTTGCAGAGACTTTGATAAAAGGAACACAAACCTCTTTGGTGTTCAGTGAAACTACCTTTGTCATGTGTCAGGGAGACCAGGCTCACTCAGTCCACACTTGAGGTGTTTGGTAGTTTTGAAGTGATTGTTCTATTCTGAAGTGCCTGCTTGCATCAGTAGATAGCTGGATTTGGGAGTTGGCATGAACAACTCAAAATCAGTGGAACTTGCAGGCTTTGCTGCTGGAAAATGAATCATGAATATGTGTTAGAGATCTGAATCTGACAAGATTTAACTCCCAAGTAGGAAGCTGCTCCTACTCTGCAAAGGATTTGCAGGGTTCAATCTTAAATAGGTCTCCAGGATCTTTTGAGGCTTAATTATGTTTTCTGGGTAATGTTCTTTTATTAGTAGATTGCTGCTAGATTGTAGTAGTACTGTTACTTCATTATTACCATGAACAGGTTTTTAAAAATCTAAAAGAAGCAAAACCAATCCAAAATTCAAATTGTTTGGTTGTGTTCCTTTTTTTTAAATTTTATTTTATTTTCCCCCCTGGAAGTTTCTATTCAGTCATGCCTTAAAAAAGGGCTTTAACTGTTCAGACATCCCTCATTCCAAGAATTCAGGCAGGAGGAACTTCAGTGTTCTGCTTGATTGAGCTTTATTGCCACTGCTGCATGGCCTTGGGAGAAGCAGAATGGCAGAAATCCTGTGCTGGATGCTCTCTCAGTTCCTGCCTGCATTCCTCAAAAGTCCCATTTCCCACCTACACCCTTTCCCTGCAGACAGTTAATTTTTTGCTCTAAGGAGAGAAGAGTGATCATGGCTGAGTGGATTTTGAAAACAGGAAGGTTCTTCTTCCTGCCTCTGCTGCTGACATGGTTATGTGCATATATCCATGACAGGAGATGAAATCCAATGTTCTGTAGTAGGAAATGCAGTGTCTAAATGTTAAAGGTGCTGAGGTGAACTGGGCAAGAGAGAGAAGACAGGGGAAGTTTCAAAGTCATTGTGAAAATTGTTGATTTATTTTTATAATCTAGTGCTTGGTATTAATGTGTCTGAGTTACTGAAAATATTGACAGTGTTGTCTAGAGTCACGTCTTGCTGTTGTGAAAATGATTACTAAAACAGGGAAAAAATAGCATGGCATTATTTCTGTTGTGTGCAGTATTTCTGCTTTCTAGGATGCAGAGGAGGAGCCAACAGCTTCCCATTGCATTCATGACCAATTCACTTTTTATTCCCACATGCCAGATCAATTACAAAGAAACTCCGCATACATATTCCAGGTAGAACCAAAGAGAGGTCTTTTAATTTGGATAAATTTTGTCGCCACTATAATAAATAAAAAGCTCTCCAAAATTTGTGTCTTATCATCTGAATGGGTTTCTTTTTCCTGAGCTTTTCTGGTTTATCTGAGTTTTTTTAGAAACAGCCCACAGATCAGAAAGGAAAGGTGCATGTTTAAAGTTAGCTGTGCAAATCCCACAGGAATTTTGCAGAGAAAAGTCTGCAAAAGCACAAAATCGTTTTTCCCTCACCAAATATTCGACTATGAACACATGGAAACATTCTGCTTAATCTGTAACATATTGAACTTTTCTGTGTAGAACTATATCTGCAGACTTATTAATCATATTTGCTGTTTATGGTAGAAAGTTTCTTGTGTTAATGTGATTGAGGTTTAAAAGTGTGAATAACTGGATAATTAATGATGCTGGAACTTCTGTGTGGTATGGCTTAACTGTCAAAAGAGTCTAAAAAAACACTTCATTTCAATTTGCTTGTATTTTGAGAAAAAAATATCCTAAAACAGCATTTAGGAAGCAATTGATAAAATACACCCTTTTGATAAAATACTTTTGTTCTTCTTGACTTTTCTCAGTCCCAAAACACCAATAATATATTAAATTAAACTTAGGTTTTCAGCAAAAGGAAATACTGACAAAAAACCCATCAGTTGTCTAGCATTAAGTTAGGATGACAGTTGACTCTGCTTGCTTTCTTAGCAATTAAATGTGATTAAGTGCACTTAAATATGATGCAGTGCATCATTGGGATTGGCCCTTCAGGCTTCAGCAGAGCTCAACATCTATTTGGCATCTTAAAAGAACTGAAAGAAATTAATGGAATTGATAGAGATTAAAATTTAGTTCACCTCAGACCTCCAGTGATGTTTTCCTGTTTCTGGGAGGTTTATTACCTGCTGCTGCTGCCTTAATTCACTATTCCTTGACACCTTCAGCTTCTAAAACTGCATCACACACATAATGCATTTTAACAACTGATCTGCTGACACAGGACAGTTAATTTAAGTGTTAATAAGTGACAAAAGGCACAGGCACACTGTGTGTGATAAATGCATTTTGAGGCCCCAGGGTCAGAAGACAAACACCACATGTTTAACTCAGTGGGGAGCTACAGGGTGGGCTGTGCATCAGTAAATGCTGGAACCATCTTCTCTCTAGATGTTGTTAAGCCATGTCAAGGTTCACGGAATAATTGGGGTTGGAGGGAATCTCTGGAGAGGAACCAGTCCAGGCCCCCACTCCTTGAAATACTTCTGGCATGAAATGTTTGATTTCCAAGTAAACAGGCAGCAAGCACTGGTTATTTAGGGGAAAAAACAAAAACAAACAGACAAACAAACAAACCCAAATCCACAAAAACCAAAAAACCAACAAAATTAAAATTTAGAAATTTTTGCCTTTGATAAAGTAAAAAACCAACAAAAAAATTAAAATTAAGAAATTCTTTGCCTTTGATAAAGTCCTTAATCCATTTGCAGTGTGTTGCATTTTGGACATGGCAGTATGCTGTGTAAATCAGCATGGACTCAGGAGCTGAATGCAAATTTCTCAGCAAATGTATTTAAACCTAAGTCCACTGGTTACCAAAAAAAACCCCCAAATCTGCCAAAAGTGCTTCCCTTCTTCCTGAGCTGTGAGAAATTATACTTGCTTAAATAAAAAAGCAGGTGACTGGGCAAGGCAAATACCATAGGTTTATCTATAGCACAAACACCAGGAGGAATAAAAAACTGAAGAAGCACTAAAATCCACAAGCTCAGGTGGAATTTCAGTGCCTTATAAGGGCTTTGATCATCCACCTGAAAAGAAGTTTATGTTCTTGCCAGATGTTACCTGGGGGCACCACACAGCTGGAACAAACAGTTCCAGAAGATTCCTGAAACATTTGGATAGTAACTCCATGGTACAGGTACTAAGGAAGCCAACCAGGAAAAACTTCCTGTTGGATAGTTTTTGTATTAAAAGGTACAGAAACATGGGGTGGTTTATGTGAAACCAAAGTAGAGCTGGGAAGAAAAAAAGAAAAAAACCCACAAAAACAGCAACAACAATACAAAACCAACCAAAAAAAAAAGAAACCCAACAAAATTTGAAGTGGAAGTGGAACTTTCTGAAATGCAACAGGAAACTACTGAAAGGAACTTATGTATCTTTTGTCAGGTAATCAGATCTGGGTCTTTTTTTTTTGTGTTTGCAGATGTTGATGAGTGCCAGGCTATCCCTGGAGTCTGCCAAGGAGGAAACTGCATTAATTCAGTGGGTTCATACGAGTGCAAGTGTCCTGTGGGCCACAAACAGAATGAGGCAACTCAAAAATGTGATGGTAAGTGATTCTGTAGGAGAACATACCTAAAAAGGGGTTTTGCAGAGCATTCGAGCACTTTGGTAATGAACATTATTAAGTAGTTGAACAGTTGTGGTGTCTGATCTGGGCATAGCATCACTGAACTGTGCTTTTTTATTTATTTGCAGCATCCCATCTTTTCTACTTGTCTGTTCCTGTTTTGCATTAGATCTTTTTTCTGTCTGAGTTTTGTGGGTAAAGACAGTGTTTATTTTCTTTGAAAACTTAGCACTTGATAAAAACTCTTGTGTGTGAGTACCATATAACTGCTGCTGAGTTACTAGGATTTTCTTTGTTTTCTAAAAAATATATTCTAGATTGGGTAGATATTTTTAGTGTTGGGACTACAGAGCGAAGGCAAATATGGCAGTTTAGATGAGTCTGGGTAAGTGAAAAATACCAAGGAAATGCCCTTCTCTTTTAGATGAAAAATCAAGCAGACCATCTTTTATAAGTGCAGTTTAATAAACATAACCATATTTACTCACTAAACATGTTAATGTAATTAAAAGCAGCAATTCCATATAATTTAAAATAACGTGAAAGAAAATTGCTGAGTTTTTGTGGGTTTGCTGAAGACTTCACTGATTTCAGTGACTTGTTCATCCCTTTGAAAGGAATCAGAACTCTCAGACTTCATCTTAACCAGTGGGTGATTTCACATTTAAGTTGTGCTGATAAGAGGATTTTGTTCTGAAAGGCTTTGACTTGTTATTTGCTGGCAATTTAATTGTGGTACCAAATTACATTATGCTCACTATTCAGTTACAAACAAATACATTGTTTGTTGCCAATTTTGGACATCCCCTCAGAGTTTTTTTGAGTTGCCTACAGTACAACACTCACAGAAAAATTAAGTAGTATAGTCAGTTTAAAAATCATGTATTTTCAGTAAAAATGTTCCTCCTGGTGTTGTTGCAAGTAATACCAAGTAACTTTTTTTTTTAAATCCAAAGGTATTTATTTCTGGTCCTGTCTTCACATTCTTCAGGTTTTCTATGGTTTGGGGTTTTTTTGGGTTTTTTTTTGTATTGACTAGCTTTAATTTTTACTCAGCACCTGAAAGGGGAGGGAGCAGGCAGGTATGTAGATACTCATGGTTGAAAAGGAACAAAAAAAAGTCAAAAGATCCCGAAAACCTTTAAAATTGTATTAGGAAATTACACATTTGCCGTGGAAATTGGAATGTTTGTCCCTGATCTCCTGGTATCAGCAGATGGGGTTTGGGTTTGGAATAAAGGTTAGGCTGAAGGAGAAGAGCAGGGACAGGAAGGAAAAGAGGGAGAAAGAGAAAAAGAAGGCAAAAAGGAAAGAATGAGGGGAAAAAACTCCTTGCATTGGCTTTTTACACATATTAGTACAAGAGGTCCTTTATTAGTCTAGTCCTTGATTTTTACCCACAAACTCTTAACCTATCTTATCCATCTATCCATGCCTATAATCCATTATTTTTTGTTAACTTGTATTTTTTATTCTCTTAACTGTGGTCCTTTTGATGCCAGAAGGATGTATTCAGAGTCATGTTTCCTTTCTTCTGAAAACAGCACTTAGAGCATTCTTTGCATTCTGTTTTAACAATCTAAATCTTTAAAAGTTTTATTTTCCTTGGTAGTATTCACTCAAAATGTGAATGTATTTTTAACATAGATCATCTTGAAAAGCTGTGGTGCTTTTGGGACTGTGCATCATCATCTGCTGTCAGATTTTGCTGTTACTTCATGGCTTACTAATCAACAGTTCTTGATTAGTAATCTTCATTTCCTGTTGGCAGCCTGCTGCAGAACAGGTCATATGTTGTGGCTTTTTTTGTCTTTTAAGCCCTGCCACTTGTGTCCGTGGCAAAAGTTAAATACTAATCAGTCCCTGGTCACAACTTCCCCAGTCAGGTAATTCCCCACAGGGAATTAGGCAAATAACAGACCCCTCCTCACAGTTTACACCATCTTTTTTGGGGAAGAAAGACACTGTGAAGCTTCACAGCCAAGGAGGTAATGCCAAAATTATAGCAGGATAATACCATGCTTACATTACTCTAATGATGGAGCAGGGAATGAAAGATAAGCCATGGTTCCATTCTGGCTTTTTTACTTGTATGCTTATTTAAGTATTTGTAACCTCTCAGGGTTAAATTTATAGGAAAATACAATACCCAGTCCTTCAAACAATTGCACTTTAAGTTAGTAGGGCTGGTAATTTGAATGAAATAACATAATTTATATATATATATTGGAATCTGTGGATGTGGGTTGGGCCATTGGGAAGGATCTAAGGAACTGGTGTCCTGTGAGTTAACAGAACCTGTGTACAGAGAAATCATTTAGTAGGAACTGCATTATTTTAATGAGTTTTTTTGGTCACAAACATTGTGTAGGAAGGATGTGGTATGGAGTACTCTGCTTACTCCTTTCCCACTTTTATATAAGGAAAAGCAGATCAAATGTTACTTACTGGCTACGAAGGACAAAATCCAAGTTGGGGTCAGTAACAGCCAAGGCTCCAGTGTTCACAGGCTGGAGCCTTGCCATAATTATTCAGACTTTCTTTACTATAACTGCATTTCTCCTACCTAAGAAAGAGAGATTTGTGTCCCCTCTGCCCCTGAGCATCCAGAGGTATTTTGTGGGTTAGGGTTTTTTTTTTTCTCCTGTTGCTCTTCCTGGAAACAACAGCGCTTGTTAGAAAAATAGGAATGTCCATGTTGTGCTTTTTGTACCCATAATAGTTGAAAAAAATTGGGAAAGACCATTATAGGGATTTTACCAAATTCCAGATATCCACTCCACCAATGTGGTGTCTTAGCTAAACAAAAGAAAACCCCAAACCCTTCACTTTTTTTTTTGCCTAAACGTTTTGGTCTACAATATACTGAGTTTTCACTGTCTTTTTAGGAATTAAATTCTGTTCATTTTTAGGATGTTGTTATCTCCCAGAGTTAATGGAACTTAGGTTTTTGGGTTATTCAGAAATGAATTAAATGTAGAGAAACTTTCAGTTATGACTGCTGCTTTACAAAAGGTGTGGAGTATTACTTATTGTGTTTTCTAATAAATGTGTTCTATTTACTCTTCTCAAATAGCAGATACATCACACTCATTAAATAGATGTAGTTAGTTATGGCACCCTTTACAATTTAAGGTGTTCTAAAGAGGCAGGATGCCTCTGCTGCTTTTCCAAAAAGATATGTTACTATCTGCTGTTGATATCAAAAGGTTAAGACTTTATGAAGCAGATTAAGGCCTTAAAAAAAAAAGTGCCACTAAAATGGAAAGAATCCCTTAACACAAATAGTTCTATTTCAGATTTTCCTGCTTCAATGTATAATTGCATTAGACTGTATGCTATTCAGACTTGGTCCTACCAGCTATTACTACTTTCTAACATTATTTTCTAGACTAAAACTGCTTTTTGGTAGCCCTTTCTTAGAGTTTGGCAGTTGAGAGCCCCATTTCTGGTACTTGTAATTCAATTATTTATAAAACCCTGCTTTCCCTGGCAGCAAAAGTCACAAATTCTGAACTGCAGGCAGTTAGGCTGGGTCATTTAGGCAGAAACTCACTTGGTACTAAATCTGCAACATTTTTGTCATACATTTAAATTCTTTCTCACTTTGAGACTGGATGTCCCAGTCTCAGTGCAGCGCTGGAACCATTCATGCCTCCAGTCTTCCTCTCCCTTAATACAGCTTTTCCTGTTGCTTATATTTTGGAGCATTTTCCCTGAGACCATTAATTTATGTACTTTGGAGGGGAGAAGGGAAGAAAACGAGTAAAATATTCAGTCAGCCTCAATAAAAGTAGCCCTCCCTGAGATGAAGTCTCAGAATTTCCTGTCAGAGGAAATAGTGATATTTTGAAAGAATTACACGTGCAAGAACCAGGGAGGGGGAAGGAGAGACAGATTTGCCTCAAAAACCAGTGAAACAAAAAACCAATTACTCATTACTGCTCCAGTAAGTTAAATAAATTATTCTTCCACCAGGGTTCTCCATGTTAGTTGGTTTTTCTGTCCACATGGAGAAGACTGTGGAGTCTTCCTGCCACTCTGATCACTGCCTGGGTTTCAGGAAGGTGCTTTTTTACCTTCCCACCTTCCTGTCATTCTTGGACAAGACCCCTGAGCAGTGCTAGACTGCCTTGGATGTAGCCAGTTGGGAAGGATGGTCTGCATCCTGCAGCTGTGCAGGGGTGGTGAAAAACCTCCTTCATCTGCCTTTAACTTGCCAGCCACAAATGGGCTTTGCACTGCCGGACTGCTCATTTATCAGCGTGGTGACATCTCACTTTATACATATTTACACACAAAGTTGCTTTGTTGTTTCAGTGGGGCCTCTGCTTTCAGTCAGAAACATTTGAACGCATCAAAAGGTTCGTTTGCATTTTTGCAAGGGCTTGGCCAAAACCCTTTCTTACAGTTGGAACGCTGGGGGCCCAAAGAGCAGTCAGACCTCACGAGCCACGTTCCTGTGGTCACAGGAAGCCCAGAGATGTCCTTGGCTGGCTGCTGTGCCATCCTCATCCCTTCGTCCTGAGAGCAGGATGTGTATTCTGGCATTCCTTGCCATTCTGCTCTCTGCTCCTCAGAGGTGGCACTGAGTCATTCAGGAGGAGGAAATCTCAGCCTGCTCTCGTGTACTCTGTGCCTGGAAGCATTAAACACCCCGTGCATGTGCAAGGAAAACCTCCAACAGGTGGCAAACAGAACTATTTCCAGCAAGCAAGCACCAGCAATATTTTATTCAGAGTTGAATAACAACTTCATTTCAGAAAAGCTCTCTTTTTCCCTCCTTTTAATGCAGCATGCTAATTACCCCATGTCCTTTCCTTTTTGGGTAGATATTGATGAATGCAGCGTCATCCCAGGGATTTGTGAGGGTGGTGCTTGCTCCAACACTGTGGGGAGTTATTTCTGCGTCTGCCCGCGGGGTTTTGTCACATCTGTGGATGGATCCTGCACTCCTGGTAGGTGCTCCAGCCATCTGGCACTTCCCCCTGCCCCAGGGCCTCGCTCTGCTGTCCAGGCAAACATAGGAATTGATAATTCTGTTCGTTTCTCGAATCTGCATCAGACGAGCCCAAAAGTTAAGCTCATTTTGGTTTTAAAGGAGCAAGCATTTATCCCTACTTGGTGCTTCATCTCTCACACGTTAATTTACTCTTTAGTGGTCAACATAGGGCACAAAAGTAAACTCAAAAGACATTAAGTAACATATACTGATGTGCCACTAATTTGTCAAGAAATAGATAATGAACCACACCAAGTGCTGGATTTAATTAGATTTCACCTGTTACAGGACAGTTTGTTTGATAGCTATCCCTACATTATAAAAACCCATTTTGCATGTTTCCACATGTGTTGATTTCTTATATATAGGTGCACGTGTCAAGTGTGTGATTTAACCATTTTGACCAATTAACTATAAATAGTGCATACCACATGTAAAAAACCTTAACAATTGCAAACAGTAATGTATTTTCTAGATCTCATGTGGTTCTTTTTACTTCAGATATCCCAAAGGTGTTTGTTCTCATATTGGGGAAAGGGTTGGAATTCTGAAGGGGTTTCTGACTTGCAGATAAATGATGTAAGCAAGTAGCAGCACATGACCTGCAAGTGATTTAAAATTAATAATTTTTTAAACAGTGTAGCCACCTTCTGTTATTCAGGTTCATCTGAAGAGTGCCAACTTCAAATACATTGTGGCTAGCCTCAGGAATACTGAAAACCTATGATTTTCAATATGATCAAAATTTCTGTGGATTTTGGCGTGTTTTACAATTTGATTTTTAAAGTCAGCTCCCAAAACCTGAGTCCTGCAGAAAAATCACATGCCCTAATCTGACAATAAAGGTCATCTGCCCTTGAAGGAGAGTAGTTTTCACATGGCATTACTAAATATTCTGTTGTACTTTCAGTCAACTGAGCAGAGCAGGCTGAACAGCATTTTTCCAGTTAGATGCATCTAAGCTAAGGGAAAAAAAATCATTAAATTAATTTATTGATGCTGCTATTGCTACATGAAGTATCTCAGGTTTTGCCATAGTAGGTTTTTGATATATATAAATATATACAGTTTTTTGTTTGTATTGCTTTGTGGTTTTCACATTATCCATATTTCTTTGTTGGATTGAGCAGACTTTAGGATTGCATGTCAGATTAATGCAAAGCTGATGCCACTGCACCTGTGTGATCCTGCAGTAAATCCAATGTGGAATACATGGGTCAGATAATTATTGGGTGCAGTTTGGGTGTTGTGAGGGTTTTTGTTTGGTTGGTTGATTTTGCTTTTATTGCATCTAATACAACTTGTAGAGTATTTTGGTCTTTACCTCTAATGAACAAGGAAAGGTAGCTTTGAGAACTCATGTTGATGCCTTTTTCTCTGGCCCTAAAAATATGAGTCAGACACAATTAGGGTGATAAAAAGGGTACCTTTTATATGAGGGTCCTCAAGTGCACAAATTCATCGGGTAGAGAAGGCCAAAGATGCACCCACTGTGTAATGCATGTACAATTTTTACAGATTCTGCAAATTATCATATCTGACAAGAGCCCCCCTCCCCATCAGGAACCTGCCTGGTGAAGTAATTCCCCCTTCTAGTACCTTCTGGATTCTCTCCCCTTAGGATAAGATCCAAGCCCTGTTTACAGAAGTCTGTCTTGGAAAGCTGTTTTCAGCCTTGGTTTCTAAGGAGGACCAAGACACCACAGGGATCCTGGAATTTATTTTTTGTCTTTCTGCCGAGGAAAATGTTGAAACTAAGCTACGATATGAGGCTACAAAGCTACAAGTATATGTGTAAAGGATACAGAGAATGTGGAAACCCAGGGCAATGGGAATATTTCTCTGTCTGTTCTGGGCTGCCCTGACCCCCAGGGCAACACTGACTATTACCCTCATTCATGGAGAAAGTTTCCTAAACTCCAGAATAGACTGGAATTCACAAAAGTGTAAAACAGATTATAGAGAGTAGTGTAGGTGTATCATTTGGTGGGAAATTGAGGGTTTGGGATTTTTAGTATGTTGTGGATGGCAGCAAGATGGAGGGCACAGGGTGTCATCCTGGGTTTCTTCTTCATGCTTCTTCTTCCTTCTTCTCCATGGGTTTGGGCAGCATTTTGTAATTGGGCAGAAAAGTCTGCATTGCAGCTCTTTGGGATCAGTTATTGGGTTAAAAGGGAAAATAATCCAGGTGTCAGTTCTTAATTGGATAGTTTAGTCTTAAAAGACCTTGTAACAAGACATTGTTGGCCATTTTGTGCCTTATAAAGAAAAACTGCTGAACTCACAGTAGCGAGACTGTTTTACTGATAAGAAATAATAAACACTTGAGTCCAAACATGAACTACCCTCTCAAGTGCCTTCAATCCAGACCCAGAGAAACTGACAACTGGGGCCCCCACAAGAGCATGTATAAAAGACAGAAGGGTAAAACCAAAACGGCATCAACGTCACCACTTTTGTTTTTTGTCTCTACCTTGGCCGCCAGATGAGCGAGCAGGCAGCTGCTTCTCCAGCTCTGCGAGCGGCCGCTGTGCGCAGGAGCTGCAGGGGAGGTTCAGCAGAAGGCAGTGCTGCTGTGAGTCTGGGCTCTGCTGGGCCAGTGCCTCTGGCCCAGAGGTGTGTCCTGCCCGAGGATCTGGTGAGTGCCCTCTTGGTTTGGCTTTTATTTTGGCTGTTTGGCTGTTTTTTTGGCTGTTTGGCCGTTATTTTCTCCTTGCTGTTCATTCTGCTTTGAGTGGAGGTCACCGGGGTGTTTTAAACTGCTTTAAGATGTAGGCTAAACAGAAAAAAAAAATAAGGTAATGGGTTGCATTTATTATTAATTTCCGTGGTTTTAATACTGATATTGCCATCTGTTAACCATTTTTCTTTTTGGTCCGTGGTTGTTTGGCACTTGGTTTTTTAATGTCCTTTTGTTGGTTTTGGAAATTGTTTTTGGGAAATGGGAAAGATTTTGTGGTCAGGCTCAAAGAGGAAACGATTTTTAGGGTCCATAGTTAATTTTGATTTAAAGGAACAGCTTCTTTCTTGTTCCATTGCACTTTGGGTAACTTTGAGCTAGAATGCATGAATTTTAAGTTGTTCTTTGAATTTGGTCAGAGAGGAATAGCGCACATCCCTAATGAAAGGTATTTTCTTTATCAATGAGAAGCTGTTTTCTTTCCTCTGAGAAACCAGGGAGTTACAGTACTGCTGTCAACACATCAAGAAGACAGTTTCAACAAACCAGTTGAACAAATATTCCTAAATTACAGCATTCCTTTTCATCATTATTTCCTCAATCAACACCTGCCACGACCGAGACTCAGAGTGGTGGTGGGGGAAGACGCGACATCACGGAGAGGAGGAGCTGCCATGCTGGTTTTTGTGGCACACGGGGAGAGCTGTGCCTTCCCTTTGGGCTGGCTGTGAGAGGCTGACCCGGTGTGTGCCCTGTGTCCCCCCTGTGTGACAGATGAGCACCGCAGGCTGTGCGCGGACGGCGCCCCTGCCCGAGGCGGCTCCCGGCGCGGCGGCGGGGCGGGAGGGAACGGCTTCCATCCCCATCCCGGGGGCAACGGGAATGGATTCGGGCCAAGGGGAGCTGGCTTCATCCCCATCCCAGGAAACAACGGATTCTCCCCAGCTGTGGGCGGAGCAGGGGTAGGAGCAGGCGGTCACAGCCCCGCTGGAAGTGGCCCGATCATTACGGGGCTGAGTAAGTGCTCGTGTTCTGACTTGTTGCGCTCTTCTTTTCTTTACGCTATTCCTTCTGTTTTTCCTTTCTTTTTACTGCTCAGTCTGGATATGGTGTGGTGTTCTTAACACTTAAAAATGATTTTGCCATTCAAGCATGTTTTAAACGCCTCAGGAAGGTCAGGAGCCCTTCCGGATGTAGGAAGAGGTTTTTGCATGACTTCAGTTACAGAGTCCCTGAGCCCGTGTTGTCCCTGTTGAGGTGTCTGTGTCAGCACTAATAAAACTCCCGATTTCTAGGTATTTTCCAAAAACTACCAAGGTTAAAAATAAACGTCTTCTGTATTTTCTCCTCCAACTGTAAAACCTACTTACTCTGCAGAAACACTGCCTTGGCTGAAAGCCCAAGGTGAATAATTTTCTGGCAGAAGTCTCATGGATGTAAACATTGCTCATGACATGTGTAAACACACCCCTGGCATCAGAACCATAGAGATCATAAAATGTTAGAAGTATTATTAAGACAGGTACACCAGAAGTTGCTTTGACTTCCACACAAATTGTGGTTTATCCCCGACTTCACTGACAGGCTCATCAGGCTATAGACAGAAATGGTAAATCACATTTAAGAATGTTTGTCTGATGTGTTTTTTTTATTTCCAAGAGCTGTTTGTTGTTGTTAGTTTACTGTCAGGTCAACAGATAGTGCTTTGAGAAAAGTTTTTTAATGTGTTTGTGCACATCACAACATCCTTTATGAAGCCAAGTGTAAAATTCATATTTACTTCCATATAAAAATCTGAATATTTGCCTCTCATTCTGATTTTTTTATATTAGCCATACTCAATCAGACAATAGACAACTGCAAGCACCATCCCAACCTTTGTTTGAATGGACGTTGTATACCAACCCCCTCTAGCTACAGATGTGAATGCAACATGGGATATAAGCAGGATGAAAATGGGGATTGTATTGGTGAGTGCACATTTCAAAATGCATTATTCTAATATTCTTCAGCTTAAAATCTTTTTTACAAAAAGAAATCATACTAATTTTAATGATGCTGCTCTTCAGAGAGAGTGCAAAGACCATGGTATTAGTTACACAAGAATAATTTCAGTTTTCTATGAGTGTTACCTGTTTTCTTACCAAGAAAAAAAATCCTGAGTTGCAAATATTGGTATTGAGTATTCCTACTCCTGTATTTAAAGGCTATTGAACATTTTTGTCACATTCAATACAGTAAGTTCTGCTGCATTTTCTCTTTTGTTGGGCTTACAAAGCTCCACTTTTGGGATGTAGTATTGATATGATCAAGATGATGAGGGGTAGAATTTATGTTTTGCCTCCTCATAAGGATTAATGGAAATTTGAAAGATATAAAATAATTTTTAAATTGCGTTAATTCACTTCTGGTTAAATTTGCATTTTGGATGAAAATACAGAATGTTAACTTTATATGACAAGAACTGAATTTGGCGTCCTATACTTTTATTCAATTACTGTGGACTTCACTCTTGCAGTGTCCAAAACTCATCAGTTATTTCAGAGAAAATACAAAATTTGGAGCTTCTTGTGGGGTGGTTGTGTGGAGAGGAGCCCCCTATGCAGGATACACTGATTAATGTATAGGAACCTAAATAAAAAATTGTGGTTACGTTTTGGATTGAACCCTTGTTTACTGAGTCTTTTTTATAAAGAGTTTGAGATGTGTGAATGAAAAATACCACACAAGAGCTTGTTAGCAATAGGTTTGCCTCGTTGAGAATCAGTTTCTAATGTGCCTGTGGATTGCAGGTCTCCTCTTAGTTCAGCTGTGTTCTTGCATCAGAGAGCTTGGATGTACTGCACCATTCCTGGCCACTGTACACCCTCATTTTAAGAAAACTCAGTTAAAAGGGATGCCACCACTTCCCCAGGCAGTTGCACTGCTCCCATAGTCAAATATCCAGAAAGTTTTCAGAAAATCTAATCTAATTTAAACACTGCATTTGCAAAAAGATTCAGCTTTTGTTTTTTCTTGTCTTATCCTCACTATACAAAGAAAGCAGTTCAGTACCTTCTTCATTTCACTTTTTTGTACTTGAAGGTTTATATTATTCTTCTTCCATGCTGTCCTTTATGATGTAGGGAGCCTGAATATTTTTAGCTTTTTTATTTGGGTGAGAGTTTTCTGTACCTCTGATCTATTGACTGGGAAGTTCAAAGGGCTTAATTTCTTGCTGGATGCTTGGTCTCAGGAGCCATAATCACACTGTGAGAGGGGAGTAGGAGTTTTGTGATGTTTGTCTTGCATGACTGTTCTTTATAAAAGATGGCTTGATGGCTCTTGATGGCTGTTCTTTATGAAAGGAGTATGGAGAACCCTGGCTCATTTGTTACAGCACTAGATTTTGCATCACTGAAATCAGTAATGTTTTTAATTCTGGTGGGCCTTGACACTCAAGGTCTATCTGGTGTCTTGGACTATTTGATCTTTTTGAAATCTAGTTTACATCTTTATTAATATTTTTGTTACTCGGGGGTCAAGTTGAAAATAACGTCTGAAGCACATAGATTGTAGCAAGTAGAGCTGTATGAACTTCAATTTTTTAGTTTTTCAGAATTCATTGGAGCATGGCAATAATCTGTGGTTTGAAAGACCCATCAGCTCTACTTATCTGGGTGCTGGGACAGAAAAGGACAATTGATAATTGTCTTTTTTTGTCTTTTGTTCTGGATAATGTCGCTGTCATTCTGTCCCTGACTCTTCTGTGGGGTCACCCTGCAGGACACTTGCTTGGCAGTTCCCCATCTATTCCAGGCTTGTGATAATTAGTGAAATTGCATCTAATCTTCAGTTTTAGGTCCCAGTGCCTGAAAACTCTGAGTTTAGGTTGACAGGTGCATTGGGGGGACAAAAATTGACCTGGTTAATGATCTAGTTTACAGGCATGTGCCCAGTAAAAATGTGTCTTCACTTCAGGAACTCAGTCTTGACTTTGCAATGCTTACCTCAGCATGAAAGAGTAGACTGAAAGCAGAGGAAATTTTGGATGCACTGGGATCAAAACGAAAATTTCAATTGGTTTAACAAAAGCTGAAGGTGCAGTGCCAGCTACAGTGCTGTCCCACATGAAAGACATGGGAAGAGACCCCCAAGATGGCTTCAATAAAGTTTAAGTGTCATTTTGCCCATTTTTTTATGGCATGAAATAAATCAGTCATTACTAATTTCAGCTCTGCAGTGGTTAGCCTTTTCAGTAACTGCTTGAATTCAGATGTTTTATAAGAGAGTGAACTCTGTAAATTATAAATAACTGTGAGCTCTATAAATAACATAGCTTTGTTTCACTGTTATTGTCTAATTGTATTATAAAGAAGTAGCCAAAGTATCTTAAGTTCCCTCCCGAATCTGAGATTTGTGAACAGTAGTTACTGCAAACTACACAGAAGTCTTTTTGGAATTATAGGCAAGATATATATTCTAATTTATATATATATATGATTATAGTCAATTTCTGTATTATAATTTGAATATTTATCCTATTACTGACAGAACAGTCTTGGGGCATTGGTAATAGGGTTAATGGCACATAAATGAACACTATTTCTGTACTTCTCTGTCTGCTCTCAAAGCAATAAATTAAATCCAGAAATGGTTACATATTTTTCTATAGAGTTAAAGAAAAGTCCTCTTTCAAGATTTATCCTGCCAAACCAAAAAACTGTGGTGTTGCTTATTTGTTTCTGACCTAAAGTTGCATTATGCTGTTCTTCACAACAGAATATGTCCTTGGCCATGTTGGACCATGGGTGTCCCAAGTGGTCTGACTCTGAATGATCAATCCTCTTCTCCAAAATAGACAGCTTTAATTTTATTACCTTTTCTTATTCATTTCTGTTTCAAAAAACTCTGGGTAAAATTGTAGGGACTTTTTAAAAAGTGGGAGCAAATCTGTAGGTGTGCTGTGTTGAATTTTAGTTGTCTTCTCTATACAAATAGACCTATTTAAAATTTTGTAATTTGTTTCCAGACTCATTGCAGTAAGTCTTTTAAGGGGGGGTGGTTTGGAAATTTCCTGCTGTGCCTGAGAGAATTCTGACAATTGTTAGAGATGAAAAACTGAAAAGTGGAGATGTGTGTGAGGCAAGTGCTGAAAAATAAATATTTGACCTTGAAGGGAGCATGCTGGGAGACAGAATAAATGGGTTAAATATCTCTGTCTTAAATGTTTCCTGTTTATACTGCTGGAATATGCATGCCTTCAATGCAAACTCAAAGCCAACAACTCCTTTCTATTAACATACATTTGCCATTTCCCTCAGTTATCAACAGCTTATAAAAATAAGACCAGCTTAAGATGCATATTTCATGTGGAAGTCATGTGCATGAAGGATGCACATGGCTTTGGAAGGATTTTAGAAGCTTAAGTCAGCTGTTTGATAGAGAACCTCTGCATTCCTGCTGTAGAGTTTATAAACTTACAGACAGATCCTTTGGACCATGAACTTGGGCTTTTTTTGAAGCAAGTTGGAGCCTCTAACAGAGAAGGTCCTAAATGTCATTCTCTGCAGGAAAACTAAACAAAACAGATGAGCCCTGTGTCATGTATTTGTAAGTTCCCTCTGTGCTCCCTTATAAGGCAAAATATAAATACAGTGAATTCATTTGAATTAGGGCACTTAACAAAAAATTATTGTCAAGGTGTGATTCAGAGTTTGATGTTCTGTTGGTAGCTGAGGACTTTGTTCTGAAGGGGTGGTGTTCAATCCTCCCTGACCCCTTCCTGAATCAGCTGAGCACTGAGGAAAAATCACCTCTGGTGAAAAATCACCTCTGGTGAAAAATCACCCCACTTCTGTCAAAGAGCATCCCAACACCCAGGCATGGCAGAGAAACATGAGGGCAGAGAGCTACTGCAGTGACACAGACTGGCATGTGAAAAATCATGGTTAAATACCTCTGTATTCAGGTTAAATACCTCTGTATTTAACACCCTGAATTCCTCTTTTCTTTATCTCCTCTCAGTTCCTGTGGTTTTTACTGCAGTGATCAGTGGATATGTAAATGTGAATGAGCTAATTACTTGTGAGGGGAGGTGTTTGATTCTTCCATTTGCTCTTCCTTTATTCATTTAGGTGTTTACACAGATTGTATCTGGGCACCATGAGTGCTGTCAACCAGGCAATTATATCAGTGACTTGTGTGAACACAGATTCTTTTTGTACAGTGATGCTCTGGGTTTAAACTTTGTGTCCATTAACTCAGTAATTCCTGTTAAATATGGGGTCTTATTTATTATTAAATTAGAACAAAACGAACCTTTTGCCATCTTTTATAGTGATTTTAGAACGTAAAGTACACAGTACACATAAACATCCTTATGATTTCAATCTCTTGTTGCATGCCAGTATTCTCAAGACGTTATGAGCTAAGCTCTAGAACCAGATTTGATAAGGAGTGAGTGGAAATGATCACGAAAATTGCCCTGGGGTTTTCCTGGTATTTCTGGAAGCACGCCCTGCAAAATGCATGGGAAAATCATCATTGTTGGGAACTGATCAGCCTCAGAGTTTCTTACGGCAGCTTTCAGCCAGATGCCAGAAACTTTTGCAGATCACCACTGGGTTTTGTGGTGTTAAAAGCCTGCCTAAATGAAGAGATGAGTAATTACAAGTACATTGTAAATAAAGTGAAGGGCCTAGCTGGAGGAAAAAGTCAGAGTAGCTGATAAAGAAATGGGGGATTTCATCAAGGGATCCATTTGTCACCTGTAAATTGAGCTCTAACAGAGAGCAGCTGCTTAGGTCATCCTTTAGGAGCTGCTGTGGGGACTGATCCAGCAGTCCTGCCTTACCAGTGGGAGACATCCACCCTGCTCCAGTGGATTGGAGGGTTCTGGAGGGTTTACAGAAGAACAAATGTTATTTTAGATCTGGGAATAGCTGTCGTGAGCAAAGACACCTCTGACTCACTGGTAACTGCTGGATATCAAATTTGGGAAAGGGTTCGTGAAAAGAACTGTTGTAGTTTTCAGATCCCCATGTCAAATAAGAGTTATTTCTGACTTTTCAGTTGGTTAAAATGTGTTTGGTTGCACCCAAAAACCCAAAACTTTTGGAAAGGAGAGTAAGGTACATTATAGAAAAGGGTTTGGTTAAATCTGGCATTACTCAGTGCAAAGACTGGAGCTGAGGGTGCAGTGGGGCATAAATATTTGAGATGTGGTGCACAGACTGTGGTCTCATTAAGAGTCCCTCCTGCTGGTGTGCAGCCCCTCCTCAGTTTTTTACAGCAAACCTGTAAAATGATAGGGGTGGGTTTTGGATGCCATGGTTTGCTCTCAATTTCAAGTGCCTGTTTTGGTTAGTACTGTTTTTTCTTGTGAAGGAGCACAAATGGCCACTGAGTTAAACGAAACTGGGTTGTATTAAATCAACCATTAAGGCAATCATCAGGTCTCAAAATCCTCAAGAAGATTGCTTTTCTCTTGTCCCTTAAGATGCTTACAAATTTTGCAGTGTTACTTCACTTCTTACAAATGCCTGCCTAGCTGAACCAGGAGCAGCCCCGTGTTCCTGGCAAAGCAGTGATTTTGCCCCAAGAACAGGCTTTAGTAATTAGCATTTGGCTGCTAGTTATCTTTTTCACTCAGAAGCTTACAGAGTTGGTGGGGGGGGGAAAAAAAGTTGTGGACTTTGTGAAGTCATTAATGCTTCTCTGTGCTGCCAGCAGATGTTGATGAGTGCACATCAAACCCCTGCTCCAATGGGGACTGTGTCAACACACCTGGTTCCTATTACTGCAAGTGCCACGCAGGTTTCCAGAGAACTCCCACCAAGCAAGCCTGCATTGGTAAGAGAGCTGCTCCACGTCTGCTGGCATTGCAGATGTTCTGACCTCTTGCATCAGACTCCATTCGAATTTGGATTTGAAAGACAGGAGTGCAATTTCATTAAATCCAAATGTTAAATCAGTTCTAGATTTGGGCTGCCACCTCATTTATTTTCTTGTTGTCTTTTAATGTTTATCCATTATTCTGGAATATCCGTCTGGGGAATTTCCCAGACAGGAGTTCTAAAAAAAAAAGTAAAAATTGAATGACAGGTGCTTTTTTGTGTATGCATGCAGTTGAAAGTATTCATCATGTTTTAAAAGTATTCATGAAGAAATTGCAAAGCATCACAAAATGTAGCATTTGCTATAAAAATAATATTTTTCCCTGATGCAAGGAGACAAAATTCCTAACTTAGTTTTGAACTTTTTTCTTGGAAATATTAAAGTGACATGCCAGCATTTTTCAAAGCACTAATTGCCTCTGAACGCATTTTTATCTTAACTGTAGTTCTCTGCTTGTGTAGGATTTTGTTTGTTTGGTTTGGTTTGTTTTTTCTTCCCCTTAGATATCGATGAGTGTGTTCAGAATGGTGTTCTTTGTAAAAATGGGAGGTGTGTGAACACTGAGGGAAGCTTCCAGTGCATTTGCAATGCTGGGTTTGAGCTGACTGCAAACGGAAGGAACTGTGTGGGTAAGAACCCTTCTGAAGAATGGGGCAGGCATTAGCTTGGTGGTTCTAGAAATTGTGCTTCATACTAGAGCTGAGGATCATTAAAGATTGCCTTTTTTGAAATACTGTGAACTTAGAGGCCTTTAATTCAAATAGTTATTGTACAGAACCATATGATCTCAAAGAAAATTTGAGGTAATTTTTGTTTTTGAAGCTGCACCTCTCCTCAAGAGTCCTAAGAATAATGTTTTTCCATAAAAGCTTCACAGCAAATGATCCATAAATCAGCATTGCTGAAGAAAATACCTGTTTTTAAATTTGGCTGCATGGTGTCAAGAAAAAACCCTTGCTAGAAGAACAACAAACTTCATTCTCTCAGGCGATGGAAGCTTTTTATCCTCTCATGTATGAAAGAAAGACACACCCTGTCCTTTCATACACAGCCTGCTGAAATATGCAAAGCAACAGATCACAACATTAAAAAAAAAAATTCCTGCTTTTTATATGGAGTGAAAACTCTTGACATACTTTATCAGAGTTATGATCAGAAACCAATCTTCAAGTGAAGGAATATGCCACACCAGTCCTGACTGATCATTTTCACTGTGTTGTCTTCTGGAGGGTGAGAAACTAAAAGCAGTTTTCTTTGCAATGTTTTGTAGACCACGATGAGTGTGCCACCACAAACATGTGCCTGAATGGGATGTGCATAAATGAGGATGGGAGTTTTAAATGCATCTGTAAACCAGGATTTGTCCTGGCTCCAGATGGACGTCACTGTACTGGTATGTGGAATTTGGGGGGATATTGATGGAAAATGGCTTTTCCTGTCTGTTCATCCCTGCAAGCATGGCAGTCTGGCAACATGGATTGATTCAAAGCCATATAACACCTTGCTGCTCACTAAAGTAGATTTCTTTAGCTGCCTGGAAGCAGATCCTTCATTTACTGAAAGAAGTATTTAATAGTGTTAGGAAAGCCACAATGATCAACAAATTAGCTTCTGAAAAGTCTTGGAGCATTGTGAATGCATCAAAATATTCAGGCCCTTTGTGAAATGGTAAAGTGAGCAGCAGTATGGTAAATTTAAGATGTTAGAGAGGTTTTACATTGATGAGCCCCACCCATACACACATATTTTCCACATAATTTTTCTAATAATTCAGAGTGCATAGCACTTGAGTCATTTTACAGGTCACACAGCATTGTAAACTTCTTAAAGTGCAATCACTGAAAACTTCTATTAAACATTTTAAGAATACAGTCTGATTTAGCTTCAGTTTCAGCAAACTAATTGAAAATATTTATTGCTGCCCATAGAGGTATGTTTGGACTTAAGCCACTTCTAGTAAATAATCTAAATTGTTAGTCTTCTGATTTGAATTTTAACCATTTCTACTAGTTGGGCTTCTCTTAATAACATGCAGTTGTGCTTAGAAATTGATGACCACTTAAAAGTTCTTTGAAATTAAAATTAACCATCATAAGGATATTTTATGTCTAGTGCTCTTTAGGCATACTTTAAAGAAAAATTAAAATACGAGCTGGAAAAAGGGGAAGATTTATCATTGATTTTGCTTAATGTGGAATATGAAGTACCTCTAATCCTAAAGTTTTTCTGCATGTTTTGGGGATATTTTGTTTGTTTGTGCAGGTGGAATTTTGATTATTCCAAGATTAAATTTTTATTAGAAATAAAACAAAGATACTGTTATCTACTATCATAAAGTAATTTGATAATGTTCTGAAACTATTAGCTGTAACCTTGCTTAAAAACAGATTGAGTAGAGGCCTTTAATTCAAATAGTTAGTGTGCAGAACCATATGATCTCAAAGAAAATTTGAGGTAATTTTTGTTTTTGATTGCTGAAGTGTCTTGCCTCCTCTTAGATATTGATGAATGCCAGACATCAGGAATTTGCATGAATGGCCACTGTATAAATACTGAAGGCTCATTTCGGTGTGACTGTCCGCCTGGCTTGGTGGTTGGAGTTGATGGTCGTGTGTGTGTAGGTAAGTCAGATTTATTCTTTTCTCTTCATAGAAAAACAAGTGGAATTATCAGGTTAATTAATTATCGAATGCATCAAATTATTTCCTTCTAAATAATGTTGATGTCAAACCACAAACAAGATGCAATCCCATCATCCTATTGTTAAAAGACAATAAATTAATTTTCTCTCTCCAGTGAGGCAGTACCTCTTGTTTTCCTGTTATTCATATAAAAGTAAGCTTGAAGTGCCTGCTCTGCCTGGTGTCTCCTTTTGGTTTTGAGACATACCCTTTCTAATCTGATGAAAAGTAGTATTTTGCCATAGTAATCAGCCTCTTATCTTCTCAGTTGGTACTGGATGGAATTTTTTAAGAGATTCTTCACTGAGCTGTGCCAGGAGCTTTAGCATATCTTCAGGGAGCTCGTGGGACAAAAAGTGGATAATTTTCAAGCTGATGAATTAAAGAAGTATAGAGGGCAAGAAGTATTTGATTCCTTGTTCTCTGCTGATTGCTGATGGGGAGGGAGGAGAGGAATAAATATTTGACAGGGATTTCTGAGAGTTATGATGCTGTGTGTACTTTGCAAAGTTCCTTAATTGAATCCACAGGATTTTCCCTGTGTGTCTCAGAACATCAATTTTATATCCCTGAAATTCCTCCTTCCCCAGCTCTTGCACATGTCTGTCATCAGGCATGTTACTGAACAGAGGCTCTACAAGAATCATGTTTATTAATTGGTAATTAACAATTAATGGCTGTTCTTGCTAGGTGGACTCATGGGTGTTGTATCTGCCTTTGTCTTACCAGCATATTTCCAGATAAAGGAAAAACAGCATCACAATGCTTTGGAGGTTCTCACATCAAAGGGATGGGACATACTAAATCTTCAGGTTGCTGTTACCAGCTCATTTCAAATAGCATTTCAGATGGTGCTACAGTTCAAAAGTCTTCAAAACAAAATCTAGGACAAGTGTTTCTACCAAGTGCCAGCACAATCTAGCCCCTTCTGTCACTACTTCAGCTTTAAAAATGCATGATAAAATCTGAGGCTGTCTTAAAAACATAGGCTCAAAAAAAAGCTAAAACACATTCTCATTCTCTCAGTTGGAGCACAGATTTTGTTGTTTTAGGTAAATTAAATGTTCTAGTAAGCAAAACTGTTCTGAAGATTGAACCAACAAAAGCAAGTTGTGTTCCCTCCTGTGTGGTAGCCGAGTTGTTTTCTTCTGGTTTATTAACAGTTTGGAGAAAAGCAGTGAGAAGTAAAACAATGAGAAGAGGCCTGGTGTACTGTTTTAAATATTGGAATTTCACTGCTCAGTGGCACACCAACAAAACCAGATTTGAGTACAGGCTGTTCAGTACCTTTTCTGTGTTCCAAGTTGGCCTCATCTTTACCCCTGTCAGTGATGCAGCTGCAGAGAATCAATACAGTACTCAATTTTCTGTGCTCTCATTTACCTAATGTGTTGCCACAGTACTAGCAGCAAAAGGCTTGACAGGTTGGCCATCATCTGTGAACACCATTTATTTAGAAGTTACGTGTTGCACAGCTTTAAGGCTTACCATAAATGCTTACATTTTCAACAGGAAGTTCCCTTCATAGCACAAAAAATCTTAAAGCGGAATAATGATCTAGTTGGAAAATTCATTAAAAAAAAGATGATGTTATTATTCCAGCCATAAAGTAGCATAGCAAATTTCAAATACTGCATAACAAAATATCCTCACACATGACTTGAGAGCAGAATTTCCAAGCCAGCCCACTGTTCAGAATTGTGTATGTGTGTTTATATATAATCCACATGCTGTGTTAACTACAGGAATTCTGTGTCTGGCTATTCTATTCCATATATTGCATGACCTAAGTAGTACTTTTCAGACATTCTGGCTGCTAGATGATCACTGGTAGTTTGAAAATTAATAACTTAAATTGGAAATCTTGTAAGAGCATTTCCACAAGTCTGCTAGGTAACCAGCAAGGAATATAAAACCTTAGAGCCCATGGTCCAGCTGCCCCCTCTTTCTCTGAGCTCTATTTTGCTTCTGAATAATGACCTTGATCCTGGTGGGAGTACACATAGAAAGGAAATGCTGTTTTACTTAGTATTTATACGTATGGCTGAGTCAATCACAAAATGTTATACAAGCTTGAAAAAGGTACAGCAAAGGGGAGCAAATGCTTGGAAAAGGAACAGTTACAGAGTCATGGAACAGCTAGATAAATACTTGGAGCCAAACTTCCAATATTTGAACATTTGCAGACTTTTTAGGTTTGGCTGTACTTCCAGCTGCAGCTCCATGCTTGGACACCTCAGCTGGCTGTGTGTGTGAGCCTGTGTCACCTCAGAACTTGTGCTGAGCTGTGGCTCCAGCTTCACACAGTATTGCTTGTTCTCTGCTGAGACACTTCTAATTACCTCTGCCCAGAGCCAGAGTCATCCAGAACAGACTAAATAATTTTTATTTTACCCTGGTAATTTTGTAGAGTCAAATGGATAAGTGTTTTTCATAAGCCTGATTTGACCTTCTAAGACTCCTGGATGGCTGCAATGACTTTCCCTGAGTGTGGGTCAAACACCTTTTCACCTGACATTGACCACAAGTGTGGTGATGATCATTTTTGTGGTATTGAAGTGGTACACTGCCAAATTTAAGAGTGTAGAAGTGCCATGCCTTGGGACAGAGGGGAGAGTCCCATAAACAGGTTCATGGGTACAGCAGCAGCAATGCTAATCTCTGATCCAGGACAAAAAATAAATTCTTGGTGCTCTGGAATGAGTAGCCAAAGGCTAATCAAACTGAACGTGGGGAGCAGCACAGGGTCATCAGTAAGTGCAGACTCAGAGCTGTTGTGGAATAGAGAACCTGAGCTCTGTGAGGTGCCTGCAGCAATTGAATCATCCACAAAGAGCCTGTCCTCCTCATTCTTGCTCGTAGCACAGCCCAAGGGGGACATTCTCCCTGTCACACAGCTGCTGTGGGAGAGCCAGCTTGGTTCTTCATCCTCCACAGGCTTGGTGAGTCACTGACTGTGCAGATCAGACTGTTTTCCTGTAACTAGGCATGAGATTGTCCCCAGGTTCTCCGTGTCACTTCTCTAAAGCACTGATGTGCACTGAGAGCACTTGCTCTCTTGTGCAGAGCAGTTGCTCAGTACGTCTGTAGCTTCCTTCAGCTACCTCCCACACTCCACATCTTTGAAGACCTTCCTCCAGAGTATTTCTCTCACCCTTTCCAGTCTTCTGTCCCTCTGCAGTCTCCCTTGGTGCCATTTCCTTCCCTTCACTTGCTTCTCCATTCCCTCACAGACACATAACTAGGGAGAAACCTCCTCCTCTGTGACAGGGCAGTGATTGATTATTGCCCCCTTTGTTCATGGCAGAACTTGCCAGGGTGGCAACTGGACTTGTCTGAGATGGAGGGAAAGGATGTGATGCCTCTAATTATTTTGCAAAGTGAATGAGCAGAGATTTCTTGTGCAAAAGTCCTCGACTATTTTCAAGCATCATAATCTTTTCCTGATGCCAAGTGCAAGCGAGTTGTACTGGCTTCACCTAGATTCTTGGCAAGGAAAAAAACTCTAAAATCTGGGACATATGTAGCTGTGCTCCAGAACTATCTGTTCCATGGGACACCAAAGGCAAGAGAAAACATTTATGTGCAGGCAGTACTGTTATACAGGAGCCAGCTTACAACACTCAAAGGGCCGACAGAACACATAAGGAATTGCCAGTTCTTATTTGGATTGGCCCTGGATATTCAACATTCACTGTAAAGCTTCTCATGCAACTTTCCTTTGTTGTTTTGGAGTCATACTTCAAGCAAGGAGCTGTCTGGATTCCCTCAAACTCGATTCAGTTTCTGAGTCCACTCAGGCTCGTGTCCAGGCCACAGTGCATGGTGGTTTTACTGGGGGACTGTCAAGGAGCATAAACTAAAGCTGTGTTCTGTTCTAGTCCATAAATATACCTGAAACAAAGAGTATTTCTGCAGCTCCTGTAGAATTTTAGGAGTCAAAAGTAAAGATCTGTATCCTGCAGTTCTCAGCTACCCATTTTTAGAAGGACTGTCCAATCTCATGCTTGTTCAAAGATCTCTAATACTGTGAGCAAACATGGGGAAAAGCTTTAAAGCTTCGGGAGACCAAAACCAGAAAAGTACAAAAAAAATCCCAAACAAGTGTATAAAAAGCAGTATCAGAGACATTCTCATAGTTCTTGGATAAGTATGGGAGATTAATATTCCTGTAAAGGTAAGTATTGAGGTATGTCTTGTAAGACATTTCTTGCATCTTACTAGTCAAGGCTGTCAAACTGATTTATGTGACTGAATCACCTGTAAGATTGGCAGCATGTACACGGTGAGTTTTACACATGTATGGTTGGCCTCTGCAATTTTTCTCCTAATTTTTGGACTGGTTTTTGGGGTTGAAGAACTTTTCAGGTGTTCTGTGTTTTGTTTGTGTGACAGGTGGTGGTTTATCCCGCCCACCATTTCCAGGCCTCTCCCCAAGGATGGCACTTTAACTTCCAGAGTGTGTTTTTAATCACAAATCCCCTGAAGTTTCTTATAGTCTGGACAGTATCACTGCTTTCCTCACTGCCTAGCTCTGTGTAAAATTTGCTAGATTGCTTTTCCCAGCTGGATTTTGGGGCCTCTTTGTTGTGCTAAACCAGCACTGGTGCCTGTTTATGTATAAACCTATTAAGATGGTCATGTCACATAAATGCTGGTCTGAACAATCTGCTAAAATTGCACTTCTGTTCATGATTTTGTAAATACAGCTGGAGACCATGCTCCTCCTTCCAGTAGCTGGTACAATATCCCGTATTATAATATAATATATATATCCCAATATATGTATTTATATTATTTTGGGATATTATGAGTAATATGGGATATTATATTGGGATATATATATATATATATATATATAATGTATAATATATATTATATATAATATATATATTATGTATAATATATATTTTATATATATAAAATATATATAATATAATAAAATGTATATATATCTTTTATATATATATATATAAAATATATAATATATATCCTATATATATATCCAATATAATATCCCCTATTACCAGCCCCGTGCTGCTGGTGGGTTATCCTACCTGAGGAGCCATTTTGGAAGTCAGAGATGTCTGTGGTACTTCCCAAAGGGAAGAATCAGCCACCACATGCTGATCCAGACCATTCTGTGTTTCTTACTGGGATATTTGTTGAAGGATATACAGAGCTGCTTTGGGGTGTGGGTTGCCTTTGCTGGGTCCTTTGGAATGCCTTTGAGTTTGGTCACAAAACCCTGGTTTAGGTGGTTTGAAAATGCCTTGGGGAAAGCCCCAGGAGGCAACCACGCTGAGAATTGGCCTTGGTCTCATCAGGATTTTTAAGGCAGTGCAGATGTAGCCAGTGCGACCTTTTTGTTAACCAAAACCAAGAATTTTTAGCTTTTGGGACAGTATGCATACATTTAATTTTCAGCCTAAGGAAATAATTACTTCTTCCTTTGTCCTTTTCTTTAGATACTCACGTGCGTAGCACATGCTATGGGGGCATCAGGAGGGGGCTGTGTGTCCGTCCCTTCCCTGGTGCTGTGACGAAGTCTGAGTGCTGCTGTGCCAACCCTGACTATGGCTTTGGAGAGCCATGCCATCCCTGCCCTGATAAAAACTCAGGTACAAATTTCCTGTTTCTTTGAGTGCTACAGTGAGCATACAGGCTTTAAACAAAACTCTTGTTGAAATCGCATTGTTGATTTATTTCATTCCCTAAAGAAAAGGGAGCAGGGTGAATTTGGGTTCCTGGATTGAGTGTTTGCTACAAGTAATAATTCTTGCAAGAGAATAAGCAGAATTCTTCAGTAAATCTGTAGATTTCCTGGTTCAGTCAATCCAGCTTAAAAGAGCAGTCCATAATATTTCTAGAAATATATATTTCATTTTATAAGAATCAATTCTTTAAGTAAACCTGGGAATTTATTAAAAAAAAAAAATCTCTTGACTACAGAGCTGAGGTGATGCATCTTGGACAGAATTTCCATTTAGTACTAATAGTATAGCAGAACAATATTTAGAAAAAAAACAAGTAAAACTGACAGTGTGATTAAAAGCAGTAACTTGAGAGGACAATTGTGTCAAGATTGTAAAGAAGTCACCTAAGTTTTTAAATCTGATCATCTAAGTTTGGTTTTGTATGTATGTATATGTATATATATATATATGTATCTATGAAAGTTCAGGAGAAGTGCTACCTTACATAGATTTAACTAAATTATCTATAAATGGTTATTTCATGCGAACATTTGCATTTTGTTAGTTACATTGTGGAAAAATTACTTTGGAATAAAAATCCTGTGGGTTTAGTTTAGAATGAAAGAAGGTTGAAATGCTGGAGATAACATTTTCTTTTCCCCAACATCTCCACCTCAACTGAGCAGCTGAGTTCCATGGCCTGTGCAGCAGTGGAATAGGCATTACTGTTGATGGAAGAGGTATGTTGCATATTTTCTTTAATACATATGGTTTAGGGCAAATTTTGGGAGGAAATTTCTGAAGTGTTTTTTTCTAGAAGGCAAATTTAAGCAGCCCCTCCCCCAATAAGTTCAGGAAGTAAATTTCTTTCAAGAAAAGTGGATAAAATTGTTTATTTAACAACATTTTGTTGTTAGCATTGAAGTGTTGTTACATTGAAATTTTAACAATTGATTAACAATTCAACAATTCAGCATCATAAAGGCACCCCAGGGCAATGATTCAAAGTTTTAAAAAAAAACCCCTCAGAACTGTTTTTTTGATAACATACTACCGTGGAGTTTTTAACTTCAAGATTAATATGTTCATTTTAGTATTTTAATTCTTAGACAACAATATTTGAATGTTGTCTAGAGAAAAGGTTGGAATTAATTCTCTAGAACAGTGGATTTTGCCTGACCCTCTCAAGAAAAAAAAGTAATCTGTTTCAGATTTTTTTTTTTTGAGATTAGAAATTTTTTCAGATTAGGGTTAACACAGTTTTCTCTCATTTGACAGGAGTCACTTGCATTTGCAGTTGATTTTCAGTCAGCTGGGATAGTAATAGAGCAGTTTTTCACTCCAGATCCAGTGTTCAGTCATGGATCGTTTCCATGGACAGAGTGTATCTCTGTAGAGTTAAAAATTGGAAGGGAGCTTAACTGAAAAAATCATATCCTTGTGAAAAAAAGTCCTGAAAGTGACCACTTGCATTTAGTATTGGGAACTGTAAAGCTCCACATCCTTTTCCTAGTACCACAGAGACAGGGATTTAAAAAAAAAAAAATGGCTGAGCCAGGTCTGAAGTAGGGGCAAAGCATGCTGCAGCTGCCAGATAAGTAAAATGGGTTGAAGAAGGAATAGGAGGATACAGGAGCATAAAATTTATTGCTAGGTATTTGTCTGATGTGTTAATAATTATCCTTGTCAGCATTAAAGCTCCTATTCTATTCAGCAGGAACAGACTAAAACCTCCCATCATTAGTAATAGCCTAAATAACTTCTAAAAATAGCTTAAATAAAAGAAATACTGGTTCAGTACTATAGGTATCTGCATGGTTTTTTCTTCGTTGCTTACCATGCTGTAAGCTTGTATGAGTGATGTGAAATGTCTGGAATTTATGAATTCTCTCAGTTTACTTTTCAGTGAATTATACAAGGTCCATTGAAGAATCTCTAAATCTCAGAGAAGTAATGTCAGCATTCATTAATACTTAAAACATGCAGCATCCTACCATAAGAATTTGCATGCAGCCTGGTGGAGAGAGGTTCATGTGTCCTTTTGGACACATGGAAAATGCAGTTTCTCATTGAAACATTGAAACAACTGTGCTGTTCTACCAAGTGCATGACAAAGATCATTCATGTCTCAGCTGAAATCCTCTTTTGTTCAGGTTTCCAGAGCAAACACAGGGTTTTCTGTGCCTCTTGCACAGCAGCATTGCAGCCAATTTTCATGCTTCTGCTGCTGTCACTGCTTGTACACTCCATGTGTGGCTTGTCCCCAAGATCCAGACATGTCCAGTGAGCTACAGAATGCATTTTGCTCTTAAAGAAAATACAAATCTGAAGTGGCATGCCAAATCGTATTTTCTTACAGAGTTTTTCAGGCGTCTCATAGTGTTGAGTTTTATCCAGGGGTAGCATGTTTTCTTCCAAATGCATATGTGATTAAATGTATTAAATCAGTATCTAAACTGCACTGTGATTAAATAGGAAATGTTCTTTACAAAAAGTTGAGCCCTACAAGTATAAAACAAGCCTTTCATGAAGTCACAGCTAGGCCAGCACCCTTTCTTTCCAGGGTTTGGGAAAGGAACTATTTAAAGTAATGGGCTTACCATATGAGAAGAAGGAAAATATTGAGAAACCCTCTTTTCCTCAGAGACAAGAGGCATTAAAATTAGTCTGCTCCTCTTCTTACAGTTCATATGAATATTTTGGAGTCTTCCAACTACAGCAGAAATTTTATATAGAACTGTAAATTCAGGGTATATAACTCATCCATCATCCTGTCCTGTCTGTCTGAGAAAAAATTTAAATTTCCAGCAAGTACTTACAGGACTGAATATGCTGTAGTTTTGACCTCTATTTTACTTATGCATTAGGAAAATTTATGTGTCAACTAGTAATTTATACCTTCTTACCTAGATCCCTAAACTACAGGCACGGAGTCCACAGACTGGGTATTTTGCATCAAGCCTTTTGTTACAAACACGTAGTTCCCTGTCAGTTTAGGTTGGAAAGGATATCTGGAGATGATCCAACTTAACCTTCTGCTCAGAGCAAGGGTATATTCAAAGTTAAACCATTTCTCAAAGCCTTGCCTGGGGGAATTTGGAAAATCTCCAAGGACAGAGTTCCTATAGCCTCTTTGGGCAGCTTCCTCCATTGCTTAGCCACACTTACGGTGAAGAATTGCTTTCCTGGTGTTTAATTTAAATTTCCACTGTTGCATCTTGCAAGTGTTGTCAGTTGTGCACCTCAAAGAGGTGACTCCATCTTGTTTGTAATCATCTGTTAAAATCAGGGTAGTGCTGTTAGGGGTCCCTCTGATATTCCCTCTTTTCAGCTGAACAAATCCAGCCCCCTCAGCCTCTTCTTGCACCTCAGGCACTGATGCTGCTGAGGGAATTTAACCACACTGACATGAGCTGAGTGTAGTTCAGGAGACACTTGGAGCACCCTGAGGGGAAAATTTCTTAATCCAGGTGATAGTTTGAACAGAGCAGAGGCATTACTGGAACTGTTGATTACCGACACAAATGAACTAATGAGTGATGAACCAATGAACTAATTAGTGATGTCCATACTGGTGGCAGCCTGGACTGCATTGGTCATGCCCTGTTGGAACTCATGCTGAATTGAGGGGTATGGGCCAGGTGGAGGGTAAAGAGAATTTCATGAGCATGAACTTCCAGTTGCTTAAGGCATCAGTGAATGGGATTCCCTGGAAACTGCCCTCAGGTTTATAGGAGGAGAACAAAGCTTTGAGGATGTTTTCCTGAGATCACAAGAGCTCTCTGTTCACATGTGTAAGAAGTCAGGCAAAGAAGGGGAAGAGCAGCATGGCTGAGTAAGGATCAAACTGAAGTGTGAGAAGGAAATGCAGTGTCAGTGGAGCCAGGGAAGAATGCTGTGAGGAACAGAGGAAAGCTGCCCAGATGTGTGGGCATGGGATTGGGAAAGCCAGAGCACTCTGGGGCTGAGTTTAGCAAGGAGTGCCAAGGGTATGACAGGCTTCTACAGGTGCATGGGAAGCTTGAGGAGTGGGCCCACGTAAAGTGGCCCAAAACTGGGTGCAGTATTCCAGGTTTGTCCTTCTAGTGTCAAATAAAGGAGAATAATCACTTCTCTCAGCCTTTGGGCTGCACCTGTGCTGTGCCTTGGCCCTGACTGAGAGCCCCAGCATGCAGTGAGTCAGGTGCTGCCCACAGCTCTCACAGGAGCAGGTTTGTCATACCTGTCAGTGCCTGATTGCCTTCTGTTGTTGTGCTGGTGCAGATATTAACGAGTGTGCTTTGGATCCTGATATTTGCTCCAATGGGATTTGTGAAAACCTGCGTGGCAGCTATCGCTGTAACTGCAACAGTGGCTACCAGCCCGATCCTGCTGGAACCAATTGTGTGGGTAAGCTTTGGTGGTTTTTGTTATTGTGGATGAATTGTTTATCATTTTATTGGTGCTGGTTTGACTTGACAGGATTTAGGTTGCAAGACATCTGCTTCTTCAAGCTACAATGAAAATGCAGAAAACTTGGAATGATGCTTTTCTCAATCTCTGCATAATTTTTATTCTTACTGTATATTTTGCATACTGTATATTTTTGTATACTGTATATTTTACTGTGTTGCTGTTTGGGAAGTGACATTGCAGGTTTCACTCTCCATCTAATTAATTTTATTATTCATGACCATACATGAAATCCAGTGGGTTTTTGTTTTTTTCGTTTGGGAATTCTTACATCCAGAAAAGTGTGTCACACCACAAGTGCATTGTACAACCATGTTGCTTATAGCCTTGTAATTATAAGCAGAAAGGAGAAATTGGTTTAAACTAAAAGCTAATAGAAATCTCTCAGGAACCATCAGGATGTCCAAAGTATTGTCCTTAAGTACTGTGTTTATTTTGGTAAATTATTGCTCTCTGCACTTAAAGATTTACTGAACCTGTCCACTGGCAAAACTGCACCAGTTTTGATGGGGAAAACCTGGTCTATAGCTGCAGTACAGTTTTCATATCAAACATTCCTTCCTGATGATGCAAAGGAAGCACAAAGTAAAGAAGGTGTCTCCTTTCATCTGCTTGAATAAAGGAACTTTACATCTAGTTACTTCCTAAAGCCCTAAATATGACCTTCTGGCAGGAAAAGCACTGCTGCAGAAAAGTATTGGTGCTTTTCTTTTTAAAATGCTTTGTATATTCATTCTCCAAGTGGATTTTACTGGAAGGGGTTTTATTTAGCTAGTTACTCTTGGGATTAGGTAAGTGCTAGTATAATCTATGTATTTACTTAAATAAAGATAAAGCTGAATGAATGTGAGGATGTGTTTATTCTTGGATAGAATTTTTCCATAAAGGAATTTTAAGTGTGAACACTCAGATAAAAGGTTGACAGATTATAATTAATGGCAGAGTTTATGAGATACTAGGAAATAAAAATGGCCATCAGTCAGAATGTAGACAGAATTTTTGTCAGGTCTGAGTGGGTTTAAAGCATGAGCTGCATTGTTCAGTGTTTTTACAAAGCTTATCCCAACAGATTACAGGCCAAATCTGAAGTTATTCTGTGAGATTCTAATGAAATAACGCATTCATCACACTGCATAGCTGGGGCCAAAGAATTTTGTGAAAACAAGCTCAAAATTTCTCTTGAAAATGTCAATTTACAAATTTGTCCTCCTTTCCTTGATTGAAATCATGAAGTTAGATTAAGGACAGGTTAGTAAAAAAGAGCCTTTTGTAGATTCATGGCTGCCAGACTTAAATCTTGGATTCATCATCTGTGGAAATTTAGGCTTTGTTGTCTGAATCCTAGAAGGAATAAGCACAACTTGGAAAATCTGAAGTTGAGGAAACCAAAATTCACCAGATTGTAGTTATATTGCATTTTCACTTTTCTTCTATATTTTCAAACTTAAAAACTCTCTAAAAATCTGTTTAAGATTTCAGTTGCAGCATTAGGTTTGGGAAATCAAGCAGTCAATAAAGAGGAGGCAATCTGAGGCAGGATGAAATGTCATGTTTATCCCGACTTATCCTATCAATATTCTTCTATAAACATAGGTTATTTTGACAAATGATGGGAATTAAAGGAAAGGGCTTAAAATTATATTTTTCTTCTTTCATAGAATAAAGGACAACGAGGAAGACAAAATATTCTTATTAGAATTATTTTCAGTTCGTTTAGGAGGAGTGCAGGGAATGATGTTACTATATGGGATTTTCCTAGTCAATTTGCTTGGTATCCTGGTTTTTATCATAGTTTGTTTTAAATTCAGTGTTCCTCTGGAGGGGAGGTGTATTTGTACTCTTGAGATGGCTACCATGCATGAACTGTACAGGATAGATTTTAATCCCTTTAATGGATAACAAAAACAATTTTAGCCTATAAAAGAGAGTTAGAACAGTAATTAACACACTGCTGTTTCTGTACTTAAATAAAAGAAATAATTAAAATACTGTTTTCAGAGCAAATAGACCTCCATTAGTTTATATGGTGTAGTCATAGAAATGACAAAGCTCATTGTCATTTGACCAAGGTCAAGGTCATTGACCAAACTCAAATGACCAGGGTCATTGTAGGAAAACGGAATTATTCTTTTAAGACTAACTGTGAACAAATTTTTGTGTTTGCTAGTGGAAAAAAAACCCCCAACTTTAAAGGCAGAACAGAAATCTTTGCAGTAAAAACCTGGAAGTGAGTTAGAGCTTTGCAAGCCAGAGCTGTCATTGTTGGTCACGGTGTGTCTCTGTGCCTGCAGACATTGACGAGTGCTCGGTGAACGGGCTGCTGTGTGACAACGGGCTCTGCCGCAACACCCCGGGCAGCTACAGCTGCTCCTGCCCCCGGGGTTACCTGTTCAGCTCGGAGACAGACACCTGTGAAGGTGAGGAGCTGCACGTCCTGTCACATCTGTTCTTTATTCTGCCACGTCACAGCGAAACCGTCACGGGAGCGATGGCGCACGCCAGGGCAAAAGGGAGAGCTGTGGTGTTGCATAAATCTGCACATTTCTCTTTTTATTTCCCTGCTTTTTGGTGTGTTGGGTGTTGTTCTGAATTTCTTTCAAAGTAATAATTTAATTTGATATGATAATGTTTTCCTTTGCTTAGCTACAACGTTTTTAAACAACAATACGTGCTTGCCTTTGATCACATAGTAGGAACACATTTGCCATTTAGGGGAATTCATCTGTCTTGATCACAGAGTCTTCTTTATCTTTTCTCCCTTCTTCTCCCCCTTCAGTCTGGGGTGATAGTTAATTCTAGATCAAATCCTATTATTTGTGATGCATTCCAGCACCTGGGTATTACTGCCTAGTAATACTAAAATTGTCCTTCGTTTTTTCAGTATAATCACAATTGCTTTCTTCATAAATAGAAATAATTATAAATAGTAATATTTACAAATAATATTTCTAAATAGTAATATTACTATTAGGGTTTGCTGCTTTAACTTCTGTAGTAATGTATTAATGTAATATTTATAAATAATAGTAATAAATATTAATTAATATTAATATGATTATAAATAATATTAATGAATGACATCTATATTATTATAATATAATATTTATATTGATTAACAATAAATAACATAAATATAAATATTAATAATATTAATAAATAACATCTGTAGTAATGTATTTATGTAATATTTATAAATAGTACTTTAATGTTAATTAATACATTACTACTGATGTTAAAGCAGCAAAAATGTCATATAGCAGAAACTAATGAGCAATTTCAGTTATTTAAAAAATACATGGAAAATGTACCAAAAAAAGTAAAATTGCTTTTAAAAAGTAAAAAAAAGCATTAGCTTATGTGCCAACTCTTAATTAGTATTCAGAGTTGTACAGTTTTACTGGTCTTCTCCTTTATTTTTTGTTTAGTTCCACAGTAAATCTCAGTATTTGTAATCATTAGGAAGTTTTTATAGGAAATGGTTTTGCATTTCTTTGAATGATGGGGAAGCTGTAGTTCTTTGTTGCAATACACTTGTTATTATACATGAACCAGTGTAATCATCCAGATTTTTCTGAAGTGATGGAAGATATTACTGTCCTCAGCTCCTTGTTATTATTGATCATGTAGAAGTTACTGCCATACAGCTAAGCAAACACATAGGAAGGAAAGTAGAAATGTTTTAAATTCTGGCAGTATAAAATCATTCACATGTTCCATACAAAACATCTTCACTCCTTCTATGCAGAAGAAATTACATTCTTTTATATTTTAATACATGTGGGTTTCAGAGGACCCCTTTGGAAGTCAGTTCTTGCTCTTTTTCCATGTTACAAATTGGTACTGCTTGTTCAGAGTGGGGCTTTTCTTGTGCCAACCCTCGTGGATTTACAGAGCTTTCTGTGCCAAGCTGTCTCAGTGCCTACCTGCCCACAGTGCTCAGGAATTTATTCTCCAGGGTTTCTGCACGTTTCTTGAGGAATCTTCCAGACAGAGAAGCTGGGGTTGTGTGGTGAGGGGAGGTGCTCGCTACCAAGAACATCAGGGCATAAAACACTGACCTAAAGCTGGGTGGGCGAGAAGCCAGAGTGCAGACAACCCAGCCAGTCCTGTTGAAATAAAATGTATCTGCATTTTCAAACAGTAAGCTTGGATTTATTTCTTAATGGTGATAACACCATGATGGTTAATAATCTTGAGTCTTTGTCCTTAAATTGACATCTAAATTTAGCCAGTGTGGTAAAAAAAGCTGGTCAGGAGGGGTTTTGTGTAAAAGTGCCTGTAAAAATATTAAATGTTGCGGTTTTACTCACGTTGGCTAGGCAGTAGTAATGCTGGGTTGGCAGCAGAGAAAGAAATTACTCTCTTTCTGCCCAAATCCTGTTTCTCATAATTCGTTTTGGAGTTGTAAGTTCACTGGTTGTAAAAACTTGCTCTAGTCAGGAGCTCTGTGTTGAGCACTGAAAATGCTCTGATGCTTATTGGTCACCAAGACATTTTTAATATGACTCTCATCAGCAACTCTGAAGAAACAACAAAACTCTTGTTTTGTTTGTAGTTCAATTGAAATTTTTTATCAGTTTGTTGTGAGGAGTAGGAGACTTGTTTGAGGCACCAGAGTCTGTGAAAGTTGAGATTTTTATGACAAGCTCCATGGTTTAGTTTGTGTTTCCAGTGACATAACTAGTTAAATGTAAACCAGATGTGCTTTGAAGTTCATTTCCAGGAATGTACAGTGGACTGTTTCAGTTTTTCTTTCTCTGACGTTTACAATGTACACTCACTTCACTTAAGAGAAAAAAAATTTGAAACGCACCTCAATAAAATATCTTCATACGTAGCAGGTTTTATTTTACCATACAAAATAGTGTTAAAATCCATTTGGTTTGTTGCTTACTCTTTTAAAAATTGCCATTTAGTATTATTATGAGAAGCTGTAGGGAAACAATTTTTGGACTTTGTTTACATTGTGCATGTGATACTTTTTCATTTGATTCAGCAGTGCACTAATGCTGACATGAACTTAATATAATTTAATTTTTTTTTTTTTTTTCCTGGATGGCGATTTTGGGATGTAGTCAATGCACTATTATCAGCCTATTGCTATCCAAATTTATTTGGCTTGGGGTTTTGTTTCTTTTTTTTCCTTCTTTCTTATCATAGTGCTAAAGTATATGAAATGCAGAAAGGCCTGGAGCACGGCCCATGAAGCCAAGAGAGCTGACTACTTTTCAAAAGGTGTTGAAAGGTTTTGTCTCTCTCCACTTACTGCCTTCTTTGGTTGTAGTTTCAGGGACATTGGCTTCCAGGTGTGGCTCTCAATTATTTTTGTCAGATTTTCATTTAAACTCTGAAAATCTGAAACAAAAAGATGTCTTTTCTTAGAAGAAAATTGATTGTAATCCTACCTTGCTAAATGCCAGGGAAAATTAAAGATAGGCATGACAACCTCATATTACTCCCATAAATGTGAAGCAGTTTAACTTTCATGTATCTTCTTGAAGTGATGATTTGGACAGTGACTCCTGTCAGCTTTTCACATTGTCTTGCACATTGGTTGTGCCTGTGCAAACCTCTCTGTGGGGTCAGCTGACAGCTGTCAAAACAGCGTGACACTTCACATGCAGATCACCCATTTTCAGCTTTAAGCACCTTCACAGATGATGCCTGGTCCCTCATGGAAATTTCTCTCAAGTTGCAACTTACATAAAGGGAGGAACACTTGTGATTGTTTGGACAGACAATACATCACTTCTGTTTTGTTAGCTTGTCCTGTCTTGTCAATTTTTTCTCACCTTTTTTTTAAAGCTAGACAAACTTCTGAAAGCAAGATGGCAGACGGAGCGGAAGCAAAAGTGTGTCTTTGTCCCAGAACATTTCTATTCAGAGGATTATTTGACATAAAGTAGATACTTAAGATTGCTCTTTTTTTTGTGTCAGAGTGATTTATGATTTTAAGAACCACTTTGGTTTCTCTGCAAAAGCAGCAGAGAGCCCTCCCCACTACCAGGTATTGCTGGCTGGGGGAAGCCAGAGAGTGGGAAGCAACAGAGACAGGGAGCATTCCCTGGGTGATAAAAATTGAGTTAATAGAATATAAAACATATCCACAGGGAGGAGAAGGCCTTGGTGCAGAGCAGATAATTGCTGGTGAGGACTTCAAATTGCCAGCTTGGATGCAGAGGGATTTGGAGCTCTTTCTGTCAGAATGAACAATGAGGCACATTGTCCTGACCTGATAAAGCCTCTTAGATCTTCATCCCTGTATCTGTGTATGATTAATCTGTGATACGGGCAATCCACAGTTTAAAATCAGGCTTCAGAAACATAAAGCTCTGTCATTGTTCAGAAAGTTGCTGATAGTCAAAGCCAAGTCCTGTTTGCTCTTTGTGGATAAGTCCATTAAGTAAAAGATCTGTGGAAGCTGGCTTTTAAATTAAGTGCTTGCTTTTGGCATGAAGAGAGATACCACAGTTTCCCAAGTTTACTGATTCTGGGCATTTTTCTCTCTCTCTCTCTTGCTTTCTTTTTTTTTTTTTTTTTTTTTTTTTTTTAATTAATACATTCATATTATTATATAAGTTTAAATACCTGTTGCTTCCTGTGATGCACATCTCTGGTGAAAGGAAGGCTTGTTGCCTGAAGGCTTTCGTTACAACAAAAGCAAATTGTATCTCTTAGAAAACTTAAAAAAATAGAGAGGACATTTCAGTTTGTCTTGAAAATGATCTCTTTATGCTATTAATATCTCTAGTGCTTAACTAGATACTACATCAGGTCATAATTACTTTCAGTTAAGATGGTTTAATACATATATTTTACAAGATATTCCTGAAGCACTGGTAGCAAATATAAGCAAGCACTAAACTTTTTTTACCTCAAACCTGCCAAAGGGAACTGGTTGGATTAGAATGGCTGGATTCAGGATGCATATAAAAAAATCAGTTTAGTTGAGTTGAGTAGGAAATGGTGGATGTGTATTAACAGTTCTTCTTGGAAAGAATGTGTTTGCATTGTTTCAATCTTAAAACTGATTCCACTTAAAAGAAAAAAAATCAGCAAGTAATGCTGCCTGCAGGGGTCCTATTCTTGCATGTGAGCAAGCTTAAAAACCTCACAGGGATAATAAACAGGATTTTGGGGCTAAAAAGTACCATTTACAGTATTCCAATTACAACTGCTGTTTCTTCGGCATTTCCATAACTAGAGGATTGCACCCAGCATTGTGATATTTTGCTTCTGACAGGGTTTTCTTAATTCTTCTCATGGGGCCATAAATGGCAGAAACAATGAGGGCTTTGTTTGTTCTCTGCATGGTGTGGCTGGGAATGCATTTGCATTCTGTGAACAAAGAGTTTTGTTTTCTCACGGGACAGTTGTAATTGATGCTGCAGAACTTTATGGCCCATGCTGTTGGAAATTAATTGTCCTTCTAGAAAAGGGCCATTTAATTAGCACCTCCAAAATACATGCACTTCAAAATACAGCCTACCTGTTTGTCCCTGTATCTTTTGATACAAAACTTGCTGGCAGGAGAGGAGTGGTGAATATTTCAGGCAGTCCTGGTCCCTCGCAGTCCTCAACAGCATTTAGAGGGTATAAATTACTGTGGAATACTTCCCAGAGCCACTCTTTAGTCCTAATAATGCCTTTTCTTTCTGGATTGCAGATATAAATGAATGTGAGAGCAGCCCGTGTGTCAATGGTGCCTGCAGGAACAACCTTGGGTCGTTCCACTGTGAGTGTTCATCTGGCAGCAAGTTGGACCCCACAGGAGTGATTTGTATTGGTGGGTCTTTCCTCCTTTCATTTTCCCTTTTGGTTTTAAAAAAAAAAAAGGTTATTTATTTATTTTTATTTATATTTTTATGTATAGATACATGTGCTACATGTATCTAAAAATGTTAGCATCCTTTGAGGATTCTTTTGGAAAAAAAGCAGAATGCTGCAGAGGTTTTACTGGAGTAAGGAGCAACAGTTGTCTGCAGGATGTTGTTGCAATTATCTTTGAAAGCCATTCATTAATGTGTTTTTTTTTTCCCCTTGGCTTTCTAAGAAAATTCAAAAGGGTTGTAGTCTGCTATACTTTGCAGGTGTTCATAAGCTGCCATTGTTTCATATTATTTGTGTAGCATAATTGAAATTATTGTAGGATATGTGTGGTTCTCCAATTAATAAGTGGGTGTCATTATTAAGTGAGTGATGCTAATCTTAAATGTTACTTTTGTTTTCATATGGATTTGTTTGTCATTTTTCATTTGAATTTTCTTGTCAGGATTTTCTTAAGGTGGAAAAATGAATGCAAAGACTCCAGCTCCTATTTAATTATGGTATTCTTCCATGCCTTAATATGTTTTTTTTAAATGAATGTTACTTTTGTGCCTAAGCTTTCTCTTACATTTCCTTGTAGCATTGCTGGCTGGTGAAGTTTGTTATTGTTTTTGTAATTTTCATGTTGTGCTAATTTCTTGATATAACCATGCTAAACATATGCTTTTTGTACCTCTTATTTGTAATCTTTTATTCTTACATCCAAAGGGGACACAAGTTCACAAAGAGCCCAATTATAACAATGTTCTGGATTTACTTTGCAAATGGTTTTTGTTGGATTGTTAGCAGTACGAGGTCCCATTTGGCCTGAAAAGCAGTGACAAATAACATAAAATATAAACAAAAAAATTAGCTGAGTAGTCAGATAAAAACTGACTACTACTAAGAACAGGATCCAGCTACATACTGTGAGCCTAATCATTAGTTTTTAATGTTAACAAAAACTGTCTCAGGAATCATGTTTTTCCACTAAAAGTGTGAATATGTTAAGACAGAAGGGTCAGAAGTAGAGCTGGTGCAAGACATACAGATTTTCACTGCTAGAGCCCAGTTTTTCCACCTTGGCCAAAATTTCATTGGCATTGGAAGCAATGAGAGGTTGGCAGGCTGGGTTATTGGAAAATGAGTGAGGGGCTGGAGATTACAGGTGACTTACTGTGTGGAAAAACTTAAAAGTGTTCTTATCAAATGTATGCCATTTTAAATCTCAAGCTGATTTTCCTTCATTACCCCTGTAGAGAAAAACTTGAATATATTTTTTTAGCAGATTGCTTCTGTAAGGCACTGCTGTAGCAACAGACACCTTATTCCTAAATATAAATATAAAATAGTATTGAGGTTTAGGATTTTTTGTGTTCTGCACAGGAATGATCAAAATAAGGTAATGTCCGATTCTGACAAGTTCTTTTTGTTTTTTTACTTTCAAATTTGCTCTCATGTCAGAACCCAGAATCAGAACCACATTATTCAGCATAGATGTGAGCCATTTGTCTCTTTCTGTGAGCTTTCCTGGGCAGATAGAGAAAAATCCATTGCTCAAATTACAGTAATTTGCACTCAGATTTAAGCTCAAGCCTTCAGCAAATGAGGGCTGTAAGTTCAGCAGTTACTAAATAAAAACTTTCAGCAATGATATTGACATACTTTGCTTGCCCATGGGCAGCTTTTGCAATATTAAGACCATGCTCATGGAGACAAAAAAAAGAGGAGTTGTTTTTGAAGCATATTTGAAGCATTCAAGTGCTTCATTGCTATTTTGGGAATCACCCATACCTTAGGGGTACTGCCATTTGTGCTTTTTGAAATACACACTTTTACACGCTTTTTACACGTATTTTAGTTAAGATTTTTGGAGTTCATACAGTGCACAATAAGTAGGATGCCATCTGCCTGTATTATGCATATATTCTTCTTCAAGTCAGAATCAAAGAGATAAGAGCAGCAGAAAGAATGCTTTGATGTTGGATAATAACTCTTTCACCAGAGATTTTTGTCTGGACAAAAGAGATGACGCAAAATAAAGGAATATCCCGGAAATGATAAGACAAGCAGACTTTGGCAGGATAGTGTGGATGCAGCTGGTGTGAGCAGAAGCACCTGCTAATTTGTAGAATTTAAATAATTTTTGAGATACTGATTTTGATTTTGCACTCCTTTAAAGTTGTCAAGTAAAAGGAAATAATGTTGAGCTCTGTATTTATTTATGCACTTGTTCAAATATGGAGCTCTGTCCCACATGTTCGAGACCAGTGTTAACCTAAATAATAGAAGAGTTTTACACTTAGCTGTTAATGAAATACCCTGAAATTTCTGGGGCTGATTTCACTCGCATTGTTGGGTGAGGTTTTTTTCTTGCTGCTTTAACCTAAGAAAGGTTGTGCTTCTTGTGGTCTGCATCATTTTTGATATGACAACTTGGTAGAAAAGTTGAAGCTGTTTGGGAGAAAATAAGTTGGAATGATTCTGTTTTGAGCAAGTTGTTCCTGAGCATGAGGTATTGGTAAAATGTCTGGCTTTTTGCACATACAATGCATGTAAATCTTAAAGCCAAATCCTATTTTCCTTTCATTATTGATCAAACTAAAATTGTCTGGGTCACTTTGAACTCTTGACTATGCACCTACATTTAAACCCTGCCCAGGCTGAGCTTCCATTTCAGGTCTGACCTTACAGGCTGCTTTTGCTGTCTGATCACCAATCCTTGAGACAGGATTGCCTGCCTCAATAAATGTTGTACCATTTGAGAGTAACCTTGTTAAGGTAGGGAAGTGTAAAGGTGTTGAAGGTAAAACTTACAAAGTATGTACCTGATTTGAGATGTGACTGACTTTTCAAAGTGTAGCTAATACAGCAGCAGAACCAGACCCCTAAAATAGTATAGAACACTCCTACCCACCATGCTTTTATTTTTTTTAAACTTCCTTACAACCCTAAAGGTTTCCCTTTGAGACAGACAGGAACACCTGGGAAAGGGAGTCCCACCTTGGGATCTCTGCTTTTGTATATTTTAGATGGATCAGCCACTAGCTGAAAGAAATTAATAAATCCACTGCAGTGTCTGGAAGACCTCTGCCAGCTGTGGGACCTGGATTGTAAAATTTGTTGGTCACTTTCAGTGACAGTGCTATCCCTTTACACTATAGTAAAATATTTAGTTTAGATAAATACCACTATTTATCTAAACTAAAACGTGTACGAAATTACTCTAATGGAAGTTTTTTCTTTTTAAAGAGAGCCTTAGTGCTCCCTTGGTACTCTACCTGCTGGTGTGGCGTGCCAGCTCTTCTGGCTGTGACAGTTCTGCGTTGTTTTTGCTCCCTGTTTTGCAGACAGCCTGAAGGGGACTTGTTGGCTTAATATCCGAGACAGCCACTGTGAAGTCAACATCAATGGTGCCACGCTGAAATCTGAGTGCTGTGCTACCTTGGGAGCAGCCTGGGGCAGCCCCTGTGAACGGTGTGAACTGGGTATGCTCCACCATCCTGCACCTTTTGGGAGAAGGGAATAAGTATCACTAGTAGACTCTTATCATCTCTTTATATATATAAAAAAACCAAACAAAAAAAAAACCAAAAAAAAAACACCCTCAAAAAATAAAATAAAAAACCAACCAACTAAACTAGACAGAGACCACCAAAACGAACCCCCCTCCCAAAATTCTATGAAAAGACGTTGTCTGCTTCAGAAGTTATCTGTTTTAGACTTGTCATCTGCACCATCAGAGATGATTCTAATAACTTTGAAGCATACCAGGAAATAGCATGTGAATAAATCTCTTAATGGCTACAATATGTTTCATCTCCACAAGGACTATGTATTGACCGGGATAGGGAGGTAAAGGACTAAAACAGTAAAGTGAAATATCTGCCAAAATTCATTTTTATGGTGTGGGCTGTTAACACTTTTTTTCCCAGCTCTTTTCAAACGTGTAGCTCATGTACCATTATTGACTGCAGAAATAGTGCTGCTATTAGATTTCAGGGCTAGTTATGGAAGCTGGAAGCAGCAATGCTAACTGTACTCTGGTTTATGGCAAAAATGCTGATCCCCTTAAGGTTGGAAAAGTGCCACTGGCAGCTGAACTGGTGTCAAGATGTTTTAGCTTCTCATTTTTAATTGGAACAGTAACTGTGGGCACATGTATCCCCCCTAACAAGCAGAGTGCAAGCAGCATCCAGCAGAGCTCTTAACTGTGCAGTGCAGCAAAGATATTCCTTTGGACTTCAGGAAGCAGATGGCCAAGTTAGACTGGTAAAACTGATCAAAATCTAATCAATCTAGACAGATAATTAACTCAGGTTGGGCGTGTTTGGGCTCTGAATTTCCTATTCTGCAAGTAGTTAAATTACACCAAGATCTGAAATCATTATATGATGCTACGTTTCACGTGCATCTCCTCAAGTAAGATAATTGATCAGATCCAGTATTAAACTTTGGTGGGGAAAAAAAAGCTGAAAATTTACATTACTACAGTTTTAAATCTTCAGGCCTCTTGAAGGAATTTCACCTTTTAGCTACATGTGAGTGCAGGGACTGATCTGGTTAGATGCTGAGCATTTCACTAAGGAAAGCACATAAGAAAGTAACAGCCTAAGATTAATTTCCTCAACTATTCACTTAGTTTAAACATGAGTCAATCGTTTAAATATGAGTCAATACTTTTCTTGATTGAGGCTAGAGCACTGCCTACCTTGCAGAGTGAAATTATTGGCGAATTCTGAAGATACATGTATTTTTAAATTTTCTGCTCCTGCCTTCCTGTCACTCTAAAGCAGTAACAAAATCTTTCTGGCTTGATTCCAGACACAGCTTGCTCAAGAGGATTTGCCAGAGTCAAGGGTGTTACCTGTGAAGGTGAAGTTTTGCTTCTTACTCAGTGTTAAATGTAATAAATGAAAAAGCCGAATTAGTAATAGTAACAAAAGGTTTTATTTTTGTGACTGAAAATACCATCCTCAATAGCCACAGTCAGAGACAGTGGTGCTGGGCGAGCCCTGATCCGACGTCTATCACATCAGATATTCCTCTATTCACAAATGCTGTTTTATACAGTTTTTTGTGCCTGAGGCAGAGGTGCCCCAATTTCTTTTGTCACCCGCATATACATGAAGTCTCTTTTCTCTGTGCAGAGCTGGTCAGTGCTGTTTCTGGGAGGTGGCTGGGGTTTGATCGAGTTAGGGGAACCCGATATTCAGATGTGTGTTCCTGAGACTCTGGTTATCTTGGCTGAAGATATTTATCAAGTGATCATGCTCTTGCAGTGTTCCCCCGTATGGTCCCGGGAAGGGCTCACCACTGCACTGGCCACGTCCTTTTGCTTGCTGATTAGGCTTTCTTTCCTTGCTGCCATCTGGAGTTTCACAGTTTCTCTGTGGCAGTCTGTCTCCTGAGTGTCAGTGCTCTCAGGATTTTGGATTTTTGTTTACAACTTTATTTTATACATATTTCATATGAGCATGAATTACCTCACATCACATATCACACTCAATATGTCACTTTTTTCCCCCCCTATTTGAAAATGTGATGAAAGGGGATTCACTGTGTTATTTCTTTCCTGTCGCTTAAAATTCTCCACGAAGCAGGTAACTGAACTCTGTTGTGTCCCCGACAGACGTAGACGAGTGCGAGGTTTTCCCGGGGGTTTGTCCCAATGGGCGGTGCATCAACAGCAGAGGCTCCTTCCGCTGCGAGTGCCCCGAGGGGCTGACCCTGGACGGTACAGGGCGAGTGTGTTTAGGTAAGAGCACACCCCGCTCTCGCAGCTGCGTCCCGCAGCTGTCCAAAATCGTTCTTCAGGGGGCTGCAAAGAAAGCCTGGTTTATTTCTGAATTATCCCAGATAACGTGCCTGCTTAGATGTCAAGTATCTGTGCCGGTTCAGAGAAGAGCTGTTGAATCCTTCGAGGGATGAGTTTGTTTTGAGGCTTGTTTTGCCCTCGGTGCGGTCAGTAGGCTGTGCTAAAGTGCTGTCCCTGCTCTGCCTCCTGTTCAGGAGCAGCAGTGTCCTGGGTGATGGACGGTGAGCATAAATATGCTAGTGCAAATTAGTTTGTTTTTTTTTTTTCAGTGCACAGGCCAGTGTGTGGTTCTTTTCCTGACATTTGGGTACACAAATACAAGATTTTGCCTGCACACTTGATTGATTTGTTTTCTGGTTGACCTGCTTTGCTGCTAATGGGATGGACCCTTGAGTATAATGACCATAATTAACTTTTCTGGAAACCCTATTGTATTTTCCTGCTAACTGGTGTTACAGTAAGCCTAACAACAGTCAGCTTTTTTATTTTTAATCTGTATTCACTGCACTATTCAATTAATTCAGTCACATAAATATAGGGAGGATTTTTAAAAAATTTTTTTTTACCATTTCTTTTTTTCTTTTTTAACCACAAGAGCCACAAAAGGGTCATTTCATAAGTCAGAATGCCTGGTGCAAAAAAAACTAAAACCAGATGCGTCTGTGCCATCAAATAAAAGGGTCATTTTATAAGTGAGAATACCTGGTACAGTAAAGAAATACATGTGTCTGTCCTGTCACATACACACAGAATCCTAAAAAGCAGCGATGTGAGGGTAAGGATTTATCTTGATTTGGGGAGACAACAAAATAAATTCTTGTACTTTTATGTGGCACAAGAAAGATGCAGAAATTTAACTATAGTGCAACATTAACAACTTCAAATGGCTAAACATTGTGGAGAAATGCAGGGTCTTGAGCAGGAGCTGAGTGCTAATGTGTGCTTGTGTTCTGCCAATTGACAGGGGTTAAAAAACACAGACACCAATGGTGTCATTTTACTAAGAATATAAAGGCAACACAAAAGTAAAATAATGCATTCAATAAAACTACACACTTGGCTTTAGCAACAAGCAAAAGTAATCATTACTATATGAGAGGAAAGGGTAGTGATTAAGAAAGATTAATCCCCAGTTACCTAAATACTTTACCATCATCCAGATCCTCATTCACAGCGAGGACCTGGAGAACCCTTCCCAGCAATTGGGAAAGTCCTACACGGTGTGTCCCCCTGTAACTGGGATCTCCAAATTCACCCCAAAAGCGAGTCCAGATTTATAGGCCCAAATCACCAAATTGAAGCAACTTGGTTATATTTTTAGCAGAGAAACTCCTGGATCTGGTGACACACATCCCAACCAGCAAGGGCTGGGGCTTGGCCAGGGCCCAGGCCTCAGCTTGGAGGGTTTCCCCTTAAATATCCCACAAACAGGCCTCTATTCATGAAGAAACTGATGCCTTTTCCAGGGCTACCTAAAAGCAGAGGCCAGACAAAATTAAGGGAATAAAAAGTGGTTATATTTATTGAAGGGCCTTCAGGTACGCTTCCTGAAGACAGACAAAACCCTGCCAGGGGCTGCACCCAAAATGGATGACAGGTCATGGGTTTTTATACTTTTTTATAAGTTTGGTCCAGTTGCATACTGGGGGTTAATCTTCCAATTACATTTATAATTCCATTATGGCTTCAGGTAGTGAAGTAATTTACCCTAAGTTTGCTTCCCCCAACTCACTTTTGTTTACATTTCTTGGGGCCTGAGGCAGTGAGGTGTCCTTGATTCCCAGGCCTAGAGAGAAATTGTTTTGTCTGATCAAAATCTGAAGACAGTAGCTAGCACTGTATATGGAGTTTAGAGTTAGACACTCTAAGAGAACTGCAGGATGATGTACATTTTTCATATATGTATGTATTTTTATAAGGTAAAATCCTAAGCCATCAACGGCACTTAGGAACGTTTCTTAAATTGATGACATTCTTTATAGATAACTACACAGGGTTATACAGAGCTGGCATAAGCACCTTTGTAATCTGTTTTTAGCTAAATAATACTGGTGGAGTTACTCACACAGTACCCAGGATTCATCTTTTAAGTCAACCCCGGCTGAGGCCTGCTGCTCAGGCCTCAGCACATATGCGAAAAATGCAAATCACTTGTTTTTAAATTTTTAAAAGTTTAATAGTAATAAAATGGTTATAAAAATAGCAATATAATTAGAGTAATAAAAATTTTGGATGGTTTGGATTAGGACAATATGAGACAATAGAAACAAAGAGTTAAGGATGTCCGGGTACCTTTTTCTGGGCAACATAAACCCGAAAAAGGACCCCCATTAACAGAAGGTTAAAAGCAATAAGCTGTTGCATATTCATACATCTCATATATGATGCATAAATTCCATTCAAACACAGGATTCTGTCTGATCAGTGTCAGCTTCTTCCTCTTAGTCCTGATGGCATTGTCATGGCTGAATGAGGTGGAAATAAGTTTGTTTATTCTGATAAGGGAACAATAAATTCTCTTTCTCTGAAAGATTTAGGTCCTGTGGCTGCTATCTCGGTGCAAGTCCTTTCTTCTGAAAAATAAGTATCCTACACAGCATAGTTTCTATTTTAACATTTTGTTATAACCTAAACCTATATTTAACACACTACTTAAAAGAATTAATACAGCACAACTTTCTAACACAACGCATATAATACTCATTTTAATATTTGCGAAAAAATAAAATACGCATTTTTCACAACGTAACAGCCGAGAAGAGGGATAAAAGCCTGTTTGTTGTTGTTGTTGTTGCGTAATGCAGATATCCGCACGGAGCAGTGCTACCTGCGCTGGGAGGAGGAGGAATGCCTGCAGCCCGTGCCCGGCAGGCTCCGGATGGATTCCTGCTGCTGCGCCCTGGGGGCCGCCTGGGGCTCCGGCTGCCAGCGCTGCCCCGAGCCCGGCTCCCAGGAGCACCGGGCCCTGTGCCCCAGGGGCCCCGGGTTCTCCAACAGGGGCGATCTTCTCACTGGCAGGCCCTTCTACAAAGGTGAGCCCTCCTCCTTGCGCCTGAGGGGTAAGTGTGGGTGCATCCCAGGGGGAATTCCGTGGCAATGCTTGAGAGATGGATAAAGGCCTGAGAGAGCTGATGGTGCTAATGGCTTGGAGTGTGTTCTGGGAATCTCTCATATTAGAGGGTTTTGAGACAGCTGCAAAAGGCAGGGAGAAAGGCTACAGAAAAATCTATCTAGCAATATATTAAGGAAAAAGCTACAGAAAAGTCTGTCTAGCAAGATAGTAGGCAAAAGCTATAGAAAAGTCTATCTAGCCAGATATTAGGAAGTTTGAAGCTTAATAATAGAGCTCTGTGCATTGTGTTTTAAGGCTCACAAGCAGGTATTGTATTCGAAATAAGCAAGCATTATTTTAACTGAAGGTACGTGTGCTTATAGTGATTGGATAGAGCTATTGTCAATATGTTTTTGCTTTGTGTGATTGGTCAAAGAACTTACAAAGTAAGTTGTAGCATTAAGTTCTTGGTCTGCTGCCTGGGATGTGAGCTGCTGGCATCTTCCCATTGTCATAACCGTGTAATGATACTGATGCTGGAAAATGAAACAAGTCAAGGAATGTTCCACAGCAGCCTCATCCCGTTTGTGATTTGTACACAGACCCTGGCCAGCAATATGTGTTCCTAGAACAGAGGCTAGACAAGATTAAGAGAATTAAAGTGGATTTTTATTGAAAGCCTTCAACAGGTACAGCTTGTCAAAATTGTCAGAAGCCTCCAAGAGAGGCTACACCCAAGATGGAAAACTGTTGCAGTGTTGTGGGGGTCTCCAGGATGAGGTGAGAGATGAGAATCTGACTCCAAGTTCTCAGAAGGCTGATTTATTATATTATGATATTATATTATGTTAAAAGAAAATTATATACTAAAATTACACTAAAGAAAGAGAAGGAAGACATCAGAAGGCAAGACAAGAATGAATGATAAAAACCCATGACAGACCAGAGTCCTGACACAGCTGGACTGGGATTGGTCCTTAAGTTAAAACAATTCACATGCTGGATAAACAATTCTCCAAATCACACTCTAGAGGAGCAAAATGTGGAGAAGCTGGGCCTTCTTATCGTCCCAGGACAATAAATCCTGGCAAAGAGATTTTTCAGAAAATATCACAGTGACAGAAAACGATTACAAGTTTTTCACCCAGTTAAAGTTTGGTGCATTTACATGTCAGGGGTTAATCCTCTAATTACAGCTTCAGGTAATGAAGTCATTTACTCTAAGTTTGGCCCCCCTGAATTTTGACATTTGTTTATGTCTCTCAGGGTCTGAGACAGTTAGATGTCCTTCAGTTTCATGCCTAGAGAAGCATTGATTTGCCTGAATAAAATGGGAAAACAGTAGTTGACAGGCTATGGGGTTTTAGTCATACACTAAAGCAGTACAGGATCTGAAAAATAAAACCTAAATCCTAAGACATCAATTCTGGTGTCTGAGGATTAATTGTGGGTGCATCTGAGAGGGTATTCTGAGGAAATTCCTGCTTTTGAGGTTGCTTGTTAAGTGTGCTTGAGAGATGGAATAAAGATGGGATAAAGGTATTTGTCTGAAGGTGCTGATGGTGCAGGTGAGGGGATTCTCTGCTTTCATGGGAACTTGAGAGCAAAAGGTGCAAAGTCAGAATTGGGTAAGGAGGGGAAGGACATTCCTGAAGGGAGAGGAGGTCTGAATTACAGGAATTGTGCAAAATGTGCATTTTTTTAAGGTAGTGCTTCTCAGGGAATGAACCGAGCATCAAATGGTGTGAGAAATAAGTTATCTTAGGTGTAAACATAAAATATTACTGAATTTTGACCAGGGCTCTCTGGGAGACTGAAGAAAGATGGATTTTTTCTCTGGTTTGCAAAATCAGTAAGTGGTTAAAAGGAGAGGGTGTCTGTTGTGTTATGATCATGAGGGCAGTGACAAGAAGGATCTGCAGTGATAAAGGAGTAAATAAGAGTATTTTGTATAGTTCTTGCTAGCTTCACCTCCTGTAGAGCAACGACAAAACAGAAGAGGCTGGAAAGTGTTAAGAAACCAGACCAAGTTCCTTCAGATGGCTAAAATCTGAGAAGAAAAACTGGTTTTCTGTTTCCAGAAGCTCAGGTGATCCAGAAATTTGTTAGGGTTTTTATTTTTTTTTTTTTTAAGGATATATTCTGAAGCATTTTTCTTGGAATATTTTGAGTTGCTTGAGAAAACTATAACAGGTGAGACCTCTGCTTCACCCTAAATAAGCTCTGCTTTTTAGGAGTCGTTACTCTCAGGCAAAGCTCTTGATTTTCATTGGTGATTTACTGAAGAAATGAGGGAAATAGAACCTCAGCAATAACAACAATAATTTTACCAACATTTTTTAATATAAAAATTTAATTTTTTAATATAAAAGTTAATAAAATAAATCTTGCCTAGGCTGAGATTTTCTGAGGTTTGGCTTCCTGTTTCTGTTTCTTAATTTGGACCATTATTGTGTTCCATTCACAGAAATGAGTGGGAGATAGATGTTTGTTTTGTTGAAGATGATTCTCACTTAAGGACATTGCTTCAGCAAATTATTTCACAGAGTGTAGGAGAGGTCATTCAGCCTCGTCCTGTGCAAGATCCTTTAACAGTTTGTGTTACTCAGCATTGAAGAGAGGTGAAACATTTCACTTGATACTCTACAAAAGAAAAAAATACCATTTTCAAAACTGCTCCAGATAAAACTCTGGCAGTCTCAATTTGAAAACCAAACCCAGTCAGCCATGTAGTGGTTGAATATTTTACAAACTGGCTGAGGAATGCCAGGAATACTGATTGTGGCACAAAGCAAACTTGAGCACCATGCACATTCCAGAGTTTCAACTCAGAGAATATCCCTGAATTTCTTTGACTGCTGATAAGCAGAAAGTTTTAATTATTGCTTTGGGTATTGTGAAGCAAAGAAAGCCAAAAAGAGCCAAAAAGATTGGAAAACATCTCGCCTCCAGAAGGTCTCCAAGGATGTCCTCTCTAACCCAAACCCTGCCTTTTATTCTCAATGCAGTTGGTGGGAAGGAACAGGAAATTCCTGTGGATTCCATTTATCTTTGTGCTTCAGAATTTCTTAATTCTTAATTACTTCCTTTGTTTTTATTCCTAGATATCAATGAATGTAAAGTGTTCCCTGGCATGTGCATGAATGGTAAATGTAGAAACACAATTGGGAGTTTCAAATGCAGGTGTAACAGTGGGTTCACTTTAGATATGGATGAAAGAAACTGTACAGGTGAGTAAGCCTTGCATTTTCCACAGTTTGCTCTGGAATAATGGAATAGCCCTGCTTGAAAAAGACCTGGAGAGACCAACCTGTGCCTTCAGCCTGTTGTAGCTGAAGGAACTGGATGAGGTTATCTAGCACCCTGTCCACCTTGGAAGGATCCAGTGATGGGGACTGCACCTCATCCCTGGGGTCTTAGAAGACTAAAGTGAGTTATTCTTGTGGCATAACTTGGTGATCTGGAATGCCATCCCAATGCCATTCATTTCCTTCAGTTTCTAAGAGCTGAATCTTTGGAGAGAATGGCAAACAGTCTCAAGTTTTCCTTTCAGAAACTGATTAGTTAATAAATGCAACACTTTTATATTTTTATAATTGATGTTTAAGGTGCTCAGGTCATGCTGTGCCTGTACAACTTGAAAAATCAATAAGGATCATCAGCAAAGCCAAGTTTAGTGTTCTAACACAGAAATTATCTTATTTTGTGTTCCTTACTCTCTGGTCATGGTATGAATGTAGAGGCTGCAAGTTAATTTTCATTTAGATTTGATGGCTGAGAACACACAAGGGCACCTCAGCAATTCTGACCCCAGTGGAACGAAGACACAGACACGTGTGTTTAATTTACAAGTTTAGGATTTTGTTCTTTACTGTCTGGAAAATCTGAAGATAAACTTGACAGTTCTGTGGCTGCGGGAACTCGGATGCCAGCGTTGTGGGTGGCTGGCTCTGTGCTGGAAATGAAGGAGGTTTTGTTACAATGTACAGGCGTCCATGAGTGCGTCTGAGTAATAACTATGAAGCGTGGGTGGTAAGGCATGTTCACTGAGGTTGGTCTGGATGCTAGCATTGCCCTCACTGGTGATTTCCTTGTTTTTATAGTGATTGCATTGGTGAAGAATGTATTTTACAAACTTTATTTCTAAACTAACCAGAATAGGTCAGAAAACCCCTTGTAAAAGCTTTTTTCCCCCTTTCTATTCTATGGTGACAAAATTACTCCACTGAGCAGCTGTAGAGGAACAGGTTTTCTGAAGTACTTTTTTGCTTGTTTTAAATCATCAAGAAATTGTTTTATAAAGTTTGTAGGAGCCCAGAGACTCAGTAATGTGACAGGTCTGCCGTGTGGGTCTGACACCTCCACACATCTGTGAGGACTGGGTGGCATCACCCTGCAGAAACCTGTCCGTGGGCAATGACACAAATGACACAAGTCCCTTCCTGCAACACTTACCTGTTTCACTGGATCATATCCACATTAAAATTCCCCTTTAGATTTCTGACTCAATACCAGTGTGATTTAAAAAGAGCTCTTCTGTCTTTTTTGCTATTGTTTTCTGCAGTAGGTTTCATTCAAACTTAACTAACAAAACAACCAGTGAACTGTAACTCTAGCTTTGATAGGAGCTAATTTCTAATTGAAAGGGTGTATGTAAACTTACAATGCTATTACTGGATAAATATCTTCATAATAATCAAATTATAAGCAATGGCATTGTAGTAATGGAGTCAGTTGATATCTCTGTAAGAATGATATCTTGGAATGTCTTACTTATGTAGTTATTTCCTTAAGAATCTAACCTTAAATTATACTTAATAGAAGCAAACTTGTTACATAGTTTACTATGGCCTGAGAGCTCTGAAGACTCAACCTTAGAAATCTTTCATTATCTGTTTCACACAATCAGATGTTTCTGTAAGTAATTTCTTTTCTCTGTTGATTTGCATACTGTATATGGTTTCTGTAGGCTTAATTTACAGTGACATTTTTTTTCTGTAAAAAGCAGGATAACCTTAAACCCAGTTTGATTTTTCTAACCTCTCCACTGCTTTGTAACAGACATTGACGAGTGCAGGATATCCCCAGACTTGTGTGGAAGTGGCACTTGTGTCAACACTCCTGGCAGCTTTGAGTGTGAGTGCTTTGATGGCTACGAAAGTGGATTTATGATGATGAAGAACTGCATGGGTAAGTGTTGCCAGGATCCCCTGGAGTCTCCATTTGCTGTGCAAAGGAGAGATACTGAGAGATATTCAGACAGATAACTAAATTAAGTACATAGCCTTGCTTGTTCTGTGTGCTAATTACTTATACCCTTAAGAGACACTTATTCTGTACAGATGTTTTAGGATAGCAGCAGCTCTTCACACAATTCATTTAAAAACTGATAATGGGGTTCCCAAATATTTGGTAAAGCTAGGAATAGAAAGCTGGAGTTTCAAAAGCAGTGTCAATCCCTTTTCCTTGCTTCTTCTAGGCTGAAGAAATTCTCAATAATTTCCTGAAAAAAAATTACATCTCTTTAATCCATTTAAAGTTGTAAGAATAGGTCTGGAGACACAAAACAGTTTTTTAGGGTGTCTAGCCACCCTAAAAAAATCTAGACTTAAACTTCTGTCACCTTTTCTTGTTTTCCTGCAAATTGTGATGCTTTTAGACTTTCCTGGGAGTCCAGAAGTGTGAGTGAATCTTCCACCTTGAACATCTTCTGTTTGTATTTCTCTCCATCCACACCTGTAGTGTTAGCTGTTTTTATCAGTTTTGTGAGTCAAAAATTCAGTTTGTCTTTATGAGCTGTAACCAGAATATCTCCCAGCCACACCATGGCATACACAGGAGTTACCAAACTGAGGAGCCATTTAGGCAAAAATTGATACAGAAACATCCACCATAACTGCATCCACAGGGAAGAAATTCAGTGCACATGTGAACAAGTATTTGATTGCCTTAAGCAATTTCAAAAGATATATATACATCACATTAATACGTTATTCTAAAGGGCAGTATCCAAAACTTTGCTGCCTTTGCTTGTGTTCCATGTTTTCATGAATATCTAATGTTAAATGATGAATATTTGGTTTTCTTGAGAGAAAAAATACCCATCTTTAGAGTTAATAATGATACATAATTTTTGGTTTGCTCTGTTGTGCAGCCCGAATAGAAGACCAACACCACACAGCAATCCTTTTACTTTGTAGACACTGGGAATTGCTTTTCTCTTTGTAGCCCTTTATTATATGCCCATTTTATATCTGCACATGGTCTTTTCTCTGCAGATATAGATGAGTGTGAACGCAACCCTCTGCTGTGCAGAGGTGGCACCTGTGTGAACACTGAGGGGAGCTTTCACTGTGACTGTCCCCTGGGGCATGAGCTGTCACCATCCCAGGAGGAATGCTTGGGTGAGTTTCAACTCAGGAAAACAATCTTCACTTGGAGGAATGGTCAGTCCCTGGCAAAGGTGGGGTCTCAGGAATCTCTTAATCAAATTAAAGCTCTCTTAAACAAATTAGTGCTCTTCCTTTATATCAAAAATTTTATCTTCAAATAGAAGACTAAAAGCCTGTAAAATCCTCAGTGCTAGTAATGCTGTTGACTCCAAAGAGGAGTGATTTATCAGGCCTCTCAGGGGTTATTTAGCAACTGAAAGGACTGTACCACTCATGGGAGCAACTTTAATCAGTCATGAAAAGGTGTTGTCCTGTGTTAAAATGCATCTCTCCTTTTAGCACACAATCCACCAAAACGAGGAAGGAAAAAAAAATGAAGGAAGAAAAAGTCAAAAAATAAACATATTATCTCTTTGGCTTATTTTCTTGATGGAAAATAGAAGACTTGGTAATTTGTGCCCGCCCCAGACTCTGTAAAAAAATTGGCAGACATGGTAATTAATGCCCACCCCAGACTCTGTAATTAATGGTCTCAGACCAGAGTCAAAGACAAATCTTTGGACACTAACTTAAACACTGTGTGCAGAACTCCATTCCTTGAACTGGAGCATGCCAAGAACAAGGAAGAATTTTGATAAACCTGAAAGCCACCAGTTTGCAATTTCCCTCTCATGCTGCCTGGAACCTGAGCTGTTTAAGCTGTTGAATATCCTGAATTGCAACTGACCTGCATGATTCTTCCCCAGATGTAAACGAGTGCTCGTTGAGTGACAGTCTCTGCAGAAATGGCAAGTGTGTGAACATGGTTGGGACCTACCAGTGCTTCTGTGACTCTGGGTACCAGCCCACTCCTGACAGACAGGGATGCACAGGCAAGTGTTGGGCACCTGCACCTGGGATTTCGTGCTTCAGCTGCATTGTTCCATCTGTCCTTGCTTTTATTTAACTTCACACCTTCCTTTTGAAAATCAGCAGGGCTGTTTTGTCATGTGCTTTGAGGCTTATCATGGGCTATTGTGAGCATACAGAAGTATAAAGGAATATAAAGAAGGTATAAAAAATATGGTTGAGGTAGTGAACTCTGCAGAATACTTTCAAAGTATGCTTCCTGTACTGCTCCATTAAAATCAGAGGTTTGAGCTAACAAGAAGAAAAGGCACCTAGGTTTCTTGATCAAGCAAGAAAAGCTCTATGCATTGATGGTCTGTCTTTCACATTTTTCTCCTTATCATATGCATCTCTTTAATCCTTCACTACAGTAATACTGAATTATGTAGTGCCCAGCACATCAGCTCCTTGCAATGGAGAGCAGCAGTTCTGAGAGGGTTTTCTATTTGCTTGTTATAGTTATTTTTTACAAAATTGCAAATTTGTGCCACATTTCAAGCTCTAAGTTTCTCAGGGTTTTCCTTTTTTCCTTTCCAAACTTTGTTTCTTGAGCTTGTTGCCACAGATAAAAAAGCAGTTGAAAGAGGGAAAAACAAACCAAATATAAATCAGAGACAGTAGAAAAAGAATAAAAATTCAGAATGAAGCCACTGATGAACTTCTTTATGTGAAATATAAAGGGAATACATTTTTTTTATTAAAGAAGTAGACTTACAGCTACCAATGTTGCTTCCCCAGATATTGATGAGTGCATGATAATGAACGGAGGCTGTGACACGCACTGCACTAACTCAGAGGGCAGCTATGAGTGCAGCTGCAGTGATGGCTATGCTCTGATGCCAGATGTCAGGACCTGTGCAGGTAGGATTTTACACCTGAAAAACTCCAGCATCATTATTTTTCAGCCAAAATCAAGGTGGTGTTCCAGCCTATCCATCCCAGAGGGACAGAATTATTACGTGGTGGTTGTTTTTTTTTTCTTCCCCTCCTCAGATATTGATGAATGTGAAAACAATCCAGATATCTGTGATGGTGGGCAGTGTACCAATATCCCAGGGGAATATCGCTGTCTCTGCTATGATGGATTTATGGTTTCTATAGACATGAAAGCTTGTGTTGGTAAGTAGCTGCGTGCACCAAATTTAGTGTAAGTCTTGAAGATTCTGCAGCTTTTTCTTTCTGTTCTTTCCACTGCATCCTTGAAAGTGAATATTGAAATTATGCACACTATGAAAAAAATAATCTGTATGCCTGTTAGTAACTTCTTAACAATGAACCAGATCCTACAGTTAAAAAACGTTGGTGTGATTTTACTATAATGGAACATGTGTACTGAGAAGGGATCAGATGAGGTGCTCAGAAGGGGGCACTTCAAAAATTGTTCATTGGAAGAAAATTATTATCATCACAAATATGTTTTAAGAAAATAATTTGAAGTGATTCTTGTAAGAAAAAGTTTGCTTCATATTCCTTTAATTAGCATTCAAAAAAAAGGTGAAAACAAATGTTACTTGTTTTACCACAAAACAGTGGTATTTGGACTACACATTTTTCCTTACTTGTTTTAGGGAATTTACAGAGTGGAACAGCTGAAATATATTACAACCTCATACAGCAGGTATTTTCACCTGAAATAAAGTGCTCCAAAATGACAGTAATGTCCAACTAACAATTAATTTATAATCACCTACAGATGTGAATGAATGTGATTTGAATTCCAACATCTGCATGTTTGGGGAGTGTGAAAACACCAAAGGCTCCTTCATTTGTCACTGCCAAGTTGGGTATTCAGTGAAGAAAGGAACCACAGGGTGCACAGGTAAAACAGATTTCCAGTGAATGTGTTACATTCTTTGGTTGGCTTCTAGGTAAAATAAATGCACAAGTGTTCACACACAAGAGAGAGCTTGGTATCTGTATATATTTGTATATATATGAGTGTTTCACATCTGCTAGTGTGTGCCAGAGTTTTAAAGGGAATGTTCCTTCACCAGTGTCAATGCAGGAGGCCCATTGCAAACTGATTTTAAAGATTTTGGCAGCACAGGTTATGTGAACACCCCTGTTACAGAACAGGGCTTGGGGATGACAAGGCTGCAGTTGTGTTGGAAGTTTTTTATCAGTGCTCATTTTTCACATGTACCTGGAGGATGAACTCATCTCAACTCAAGCTGCAGGAAATGGCCATGTGGTCTAAGGCAAGAACAGGAGGGGGGGAAAAGAAATTAAAAAATCCTTCAACCTTTGCCAACAATTTTTAAAGTTCTGTTGTCACTCATAATCACTCCACAAGTTCTGTGATATTTGAGCAGTACCTTTTCTTCTGCATGCTCTCAAGAATCCAGGCTCATCCAAAAGATGCTGACAGAATTTCTCCTGCAATTTTGTGTTTAGGAATCTGTTCTGTAACTACTACAGCCATGGGTGTATAATTATTTTTATGACTGAAAGGTTTCTGTGCACCTAAAGACCTCATCCCAGATTTAGACATAAAAAAGATCAGCATATTTCATATTTCTGGAAAAGAGTGTTAATTTCATGCTGAAAAGCAGTTGTAGGAAAGTGGACTGATTGTCATGTTTGCAAACAAAGAGCAAAAATTAAATGCAATTGTCACTCCCTTCTACTAATACAGAATATGAAATAGCTTGCTTGAATTGTTCTAAGTTCTTCAACATTTGTTTTTTAAAGGACTGAAAACCCTCACAATGGAAATATGTAAAAAGAACGGAATTTTTAATATTCTGATGTAAATACTGATAGTTTGTTTTGTGCTTGTAGATGTGAATGAGTGTGAAATTGCAGCTCACAACTGTGACATGCATGCCTCGTGTCTCAATGTGCCAGGAAGTTTTAAATGCAGCTGCAGAGAAGGTTGGGTTGGAAATGGCATTAAGTGTATTGGTAAGTATATGGAAAATAAAGATTTTTGTCCCTCTCTCCCCACTCTTTTTTTTTTTTCTGAAAGCATGTAATATGACTGTGTGATTAGTCCATTGGAAACAAAGAATTATTCTTCTGTGTGCTGTAGTCTGTTGATAGATGGGTATGAAAGATTCTTATGTTTCACAGATTTGGTTTTCTAAGGAAAAAAATTTACCATCTCAGAAACTTAATACTGTAACATCTTAGCAAATTAACTACATATTTTGCAAAATTTATGTAGTGGTACTAGAATATGCAAATTTAAAAAAAACCCTAGAAATTAAATAGATTTCATTTTTTTGTTTCCTTTCAGATATTCCCAGTCCTTCAAAAATTTTTTGGAAAATGTCTTATAATTTATCTGATTTATAGACCCTGATATAAACCAGATTGGGACTTGGAGGGGTGGGAAACCTGTATCTGATTTACTGGGCTGCTGTAGTTGTGTATGTCCCCTTGCCTTCATGTTTCAGTTTGGTGGGTAAAAGATTGTAATACTTGCTTTTTGTTTTCAGAGCATTTTGGATCTATGGAAGATAAGGCTTATTGATGTGATGTGCTAAAAAAACTACCTTATTATGAGTTTTCTTCTTTTTTTCTTCTTTTTTTCTTTCTTTCTTTTTTTTTTCATACCTATTAACATCCAAGTTAATAACTTGCCTCAACTCTCATGGGGCTGCATTGTTTTCAATTTCTTCTATTACTTGAGGAGAGTTCCTAAATAAGTGGCAGATTTTTACCTCACTGCATCTCTTTGGTTCAGTTTCTTTTTTTTTAAATTAATTTCAACTTTAAGCTCATTAACAGGACATTTTCATCCAAGCAATGAGCCAGCTGAATTCCATCTGTTGATCAGAAATATTTTGCCCAGTCCCACCGGCTGTAATTTAAAGGAAGACATATTAAAATGGAGTCACTATAGATTAACCCTGTATCATCTAATACTAAATATGTGTATTTATGGAGGCTATAAATCAAGTTTGCAGTGGTGCTGGTTATCTTGGCAGTTAATTACCAGCCAGTTTACTAATTGCTGTGCTGCTGCCTGCCCTTTGTGACCCCGGTGTGCAGATCTTGATGAATGCTCCAACGGGACCCAGCGGTGCAGCGCCCACGCCCAGTGCGTGAACAGCCCGGGCTCCTACCACTGTGCCTGTGCAGAGGGATTCACTGGAGATGGCTTCACCTGCTCTGGTAAGGGGTTTGGTGGCACCTGGCGTGTCCCCGGTGGTTCTTCTCTGGTGTGGAACCTTTGTGAATTAGACCTAAGCCCACAGTGCAAGACAATGAATGTGAAAATGTAATTTAATGTCAAGATGCTCCCTGTCTGTCCTGTGTAAGAAATGTTGTCAGAGGCACCTGATTGTCCTTTGATTTGTGTCCCAGTTGGACTCACCAGGTCCAAATTTAGGGGAAATTCCTGCTGCTTCTTCCACTTCCTCATCTTCATGCCAATTATTTTGAACATGCATGTCCTGCTTCCAGCAGTGCCTCTAGTGAGGAACACCAAATGCCAGCTCTGTTACAGTTTCTCTAGCATCATCTATTTTCTCATCACTCTATTATTAGAACAGGATGTGATTATTAAATAAGACTTTTTAAAAAGAAAAACAAACCGCAGTTAAAAAACATTGGCCATGATTGGCTCTGCATTTAAATTTGTAGGTGAGAATGGACATTGTTATTCACACAGCAAGTGACTCAAAATAAACTGACGTGTATTATATCAAGTATAAAAATTTTGTATTAAATATTAATTACTGTGTCTTGGGTTACTCTGGTCTTTATCACTTTACAGGGTAGAGATACAACATTATCTCTGCGCTCAACTTTTAATATATCCTGTATTTGGTCACCATATTTAAAGGTCTGAAGAATTGCATCCTAATGATAGTAAAATACCTAGAAAACTACTGTGAATGCATTCATTATTGGCTAAGTGGCTAATTACAAACAAAAATTAATTAAAAGCATAGAAGCAAGGTTTTCTGATTAGTAGTATGAAGTTTTTTATTTGAGAATAAAGACCTTCAAATATGACTTGTTTTTTTATCTCAAGTTTTTTGTTCATGAGCGCAGTGTTTTATCCCTATATCGAGCTTCTGGGTTTCTCTAAAATCAGATGTTGTGCTAATTATGGACTAATAAAATGAAGAAAGCGTGTAAAATCTTATTTGCACAATCATAACAATACCTGGCAAAATTATAATTTCTTATGATGACTGCAATGGTGAATGCCCTCCCTTGCCATTCTCTTTCTTTATAGCTCTTTTGGGTCATACTAGGAGTATTTCTGGCGTGCAAGCAGTACTTACAATGTTCCTCACCCTCAAAGAATATTTTCTAAAACGAATATGATAATAATTTTCTATGTATTATTTAGGAAAATTTGCCTTTTGAACATTTTTTCTGACAAAAAAGCATAGCAATATATACCAAGAGGCAAAATTTTGACTTTTTAAGCAAAGTATTTAACTTTTTTGTCAAGATTATTCCAAACTGAATCTTAAAAGCCTACCTTATTAAAAAAATTTTCATCTGTTAGTGAAACACAAGGAGTAAGGAATCATGGAAATGTGAAAGGAATAATTTTGAAGCTGTGCTTGCTTTTCTGCATTCTTTCAATTTACTTCAGGATACAAGTGCTCTGTTTCATACCTTCAACGCTCAACAGCACTATTATTTTGAACACCAGGGTATATTTATGTGCATTTCTGCTGGTGAAACCTGCAGTTCCAGAGATGTTTTCCTGTCTTCCACAGATGTGGATGAGTGTGCAGAGGATGTGGAGCTGTGTGAAAACGGGCAGTGCCTGAACGCGCCCGGCGCCTTCCGCTGTGAGTGCGAGATGGGCTTCACCCCTGCCTCCGACAGCAGGTCCTGCCAAGGTGAGCTGCTGCTGCTGCTGCTGCCTCAGCTCTGCTCTCTGAGCTTGCAGTTGGCTGCTCTGAAGCAAAGGGCAACCAGCAGGACCTCAGCCTGGAAGCAGAGAAAGCAGCACGTGTTTCTCTTACAAGGAATTTCTCCGGTGTGTGTGACAAGGAGTTTCGACGGTGTTCACAGGGGTCTTATGTTGAGGGGAGAGAGGAGGATCTGACTCCATGTTTCAGAAAGCTTGATTTATTATTTTATCATATATATTACATTAAAACTATACTAAAAGAATAGAAGAAAAGGTTTCATCAGAAGGCTGGCTAAGCTAAGAATAGAAAAGAATAAATAGCAAAGCTTCTGTCTCGGACAGAGAGTCCAAGCCAGCTGACTGTGGTTGGCCATTAATTAGAAACAACCTAACCTGAGCCAATCCCAGATGCACCTGTTGCATTCCACAGCAGCAGGCAATCATTGTTTGCATTTTTTTCCTGAGGCCTCTCAGCTTCACAAGAGGAAAAATCCTAAAGAAGGGATTTTTCATGAAAAGACATCTGCGACAGGTGTGGATTATGTTGGAGGTTGCTTTCATCTTCTTTGTGATGTTTTCCTGGCTTTCACCCATAAATCCCAGAGCAGAGGTTTGCCTTAGCAGTTTTGTAAATTTTTTTTTCTTTAATTCCTTTTTGTCACTATTGGACAGTGTGTGGGAAATCCTCTGTTATCTTTCTAATCCAGTTCAGCTTCTATTCCCTGTTGTGTTCTTTTGCCTTTTGTTGTTGTTATTTAATATGACTTTACATTAAATGAAAACATTTTAGCTGGTGCCCCAAAGCTTTTAATTTATTTCCTATTTAATGGTGAAAATCACATAATGAAAATTAAAATTCTTGGTGAGATTTGATAAACAGGTTTCAAAGTTTAATCTCTAAGATTCAGTCCAGAGCGTGGTGTGCTCCAGCATTCAGGTGTACATGTATGAATCAGACTTCAGAATAATTCAGGTGCTTCTCAGGAATTACCTGTGCCACAGTCAGGTTTGTTAATCATTATCCAGTATTGCCAGTCATCTTTACTGAATTTCTTGGTGCAGCTCATATGGTAAGCATTGTATTACAGTGGTGCCAATGGTCTAATAAGAATCCCCTAATAGATCCAATCTCTTCCAGCCAACCAATATTTTGAAAAACAATGTAATTGTAAATTTTGGGTCAGTGTGTTGAGGGATTTGGGTCCAACAATTGAAGGATTTTGGGGAAATGCTTAATATGTTACTGTGATTACAGCAGAGATCTGAAAGCATTCCATTGATTAAATTCTGCTGTTGAAGAGCTAAAATATCTGTGTGGTGAATTCTTAAAAGTTAGCTTTTATTTCTCTCATTTTGAGGTTTGTGTATTAATCACTACTACAGTAAGCAGAGTCCTTTGCTGGTTTCTACAATCAAGAGGTAAAATCCAGTTTTGATACAGTGAAATGATGGTAATAAAAATTATTAATCCACCTTCTTCAGAAGTCTCTTGAGATGTCAATACATTAGCTTCTCAATGACCTGATTTGGAGGTCATTCCGTGGCTGTATTCCAGGGTATTTAGAAATTTTATTTTCCAGATGAAATTGAGTCAGGACTTTTGGATGTTGAGTATTCATTTTCCCTAAAAAATGTGGCTCTCAAATGGTCCTCAGAATTTAACCTTTCTCATATATTACTATAAAGAAGCATTTTATCACTTCTCAGCCTCTGGCTGAGCTAATCCAGCCAGGTTAAAAGTAGATATTTTATTACTGTAATAATTTTAATACCCCTTTTGCACATCTTGTGCAATATTAGTTCGTCAACGGAGCACTGTGCTCAGGATTTCAAATTAAGATTTGGCTGTGCTTTGTAAAATGATATTAATGCTTTCCACTTTCCTGACTGTGCTAAAAATAATTCACTAATACGTGCCAGGACAGCATTTGCCTTTCCACAGCTGCTTTATTCTGGCAACTTAAAAAGTCCTGCTGTCTGACAGGACATGGAAGGGGTGTTTTTCCCACTCCTATCCCACTGACTTTCAGCTCAGAAATCTTTTACAGTTTGTGCCTAAAGCCATGGCTTTGCAGTCGGTGGTGTCAGTGTTCATCTCCTTTCTACACTGCAGCTGACAAAATCATCCAATTTTCTGTCAGTGTCTTTCAACTTGATTTCATCTTCAATTTAGATGAGCGTGCAGTCCTTTAGATGCATTTTAGCTCATCTGTTTGTAGTTAGTACATAACTATTTCAATGTGGGCTTGAGAAAATCATAGATAATTCTTATACTTCCTGTATTCCTATTTTCCCTGTATTCTTCCTTCAAGGACATTGGACTTTTGATTCCTGTACCCTCTCATTTTTCTTATTACACTTTCTTTACAAATACAAATTCACAAATAGAAATTTCATGTAATATTCTACACAAACTCAAAAAAGTTAGTTTTTAAAATATTTTGCATGTGTCCCCTTTTGCTTTTGTGGTGCTGTGACACATAGTAACAACAACAGCAATAATAACAACAATAATGTGGTAAAGCTATGTAACTTTCTGATTTTAATACATTCCTTCAGACACGGATGAATGCTCCTTCCAGAATATTTGTGTGTTTGGCACCTGCAATAATCTCCCAGGAATGTTTCGTTGTATCTGTGATGATGGCTATGAACTGGATAGAACTGGGGGAAATTGCACAGGTAAGTCATTGCTTTTCAGAAATACATCAGCAAAAAAGGGTGGGGTCTTAAATATGCAGATGAACAAGGTTTATTTGTAGTGATTTGCTGAATTATTTTTAAGACTCTCCTTCAGTTTCAACTAAAATTCACTTGCATTTGAAGCTTCCTAAGTCGTCTTAGAAAGTAAAATTATTCTTTTCTGTCCAGTGAACAGATTTATGAATGTGGATTTTCCTGTTTTAGATATTGATGAGTGTGCTGATCCCATTAATTGTGTTAATGGTCTTTGTGTAAACACCCCTGGAAGATATGAGTGTAATTGTCCTCCAGACTTCCAGCTGAATCCTACTGGAGTGGGTTGTGTGGGTAAGTAAAAAAACTTCCTGAACTACTGCTGTAAAAATCACTGCTTTTATGCAAATAAGATAGACAAATAACAGTTCCACAATTCTGAATATCCTATTATATAGTTTTTTAGTGTTGTCTCTCTCAACATCAATAAGTATCAATGTTCTTGAAGTGCCAATGACTTCAAGAGCACAATGCTACCTGAATTCCTCCTTCTAGGTGTGAAATTGCAGATGGATGCCTGCAGTTCTTTGCCTGGATCTTGGTGTGCAGCTGTAACCATGTGTGTTTTTTTGTCGGGACCCAGACAAAAAAACCTCTGGCTGTCCTGAGCAGCCCAGACCCTGCCAGGGGTCTCAGAGACCCTGGCACAGAGCCCAAAATGCCTCTGTGAGTTTGATTATGGCCCGTGGAGCAAATTACCAACCTTCTATGAAGATCAGCAAGCCACAACAGTTTAATTGGAATATTAGTGAAGTTATCACGGGGTGGAAAAGTAAATTTTAGGGTTTTTGGTATGGGGGTTCAGGAGGCAAGATGGAGGGAACTGGGTGTGTCCATCCTTTCTCCTTCTTCTTCTTGGCCTCCATCTTCTGTGGTGATGTTGGCACTTACAGATGGGTTTAGAGTAGAAGCTCACTGTCTAACATAGGTGATGGGTATTGGAAAGTAATTGTAAACATTGTACACGTAGTTTGTAGTATAAAGACATAACACTACCCCGGGGGCAGGCAGAGTGGCTGGACTGTCTTGCTGAACTGACCTCAGCAGGGCAGGAGAAAATTTTTTATAGATAAGATGCAATAACCAACCCTGAGACCGAGAAATGGAGAGCTCTGACTCCTTCTTTAAGCGCCAGGCTGGGAAAACAGACTCTGGAACTTTTCTCGGGGTCACTCTGACAAACTAATGATCCCAACATTTTTTTACACAGATAACCGTGTGGGCAGCTGCTACCTGAAGTTTGGGCCAAGAGGGGACGGGGGCCTGTCCTGCAACACTGAGATTGGGGTTGGAGTCACTCGCTCCTCGTGCTGCTGCTCGCTGGGAAAGGCTTGGGGGAACCCCTGTGAGACCTGTCCCCCTGTCAACAGCAGTAAGGAAATACCCTCATGCTCTCCTGCTGCTGCCTTATTTCAGAAAGGGTGGAAAAGGAATTTACAGTCTTTTACTGTGTTGCTGTGCATTGGTCATTCGAGTCAAATTTCACTGTTAGAGGGACCAGGGGTGTGGACCTGAGCATCACAGGCCTGACCTTTTGTCTTCTGTGACTGACTTGGTGCCTGTTCCCACACTAAATAAATAAGTGCCTGTAGGAGGCACTTCCCACCAGGCTAGGTGATACTTTAGGCAGTGTTGGGCATTTTATTTTGCTCTTTTTTCCCATTTAGAAAAAATTAATTGAGAATTTTACAGATAAGAATAAAATAGAGTGCATGTATCTGCTGAGCATGCTCCGCAGCTCCAAGCTGGTAAGGAAATAAATTAATTATGCTTAGAACTCAAATCATGGCTTTAATTTGGAGGGCTTCATTATTCTCCAAAGAAGAGTGTTGATAACTATTGCTCTTTATGTCTAAGTCACTTTTGAGTACTTTAAAAACTATTACTTAATGATAGTTACCAGCTTTGTAGAGCTTTGAAGGTCTTTAATGAATATTGCAACACAAATGACAGGTATGTTGTTCTTTACATAACAATAGGAATTACAAGTTTGACACTTACCTTTATCAGTGGCATACTGACATTTCATATTAAAGAACAAATCAAAACAGAAAATGTGTGCCTCTGTAAGGACACAGTATGGAAAAATCAATATTGTGCCTGCCTCAAGAGTATCTGAATTATGGTAATAAAAGAAAACATAACTCCTCGTCTTACATTGGTTTTCTGTTAATCTAATGCATATATTTTATTTACTGTGAGTACCTCAAAAAAGTAGAAACCAAATGACTGTAGGGAAGAACAGCCATTAAAAACACAAGTGATGTTTTATGATTCTGCTGTCATAATTTTATTTTTTATGAAACTGACATGTCTCTTGTTATATTTTACTTTAGCTGAGTACAATACTCTCTGTCCGGGGGGAGAAGGATTCAGACCAAACCCCATCACTATTATTTTAGAAGGTGAGTTTCTTATAAATTACTGTGATGATTGATACTGATAATAATAGTAAAAAAGGGGTCGTCTTTGAAGAGGAACTGCATTTTTTCAAAATCATTATATTTAGTGCAAAGCTAGAACAACTGTTAATGTGAATTGGGATACAACATTAGAAAAGACACACAGCCAGAGAGTACTGAAGAAGTCCAACATCATTTCAGTAGAAAAACAATCTGGTGCATACCTTTTGGGTGCTTCCTTACTTTAACTGGATTTCAAAATTGGGCCCTGAAGGATAAGTCATTTATGAAAATTACAGCTCATCAGCAGAAAGTGCAAATGTCAGGAAATATTCATCAGGCAAAGCAGCTCTGGTTCCAATAAATGGGCAGAAGTGAGGAATTAGATGCCAAAATCCTGTAAACAGCAATGGAACATTTGGCTTAACAGGCTGAAACTGCTCCTTAAGGGCTGTTTGAATGGGAGAGAATGAGCATCTTATCCATGCATTCCTGGAGAGCAATTTAGGAGCAAAAAAAAAAAAAAAAAAAAAAAAACCAAAAAACCACACATGACAGTTCAAAGCTACTAGCTGGCAAAATTTTTCAGGGCAGTACTTAAATTCTGTTCTTTCTTTTCATTGTGGAATGAAAATATGGTGAGTTGGTGGGCTTTTTTTCCCTCTGTTTTCAGACATTGATGAATGTCAGGAGCTTCCAGGCCTCTGCCAAGGTGGAAATTGCATCAACACTTTTGGCAGCTTCCAGTGTGAATGCCCAAAAGGTTACTACCTCAGTGAAGAGACAAGAATCTGTGAAGGTTGGGTCCTTTAAACCTCTTTCTCTGTCACAGTGCAGTTATTATGAAAACCACTGCTTTTTAGCCTTAAATCCATAAGTGGGCATGGTACACCCCACCCTTACCTGGAGTGTTCCCTAAAATCATTATCTTTGGCACCAGTGATACAACTAGTACAAAGCTTGAAATGGAACACTTCAATATATTAATGTTTATTTTAGATATTGGACCTCAGCTATGTGTATTTAGCAAACCAAGGGTTTATTAATGATTTCTGGCTTCTTATCCTGCAAGTTTTATTATGCTCTCTGCATTTTGGGTGTGAGAGTAGTGGTTTAATTTACTCCATATGAAGTACAGTTCATACTGGTTTTCCTTTTGTGATTAAGATTTTTTGTAACTGTTAAAACCAAAATTTTCATTGACCCTAAACAGTGACTAACCCTGCTCTGAGAAGAAGGTGTGAATGTCTTTTGTGAAGTTGATTTCAGTGGCAAGTTAAGAACTTAGAGTTTATTCAGTATGTTGTCTTGCACTTAAGAGAACTAAGGCTAAACTTAGAGGCTAAAATCAGAGCTCTGTTTTTCAAGCTGTTCTTTAAATGAAGGATTTTTGTTATCTTAGCATGGTTTATTATGGTTGTATTTCTCAGAAATACTTGCTTGGCCTTGGACCTCCTCTCCCTCATTAACTGGAGTGTTTTTTCTTGTTTTCTAGATATTGATGAGTGTGTTGCACACCCTGGTGTCTGTGGTCCTGGCACCTGCTACAACACCTTGGGGAACTACACCTGCATTTGCCCACCTGAATATATGCAGGTGAACGGAGGACACAACTGCATGGGTATGCAAAATGTCATCTTTACTAGAACTGCAAGATTATCAGCCTGTTTGAGGCCCAGACCCTGTGCTTTGTGTTTATTTTGACCATTTTTAGCTCCCAGCTGGTGTCATGTCATCAGAAAAGAGATCCCTGTGATTGGCCTGCAGCATTTAGGGGCTCTTAGTCTCTAACAGGGCTCACTGTTCACTGGTTTATTTCAGCTGATCATTTCTGAATGGTGGGGTTTACCATACAAATGGATCTGTTGAGTATCTACAGTGTGTTTATGATTTCTTAGGAGTTTGTCTTTTTCCTCCTTGTGTCTTTAAATGAAAACAGAAAATATGTCACACAAGTCTAAAACAAAGACTGTGGATTACATCAATCCTTTAATTATTTTTTAATGCCTGTGTTTATGTTGCATTCAGAAAAATTAGTTAATGAATCTTGTCTGGTTTGGTAGGGGGTTGACATTTACATAATATCACAATTATCATAATGTAGGTTACTTCATGAGTGCTTCTTTTCTCACGTCCAGACATGAGGAAAAGCTTTTGCTACAGAAGCTATAATGGAACCTCCTGTGAGAATGAGCTGCCCTTCAATGTGACCAAAAGGATGTGCTGCTGCACATACAATATTGGGAAAGCCTGGAACAAACCTTGTGAGCCGTGTCCAACTCCAGGAACAGGTAAAGCCTTCTGTGGTCACCCTATTTTGTTACTTTCTTGGCTTATCTGCTGCTTTGACCTATTAGCTGAAGTTAACATTTCATCCCAAAACTTTTACTTAACACTAATACTGGTGTTGAAGCTACTGGCTGACCAGAGATACCTCCTGTCTAGTCTGTCCTCCGGGATAATTAATTTAGGAGAGTGTAATTTAGTTCTTTATCATTGGAGACAGGTTTATCCTGGTAGTCCTAGTCTGTCAGAACGTCAGGACTGGGTTTTGTACTGAGTATAGGAACCTTTTCTAGATTTTTCAGCTGTGTCTCACATTTGATCCATGATGTGCTTGGTTGCATTTACATTTCCTCTGCTGAAGGTGACTGAACTTGAAAAATTGCCCAATAAGTATGGCATTGCAATGGGAAATAAAAAATTCTCTTCCATAAATGGAGGTGAAAATAATAAAGAAGAGTTCATTTTTAGCCAGTCTCTATGGAATTGTTTTCCTGGAACAAGACATCCCTGAAAGCTCAACTTGGAAAAGTCACTGGTGGGAGAATCAGCAACTCAGTGGGAAACCTGACATCCACTGAAAAAAGAAAAAAGACATCCATTTGAAAAAAAGAAAAAAGATGCTTAGATAAAACTAAAAAATTCATGTGCCTGTTCTGTACAAGCACAGTTTGTTGTTTAATGTACTTGCCCCAGGTTTAGTGTCACCTATCTATGCCTCTGGTGCTGTGATTTTAATGTCATTTATTATTTTAGTGTGAAGAATTCATTACTTCCATTCAAAGTGGTTTATCCTGGTGATTTGAGGTAAACAACAGATAATTTAAGAAATATTTTCCCTTATAGTAAAGAGGAGGAAAATAGGACTGAAAAGAAGAGAAAACTGCCTTTTCCTTTTCCTTCTTAAATAGGAGGAGGGAGAATGAAGGAATACTCCTAGCAGTCAGGAATGGGAAATGGAAATAAACTTGAGAGAGGAAATAACATGTTTGCTGCCACAGAGAGCTCATGAAATTCTTTCCCATAGTCATTTATCTAAATGTCATAAAATTGTCACCATGGTGACAACATGATGAGAAGAAGAGTACAGCAAACTGCTAGCAGGGATTCATACAATTAATGTTCTTGACTAGAAGAAAGAATTCTCATTTTAGATTTCTGACACTCAAATTCTCAAAAACTCCTGCAGCTTGTAATGATTTGTTAAAACCAAAATTGCTTGGTATTGTGCAAGCAGTTATGGGGTTTAAATATTTCCTGAAGTAGTTCAATGTGGCATTGTTAGCTTTTCTAAATGACTTTACTGTTTTTGCAGGCATGGTTGGACCTTTTTCACCATGGAAAGGGATTGCGTGGGGGATCAGACACAACTTCCAAGTGGAAGTGGTTGAATAGCTGCACTTGTGTTCTATAATCTGTTGTTTTGCAATCTGGGTGAGGGCTGCACATCACAGGCAGGGGTTGGGGCACAGTGACCTCACCCACGTCACCAGACTGAGCCCAGTGGCTCATTAAGAGCATTATTCTGCCCTGATGAGGATTGTAAGTGAACTTCACATGCCCATGCATTTGCCTTTTTTCCCTTGGTCAACAGAGCTCTTTCTTCCTTTTTTCTCTGTTTATTCTTAGCAATCAGTCTCTTTTTGATGACTTTAAGTAGTAAGGCTGTTTTGTTTGGTTTTACACATTATGCAGATCATAACTATTAGCATACAGACTTTAACCAGAAATAATAGTCCTTTTTTGTTTGATTTTTTTACCCAAAGAAGAGTAGAAAGCTGTTTCACTGTTACAAGGTAATGAAGGATGTACAGAACTCTTCCATGGTTTGGTAAATTCAGGAGTGCCTGATCTCAGTTTTTTTCCTGTTATGTGACAGATCTTTTTGTCCTAAAATATAGTATAGTTCTAAGTATTTGCAGTTTTGAAATATTTTTAAAAGTCACTGATGCCAAAGCCAAGCTTCCAGAAGGTAAATCTCTGGCATACTTTTATGTGGGAGCAGTGCTAAACTTTTATTCTGAGCAGTGCTGAACTAAATTTGCCAAAGATGGGGATGTTTGGTGTAAAGGAGGCAAGAATTATTAATTTATAATGGTAGGTAGACTTTTCAGAATCATGAGCTGCTGAGGAGCTGCCATTAAAATGTAGATGACAATAAACTCAAACTTCAGTCAATAAAGACTATAACTGCTCCAGATTAAAGAGCATTGCTTGTAAGAATACAGAAGGAGCTCTTTGTTTTTTCAAGTTTTGGTGCTAGAATAATTGTTAGCATTTCAGGTTTAGAGACAAATCAAAGGCAGGCTCTATACTCTTCCTTCTGCTGGGTAAAGAGGTTTCCTGTACGTCCTCAGCAGCACCAACAGTGGACCAAGCACTCATGGAGGTCTCCAGATATTAAACTTTCAGAAACCCTTTGAATTTTATGTCAGTCAGATGTTTTTGTAAATGTTACTCACTTTCTTGAAGGATATTTCACATTAACCTAATACCCTGAATGTAGAAATAATCTGCCACACACCTTGAAATGCTTCCTTGGCAGTCGTTTGGAAACTGAATATTGAATCAAACTTTTTCTGGATAATTTAAATGCTGATAGGATCTGAAAAGGTGCTGAACAGTGGCTGCATGGTTATTGTTTGCAAACTGTTCATTCAAACTGGTTCTGTCTTTGCACTGGAATTGCTGCATTTCCCTCAAACAGGTACACATTCCTCTGGTAGTATTATGCACTTTTGACATGCTTATAGTTGTAGGCCTTTCATTTTTTATATTTCTACCAAGATAAAAAGATATTGTTGTAAATGTGTAATAACTTTTTGCCTGGAGAACACTCTTCTGCCACTAAAACCTCATCTGCAAAAATTAGTAGAATCCATGCTAGAAATTTTTCTCTGTATGTTGCAAACCCACACAATTTCAAACACCTTTCCTAGAAAACTGCAGGTTAATTTATTTTATACACCAAGCATTTCCCCCTCTCCAAGTGCAAAAAGAGATTATAGAAGGAGCATATTTAAAAAAATGTGGGGCTTTGGGAGCATCTCTTTTTAAAGCACAGTCTCCATTCTGCTGAACAGTTCAAAGGAACTGATCTGCAGTAATTCCACAGAAAATAAAATAGATGGTATTGTAAAAGGAGCATAGGTACTGGTAAATTGCATTTATTTCTCATATTTGATGCTTAGAAAACAGGAATAAACTTTAAGGACTTCTGTTTAAAAAACCAACCAACCAACCAAACAAACAAAACAAAACCAAAACCTGATTGTATGACTGCATTCTCAAATCAGATATTTACTCATGTGCCAAAGTCTGCAAAGATTTGAGGAAAGTATGTTGCTATTTCGATTTGCATTAATTTAATGGCAGTCTGAATTTTCAATACAAACTATAGAAGAGGCAATTGCTGTCCTGAGTAGACTTGGCTTAAAACAGCTCTGGAGTAGCTGAGAAGACTGTGGTTAATTCTTGGGAGATTTATGCATTCCCTGAAAATGCAATGCTCTATATTTTGCTCTAGTTGAATTCAAGAGCCTATGTGGAAATATTCCTGGCTTCACTTTTGACATCCATACTGGAAAAGCTGTTGGTAAGTTTCCAAGTTTCACCATTCTTCTTTTATCCTGAAATTGTTTTGCATGTTGTTTTTGTGCCTGCATAATGTTAACTAAAATAAGCATTTCATATATAAAGTTGTTAAATTTCATTTTGGAGTTACAGTGGTGACACAAATTGCGACCAATTTTTATGTAAAACATTTCCTTTTTGTTTTTAACGTCTACATTTTGTTGTGGTATTATGTTCACCTGCCACCATTTGAGTTCATGATTTTGAGTTTTGATCAATAAGTTAAAAAACTTTGCCTTCAAAAATACTGTGGAGCTTCTCTGCAAGGTTGTGAGCTTTGCATCTTGGCCAATATTTAGTGTAGCTCTGTTTTGATCACTTCCTGAACTTCACGTGCCATTTTCTGTCATAATGGGCATGTGTGTGGTTTTGTAACCTGTGTGTCATTTCTGTGGGTTAAAGGGAATGTCTCAACTCAGTTTTGAACACAGTGAAAATGAGAATCCTTGCAGTGTGTAAAGACATGATGAACTGTACTTAAAAGTAGCTGCTCTGCCTTTCAGACATTGATGAATGTAAGGAAATCCCAGGAATCTGTGCCAATGGAGTTTGCATCAATCAGATTGGCAGCTTCCGCTGTGAGTGCCCCACTGGATTCAGTTACAATGACCTGCTCCTGGTCTGTGAAGGTGATTTCAAATTTGGTTATTTTCTCCTTAGCCCCCTTAAGCTTATCCTAAAGGGAAAGGGAACATTTAATTCATGTGGTTTTCAAAATCTAAGAGACAGACTGTGGGCTTTTGTAGGGCTCAAGGTTATAAATCAGTTTAAGTGCCTGTCTTTATTATGGATGCACATGCATCTAATGAAATTTGTAATTGTTTTTTGTAAAGCCCCTAAATAGGTAGTCGATACTTCTGTTTTATTTTAGAGAGAAAAATTAATTTTTTAATTAAAATTTTAATTTTTTAAATTAATTTTTCTTAGAACTTTTAAAAAAAATTATCTTGGATTTTTTTTGCAACTTGTGTCTCTTCTGCTACAGTTTTGGAGGCAGAGATACTCATAGAAGCTGATCAAGTTTTGTGTGTTGTAAAGCCAGTAGGAGATTTGTCATACGTTCAAGAATGTTTTGCTAACATGTGCAACCTCAAAAGCTGCAAACTCTGCCACTTACTTTTTCAGCCTAAAGGCAAAGAGGAAGTTTTTTTTTAATACAAAAATTTCTTTAGGCAGATGTTGCAGATTTCCAAAGTGACTTTGATGCGTGATAAGTTGGATTTGTGGGATCCTCTTTCATCCAGAAGGTGACACGGGTGAATGGTGTTGATTTTGCTTTTTTGTGTGCATTCCCAGCACGCAGGGCTGGAGGTCAGGCTGCTCCAGCTTTGTGTAGCGCTGAGGTTTCCTCTCTCACACACAGACAGTGAGTAAATCTGAGGCAGGAGTGGTTTCTGACGCCTGAACTCTTGGTTTTTCAGACATTGATGAGTGCAGCAATGGGGACAACCTCTGCCAGAGAAATGCTGACTGTATCAACAGCCCTGGGAGCTACCGCTGTGAATGTGCTGCTGGCTTTAAGCTGTCGCCCAACGGGGCCTGCATTGGTGAGCAAGCAGATGAATTGTCTCTCCTGTTTTTACCTCACCCATGGTATGCGTGTGTTTCTCTCAGCATCCTTTATTTTCTGTTACCTTGTGCATTCTGCTGTTTTGATTTATAGCCATATTTCTTAGTAAAAGGAGAGAAAAAGACGGAGTGGTGTTTTTAAGGGACATTTTCTAGGAATCACCCAAATCCTGGGAGTGGTTTTATCCTCAAGGTGTGTATTCGTGCGCTTCCCGTAAAATGAAGTTCTCTTACGATTCAGATTTGCTTACAGATAATTTTGAATCTGGTTTTAATCATAACAAGGGATTGTAAAAACGTTATTTGTGTAAAACGAGGTTATAATGGAGGTCAATAGCGTGCACCATCTGGTTTGTGTTTTTGTTACAGATCGCAATGAATGTCTGGAAATTCCTAACGTTTGCAGTCACGGCTTGTGTGTGGACATGCAGGGAAGCTACCAGTGCATATGTCACAATGGCTTCAAGGCATCCCACGATCAGACTATGTGCATGGGTATGGAGAGAAAATACTTTCCTGTGTGTGGTTGTTTTTGGGTGTCCCCCCCTTTGTAGCAGGGAAGATGAGTCTGGTTTTTTCAGTAGGTTATACTGACATTAAAAACTAATTCAGGCATTCATAGGGGTTTTTTGTGATTAAAGTCTGTGAAGTTGTCCTTGGAGGGGAAAAATTAATTTGAGATAAAAACAGAACAAAACAATTTGTTCTGAGATAGCTCCATGTTAATGAAGAAATATTTCCACTATATCATAATGGCTGATTCAACAGAGAGTTTTATAGGATATATCACAGAGTGATAGAGCTTGGACCTTGGACCACACATTTTCCAATTATTTAAATCAATTGAGTTTGTGTGTCATTTAAAAAACCAGAATTCCCCTTTTAATGTAACTTTATACTAATTTCATGTGAAATTGATGACATAATAGAGATGATATAAGAAATAAGATTGAACAAGAAGAATGTTCTTGTTCTTTTAGTTCATAATCTTAGTTTAATCTGTTTGGTTTTAAAATGAAAAGGTGATGCGTTTCAACTTTAAACAGATATTTAAAACCCACTCATGTTGTAATATGTATTAATATTTGCCTAGAATCTTCTCGTATTTAAACTGAATCACATTTGTCAGACGATTAGGGGAGGATATTTGGAAAAGTGAGCTGTTTTGACAATGCAAATTTTGAAGAACTAGCAGGACAAAATCTCAATAGCTTCCAGATCCCCATGAAACTCCAGAAATTGCACACAGGAGACATTGAACTTTAGTGCCTTTTAAAAATGGATGTTTGCAAAAATTTTTAAGCAGTCTTTGTAATTCTGGATGTGATATTGACATTATCTATTTACTTAACATAAATTGAATTGCACTTTCAAAAGCTTTTCATGGGCTCTGAGGTACAGTATGTACATAACAATTGATCATTTCAGGGCTGTGATGCCTAATCCTTCATGTTCAATCCTGATCACTTGTATATGTTAAAGAAATTAAGAAATGTTAGTATGGAAAACAAAGAGATGGAATGCCTTCAGGTAACTACACATACACGTTTATTTTTAAATATGACAGTACCTTTTATTTTAAAGCACATACAAACTTATATCATGTAGTGTTTTTCTGTGTGTGCTGAGAAGCTGTAAAAATCTGTACCATTAACACAAAATGTGACAGATGAAACAAGGGACCAAAGTTTAGGATACTGCAATTGTGCACATACAACACATCACCCATACCTGGGAAAACCAGTTCCCACCTGCAGTTTGTCTCTCCTTGCAGATGTTGATGAGTGTGAACAGTATCCGTGTGGAAATGGAACCTGCAAGAACACAGTTGGATCATACAACTGCCTGTGTTATCCAGGATTTGAATTAACTCGTAATAATGATTGTGTGGGTAAGAGACCTCAATCCAAGCTCTTATTTTCATTGCTGCTAGATTGGCAAGCCAAGGAGGACAGTGAGTAGTTAAAAAGAAGAGATGCCAGGGTGTGAATGAAGTTAATTGAGTGCAGTAGCTTCTGCTGTTACCAGCCCTAGAGATTAATCCTTTCTGTTATGTTTTAAACTAATTAAAAGTGTTTTTTAATTACAGCCAATTGAGATAATATAATTATCCTAAATATTATCCTAAATATCTGGACTGCTGGGGCAACTTTCAGTTCACTGAAGTTTTAATGCATCTCTCAACTCCTTTAGACCACCTTGGTATTTACAGCACATCTGTGGCTACAGGCACAGTCCACAGGCACCTCTTGTTCTATCCCACCACCAGTGCTGCCTCATGAATTTAAAATAATTCCTTTATTTCACTGTTTTACTTGACTCTTGCACGGGGTGAGAAAGAAGACCAGCAGTAAGAAAGCCAGGAGAGCTGATCTGTAACGTGCTAGATCTGCTCTCCTAAAATGACCAAAATCATGCAGAGCTGACACAGGCATTGCTATTTTGCATTCCCTGAAATACAGGGCACGAGAGTATCTGATGGGTTTGGACTGCTTTAATTCCTGGGTTCTTGTGATAAAGCAACCAACACCTTCCTGGGCTGATAAACAGGCTCACAAACGTGAAGATCTCCCTTGTGCAGAGCATAAGCAAAGAAAAGAGGGAGGCTTTACACTCCTTCCTGCTGCAGAAGGAAGACACAGAAAAGTCTTCAGCTTCAGGATAGAACTAATACATCTTTTCAAAAGCATTTTAAGTCCTCTTCTTGTCCAGGAAAGAAAAAAATTAAAAAGAATGTTCTGCAAATTACAAGTTTTTCTCACAGCTTGATGCTTATCCAAAATCCTTTTCATTTATTCTTCCTCATCCATAGTTTCCCTTATGCAGTGGTCCTTTAAGTCTGCATTACTGAAGTAACCCTACAAAAATAACAAGAATTTGAAAGCATCATTTCCAGAACTGCTACTAAGGAGAAAATCATCCTGTGGAAAGCAAATTACGTAGTCCAAAACTTGAGATTGGCAGGGAGTGGTTTTTAGGAGGAAACCCAAGTGCATATGGATCCAGATAAAATCCATAACCCCCCCATGTAACATTTTCTTCTCTGTTGGTAGACTTGGTGTCATGCAGTCCCTTAGCAGTAATTGAGTATCTCCAATTGCAGTAACTGAGGTAATGCTAGAAGCCTGGAAATTGTAATACCCTTATAAAAAATTGTGGTTTAATTAGAATGTGCATCTTAATGCTCAAGTGAGAATTACTTTCCTCTGGCTGATTTCTTGTTGCTACAAAATGCACCTTTTCCACAGAAATACTAAACATTGAAACTTGAGTGTGTTCATAACATACTGTATGTAGTATGCTGGGACTCAACTCTCAATTCTTTGGTTTAATTTTGAATTTTTAATTTGTTTCTTATCAGATGTTGATGAGTGCAGTTCCTTTGGTCAGGTGTGCAGGAATGGACGGTGTTTCAATGAAATTGGTTCTTTCAAGTGTTTGTGTAATGAAGGATATGAGCTCACTCTGGATGGCAAGAATTGTGTTGGTGAGTATGAAACCACATATGTTCAAGTACTGGTGAGCTGAAATAAACTGAAATAAGCTGAAATTAGCTGAATAGCTACCATGTAGAGGGAAGCAACACAGTCTGAATAGCTAAATACCAAGAGAGAATGATGGTGACTGAGATGCAAACACATTTTTTTTAATAGTTGTTGATCTTCAAGTAGTTAATTGCCTTTAAAAAAGAAAATTAGTACAGATCCCTTCAGTGTTTTTCATGTTTTGTTACCATAAGAATTACAATATTCTAAACCTTTCTTGATTTCCTCCATTCCCCAAAGATACCAACGAGTGTGTGGCACTGCCTGGCTCGTGCTCTCCTGGTACCTGCCAGAATTTGGAAGGCTCATTCAGGTGCATCTGTCCACCAGGATACGAAGTAAAAAGTGAAAGTTGTATTGGTAAGGCAAGTTGCAAGTTGTAACTGTTGCTCCTGAACAATTTTTAAGAATTTGCATGTGGTTCTAATTGGGTGGAAAGCAGTACACCCTAATGGTTGTTAATGTTTCCTGACTTGAGGTGACAGGGAATAGGTATGAAAAATCCCCAGGAAGAGATTTTAAAAAGGAAGACAGAAGAATATTTTGTACTGTGTAGTACTCTGTTTTTTGAACATTGATGTCTTCATTAATGCAAAGAAAAATACTTTTAAAAAAGGAAGTATTTTATCTTTCAGTGACTTTACAAAAAATATAATTCATGTAATAGGTGTTCTCCCTGTACTTATGTAATTTTTACAGAAGGTAATTATTGGCAATCAATGCATGAACTAAGCATTTGGTTTCAGAGGGGAATGAAGTTTAAAAATCTTGATAAAGTTATGGTGCTTATAGGAACAAAGTTAAGTCAATTTCTTCTAACAATAGTTTTCTGATTTCAATGTTATTATTTATGTAATGTCTCTAAAGTGCTGAGATTCCCAGGAGGAGAAGGAGGATACAGCAGACCAGTCTTCAATTTTTATGTTCTAACTTGTTCATACAGGTCTCACTTAAAGCCTTGAATGCCATTCAGGAGCTGAATGTCACACACTGAACTAAGATTTGCTGTGGCAGAGAGCAAGAAATAAATCCAAATTACAAATTGTGTTTCCAGCAGAGCAAAGCATGGGATACTGTCAATTTATTGGGCATTTAAGATTTGACTTACTGCCACCTAATCTGTGTGGCTAGAGGAATAGGAACCATTTTGAACTTTCTGTCTTGAGCAACAGGATTTATTTTTCTAAGCCCCAGAGTTCTCTCAGCCACTTGTATCATGCCACCAATATTCAGTTTGCCTGCCAACTTCATGATTTCTTTTGGCAGCTGCTGGCTCCATATTAGCAGTTATGTTTGAGGTGAATTCAGATCACCTACAGTTCTAAAGTCATGAATGTAAAATAAAAGAAGCTTTTGGTTTTCATGGAATGTTACTGTTTATGGCCTCTATTTTAGTACCTTCTCAGAATCTATGTTTTTGAGAGCATCAGTGACTGCCAGACAGATTTTTGCCCAAACTGAATGAAAGGGGCTTGCTTGCATTCTTTTGTCATTGTGCCACGTGTCCAGAAAATCTGAAGCCAGATCTCCTAGGAAATGCCCAGATTATCACATGTGATTGCACTAAAACTTAGATTAATATTTTGACAGCCCTTGCAGCAGATGTTCCCCATTACTCTCCATTGATGTTGCATGCAAACAGCTTTATGAGAATCCATTACTGCTGTCTGTGATGTGAAGGTTGGCAGTGGCTGATTGCTTTGTGAGCTCAGGGTGATTTTATGCAGAAAAAAAACCAGAACTGGGGCCAAAGAAGAATTCTTAGCTTTCACCTACCCATGTGATATATTCCCTTCCCTTGTACAGGAATAAAGGGGAAAGGACTTGTTTAGTTCCACAGTCTGACCAGTCACCTCTCCATCACAGCCACAGAAAGAGCCTTAGCACCAAACAATTCATTGCAGTAATAATGAGCACTTCAAAAGAGCAGCTTTCCTGTGCAGCTGAATTGCTGAGCTTTGTGTGTATTGACAGCTATCACAGCAACTGGGAAATTATTTACCATTTTCTCTGAAATAAGCTGATTTAGAATGCTTCACACAGAAAGTAGCCTGGGAAGCTACTGCAGAGTTCAGCCAAATGCCAGATTGTGCTGCAGTGGTTTGTCCATGTTCTGTACCTAAGAGCAGTTTCTGAAAGTGGGACTCAAGGTAGTATTTTTCAGAAATTACATCACAGAATCTACTCCACCTGATTTCTTCCTTCTTATATTTTCCGAATAATGAAGATTGTATTTCCATTGTTTTCATCCCTGTCGAAAAAAGGGCAGTTATCTAAAATTCAGTACAGCAGAGAATTCAGGAAATATGGGCAAAAATGGCACCAGAAATTTGAGTATTCAACATCCATGGAGCTAATTTTCATGGAGAGAGCCTTGTTCCTGCCCATACTTAGGTCAATCTCAGTGTGGCTTTTATTCTAGAATGTTTATATATCCACAGGCTTCTGTAATGGTTTTTCCAATATTTCTTACTGAAAGACTCAAATAGCATTATACTTTGAAGATTATTAAAATACATCTCATAATTTATCAGATTATAATTACCTTTAAAATTTACCTTAGCAAGGCAGCTTTTATATTATTTTAGTATTTGCAGAATAGGGTAAGTCAAAATATAGTTTTAAATAATAGATATGAAAAATTAAATGTCTCTTAATATATTATTTTTTCTGTTTTGCCTGTTGTCTGTACAGGGAGGAATATACACCCAATGCTGTTTGAACTGCACAATTTTATAGGCACTTAGAGATTTACTAAATACTTAGAGATTTACTAAATACTAATACTTTGGCTTCTGCCTTTGATAATTATTTAATATGATATTTAATGATATACTGCTATTAAAAATAAATCTTAACTGTTTTCTTACAGTAATAGTAATAGATAGTAGATTATTCAATAGAACAGGAATACATTTTAAATAACACAATGAAAGTGGCAGTTAAAGACTGTGAAATATAAATCTGGGCATGTAAATACAAATAAAGGTGTCTCTCTACTAAGAAGTAGTTTAGTTTCAGTCCCCAAATCTGACAGTATATGAAAAAAGTATACCTTTAATTAAAAAGAACTCCCATCGTACAGATTTTAAAAAACAATCTTTGGATGTTGTATGGATACATTTTTGTTTACAGAAAAATATTGCTTCTATGGGAAATATATTCTGAAAGCATTTGTTTAATGTTTATATTTTGAGTATAATGAAAAGCAGGGAATGGTGTTTGGAAAAGAAGGTGCATGCCACTGAAAACTCTTAATTTGAAGGAGTCAGTGAAACCTACAGCATTTAACATTTTAATTAATGAATTAATTTTGAGTATAATGAAAAGCAGAGAGTAGTGTTTGGAAAGGAAGGTGCATGCCAGTGAGAGTCTGATTTGAAGGAGTCAATGAAACCTACACCTTTAACTCCTGGTCATTTTGTTGGAAACTGGTTCAGTTCAATCAATCAATCAATAAATAAACAATCTTCCTTGACCACGGGGTTCACAGCAAGTGAGGTTGTGGTGAAGGTTTCTCTGCTGCCTTGCAGATATTAACGAGTGTGACGAGGATCCCAACATCTGCCTCTTCGGGTCCTGCACCAACACCCCGGGAGGTTTCCAGTGCATCTGTCCCACAGGTTTTGTGCTCTCTGATAACGGGCGGAGGTGCTTTGGTGAGTTCATGGATAAGGAATGCAATAACTCAGTCTAAAAGATAACAGATACTCTGTGGAAACCCCTCCCTGTTTATATCTCTAAGAGGATTGCTAAGAGATTTTTTGAAAGTATGAAAAATACAGGTCTTACGTTATTTCTCTCGGGGCAGTCAGTCATCTGTTGTGGTGTTGTGAGGGTCCCCAGGATGAGGTGAGAGGTGAGAATCTCTCTCCAGGTTCTCAGAAGGCTGATTTATTATATTAAGATATTATATTAAAAGAAAATGATACAATAAAACTATACTAAAGAAAGAGAAAGGAGACATCAGAAGGCTTCACAAGAATGATAATAAAAACCCATGACAGGCTCAGAGAGTCTGACACAGTTGGCTGTGATTGGCCATTAGTTAAAAACAATTCACATGCTGGGTAAACACTTCTCCAAATCACATTCCTACCAGGGAGAAGCTGAAGCTGAATCTTCCCAGCTTCCCAGGAGAAGAAATCGTGGTGAAGGGATTTTTCAGAAAATATCACGGTGACAGTCATAATCTGATTTGGGAGAAGGTTCTATCTCTGCATAACTGTGTTTTCTTCTCCTAGATACTCGTCAGAGCTTCTGTTTCACCAACTTTGAGAATGGGAAGTGCTCAGTGCCAAAGGCTTTCAACACCACAAAGGCCAAGTGTTGCTGCAGTAAAATGCCAGGGGAAGGATGGGGTGATCCTTGTGAGCTGTGTCCAAAGGAAGAGGAAGGTACACATTTAGAGTTTAAAATTTATTGCTGGGGGAAAAGGAGGAGCACATTGGTGTTGTTCATTAGAAAGAGAGATCTTTCTGGCATTTGCTCTCAGTGGCTTTTTCTAGAATGACTTTTCAAGTCAGCAAAAGGAGTAAAATTAAATAGAAGACACCACAGACAAAGAAAAATACTTATTTCTTGGTTTTGCCCTGTAAAGACCTGAACTTTGGTCCTTTTTTGGATGACTTTAACCATTTGTCATGATTCTGTCTCTCACTTGCTCTGTTTTTTTTTAAAGAAAATATATCTCTGCAGTTGCTTTTCAGGACCTGTGCCCATATGGTCATGGAACTATTCCTGGAATTGATGATACACGTGAAGGTAGCTATTCTTCTAAACATAAAAAGTAAATATTAATACTTAAAACTATACTTGGATATTATAGCCTGTGACAGTTTGCTCCTCACAGCTCCTGGTGACAAGAGGCTGACCTGTAAAATATATTAAAAGAACACTTCTGGAGGTGCATGGCTCGAGACAAACATAATAGTGTGCTTAGGTTTTTGAAATGCTTTTTTTGAGACTTGAAGTGCATCAGCTGAGTGGCTCTTAATATCTTCCTGCTTTTTAGATGTCAATGAATGTCTTGAAAGCCCAGGGATTTGCTCCAATGGTCACTGCATCAATACTGATGGATCGTTCCGCTGCGAGTGCCCCATGGGGTACAACTTGGATTTCACAGGGGTGCATTGCATAGGTGGGTGCAGTTATAGGAACTGGAGCTCTTGAATTTAAAGCACAACTTGTCCCAGTTGTCTTCACTCTGCATTTGTTCATTATGAGCAGATACAGATGAATGTTCCATTGGCAACCCCTGCGGAAACGGAACGTGCTCCAACGTGGTTGGCAGCTTTGAGTGCAGCTGCCACGAAGGATTTGAGCCAGGCCCAATGATGAATTGTGAAGGTAACCTGTCCTCTTCATTTTTTTTTTCCTTTGGCTTTTGTCCAGCTTTTGTCAGCATTTAAATTATTTCATTAGCCATGTTTTTCATGCTGTAATAACTCAGAGGGGAAAAAAGTTTCTATGCTTTGAAATATGTCATTGGAAAAGAAATCTGAATTGCCTTAAGCAGAACTTTGAGTTTATCACGGGACTTCCCACACTCAATGGGAATGCCCCACATGGGGCATTCAGAAAAATGTTATATTTTTATGAATCATAATTAGTTTGTTTTCTGAAGCTGACATTTCTCATCACACCAAGGTACATTAAATATGAGCATATAATAAAAATCTGAAATAGGCCTGCCCTAACTTGCCATACTAAGCTCAAGTAATTCTATATATATACTATGCCATTACTCTTAAGCAGAGCATTGTTGAATTCCTCTAGTTACTCAAAAGCTAATTAGTTTGAAATAGCTTTCTGATAATTTTAGCTGAAAAGAGAAACATAGGTGTAATAAAACCTTCTTGGTGATTATTTTGAAACATGGTCGAGAATGCGTGTTCTGTTTCTCTGTGCTCAGATATCAATGAGTGTGCTCAGAACCCCCTGCTGTGTGCTTTTCGTTGTATCAACACTTACGGTTCCTATGAGTGCACCTGCCCAGTGGGATATGAGCTGAGGGAAGACCAAAAGATGTGCAAAGGTAATTACTGATGTATAAACTTCCCCCCACCTTCCATCACCAGCACATAATCCAAATGTTTCTGTGCATCTTGCATTCATCCTCTCCAGTGGAATGTAGCCAACAGCTCAGCAGGCGATGATTTGCTCTTTCAGAACTCAGAAAAAAGCATTATTTAGTGTTTCTGTCATCAAGTGTAACCCTTGATGGGGACTGCAAAGCCAAGAGTGGTGAATTTCATTTTTAACATGACAAGACGATACAGCTCATGAGGATCAAGATAACTGCATATAATCACAGATTTTGGACTTGTCCTTCACTGCTTTTACTTAGGGAAGCCTGTACGTCCTTTCTCTTGAACTTGTCTTCAGGAACTGAAGCTACTGGAAAAAAGCTCAAACACAAAATTTGTATTTTTTTCCCAGATCTAGATGAGTGTGCTGAAGGTTTCCATGACTGTGAATCAAGAGGCATGATTTGCAAAAATCTGATTGGTACCTTCGTGTGCATTTGTCCTCCTGGGATGATCCAGAGACCTGATGGAGAAGGATGCACAGGTAAAGCTTCTAGAAGGGGAAGAAGGCAGCTAATGGAATATACAAAAGAAAAAAAAACCTTGTTTTATGTATGTATATACATGTATATATATATATACACACGTTTATATATATACACGTATATATATATATATAAAAATAAAAAATATATATATGTTTATATATAAATATATATTTTTCTGATTTTATATATATAATTTCCATACATATAAATATTTTTTTTTCTGATTTTATATATATAAAATATACATAAAAGGACATTTAAGAGATCTGTTTTTTAAGACATTTGTTACATCTAAGAAATTAATTCGCCAAAAACATGAGATCTCAGTTTATGGGTTGGAAGCAAGATTTTTATAAATAAAAAGTTACATTTCCTTTAGTATTAGTATAAATAATGTGTCACTTCTTTAAAGAATTAAGACTCCTAGGATTCTGAAACCATCTATAAATGCCATAAAGGATGAAAGATATGGAAATGCCATAGTTCAAAATAATTCCCCATCCTGGAAGTAAACAAGCACCTTTTCTCCATCATTTACTCAATTAGCTGAGGGGAAGACAGTAGCTATATTTTAGCAAACTGTACTTTCTTCTGGTATACAGAAAAAAAAACAGGGCCATTCCAAAACTCCACAGGGGAAAAACAAATAAGCACCCATCTTAATAAATGTTTTAAATAGAAGTATTTTATAAAAATGTTCTTTCAGCAAGAGAATGACTACTCTCTTTTAGAGATCTTTATGATTTTTTTTTATTTTACAGAAAATAATCTTTATTAACAAGAATTTTCCCTTTCTTTTGGCATATGATTCTGCTTTTAAGGAACCTGAGATTTTCCTGAGGTTTATTGTAAGCATTTAAAAAAATTGTGTAATTGCTTACAGTATGTGTGCCATTAGCTATGGAAGAAAATACATGAAGACTGTAAGTTTTCAGGAAAATAGTATGTGGACTGAATTATGACTTATTGTGGGACAGATCAAGTGTATTCAGAGATTCTTGATGATTACAAAGTGAAGATTTGTCACCCAAATCATGCATGTATTCCAATTTTATTTAAATTTTACTTACCAGCTGAATGTTGTGATTGCAACTTGCTCTGCTGTGTTTTCTGCATTTTGTTATAAGCTGTGAAGCAATTAAAGCTTTTATCCTGTGATGAAGTACAGAAGGAATGGAATAGGATAATGCTCCTTTGAAAGCCCTTTCCAGGCTTAATCAGTTGATTTTCCCACTTCCTGAAAATATTTCTCAAGTATGGAATATTTAATGTATTTTAGAAATTCTGATTTATTCTCTTGCAATGAATTGCTGTGGTTGTTGTTGATGTAATTATATTTTATTTTTGTTCTTATTGTTTTCTGTTACTCTTATAATTTTATTGATGTTGTTATATTTCAAAATGAATTTTTAAATTATATTTTTAAAGATGAAAACGAGTGCCGCTCCAAGCCAGGTGCCTGTGAAAATGGGCATTGTGTGAATGTTGTTGGCAGCTACAGATGTGAATGCAACGAAGGATTCCTGTCCAGCCCATCAGGCACTGAGTGCCTTGGTAAATCTCCCTCTTGCACACATTTCATCTCACATTACAGTGTGAATGTAGAGAGAAAATCAGGCTTCTGAAAACCTATCAGCTCTCATATGTACAGAAATTAAATAATTACACTTCTTAGTTAAATAATGATACAATATTAAAAATATTACTAAATATTATTAGATAATTTTAGGAGTTAACAGCATGTAGCAATCAGGCTTCACATAGAAGCATCTTAATCCCATAGGACATAAATGGAGGCAAAATACAGGGATTTCTAAAGGAGGAGAATTGAGTCACCTTTAGATATTTCAAAAATGGATGCAGAGTAAAGTTGAGTGTTAGCTTATTCAGAATGTGATCTTAAGCACCATATGGCAACTCGGCATCTCAATTTCTACACCTTTAATTCAGACATAAAATACTGTGATTTTACCAGAACATTGCAAGATTTTTTTTTGAGGCAGGCCTGCAAGATAAATGCTGATGAAGGGTTTTTGTTAATCTACCTGTATTTTCTTTTTAATATATTCATATTTGTCATTTGCACCACAAAATTCATCATTCCCTTTTTTGGAGTCAGACCTGCGAAAATTTACTTTTTCTTGACGAGTGTTCAGGTGTACATACAGTACTGAAACAGTGTATTTATTTATTTATGTATTATTGCATGAAAAAAGCATAATTATGTCGTGCCATTACTGTAAAACCAGCTCCCTCTAAATTGTCATGAGCAGTGTGCTGACTTCATGGCTAAACAATAACATTGAAGTGCAGAGAATTTCCTGAGGATTGGAACCAGATGGGAAGACAAAACTGCAGTCTGTTAACCCCAGCCAGTCATTAATGCCAAGGAAATACCCTGTTTGGAGGTCATTATTGCTTTTCTATATTTAATATGTAATTTTCCTATTATTTTCTGCCCTGAGAAGGTTTGCTTTTTGCTGCTTTTCCTTTCGGGTTTCCTGGGTTGGAAATTGCAATGAAAAGTGGATCTGGCAGAAACACAGAATTTCTTCTGAATTATAGCATGAGCATTAAGTCATAGATTACACTGTCTTAAATACATTGTGCAAACCTTTATATTCCACTCACCTTAAAATTCATTCCACATCTCAAACTGGGGACAAAGCATTTATGTGTTTTTCAGGTCATAGTGTTCCTAAAGACCTGCACAGTGTCCCTGTCTGGGAGAACAGAAATCTGCAGAGTCTTGCAAATTACTACAGCAAATGTTGTGTTTCACAGAACTGACACTTTCAGTGAGGACAGCTTTATTTGATGTAAAAAAGTTAAGTTAGCAGGTGGACAAATTAAGTCTTTCCTAAAGCCAAAGTTTGCTTTTTGCCTAAATCTTGTAAGAAATGTACATATTCTTTTAATCTGTAAAAGACATGGTCAGCTGAGTATTGATGCATTTACACATTCTGAGGGATCACTGTTGGCTTTGAGAGGAAAAAACAGAAAATCTTTTATTTAAAAATATAAGGATTTCCAGATCAGTAATTGACAGTGTCTCCCTTTTAATGAAAAAATAAGACAGATGACAAAGAAATGATTTTATCTTCTATATAGAAGACAAAATCTCTGCAAGATTTGGAGTTTCTAGTAGCACTGAAAACTGGGATTTCTTTTCTGCTCACCTGTTTGAAGGTAACCTGTAGGAGCCCCATGACTTTAAAACTTTGCTCCCCTTTCATTATTGATAGGCATTAACCAAAAAGGTTAAAAATTAAAATGGAATACCAACAATAAGGCCATATAATTCTATTTTTTCCCCAACAAAAATCTAGGAGTACTACTGAAAAAGTAATGAATTGCATATACACTTTTAAGTTGTAAGGATTTTTTATTTAAATCACAACAAGATAATTACAGATGATCAAACGTGTTATTTTGGCCAGTTAAACAAACAAACAAGACAAACTTCTAACCCCAGTCCAAATAAATCATTGAAATGCAAACACAACATCGGTAGCTGAAGTGGAAGCTCAGTTTTGCCCTCAGCCTTTATCTTGTTTTACTACCAAGAGCACAGCTTTCCTAGAAGCAAAACTTAAAAAATAGCAAAACCTTTAGCTTTTCCTAGGAGCAAAACTTTAAAAATAGCAAAACCCTTCATCAGCATTTAGCTTGTTCTACTACCAAGCATTTATCTTGTTTTACTACCAAGAGCAAAGCTTTCCTAGAAACAAAACTCTTACTCAGCTCATGCAGACACTGAGCGTTAGGGGTGTCTTGGATATATTTGGAATGGCAGTGCATTACCAGAACACACAACAATTCTGAAAGGCTAAATCAAGATGGACCTGATGGTAGCTGATAACCTGCTGCTTGCCTGTACGGACAGAGAGCCAGAATAATTCGCCAGATGCTGAATGGAGCAGATCTTTATCTCCTTCCCTACTCCAGCCTCTCTCCTTCTCCCTCTCAGATAATCGGCGGGGGTTTTGCTTTGCTGAGGTTCTGCAGACCATGTGCCAGATGGCTTCCAGCAGCCAGAGCCTTGTCACCAGGTCCGAGTGCTGCTGTGACGGCGGCCGGGGCTGGGGGAACCAGTGCAGGCTCTGCCCCCTGCCCGGAACCACCCACTACAAGAAACTCTGTCCACACGGGCCAGGCTACACCACAGATGGAAGAGGTATTTGCAGGGATGAAAAGAGGAGGAAAAGGGGAAAAGCATATGCTCGCATGCTTAAGAAAATGGAAGAATTTTCTTTGAAGTTCCTTCGGAGAATTTCCTGTTAAACAAGAGAGTTTGATTTTTCAAATAATGCCGAGAGAGCAGAAATTAAAAACACATTTGGCAGTAGCTGCAAACAGATCAATTGGGCAGAAATACCAGGATTAGGATCTGGTTGGAAGTACCAACCAGTAAGTAAAAGCTAGAAATGATCCCAAGGCTTTTGTATTGTGGAAAACTTGAACACATGGCAAAGGCAGTAACCTCTCATTTAACAACAGTCTCACAATGCTTTGCAGGTACTGTTTCCACACAGAAAGAAGCTAATGTGTATTTTTTAATGTTGGTGATAATTTTTCACATGGAAGTAGTTGTAAGAAAATTCTCTTGTATGGGCTTTTATTTGGAGTTAGCAAAACTGGAATCTGAGTACCCAGTGAAACAGCAGGGAGGTGTTGGTGCAAAGAACAGAAATGAGATTTGAAAGATGTTTGGCTTTGGAGTGAGATCCATTTTTAAAGAGGGAGATGTTCCTGTCAGAAGCATGATGATGAGGAACTGCAAAAATGGAAGAGAAGAAAAAGGTAGAATTTAAAACTGAGACATGACATATTTAATAATTTCTATACAGATATTGATGAGTGTAATGTCCTGCCAAACCTGTGCAGGAATGGGCAGTGCATTAACACCATGGGCTCCTTCCGGTGCTTTTGCAAAGCTGGCTATACCACTGACATAACTGGCACATCTTGTAATGGTAAGATTCATTAATTAATCATCAGTTGAAGTAATTATGAGGTTTTTTTTTTGTAGTTGTTGCACAGTGATGTACCAACCTTTGTAAACATTTGTTGCAAGCCAGTTTTTTGGTCTCTTTTATCTCACGTCCTTTATTTCTTTTCCTAATATGCATTTCTGGTTTTGTGTTTCATTTGGGAAAATGGAGGAACAAGTTCTGCTGGCAGAACTCCTGCAGTAGAATGATCGCTGGAGTTGATTAAAGCTCTGCACCCACTTTAAGTGACAAACCAGCTCATTACTTCATTTCTACATTTTTCCCTCTTTTTTTTTTTGCAGGTACAAGTATACCAAAAAGTAAATATTTGTTTCTTAGATGCAAATACCAATGCCATTCTCACTCCAGTGTATTACTCCTTCAAGGCAGTTTGTTGTGGTAGTAGCAGCCCCACATAAATTCCACAGCAACACATTCACAGAGAAGGGAATAGGACCCCTGAACAAATGTAAATGGGGGGGTTTCTTCTCTGAGCATTTTTCTCTGAAACCTTGAGCTGTGTAGCAGACATCTTTCTGTCAGAGAGATGAGGACAAAAGATAACTTAGTATTTTCCTCTCGTTAGATCTTGATGAGTGCTCCCAGTCCCCCAGACCGTGCAATTTTATCTGCAAGAACTCAGAAGGGAGCTATCAGTGCTCATGCCCCAGGGGCTATGTCCTTCAGGAAGATGGAAAGACATGTAAAGGTAAGAAAGTTATACACAGTACCTTTGAATTTGGCTGCTACTTAACTTAAAAGGAATTGATTTTGAAGTGTGGTATTTTTATCAGATTTGATTAAATGTGCCTCTTTGTTGACTTTTTTAAGACAACAGCATCTCTTACTTTCAGATCTTGATGAATGTCAAACCAAACAACACAATTGTCAATTTCTCTGTGTCAACACCCTTGGAGGCTTCACATGCAAATGTCCGCCTGGTTTTACACAACATCACACAGCTTGTATTGGTAAGAAAAACACTGGTTTTCTTTCATGAGCTTTTCTCTAAGGACAACATTCTCAACTATCTCTTGTGCTCTTTATGCAGAGCAGTAGTGTCAAGAGGGCAGAAAACAGATTTTGAAAAGCAGAAATTACAGCTAAAGAAAAAATGAGTCTATCCAGTCTGTCCACTATTTCTGTTTTCTTGGTTAGTAAAGAGTTGTACATATTTAATACATATTATTATGTTCTAAGTATAACCACATGGAGACAAAAGGGTGAATTATTAAAATCTCATTTAAAATGTAGTTAACCAAAACCAGACTGCATTTTCTTTTTTTAGTTGATACAGATGTCTTCAGATCTTAAGCATATGTATAAATCTTGCCAACTGAAACTGTTTCAGTTCAGCTAACACAAAAGGGCAGCATTTTTCCAATTTCAGCAATTACATTCCACACTCATAGCACAACTGAACTACTGCTAGCACTTCCAATTTATTAATTACTCCTAGCACTGCATGAGTCTCCAGTTCATCTGACATTTAAAAATGAAAAGGTACAAAATAAAATGCTGCACCTTTGTGGATTTTATTTTTATGTTACATGAACATGTCCAACATCATGTCACAAGGTAAACCAATCTTCTCTTTCCTCTGTATTTTGAAGATAACAATGAATGTGGTTCTCATCCATCACTGTGTGGATCAAAAGGAATTTGCCAAAACACTCCTGGAAGTTTTACCTGTGAATGTCAAAGGGGATTTTCTCTGGATTCTACTGGATTAAACTGTGAAGGTAAGTAGGAACAGTCAGATTTTTTTATGATGAGAATCCTTACTTCAGTTTCTACTGAACTATTTGATGTTAAAAACAGAGAAAACAGAGCACCAGCCATAGTAAAAGTAATTACAAAAAGAAATTGGAAAGTATTAGACTGATTGTAAGCATAACAAAACCATATGCAGGAATGTACTGTCTCAAGTAATTTTTACAGAAATTAGGATCAGAAGGTGACTGTTTAGTTGAACTCTTCCAACAGTTTTCAGCTTCACATAGGTTTATGCATCTAAAAGTATAGTAGTTGTTTACATTTATGTCTTCATATGTCTAAACAGAATCTCTCTACAATTTTCATTTTGTCTAATTCTAGTTAGATTAGATTGTAAATTCTCTGCTTAATTCTCCTACCAAAGAGTTGCATACTGAGAAGGCCAATTCACTGCATTCAAAAAGATAATTATTATAGTTAAAATGCAGGTTATATTTATGAGCTTTATCTCTCTCTGTTGGCCCAAGGGGAAGCCTCAGTCAGGAAATCTCTATTTGAGAGCTCCAGACTTCTCAGAGGGCCTCAGGTATTGAGCAAAGAAGAAAATGAAAGGCACTACAAGGCCACCTGGCTGCTGAGAATTAAAAATGCAAGAGCATGCATAAAGAAATTTATGGCCTCTCAAAATACCAACAACTCTGATACAGCATTTAATACAGGAATTGGTATTTAGAGCCTGTTTCTCAAACAGCAGTGCAGAATATATGCAGCTATAAGTTTTACTAAGATTTATCTTCTGTCACTTTACTTTGTTCTCATAAAGTGCATATGTCCTGTTGTGCCTATAAAACAAAGAATTTTTCTTTTATTTTCTAGTTGACTTGCATGCTGTACCTTAAAAATTAGGTTGCTTACAATCTACTTATTTCCTATGGCAGATACAATTTAGGATGTCTGAGTTTTTAGAATTTGGAAGGTAGGATGGTTGTGGCTGTCACCTTTTATTGACACTTGTCTCAGAGACTTTTTGTGTGGCTTTTTATTTTCAGTTGCAAAGACATCCAGATTTGACATTCAAACACTAAAATATGTCTCAGGAAATGGAAAACTTATCCTTAAGTGGTTAAAACGGAAGTTACAAAACCCTTCAAATTCTAAGCATTATGTTAAAGCAGCAATGTGGTATTGCTGGGAATAGTGTTTATTAATTAAGTACTGAAAAGGCTCAAGAACTAAAATCAGATTATTGATGGAAGGAACTGGACATTATTTGACTTCCAGGCTTTCCAAAACAAAAACCTTCACGGTCCCTCTATCTTACATCAGTGCTCCTCTGTCATAAGTCATAGAACCACAAAATGGCTGGAATTGGAAGGGACCTCAAAGTCCATCCAGTGCCAACCTCCCACTGTCCCAGTGTCCAGCCTGGCCTTGGGCACTGCCAGGGATGCAGGGGCAGCCCCAGCTGCTCTGGGCACCCTGGGCCAGGGCCTGCCCACCCTGCCAGGGAACAATTCCTCATTGCCAAGATCCCAGCCAGCCCTGCCCTCTGGCCCTGGCAGCCATTCCCTGGCTGCTGGCCCTGCAGCCCTTGGCAATTGTCCGTGTCCATCTTTGCTGCAGCCCCTTCAGGCCCTGCCAGCCCACCCTGAGCTCAGGCCAGAGCTCCTGGTGCCCAGGTGAGCAATGGCAGCTGTGCCAGCCTTTGCTGCCAGCAGAGCTGCTCCATCCCTCTGCCCATGCTGGAGCCTCCTCTGGCCTGGCTGCAGCAGCTCCAGCTCCTTGCTGGGCTGGCCCAGGGCTGGGGCAGCTCTGCAGGTGGGCTCTGCCTGAGGGGCACAGGGGCAGAATCCGCCCTGCCCTGCTGCCCACGCTGGGCCCAGCCCAGCACAGATTTGGCTGCTTGGGCTGCCAGGTCACACGGCTGGGTCATAACAAACTCCTGATCCAGCAGTGTTGGGCAGTGGGTGTAATCCTGTGTCATGCTCTGCTTCCCTCCTGAACACACAGATGTGGATGAGTGTGATGGAAACCACAGGTGCCAGCATGGCTGTCAGAACATCCTGGGTGGATACAGATGTGGGTGCCCACAAGGATTTATCCAGCACTACCAGTGGAATCAGTGTGTTGGTAAGGAAACAAACAGCACAGAATTTAAACAGCAGATGTATCAGAGTGTTTGTAGGGACAACACCAGGTAAGGGCGAGAATGAGCAGAACTAGGAGTGTTCACCAGAAGTCTTTTTATTTGTCTCCCACTTTTTCCATACATGTACTACTCCCAATGTAAATCGGTCACAGGAGGTGGCAAGAAAACACACTCAGCCTTTTGAAACTCCCTGTGACAGTTAGCTTTCCTAGAAAGGTCTAAATTATGACCTTTTGCTTCTGTGAAAAATCCCCATCATTGAATGTTCATTGAATTCCTGAAAGTATCAATGTAATACCTCTGCTGAGGAAAAGAAGCATTAAAAAACCATACCTGTAATAAGAAAAAAAAAAAACCACAAAAAAAAACCCCACCAAAAACCCACAAGAAAACAAAAAAAATCATAAAAAACCATTAGTAATTAAAGAATTCTACAGAATAGCATCTAAAGCAAAGAGTGAGAAAAATAGACCAACAAAACCATTAAGGATTTCCTTCTTCCAAAACGGAGTCTTAAGGCCAGCATTAGTTCTTTGTGAAGGAAATGGGACAAATTAGGAAGCTCAGGAGTTTTGTTTAGTTTTAGATCATTCAATCCATCACTTGAACTAAGCTATATCATGTACAAAACAAAAGGTAGGGGTTTTTTGTTAATAAAAACCAGTACACCAGTACAGAAACAATGTCACCCAGTGCTGTTCACAAAGACCAATACAAAATATTTGCCTTTTCAAGTTTGCTGTCATGTTTTTCTGTCAATGGTATCATAGCCTGACTGTGAGCACTCTCATACATTTCATGTAGGCTGATTTTACTGTTCTGATTCTATACATAAAAATTATTTTACTCATTTTAACATTGAGTAGCACACCAGCCAGTTTCTCTGAAGTCCCAATCTGAAGTCCCAATCACCACGATCACTCCTGGCTTAATACTGCTCTTCAGCAAGGAGAGCAAAGGACAGGAGCAAGAGGGACAGAACTCACAATGAACAGCTCCCACAAAACTCCAAACCAGCTTAAGTTTCTGTAAATCATAGTCCTCAAAGGAATCTCCCTCCAAGTGACTGCGGGCAAGAATGGCAAACATTCACTAGTGGCCTTGGTGAGGAAAACTGAGGTGAGGAAAACTTGGTGAAGAAAACCTACAGGTTTTAGGGAAATATCTTGGTGAAAGAAATAAAATAACTGATTCCAGCTACCAAAACAACTCTCCATGCTACAACATTCCTTTTTTTTTCAAGTCACACTGACTGGGGATGTCATCTTCACTATATTTTAACACCCACAAGTGAAGATGATTCTCCATTTATCTTTCAGAAACCAAGTGTCCATGGGATGATGAGGTCAGGGATGCAGCAGAGCCCTGGGACTTGCAGATATTCTGATCTCTTAGTTGCATCATGCTGGCCTGTTGTCTCTCAGACTAGAAAACACCAACATTTTTGTGTTTGCTTGCCAGATGAAAACGAATGCTCCAATCCTCACATGTGTGGCTCTGCTTCTTGCTACAACACCCTGGGGAGTTACAGGTGTGTGTGCCCATCGGGGTTCTCCTATGACCAGTTCTCCCATGCCTGCCACGATGTGAATGAGTGCTCCTCTGCCAAGAACCCCTGCAATTATGGCTGCTCCAACACCGAGGGTGGTTATCTCTGTGGCTGCCCGCCTGGCTATTACAGAGTTGGACAAGGGTGAGTTTCTCCACACAGCTTTTCACCAAAGACACATTCTGAAGGTGCAGAGGTGCAAATGAAGGACAAGCTGCTAAGTCCTTTCTAGTTTTGGGCTAAATATCCAGAAACTAGAAAAAAGAATAAAATGTCTATGCATGCAACACAACAGTAATTTTAAATGTAGCATATAAATAGCCTTAAACAAGTTCTGCTTTCTCCCCCAGTATCAGCACATGAACTCCTTTACAGGCCTGCTGCGTGGGGATTGATAATGCATAAGGATAGGTACCATGTGTACTGAGATAATTAAGGGGTTTAAGTATCACTGATCAACCCAGAGCATTAAACACAAATTAACATTGTTCTGGTACAGGGCAGGCTGGCTTTGTTTGGTTTCTCTGTAGAACTTGTAAATGAAAATTAGATCAGGCTAAAAGCCTTCAGCCAGCGTTTGCGTTTCCCTCTGTAAGCCACTCTAGTGTGAGGGAAATTATTGCACAGCCCTCCTGCTGAGGAAAGGGCAAGGAAGGGGATGCAGACCCTGTGGCACAGATTACACACACTCCATTTAGCAGGGACAGCTCATAAAACTGCAAGAAGTGACTGAAACACGTGTTTTCATTCCACAGACACTGTGTCTCAGGGATGGGATTTAACAAAGGCCAGTACCCGCCACTGGATGGAGATGCTGATGGAGAGAATGCTTTGTCCCCTGAAGTGTGTTATGAGTGCAAAATCAATGGCTACTCCAAAAAAGACAGCAGGAGGAAGAGAAGTGCTAACACTGTATGTACCAGAATAAAAAACCACTGTAATGTTTCTTGAGGTGTTTTCAGAGATATGACACCAGTAGTAAATAGAGGAAATCTTTTAAACTGGTCACCTTCAAAAATCTCTTTTCAACCCCTGCCTCACCTAGGTCCTGCTGGCAGTAATAATTTCACATAAGACACACTTCAAGAGCTGTGAAAGGATGAAGTTTTTGAAGCTTGCAAAGATTCCTTTGTAGTGTGAGATGTGGTCTAGTTCCTTAGAGTACATTCAGGGGAATAATTCTCCTTTAATTACAGAGACCTGGAGAACTGGACATGTCTACAGCATGTTCTGCTGCCAGGAGGAGGTTGGACAGCATTTATGGTCTGGGGCAGCTAAACAGATCTTGCAGAACATAATTTTAGTCTTGGTGTCTGTTCCATAGTTCCTCATAGAGGTGAGGGATTGGACCTGGTTGATGGGAGTCAAATGTTCATCAGAATTGATCAAGTTTTTAGAGAATTACTTTTAATTATTTTTCTTGCTGCATTTTGTGGGCTTATAAAGGTAAGTTACAGGAAATCATATCTAGTTTGTAATTGTTACATCTTGTTAGTACACTTTTTAAATACCAATAACCTTCTCAGTTTCTAGAACTCTCTAGGCACTAAAAGCGACATCCATAAATTATGTGAAAAAAGAAACATTTTTAAATCACTGTTATCATCTATGGGGTTCAAGTATTTAAAGCACTGCATTACTTGCTCCTGTTCAAAAATTTTCATTAATTTCATGATGCATTTTTAGTTACTTTTCATACTGGTACGGTATGGAGTTTTCAGAGAAGGTGCCCAGGAATTTCCTTGCAGTGTTGTGAAGTGCATTTCTCTCTTGTTTCTGTTGGTCATAAGAACATTATATTGTGTATAAACACAGTAAACACAGGTTTCTCCTTGTGGTGGTGCATTCCCCCCTTTCCAGGCTGCAGTGCAATCTGAGAAATCCTCATCTTGCCTCAGCCTTGAAAATTAAATCTGACTTTTACTGATACCCTGATGGTTTTTTAAGTGATCTCAAACACTTGTTTATAACACTCCTCTGCATGGCCTCTTTGCAAGCATGAAGTTAAACAGGTTCTCAAAATCACCTGAAATCAGAGCCTTCAGAGGCTGTGCAAGGTCTGCTTGAGGCCTGTAGGCTTTACAGGCTGTGTCGCAGGGAATGGAGACAGGAGCTGTATAATTATCAATTCCTGCTCTAAACACTCTTCCCTCCTGCAGGCGGAGCAGGTGAGCTGGGGGAGCCTGGACACGGAGAGTCCCCTGAAGGTGCGGGTGGCCATGTCCAGGCTGGGCAGCCGGGAGCCCATCCTGGAGCTGCTGCCGGCCCTCAGGCGCCGCGCACGCTACGCCATCACCCGCGGCAACGGGCGCGGAACCTTCCGGATGCTCCTGAGGGACGGCGCCAGCCGCCTGCACGCCGTCAGGGGCAGGGCAGCGCCCGGGCTGCACGCCCTGGACATCACCAGCGTGGCCCTGCCCGAGGAGAAGGAGATGGAGCGGCTGGGGAGTGGCCATGAGGACGGCGGCCTGCGAGGGGAGAAGGGAGAGGCCCTCAGGCTGAGGCTGTGGGTGCGCCTCTATTAGCCGCGGTGCTGTTCTTCAGCCACTTCTTTTTGCGTCTACACACCCGAGAACATGTGGTTTTCAAAGCAAATCTGCTTTGGAAAAGTGTATTTTGGGGGAGGAAGGCAGAGTTCCCGGGAAGAGCCCTTCCTTTCCATCCTGCCAAGACTGCAGAACCGCCCTTTCAGGAGGGCGACTTAAAACTCTGCCACTGCCAAAACTTCTATTTACAAGGGCAAATCATGGTTACTGTATCTTTTATATAACCTCGATTTAAAGTATATGGAAAAAGCTAAAGTTCAAGAAGTCATCATATGGCACTAAATGGCACAAATATGTGAGCTAATTTTTTTTTACCTGTTAGCAGTCTGTAACACTTTGGGTATTTTGCTATAATTCCTAATGAAAAAAAATTATAGAAGTTTATTTATTTTTAATGCAGTAATATATGGAAAAAATAACAAATTATGTAAACAAAAAGGGAAACGTCGTAGTTTTTCTGTAGTTTTATAAATTTGAGGTATAACATTTTAGAGGTACTTTTGTAATCAAGGAAAAAAGAAGTAGATTTGAAAGGTGTTTTCTTTTCTACTTGGACCAGCATCCAAACAGTATATAAGTAATTCTAAAATATATCAGATCTGAAAGATCAGTGTAGTGGGATATCCTGAAGTGAGAGGTTGTAAGCTGTTCACATAGTGGGATATTCTAAAGTTCTTTTTCAAATGAGAAAAAAAAGGGGAAAAAAAAGTCATAGAGGACAAGTATCACAGTATCAGCCTCAGCAGAGATCGTATTTCACAGCAGCTCAGTGGGTTTGTGTTCTGAATCACCCACAAATGGTGCAGGAGGCACAAGCCTTGTAGCAAAATACCTGGACTGTTTTTAATCCCCTTAGAACTGCAGAACCAAACTGTGCTGCCCTTCCCTCAGTGACCTCATGAGCCACGACAGGCAGCCACTCCTCATGCTCTCAGAAAGGGTGCTCCACAAAACTGGCATTAATTCCTGCAGGCAGCTGAAGGAAATGTCTCTCCGAAGAGAATGCTTCACCCTGTTTGGTGCTGGCTGGAAACCAGGCTGCATTTCCTGAGCCCTGAGTGCTGTGTCAGGACTGCCACGCCTGCAGACTCAGCTATTGCAGAGCAGGTGAGGAAAGTTACGTGTTTGAAGTTTCATTTGTTAGAAATCTCATTAATGCTGTAGTTGTTATACACGCCTCATTTTTATCATAGCTTGTTCTGTAAGAAAGATGATGGTACAGTGACTTGAGTTTTAGTTTAGTGATTTTTTTCGTTTTTGTTTTTCTTTTTACATTTTGTACTGTAACGTGTTAATTGTATGTCTCAGTGGTGCTTTCTGTGGCAGCTGGTGCCTGTCACTGGCCATGCAGCAGAATCTCACATGTGAAAATAGCCAAAGCACATCCAGGATTGTTCCAGTTGCATGCAGGTGCTGACCAAAGACTTTATACTAAGTTAAACTCAGTGATTTTTCTTCTCTTTTGTTGAATTTGGGGATTTTGAAAAGAGATGTTTTAAGAAATAAAGCTTTCTCTTGAACATTTGTATCAGTAAGACAATACTTTTCTTGCAATAAAGCTTATTTTGGATTTTTTTTTTTTTGGTCCTTTTTTCTATTCAGAGTCAAACTGGTGATTGATTTAAAGCAGTAGCCAAGACTGGGGTCTGGAACCACATTTATTTAACATTGCTTTCAGATATGGTTGTGCAAGTTTCAAAGGATTCAGGACTGCTCTGGGTGAAATAACTGATATTACAGAAATAAAGAGACCTCTAGGGGTCTGATAAATACATACAGGACAGTGCTGACTTAAAGGCTTAAAAACTGCAATAGGTGGTATAGAAAAAGGCTTCTCTCGCTCCAAAATGGGAGTTTTCCAGGAAACCCTGCAGGAAAAGCCATCAGACTTGCACACAGCAGAGCATTTTGTCCTTTGTTGTCAGATTCTCAGGAGAGAAAGTAACAGCAACACTCATCCATGATTTCTCTGAGGCTACAAATTCTGGAGAATTTTCTTGTAGCTTATTTTTTTTAAAAAAAGAAATTATCATCAGATGGTTTCACCTGCATTAACTAATTACACAGTAAGTACAAGGTACAAAAAAAGTTTTATCTCTTTTCTAGAAAGGCAGCATTACCACCAGAATTGGTAAATTCCACAAGGTAGTTATGCACAATCCCAGAAATAAGTCACTCCCAGCTTCAAATCCAGATGAAAAAAATAACTAGAACTAAAAGAAAAAATATAATCCCAAGGAAGAACACCAAAACCTCTTCACCATCCAGCCTGTCACAGTATATATTTCTATACCCTTTTTCCAAAATTCTACCTTTTTACAGCTTCTAGTCTTTTAATGAGAAAACTGACTGGACATTCACAGACAGCCATGGTGTCCCAGGAAACCACAGAGCCCCCACATCTTTTCTTTAAAAGTAATGTGAAAATTCTGCTATTTAAGAGAGCCTGCAGTATCCTGTGGCAACTGAAACCCAGAATTTAGGGAGTATTTGTAAGACCTAAGGCAGACCTAGGACCTGTTTGTAAGACCTTGGCCTAGGCAGCAGGGACTTTAATTATAAGTGCCCATACTGTGTAGTACAGACACAGGTTTGATTAAAGTCTTTTAGTCTAACTACCATCATAAATTAAAGAAAGTAATTTATATTACTCACATAAATGTGTCTGTTTTGCCATCTTTAATCCCAGTTGTATAAAAGGCTCAGTTAGGCCCATACAATCCTTTATACATGAACTGTTGGCATGGCCAAGGCATTCTAGAGAGGGCTGAGGGATCCTTATTTGGGATTTACTGTGTGGGATCAGCAGTCACACCTGGGACTGAGGGCTGCACATGGCAGCTGAAGGGTCCTTGTGCTACACCTGGAAAAGAACCCAGGGGTGGCAGTGCACTGCAAAGCTCAATACAGCAAAAATCTCACTGCCATGACTGTGCTGCTTGATTCCTACCACGGGTGATAAATTAATAATAATAAATTACACACCTAAACTGAACTGAAGCTGCAGAACAGGCACGCCTTAAATCCAGGAAGAGGGCTGGGTTTGTGAACTCCACTCTCAGGAGGTGGACAGTCACACTTCATAAAGCAGGAGGTGATACTTTATAAAAAATCCCTTTGCCAGGATTTCTTCTCCAGGGAAGCTGGGAAGCTTCAGCTTCTCCCTGTTTTGCTGCTCTGGAATGTGATTTGGAGAATGGTTTACCCAGCATGTGAATTGTTTGTAATTAATGACCCATCCCAGTCCAGCTGTGTTAGGACTCTAGTCAGTCACGAGTTTTTATTCATTTTTGTCTAGCCTTCTGATGTATTCTTTCTTTAGTATAGTTTTAGTATATCATTTCTTGTAATGTCATAAAATAATAGATCAGGCTTCTGAGAACATGGAGTCAAATCCTCATCTCTCACCTCGTCCTGGGGTGACAACACAACAGGAGGGAATGAAAACGAGAGAGGGAAGAGCAACATTTCATAGCTGAGATAAAATCCTTGGTCCCTGTTGTGGCTGTCCATAGGTTTGACACCAAATTGCTGTGGCAGAGATAGAAAATGAGTTCTTTGCTTTCACAGGATTGCAGAAATGGTGGAGGAGGTGATTTCTCACTCATTGCAAGGAGCCAGCCCCATCTCAGCATGGGTGGCCACAGAGAGGTCTGACCTCTGTGCTTGGGCACGAGTTCAGCACGAGCTAAACCCTCCCAAGGCCTCCTCCCTGCCTGGGCTTTTCCAAAATAAGGTGGTTATCCAAACCCTATGAAAATGTCAGGGAAAATACAGCCCTCTCCAGCAGTTCTTGTTTGTGTTAGCAAGTCAGGCTTGGCTTTATTCTTGGCCAGGATTTGAGAGTGTGGTTGTCAGATTTTCAGCCTCTACACTGAGGCTGATGCACGGGTTTTCCACTCATTTATGCATTTCTTGCAAACACTGAAATTATTGTTGGTTCCAAATGACATAATTCTCTTCATTAATCAGTGCTCTTTCCTCTGGTTATCGATTTTTCACTCTTCATGCTCATTTGGCCCACACTTTTAGTCCTTTTGTCATTTGTTCTCAGGCAGGGAGTCACCAACTTTTCAGGCTTCATTTCCTCTGTATCTTCTGGTTACTCCAACATCCTTGAAGTGCCATGAATTTAGGATCCTAGATGTCCAATCTTCACCTCCTTTTGGCTTTGTTTATTGAAGCTTGTCAGGGTTAGCTTTAGCAAAATTAAGTTTTCAGTGATTTAATGATCAGATGAACAATAAGAGTCTGTGAAGACACCTGACTAGTGCTGGCTAAGAGTGGCCTTTGCTAACAATTAATTAAAACAACTAATTAAAAGTTAGTTAGGAAAGTTACAGCATTTCCATTTCCACTCCAAAACCAGACCTCCAGACACAGAGAATGCCAGCAGGAGCTGCTCTTGGTGTGCCATCCCTTTGCTGCCCCAAAAAGCACTTGTTACACAAGCAGGGGGGTTTTTTTGGTACATTTTAAAATCCTGTGACTAACAATGTTTTACTTAAAGTAAATACGCAACAATTTATTCATTTTTGTCCAATTCTGGTATTTCTGTGTTGCTCATACAGAAATATTTGGTATTTCTCTGCTTCAGCCTGTAACATTTCCTGGACAGTGTACACTCAAAAACCCCTGTCAGCTGCCACTAGCATTTGCCCCTGGGCAAGATTACTAAGGAAAAAAAATAATTCAAAACCAAAACAACACAAATATGCACACGGCTGGACAGGTACTCCCTCTTCTCTGCAATGATGAGAAATGAGGAATTGCTGTCACCACTGCACCTGAATTCTGGAAATGCTTGGAATTTTAGGCCAGATCACCAGACTCACAGCTGAAAATGAGCTTGTGGTTTTGAATCCAAAGAATAAATATGCTTTCAAGACAACAGGATGTGACCCCCAGTTTACTTATTTAGCAAAAAGATTTCTTTATGTACCTAAGTGGGGGAGCTACAAAGGCCTCTTGCCATTCTGGAAAATAATTTTCCTGTCTCCAGGCCTTGCTGTTCTTCATGTGGAGACAGCCCCACACAGGATGGGGAGGGGAATATTAAATATAACCATCTGATCATAGCATTCAGATGAACATTCAGTTTTTTGGAAAAAACAACTTTAAGGTAAAAATCAACATACAGAGCAACCATAATGCCCAAAAAGGCAAAAATTTCACTGTTGTTCTGTCTGCTCCAGAAAAATCATCCAGCAAAAGGCTGAAAGGAACTGACTAAAACTTAACAGTTCAATAGAAACCCTGCCAAGCAGTTCACCCCCAGGGTTAAAAGGTAATGGAACTGTTTTCCCCAAATCACATCCCATTTCTGAAAACCACAAATTGTTAAAGATCAGAAATAAAAGCAGTTCTGGAGCATGTGAGGTTGACATTTGAGAAGAACTGTTCCCACACGACACTGGCAGGCACAAACAGCCTGAGTCAGGTGTAAACATTTAACATCAACAAGGAAAAGTTGTGTGGTAAAAATACAACACGTCTGGTGTGCTGTAATTGGGTAGGAAGCTGAGATCAAAATTTTGTGCACGTATTTTTACCTGGGTGTATGCACAGCCACAGAGAAGCAACGTCAAAAAGCAGTCACATCTGGTAATTCTGAGAAAAACTGGCGAAATCCAACAATTCCCCCCTCTTCCAAATGGGCTCTTAAACTTGTATAGGCTTCGTATTTTATGATTAATTTCTTAAAACTAAGACTGGAATGTCTCCTGCTACTGAATCCAGGTTGCCCTCATTCCCAGACCCTAGTTTTAGGGATAATCACAATCCTCAGCCCTAGAATGAAGTCTGCAATCCCACACCATCTGATAATCACAGAGTTCCTTTTCCCTCCCCTCATCTAAATTACTCATAAATTATCCAAACTCTAGCTTAACATTTTCTGTGTCACAGTTTTACATTTTGTACAGTAAAATGACAGCCAGTGCTTGGCTGGATGCCTTCTCCTCATGGCATTGTTTCAAACACACAGCTGGGAGACTGAAAACCCATGGTTAAGAATGGGCATTGAGCTTGAAATGCCTGTTGTTAAATCTATCAAGTGTCTCACAGAGCTTAGATAAGATAAATTAAAACAAAAAAAACCCAGTACAGTATTTTTAAGGCCAAACTCACTGCAGAGATACCTCAGCTCCCTGTCTCTCTGTCTTGATCAGTAAAACTGATCACCAGACAGTTCTGCCAGCAGCACCCACACCTCTGGAAAGTGCAGACTGTTTCTCCACAGAGCTCTGAAACTGGTAGAAAAACCCTTTTCTGAATCATTCCTTGAACCCTTAGGCACAGCATTTCAGGCCTTTTTTTTTTTTTTTTAATTTCAGCACACCTAAAACTTAGTGAAACCCCCACATTGTGAGCTGTTTTTGCAGAGGGTGATGGTCTCAAATAGCTGCTCTTGAATTAGAGCTGAGATCCACAGGGGACGGCTCCTGGTTGTAGCTCATCTATTAATATCACTCCATGGAAAATACCAAGTGTGCCAGACATGCCATTAATTAAACAGATTGAAATTCCTCTTCTTTCCTCTCACATGATGCAAAGAAATGCTATTTCTAAGCGTTCCACCCAGCCCCAAAACAGCTGATTTTTTTGGCTAAACAGCAGCTGTCGGGGAACCCAAGTTCTGAAGCCAAGATGGAAGCACAAGATTTATTCTAAAATAAATTTTATTGTTACAAGCAACTTCTCAGCTGCTGACAACACAGATGTAAATTTTATGAAGACACACACACACAAAACCACTTCAAAATATGAGAGTTTGTGGAAGATGGAGCTAATCACAGATTTTTTTTTTCTCCTGCTGGATGAACTGAGTCACACCCAGCACTTCCTTAGCCCAAACCTCCTTTCCCATGGGCAGGAGCCACGCTTGGTTGGAGCAGCCCTGAGCAGAACGTGATGGAACAGCCTGAGCTGGCTCCTGGGTTCGTGTTTGCAATTCTGGCTGCTCCCCAGCCTCCTCCAGGGAGAGGGAAACTGAGCTGGCCCTTCCTCAGGACAGGCACAGCCCAGAGGAACAGCCCAAGGAAAACAAACCACAGCAACCAAACCTTCAATGGAGCAAAAAGAAAAAGGCATGAGAAGATCTTGTTTCCTTCAAGTTGCCTTCAGCACCCATGAAAACACTGCTGCTGACAAGAGCAGGAAAAACCCAGCAAGTGACAGCATGAAAAGGGCATAAAAATATGGATATAACTTGGCATGGTCAATAAAAACAAAACCACAAACGACAAACCTGTCCTTTGTGGAAAGCAGTGGTTTTTTAAAAATGTTTCTGGAGCTCCAAGATGAGCACAGACAGAAAATGGGGTCATATCTATTTATCCACAGAACATGAAAAATGTTACAGTGCCAGATCGGCCAGACAACACTTTCCAAAATTAATAATACAGAAATTTCTATATATGAGAAGAAATCACTCTTAATTGTCAAATTCTTTGTCTCCAGACTAATTACTGAAAATATTTATGTATCATATCAATACTTTTGTTTATGAAACAACCACCACTTTCCTAAGAAAGCTCCTTAGATTTGCTTTTGTTTAGTGTTGCTACTTCATTAAAGAAAAAACCACTTCTTTTCTTAATTTTTCACTTTCAGCCACGCAGTAGCATGCAAAGAACTGTGCACTCAGGTGTAGGATGCAATCTGCACCAAACAAACTGGTTATGGGGGCAGCCAAGAACAAATATGGTAAATTGACACAGAGAAAAACCAAGATCTGTTAAAAATAAGAGGAAGCAGAATCTAGGGTATGGCCCACACAAGCTGTCAAAACCCCAAATTTTCAGTGATCAAGTATCAAGCATTCCACAGCTAAATGGCTTATACTGTAAAAAAAGAAAGAGACAAATAAAAGTGAGAAAAAATTGAAAACCACTTTAAGCCCTTCCATAGTACAAAGTGGGAGACAAATTTCTCCTACATCTCTTAAGAAAAAAGAATATTTCTGTTCCTTAAAACAAGCAGCCTGCTAGAAAACTGCAGCCTGTCCCCCAAAAACTGCTGAAGGGGCTCACCTGGAGCACAAACAGCACCAATTTCCAAAAGCTGTCAGGCAAATGTGGCCTGAGCGTCCTCACTTTTACTAAAACCACCATAAAAATCTGAGATCTTAGGGGGAACATTGTTATTCCTTCAAGCTGCACACACCACAGGCCAGTTTAAAAGGACTGTACATATATTCCAGTGAAACCACACACACACCTTTGCCTGCTTTTGTTTAGATTTGGGAAGTGCCTTCCCTTATGCTGAGGGACTGAAGGAACAAGCTGGTTTATGTATTTGATTTTTTTTTTCTTTATCAGAAACAATTATCCCACAGGAATGTTTTAAAGTAGATTACGAAGAGTAATTAAATTTAAAGTGTTATTTTAAGGAAATGACAAAAAAAAGATATAGGTGTTTCCCATTAAGAGAAAGTATTTTTATTATTATTTACAGCAAAACAAAACAAAAAACCCAAAAAACCAACCAAACAACAACCAAACAACAAAAAAACCCAAAAAAACCAAAAATCCTCACCCAAAAAAAAAAAAAAAAAGGGGATTTTCTCCTTTAGGATGAAAAGAATTCCAAATCTACCACTAAGTTGTTTCCTGGCATCAAGACTGCTATAGAATATGATTAATTACTATCAGAACAATGACAAAACTACCAGCTCAGAGCTCACTGCCCTTTATTCAGAGTCTGACTACATCCAGCCAAAGCTACAGTAGGAGAAGATTTTGGTTTTATTACCACCCTTGTTTAATCCTGGGAAAAGTGAAAACTTCTTGCCTGTGATGCATTTGGAGTGATGGCACACGGACGTATTTGCAAACCCACAAATTAATGCTGGAATGCTTTGTGTCCGGGGCAGGATGGGTTCTCTGGGATGACTGATGGGTTTGAGGGTTGGCCAACAGGATGGAAAGAGTGAGATCTGTGTTCTGGCTGCAGAGGGAATCGTAACCTTGCACTTCCAAGTCTCAGCTGAGAATCAAACCTCATTTTTCTAGAACCTTACAAACATGGCAAGAACATGAAAGCTACCCCCAAGCCCTGCAATGCAATGAAAATAAAAACATCATGAATAAAGAGTGCTCAGGAAGGTTTGTCATGCGTTTGCCAAAGGCTGAACTTTTTCCTCATAAATCCTGCCACGCCTGAGTTACTGCTGTTAATGCTGGAAGGGTACAGAGAGATTGTAATGAGAACAAAGACTCTTAACAACACCCCATAGAATAAAATCTGCATGAGGTTAGCCAAAACCCCTCACCAGTGTGTGGTCAGCCTTGATTTCACCTGTTAATTCTGCAAATATCTGTCCTTGGCTGACTCTGCTGTCTGCTCCTCTTGGCAGGCCCTGTGCTTTGGCCTGTCACGGTTTCCAGGTGCTTAAACTACAAGCCTGACTTTTGTGCTGGCATTTTTGCACCTTATCAAGTGGTTTTGATTAAATTCTTCTTCAGCACTGCTACCCACAAGGGAGGAGCTGCATTAAATCACCCCCAGGGTTTACAAAATTATTTTTTTGCACAGGTGTCCCACTCGTTACTTGATGTGCAATTATATTTAATACCACTGTCGATGTTGTTTTATGCAATTGGTAACAGCAGTGCAGTGGAATTGTTCAAGAGTCCCCTGTAATTTGCAATGCTGTGGTTAAACCATCCAGCCAGACAGCTTGGTCTGAAAAAAATGAGTAACCTCACAGGGAGGATATTCCAAGGCTAATCCCAGCTCTTTAATTTTCAGCCAGAGCCTGTGGAAATACTTTGCTCGTGACTGACTCCATGTTACCATCTGTTTTGCATAGACAAATTTAATTGCAGAGATGTTCCAAGATTTAGTAGCTGTAAAACTGTTCAACAGGGTGATAAAGTTATTTTCAAGCTAAATTGACTTGAAAATGTGTCTCGTGCTGCAGGATTCAGTTTCCTTCAGTACTTTAAACAGCCAGGAGTACCCGAATATTTCAGGATGACACAAAGTGTTTTCTTTTGTCCAGCTTTTTGGTTTTTGGGTTTTTTTAGTAGTTGGAAGTGGCAGACAGTTGTCATTTGCTACTTATGAAGTAAAAAGCTTACTGGAATGTCACAGATCACTCTGGAACCAGATGGGACATGCCAGCCAGTGTGTTGTAACATCTCTTCTCTCTCTGCCTGCAGCGTTTCTCCTTCTGCTCTCTCAGGTTAACACAGATGGAAAGAGAAAAGCAAGGTTGGTAAAAAGGCTCTTTGAGCTCATCAGGCAGCTTCTGCTTGAAGGTTCCTGCATCTCTCAGGAGCAAAACCACAGTATTTTTTCCCCACAGGTCCTGGCAGAATTAATATTAAACTCTTCACCAATCCAGTCAAAATTATAAAAAGAAAGAAATATGGAAACCAATGTTGTTATGTTGATATTTGTTGTTAATTTAAAGTACTAAGTTGTTTAAAGAATGAATCCAATGGAGCAGGGCAGGAAGAGTGCATTTGCCAGAGCAGGTTCAGGCTTTACATGAAATGCTGGAAGGCAAGTGGTGCCACCTGGTGATAGGATTTCAGTTGGAACTCCTAGAAACGGTACAGGAATAGGATTTCCCTCACTAGAAATGATATTCTAATACCAGAACATCACATCTAATACCAGTTCTTGTCCCTGTGCACGGATCTGAGGGGCTGCCAGGGGATGCACCTGGACACGCTGGAATTTTCTTTGGCTGCAGCTCAGCAGGGTCAGTTTTCCCCAGATCCCAGGGAACAGGATTGTGAGGAAAATCTCTCAGAGCCAGGGGCTACTGCCTTTAATTGCTGTCAAAGGGGGTGAGAGGGCTGCGAGGGCACAGGGCAGGCTGCTTTACTTTTTATTTTTACATCACTATCAGCAAGGAAGCGCAGGCTGACATTTCCCTGCAGGCCTTCACCGTTTTCCCTCTGTAGATTGGCTTGCTGCTGAGAGATCTTTAGAGGAAGATGTGTTGAGAAGTTTAATTTAACAGAGCCTGACAGTTTAAATCCTCAGGGATTCCCTTTCCCTGCTCCCTGTTGTGTTGCGAGGTGCAGTTAAAGCTGGCAGTGCAGGCAGGGTTGGAGAGGGGATGGAGAGCCAATGTTTTCTGGAGAGACAGCAGGCAGATCACAGGAGGGACAAAGAAATTGCTCTGAGGTTCCTCTTGCTCTCAGATCAGTAGGGACAGGGGTGTAAGAGTCAGCACAGGCTCCCTTGGTGACTTCTGTTGGTGCAGCTGTCAGCGAGTGCAGAGGAGCCCCAAGGCTGGAGCACAGCCCCTCAGCACCAGATGCTCCTCTGGGTGCTGGAAGCCTCCTGTACTTCAGGAAAAACATCTTCCCTGGGGCTGTTTGCACAATGAAACATCCTCTCTGTCTGGAGAATGAAACATCTCCCCTGCTGCTGCTTTACTGCTTTCTCCTTCCGTGTTAACCCTCAAAGCTTTGGATCAACTCTCCTGTCCTACAGACACAGGGAGCAGCCTCCATCAACCTAAAGCCAGAGCTAACTCTGGAGCTGCTCTGCAGCACACAAAGGCAGAACAGCAGGAAGGTTTGAGGTGCTCCACTCGCTTGCACTGGCCTCAGGCGTGGCTCCCACCCCAGCTGAACACAGCCAGGTTTGGGGTTTACAGGGGCTGGGTGAGGATTTTAATGAGGCTGGTGAAGAACATGCACCAGGCTGAGGGGCGTGCTGCTTCCCTGCTTTAAACCAAAATCACAGCACTCATTCTCTGCAGTGTGAGCCTTGACTCTTCTGCAAACTGACAGGGTTGACCTTGATCAAATCCTCATTTTTTAACCTTCAAATGCATGCTTGAGGTCACTGAGGTATGGATTCAGCATAAGGCAATGCCATCATTCAGATCCACCTCTTCACACTGCTCCAAGCAAACAGGAGGATGTAGGAAAAGCTGCTACAAACCTTCTCTGCCTCTTCACACAATAAACCAGGGTGGAGCCAATGCCATGGCAGCTGGCAGGGAGTTCTTGACAAGCTTTCCCTTCCCAGTGGCCTCCAAACCTCACCCGAGGTTTAAACACCACTGACAATGGATATGCAGAGCAGCTCTGACTGTAGCAGAGATCAAATACCAAAACTGGTGAGATTATCAAGTTTTTCACCCCTTCTTTATGCTTTTAAACTTCAAATTTTCAGTGCTTCTTAGTGGCGTGTAATGAAGTTAGGGACAAACTTGTCTTGCTTACAAAGCAACTTTGCAACAGTCTGAGAAGCTCTTTCCCCAACACACCCCATGTCCCAGTGAACTTTTATTTTAGTGGGAGAAAGAGGAGTTAAGAGACTCCTTGTGTGTATTCAGGGCCAAAATGAATTGGAGCAGATTTTCAGATACCACCAATGCAGCTGAGACACACCAGGGGCTGAGGATGGGTCTGTGCTGTCTGGCAAGCCACAGCAAATTTTACAAGATTTTACAATTTTACGTGGTTAATTTCTTATTTTCTTCTAGACCTATGAGAGGCAAACATTCCTCCCCAAAAAACAACATGGTTTTGGTCTTATGACCTTTGGTCACATGAGCTGCTTTAAGCTCCACTGGTCCTGTGCAAATTCCACTACAAAGGTAATTTTTAGATGGAAGAAATAAGCATATTCATGTCAGGAACCAAATTCAGCATTAACCTGTTGAATTATATGAACATTATTTCCATCCCATTAAAAAAAATAAAAGAAGAAAAAAAAAAACTTTGTTAGACAAGAGAGTTGTATTGAATTCACTTTTTTTATTGCAGTGACATCCCCCTGGTACAAAGTATTAACTGCAATAATTACGTTAAAACATTAGAAAAGCATTTGTGTGGGACAGTTACAGTACAGTGTCAAATCTTACATCCTCAAACCAAGTGGGCCACGACCCACTAACGCTCAAATCTTTTAAATTATTTTTAGTTATTTTTTTTTAAATATGTAATGTCAGAAAAAAAGCATATAAAAAGAATGTATGTAAAAGGAAACCTAAATACAAGTGAACAAATAAATAATTGATTTTCACCAGCTATTATTGTCTTTCTAAACCCATACGAAGGAAGCTAATCTATAAGAAGGTATGAATTGCCATGTGTAAGTGATTTAATTTTCCACTTAATTAATGATGATTGGAACGTAAGTAAATTTGGCTTCAAAATCAAAGCAGGAGATGGAGTGACTGCCACTAACTGACATCTGTTGCAGACAATTACCATTAACTGTTCAAATTAAGGTGAGCAAAGAATCTTGGAAGTTGCCCTCATCCCTAGCATTAGTGGACTCCTGAGAGTGCATGTGAAAAAGCATCCTATGGTATTTCACAGACATGACCTTAACTATCCCCATTATGCATATTTAGATATACTTTATATAATTTTATACACATATATGCATGTATACACACACTTCATTTGGTTTCTGTGTTGTGTTTACAGATCACAAGCAATGGTTTCCTGAATGGGCAAATAAACCTTTTTTAAATAAGTGTACCTGTGCACGTTTTGTTTTTGTATTTTTTTTTTGTAAGATAGCAGCACTAAGTCCATGCCATACTGTCCACCTGCTCAAAAAGAATGTTACCCACAAAACAAGGAGAAACGTGGCAATGATTCCATATGCACAATGTGACCACCTTATCCCCTACAAAACACTGTAAAACCTGTGATGTTCATGTTGGTAAGTTTGATCCACATCCCCTCAACCTGGAAGGAAGCATCACTCTGACCCCACACTGTCTTGTCTTACAATGTTTTATCATAACAAGCTGGGTTCATGCTGGCATCAGTTATCTCACACTTAGCAGCAAGACATGCATGTTTGTTTTTCTTTAGAAGTTTTGTAAAAGTGAAATCATTCCATAGCCTCAAATCCAATTGACAGAAACGGCAAAAATATTAAAAAAAAAAAAAAAGAGAGAAAAAAAAAAAGGATTTTTAGCAGTTTACCAAGAACTTGACAACAGTGTACACTGCACAGTGTATTTTTATCTTTAATCACAAGAAGTTGAAGCTCTACCTTGCCACGCAATGATTATACTTTGTCCTTCAAAAGGAACAGTTACATTTCAATTTGATCCTGTATTTAGCAAAAAGAAAAAAAAAAACTCAAATAAACCAACCAAACAAACAAAAAAAAGCCAAAAAAAAAAAAAAAAAACAAACCCCAAACAAACAAACCCCCAACCAAAAAACCTTTTCTGTGCATCCTTAAATGAAAGTCACTCACCCACTGGGTAAACTGATCCAGTAGCATGTCCAATGCTAATATATCAAAAGCTTGTGAAATGTTTTTAGGCAATCCTTTCTATCCAAAAAAATACTAGGAATTTAAAAAACAGTTCACATTACTAACCTTTATACAAAGGCTCAAGTGAAATTTCTTTTGCAGGTGTTTGCAGTAGACTGAATTATGAAGTTTCCAAAATATACAATGGAAGGGCACACAAGACTGGCAGTTTCTTTACTGAACATAGAAAATGTATAAAGTAGGATGTATGGAACAGATCAAAACTGCTAGACGATAAAACCTGAGTAGTATTTAATAAGACTAAATTCATTTTCTGACAACTGAATGAATTGACCTAAAAACATCTCCCCTAAGAACTTAGTGGTCCGTTTAACCATTTGTTGAAAAATGCGAGAGAACTGCAGCTTTTACATTTCATACTGGATAGCACAATTCCACATAGTGTTTACTGTTTTCTGTTAGATAGCATCACATTGCTTATATTATCCCCATTCAAGCCTTAAGTCGAGTTGTGTTTCAAAAATAAGTTGAAAGTGACACTAAAAACGTAAGAGGCCAAGAACTAGGACAGGTCTTTTACTTTATTTTCTTCCAATTTGTATTAAGACAGGAAGCCTCAGCCAGCAAGAGGAGCCTGATTTCACAGCAGAGCTAAGACTAGGAGGATACCACCCTCTGCCAAGGTAGATAAAATCAGCTCTCTGTCTCAGACTGCTGCCAAAGGAGTACACATTGTCAGATTTGAGAAAAAAGGACCCTCTCTACAAGCAGAATTAGTTTTATTTGCACTGTTACAAAACTTAGTGGCAGTAACATCAAGGATTCACTTTAGTTCAGATGACCTGCCCCAATTCTCACCTTTAAATCTAACAGATATAATAATTAAAAAAAAAAAAAAAAAAAACAAAAAAAACAAAACCAAAAAAAACCCCAAAAAACTTTCTGACGGTAGAAAACATACAGTACTAAGAACTAATAGCTCAATGGAAGACTGAAAAGCAGCATTCATTTTTATTGTAATATGGAATAGACTAAAAACTAAAGGAAGTCTGATCGAAACTCTTAGTTGAAGGCAGATTTTGACATTCTATATAAATTTACAAAATAGGATGTATGGGTGAGATTTGGTTAATTTCAGAAGGCACCTCAAGGCTAAAAGGCTTTTATAAATCTATAATCCTTTCATTGATCAAAAATACAACATTTTATTGCTGCTATTCAAATAGCAAACAAAAAGCTCGTCTTGTTCTTCAGTCTAACAAGGACTCCTCCCCCATTAAGCAAGATTAAATTACAGAAAATATAGAATAAAACTGAAGATGTCACAACTTTTAGAAATACAGTGACTTTCCTTGTGTGCTTTCAAGTCAGTGAAATAGTGAAACAAGAGTCACTTTTTGCCTTGGTGATGTTAATGAGCTGCAGACCACGGCCGCCCCTCCCGGGCTCTGCGGTACCGTCCCCCCACCAGGGCTGAGCCAGGGGCTGCTCTCCTAGGAGTAGAAGGTGAGCACGCTCTGGTGATTCCCACGGACCAGCAGGATTGGTGGCAGATCCTTGGAGAGCACTTCCAGCCAGGCCATGTACAGTGCACTGGAAACTGCCCCTTTCCGTGCCACCGGCAAGCTCCTGCAAGCCACAAGGGAGACAAATTTCACTGAGCAGGAACACCTGGCCAGCTGCAAGATCATAATAAACATGACATCTTTCTAGATGATTCTACAAAGATCTAAATGTTAAGTCAAATTTCCTAATATTTTTAATTTTAGTTTTTACCCTCCTCAGGATTAATGAGTTTAAAGTTGGTATCTGAAACATCACGGGCAGACATCTATTCCCCACTCAGTTTTAGCCTGTTCACACTATTTAACAGCAGCTTCATGCAGAATCCTCCTAAGCTGAGGACATTTTACTCATCCTCAGCATTTTAAAATATAGCAGTAAGAAATCTACAACCCACAAAAAATCTGCCTCTTGCTTGCTCACACCAAAAGTAATCCTCCAAAAATCTGTGAGCAAGATAATGGCTTAATTTTATATAGGGAGATCCTCTAGAAAAGGAAACCAAAGGGAGGACTTGAGAAAGAGGGGAGCAACTGCACACAGGAGTAGAAAGAATGTGAGAATCCTGAGCTGCACCACAAATGTGGAGGTGATCAACTAAAGCAGCATAATCAAAAGCACAACAATAAAAAGGGCATTTTTTTCTTCAGCAGAATGGTGGCTCCATACTTCTAATAAATAAATAAATACAGTCAGGACTGAAATCTTGAATATAGCAAGGCAGAGACCTGTTCCTGATCTATATTTCCATTTATATTGTGAATCATAGCTCCATATCAATTCAGGTAACAACGCCACAAGTTAAAATAATTTACTTACATGACAATTATGTTAGCTGTACTTGAATGTTCTTTCAGCAACTCGTTTAACCTAATCTGTCGATAAGTCTGTAAATAAAATTAAACTTGTTAGAAGAGCTCTTGTTTAAAAACTTCAGAAAATTCTTTAGAAAAAAATAATCAGTATGGCCAACTGGAATGAGTAATTAATAAAAAGCAGGAGTTTCCATCTCAGAGTGGAAATTCCTCATTATCAAAAAAGGTTGTAAGGTTGGGAAAAAAGCAAGCAGCAAGCTCAGAATGTGCAAGTAAGCCAAGTGCTACCCAGTGCCATTTATTTTCTCATGCAAAGAAACACCTGAGAAGAAATACTTTTGTGTCTCTGTGGTGCACAATAGCTTGGGAAACATGTCAAACCTTCAACTGCTCCTCTGCGCCACAAAGTGTTGCTTGGTTTTAGTGGTTTAGTGTTTTTTCAAAATAACGAAGCAATAGACATTAGCTTGACTTTAAAAAAAAGTGACAAACACCCGGCTATAGATGAAATGATCCTAAACTAACTGCTGAAATACTGTAGGAAAGCAGCCTGGCCCCTGCTCATATTCAAATGCAGAACCTTTTTGCCTTTGTGAGCCATCTAAATGGTTTTAGATGCTACTTTTTATCTGCTATTCATAAAAAATCTGCTATGGAAGAAAGAAAATAATCATCATTATCACGACCATAAATGAAGTAGGAGAAGGAAGTTTTAGCTGATGTAATATTCTAAAAAAAGCCAGAACCTTTGTTTTGTAAAGCTCAAGCTCATTATCTGTTATCCTCCACGGTTCATCCTCCTTCATTTTATCTGCAACCTCCTGCTCTTTATCATCCTCATGAAGTCGGAAGGGCTCTATCATTTCCTCAAAAGCTGCAATACTGCAAGGATTAAATGAACAAAAATTAGAGCAGATAGGAGTTTTTACACGAAAAATTATTTTCACAGTGTCAGAAATTAAGCTTTATTACATGTAAAGATGAACTGATGTTTTTACTCCCCTGCCTGTTGAACTTACAACATCAAATCTGCTTTTTGCATACACAGATGTTGTGATTCAGCAAACAGTTCACCACACAATTAAAGCTTTACTCAGCTCAGAAATTTACCTCTAATTTTAAAAGCTCAACAATACCATCCTTAAAAAAGGGACAATGTCCAGGAGCACATTCTTCAGAACTTGCTTTGAAGGAGGAGGAATTTACATGTTCCACTAAAAATCAGCTATCAGGTCTCACGCCATTGCTGTTTGGATTCTGGCTTTGATCTTTTTACTTTGTTTCTTTTATCTCATTCCAGTACAGTCCAAAAGCCACATCCAAATGAAAAAAACACAGATATCTAACTTAAGTCTTCCTGCTGCGCTTGTAAGAACAGGAACACTTTGGATTTATCAGGACTTTGGAGCAAGAATTTCAGAATTAAACCTTCTGAGGATCAAGGAGGAATTAATTTCTGCTAGAAAGAAGAACCCATGTTACTCTACTTTTCTACCTGCATTTCCTCCAGGAAATGCCCACATCACAAACAAAACATCTTTGTATCTACCCTTGGTGGTCTTCACTGTACAATGACTTCACCTTAATCCAAACAATGAAAACAAATGTGATCTGCTGTTCTTTGGCTGAGCAAAAAGCAGATCAAATAAAAACATTCTTATACAGCACAGCACCTGTTGAAAATTAATCTTCCTCCACTTGGTTCCCAGCTGCTGTTAATACCTAAATGGCATTTAGGAATATTGTGGATGTGTTGTGGGGATGTATCCACAGAGACAGAAAGAAAAATGCTCTCAGAAGTAATCCACGGATCACTCCTAATAAACAAAAATAATTCCACTTGATTCTAGATCTCAGCTGTGATGTATAAATGAGTGCTCCTCCATCAGAGTTTACACCTGTCACAGCAGCAGGCTCCTGGAAACTGCACACCCAAAAGCACCAGAGTGCCAGGAATACTTTGCTTTCCTTTGTTTTAGTTGCTCAATGCATTCTATACACTTAAGAAAAAACTGCAAAAAAGGGTACAAAAGAACTCACATTGACTTTAGCATTTAGCCAAGCTCTAAAATAACACTTTCCAATTTCTATGGTGTATCAAGACTTTCAGATAAATGCATGCCCAAATAAAAGATATTTTTACAACTTCAGCATACTCAAGAAGGCAAAGGAGGATAATGACAAAGGAGGGTATTTTTAGACCATACACATTCTGTTCTAAATTTGTGCTGAAAGCCATCTACAATTAATGCTTTTTTGAACTTGAAAGTAAGAAATATCATATGTATGATCATTCCTGTGTACACTGAAAAGTCTAAGCAAGTTAAAAAAGGAGAAGGGAAAAAAAAAAAGAAAAACCCAAATCAGGCTATTTCAAGGCCAAGCTTTGTTACCTAAACTAGGATATTATGAGATTCAGATAATTTAAGTTTTGGTGACCATCTCTCTTAAAGAAGATTACTCCAGACAATTCAGGTTTGGTTTTTGTTTTTGGTTTTTTTTTTAACTTCATTTTTCTGAATTTTTTAATTACAATCTAAGGGCCAGAGATTAGAAAATAAAGATTTCTATATTTTTGGACATGGGAGTTACTGTTAATTTATTTCCCACATTTTTGTGGAACACTGAATAACACAGGATATTCTGTACCATAACATATGTGGGAAAGAATGACGTGCTCCTAATGAAAGAAATCACAAATTCAATGGACAAACAAGATGTGTTTTGAGACTTACTTTTCTTTCTTTGGCTTAGTATTAATATCCCCAAGGACCATAATATCTGAGAAGTCTATCCGAAATTTGCTGAGCAAAGTGGCCATCCTGCATCAGAAAAACAAGATTTTATACATGATCATAATTTTAATTATTTCGCAGATTAAACAGTTGTTTGGTAATAAAAACCACTGGTTTAAGAAACAAGAAAAAAAAAAAGCATCTTAAAATGCAAGTCAAACTGACTTTACATGAATATAAATCAGCAACATGCTTTGGGAAAAAAAAACCCAAACAGTTTTATGGCTTTAAAATAAGAGAAGGGCTCTTTCTTGAAGATAATCTCAGAAAATATTTAGAAACAGTGTCAGATAATATTGCAGAAAAGTTAGTTTGAGATAACTCATCCAAAACCAATCTGGGGGAAACAAAACCTTCTTTTTTTTCAGAAAGGCAACAGAGTATGATCACACCTCCAGCAAAATACAACTGAAATAAGGCAAGCAGGAAGAGAAGTAATCCAATGTGCAGCATGCTGCATTAGCATTTGAAATGGAATTTCTGAGGCAAACTTACGCTCTTCTGTCATGATCAATCCTGTTTATTTTTCCCCCAATGAACACCCTGATCTTGCAGTCCTTCCACTTCTTCTTGGTTGTGATAAGGTAAGGAATCAACAGTGTCAAGCCTGTGTATTGAACAGAATTTCAGACAAATTTAGAAAATTGTTCTTTGTTACACAGCACAGATTTTATATGAACTGATTGACAGATATCTATTAACAATCCAGAATTTAAAGGTTTTAAATTATAAAACACATTACCTCCATCATCAAAGAGCCACCACACATCAATATTGCTCTTGCCTTGCTTCTTCTGGAACTGAGAGCTGGCATCAAGAAGTCTTTGGTCAGTCACATTTAAAGGAGAGGAGCTCTTTGAATCTGGAAAAAACATAATATGGTAAAATTTTGGTTTTGAAGTGCTTTGCTTAATCGCTTTGAAAACCATCAAATGCAACTCTTAACATTTTGTGATTGATATGCCTACTTCTAAATTGAAATTTTCCTTTACACCCCCCCAACCCAACTCCAAATTTTGATGGATATAAACTGAACTGGATGCATTTAGGGTGTCTAGAGACTCATAATTTCAGCAGCTGAAATTATTTTAGCAGGCATCTGAGAAATAAAGAATGTGTGGGGTCTCTGTGCAGACTTCTGCCTGGACAATTTGATGAATTTTGCTCCAGGGCTTTAGGCCACACACTCTACCTCTTGCAAATGACAGAACTTCCCTAAAAATATGCAGGTAACTGATTTTCTAAGTGAATGTCTTGTCCTAAGTAATTCTCTCCTTAAATCCAGATTTCTTTAAGCATGTGGTAAAATTAAAAGCTATTTATGCATACTGGGCTCTTTTGCAAAAAAGCACTGTTTTGCATAACAGAGTTATTTCATTTACTGAGAACAAGACAATAATAGCATTTTCAGTTAGAATAATACAGACCCCATTTTTGAACTGCAGGAAAAAATCCCTGACCTCTTTCTCTTAATTAAAACCTCAGTCTGAGCAAGAGCCAGGAGTCTGACATTTGTCTCTGTCCTTTATTTTATTAGGAATCTTTTAAATTTAGAGCACATCTGTGACTGATTTACATTAATATACTACTTTATTGCATACTGGGACTTCTTCCAAACTGCCATCTTGTGCTTCAAGATACAATCTCACTCTCCATTATTAAAACACAAAAGCCTCTAGCTGCTGAAATTACAAAGACAATGTCAAAACAGTTCAGATTCATTGCAGTTAAGGCAAAAATACCTGATTAACTCTGAACAAGTTAGTGAAAACTGCTCAGTAAATTTCTCAAAATGCCGATTTGAAAGAATACTTTGAATTATTCCAACATGTTCACCTCACAGGGTAGCTGTACTAAGCCTGAGTTTTGAGGATATTGAACAATTTGCAAATATCACCATGACCATGGGAGGTACACTGAATAAACTGAGGGCACTTGCACTGCACCATCAGATGCTGCTCCTGAACCAAGCAAGGCCCCAGACAGACACCTGAGAGCAGAAAGGTCATGAAAACATTTCAAATGTTACTTTACCAAAACAGCTTTTTAACTTTTGGTTTTATTTATTTTTTTGTTAGATTCCTACACTAACGCACAATCCTTTCTCAGTAGCAACTTCTTCTGGGAATTTCCACAATGTTGCCTTTTTTTTTGTTTTTCCACAGCCTAGTCCCTAAGGATGAAGCACATTCTGAAGCAGATATGAAGAAACAAATAAACATTGCATGGCTGGTATTTTCCTCTCTGGTACTTAGGTGTAGAAAGAAATACAAAAGGAAAACTAAAATCAACAGTGTGAATGAATGATTTAACACAAAAAGATGGAAAATGCCTGCCTTTATTCAACAGTGGTTGTGTTGGAGTCTTTCCATCCTCATCCTCCTCTGGAAGGTTTTTAAAGATACAAAATAAAAAGGTTAATTTCCTTTGTGATATTAATGAACACAGTACAAATGTAAATTAAAAAAAAAAAAGGAGAAAGTAAAGACATGAAATGAAGCAGGGGTTTTTTGCGCACAGAAAAGCACACAAATGCAGTCTACCAAATCCTAAGATTCATTTCTACTTCAAAAAAATTATATATATCTCCATTACCCATCTAACTATTAAGGCTTTTGCTTTGTAAGAAAATTATGAAGTTGCTTATTGTCATGTCAAAGTATCTTGAATGATCTGTATCTGTTAATATGCCCATAATATTCTAGTCTGAGATTTAAAAACCCACATAAATTTAGCAGCCCTCTCATCACTTGTAAGATGTGGGGCACAATCCTCAAACACTTTTGACTGTCTCTCAAACTCAGTTACAAAAAAAAAAATCAATTTTAAGTCATTGCCTACCACCTGATTTATTCAGGGGACTTGAAACAAATATTTATTCTACATCCTGGAAAGATGTGACACAAAATACTTAAGAGATTGGACATCAACATCTATGAATGCATAACTCTTCTATTCCACACACACAAAAAATTCCCCTAAACAAGCCCTGGGCAAAGAGAGAGAGGAACTGAGGAGGAATGAGAGAGAGGAGGAGTGAGAATTCCAGTGCACTGCTGACCAGCAGTTACCTTTGCGTGGAGCAGGAGTTCTTTCACTGGATGATGGAGCAAAGGCTATGGAAGTGTCTGTCTCAGACTTCTTGCTATAATCCACTTTTACTATGACATCCTTGGCACAGGGAGACTTCTCTTGGGACGACAGCAAATCTTTGTGAAAGCAAAAAACCTATTAGAGACCACTGAATTGTTACAAACAGTATCAACAGAGGCAGGTGCCTGTTCTGAGTCGGTTTGAAGTTAATTACATGCTGCTGCAACTGTCAGACCACGGCAAGGAGGGCAGGAGGGGGGAAAACCAACACAAAAATATTCTGTGAACTTTTTCAGAGCAGAGAAGCTCCTCCCCTGAGCAGAGCTGTCATTTTCTGTTTCTCTCCCAGGCTGGGGTTGCTGATTGCAACCACACCACCTAAAACCAGAGCTAGGTAACACTGTGGAACTACAACTAGAAAATGCAAAAAAAAAAATCAAAATCACTTGGTGAAATGTTTTCTGTTTCTGCTTTTAGCTCCAAGAGGAAGACGAGCCCCAGGCACAGCACAGACCAAGTGTGTCTGTCTCACTGTCAAGGCTTTTTTCCCAAGTTTGGCTTCTGTGGAGCAGCTGTCAGAGCTGAAGCAAACTCAGAGTTCCCAGTGGGCACCAAGATCCTGCTGACAGCTCGGTGTTACATTCCCAGTTTTCTCAGCAGTGCTGTTTCCACACTGCAGGTTCACTCCTGCCATTTCTCACACTCTGCCCTCCTGCACATGGTGACAGGCTCCCTGACTCTCTCCAATACTAAAACATTAATCTTTGGATTAAAAATACTAAAACATTCATCTTTTGCAGAGGAGGAACCTCCTTTTTCAGGGGGATGCTCCTCCTTGTGTCATTTCTCCTCATGCCAGCAGCAGTGCATTCAGCAAGCCACAAATAAATTACTCATGATCCAATCATTGAGCTGCACCAAAGCTCACAGCCTTGGAATTTAACTGAAATTACACCATTCCACTAAAGAACACCACTCAGGAAGCACAACCAAGGCTTCTACATAGAAAACCTTTCCAAATTTGAATCAGAGTCCCTAGACTAGTCTGTGTAGGGGTTGGCAACCCTCACCAAACTCAATGGCATCCCTGCATAGTGCAATATTTGCTGTGATTTTACAACTTCTGGGATATTTGATGCCAACTTGCCAGCATCACTAATTAGTTTCAGGCAAGCAGCAGTTCTTCTGGAACCATTTGTATAAAATTTGCAAATACAAAAATGTGAAGCACAGAAAATCCAAGTTCTGCTGCTGATCATGGGTTACTATCTCACAGTTCAGACTTAACTAATTTCACTGGATTTTATTGTACCACAGCAGTGATGTTTTGTTGATGTTTTTACAGCTTTAATATTTTCAGAATGCAGTTTTTAGGAGGGAATTAGAACAGCAAATTCACCAGATGGAACAAAGCCATACCTTGGGCCTGAAGGTGGGAAATGTCCAGGCCCTCCTTGAGGCGAATGACGACCACACCGTACTGAACATCAAAGGCATCGCTAAACAAAAGGGACAAAATTAAAGTATTTTAAAGCTTTTTCTTTTCCAAGTGAAAAATGCACCCTCCCTGAACAAATCCCAGTGATTAAGCACTGCCTCTGTAAGTCTCAAATTATAAACTTGCTTTAGCTTCAAATCCAAAATATTACCTGAACATCATTATAGGAAAAATAGTATTTAAAAAGGATACCTATTCCTTCTACTCCCTCTCTCCACTATGTAAACAGTGATTAAATAAAATCATCATGAATAGGTCACTCAAGTTCTGCACAGGTAGTAAGATCCTCCAAGATATTTCGATTTTTATCTCCATCCATCAAAAAAGAGATTTGAGTAGATCTTTTTGATCTGAGAATTAAAGATTTCTGACATCTTTCCAAAACGTTTGGCTATTGAAAACACCTAAGATGATGCAATTTAATATCAAACTAGCTGTAAGTTAGCTATAATGTGCCTAGTTCCATTACATCTGATAAAGCTGAAACTCACTCCAGTCAAAAATAAAGATACAGAACTTCATTACTGTAGAAAAGAGCAAAAACCCTGAATAAATTCCTGAGTAAAAGTGGAGTAAAATTAGTAACAACCCCACCCCCAAAATGTAAGACAAGAAAAAGATGAACTTAACCATGTCATAGAGTTTGCATTAGTCATTAATCACCATTCTTTGCTTGTTCAGTGCAAACAACCATAAATCAGAGAACTCCCTCCCATATCATTCCACAGACAGAAATTTCTCATGATTTCACTAATTAAACACTCTCCTTTAGAAGAAGTAAGACTTGATTAGAAATGTTTGAAGTATCAATGTATTCTATAATAAGTGCAAGAAAAATTGAGGTTGATTTGAGATTTGTTGTGTCTATTAGTGAACATTTTAATTTCATTATTTAATGTGTTAGATTTGCTGAGATTAGATGTGTTTCTATTTTGTGTGCTTCAGAAACTTTTAGTTTTCCAGAGATACATTTGACCTGCAGTTATTACCTCCTGAGGTTTCTTTAGGGATGTGGAGAACCACATGACTTGCTGACCTTGACAGATCTTCCTGCAAAAGCCATCCCAAAATAAAATAGGAAAAAAAGAAAAAACTAACCAACGTGTTTCCTCATTTTTCCTTATTTGGTGCCCTTGCTTTTCTCTTAAAGACTTAGGTGAGATGACTTTTTTTGGCCCTTTCCTAATATCTGCCTGTAAAGCCTCAAGCCCCATCCCCTCTCTCTTTTAAAAGCACAGAAAATGAGAAATATAAAGCACAAAGGAAGTGGGTTAACCAACACTTCAGCTGAATACAAAAACCTCTCCCTGAGTAAAATAAGCATTTTTTTTTTCCCTTAAGTGTTTGGGTAGCAGTACAAGTCACTCTTATTAAATTTTTCAGCCACAACTGGTCTGCCTTTCAGTACTATCAAGTTACTCTGGGATTTCCCTTCTCTTCCCCTTCCTGTGCTAGCCTGGGTGTCAGTGCTCTGTATCTTGTGAGCAAAGTGTTCCTCCTCCTTTTCACACAGTAGCTCTCAAACCTCTCAACTCTTTTCTGATACATAAAGTTATTATGGAGATTTCTAATCTCCTTAAACTACACAGATTTGCTCATTAATTTCTGTATCAGAAAAGTCCCAAGGCGTTCAAGACTGCTGAATGGAAAGCCCAGGTCCAGTTGAAACAGACTTCATGTAACTACAGACTTTCTTACTACCAAACACACTGAAATGGAACACAGCAGCTAAAACTTTGTATATTCTACTTACTGGAATAAATTGATGTAGGTCTCAACATCTCTCATATCACCTTGTCTCCAGTTTTTCTTAAACCCAACAACAAGGGTGTTAGGTCTCATTCTACCCAAACCAGCAGCCTAAGAAGAACAAGAAGTATTTTATAAAATAACATGTTACTGACACAACTAAAGGTTCTGTTTCCTGCTTTAGAGAATAGTATTTTCATCAAAGCTTTAAGATAATTTTGCAAAAGGAATGCATTTCAAAGTATAAAGCCCCTTCTGATTTTGATGTGCATCTTCAGCACTTAAACTGTTTTTTTTTTAAATACCTGCATTAGGTATTGTCCTCCATCCCTCAAGTCCTCTGCATGCACTGGTGCATAGAAAGCTTTCATCTTGTTTTTAATTAGCCATCGCTGGTATTTGGCCAAATCAGTTGACAGCTCCTTCATGGCTTGCCTCCGAGGACCCTTTCAAACAAAGCAAATAATAAGAGGGGAGGGAACAAGAATTAGGAACAGGAGTAATGGGAGTAAAAAAGCCCCTCCCAATTTTTTTAGTCACTACTAGAAAAAAATTCGAATTCAGAGAACCTCAAAACATGCTTGCACACTATCAATAACACCCCAAAATACAAAACAGCAGGCACTGTCAGCCGCAAAAACTGAAGAACTTTTACCATCTTTAGGAAGAGGGCTGCTCAAACTTGAGCAATCTTGTTCCTGCAGAGCACAACCCTCTTCCCCAGGGGGTGGGAATCAGCTTGTCCTCCAAAGCATTAACATGGTTTTAAAAGAAAAGGGCTTAGTAAAAAAAATACATAGAGATGCAGGATGACATAATGTTACACTTTATGGGAGCCTTTGTGTCCTGCAGTCAAAGTCACCTCCTCTTTAAATATTTCCTTTGTGTTATTTCTGTTGGGGTGAATCTTTTGTGTTCCTCCTAGACATCAAAATGCAGAATACAGGACAAGGAATAATCAAGAACACAGCAGCCCAGTTTTTGCAGAAGGACACAGACTCAACCAAATGGTCAAAGCTACAAAACAATGAGGCAGTGCCACCCTTCCTTTAAAAACTCATTTTAAATAGGGAAAGAACCTGATCACAAAGACTCTTCAGAGCTGCTTTCCTACAAGAAGGATGACACCAGGTTATTCTTTCCTGTACAGCCCTACTTTTAAAATGGTAGTGATTACATCTGTGATATCTTATCTCCCTAGCATTCCTCAGTTTGTCCTTTCATATTCACTGAGTATTAAGTTTATTGGAAAGAAATTAAAAGCTTTTTTAAGACAGAGTATCTGTATGTGGACTGCATTAGCCTAATTTGTTTTAATCTGTTCATTAGATCAGAAGCAAGTCACACTTGATAAATGTAAATAAATTTAAACACATTTAAGAATAATCCGTGTTTTTATGAAATGTCTTCCAGGTGTGTCACCAGCACCCTCAGCTTGGTGCCAGCTGCAAAGCTGCTGAGGGTGGCCCTGCTCTCCCTGTCCCTGTCACCTATGAAGGATGTGCCAGCCCCAGGACACAGCCCTGAGGGACATCACTCACCACCAGGCTCCAGCTGGACATCACTGACCACAGCTCCCTGGCTGTGTCCATCCATCCAGCTCCTCCTCCACTCAACCCTGCACCCTTCAAACACAGGCCTCTCCAGTTTGGACATGTCAGTGTCACACAGGACTGTGCTGAAGGCCCTGCAGAACTCTGGGCAGGTGACATGTGCCAGTCCTGGATTACATCTCTTGGTCACACACTTGCTAAAATAGTCTTAGTGATGTGACACAGCTTTGGCCTTAAGGCATCAAGCAAAACTTGATGTCTTAACTTGGTGTCTTTACACAATTCCAGCGTGGTAAAATGCATTTATCTACGTTTATCAGAGATGCCACAGCCTCTCTGTAGCTAAATGGAAGTTTTGGTACAGATCACTGTATGACAGCAACCCTGTACCTCAATCAGCACAACTCATGACAAGCTGATTCTGAAGAAAAGTTACTTGAAAATTGCTTCCTTCCCACCATTACAAAGCCACTCAAGTTTGCCACATAAGACACTAAGTAATAAGAACTGTTAGAATTATATCCTTGCAGAACCTCTGCAAAACGCATCCTCACTTGATATTCTGAAAAAAACACCCAAGGATAGTTAGTGAAATAGCAGGGGTTGGTCAGAAAGGGAAGAGGAAACACTTGACAATTAAATTAATCTGATAACTGAAGGAATAAAAAGCTACTTGGAAGGTTAAAAGCAATTTTTAGCTATTGGCTAAACTGATATTGAGCTCCTTGCTCAAGAAGGTTTCTTTTCTCCCAGGTTTTTTTAAGAATTTTACAAAGGAATCAATCTCCCAAAGTTCACTTCAATTAGAAGTAAAAGGTCCTTCAGCATTTAAGCATCAAATTATCAAAGGTACTGATATTTTACAAATTTTCCCTGTAGTACACCAAACTGCTATAGTGATGATCCACATACATTAGCAAAACTTACCAGTAAATATCTTCATGCATTTTTTAATGTTTAATGATGTTTTCATTAAAACCCAAACAAATAAACAAACCAAAACTTAAACATGAACCACAAACAAAGTCAAACAGGTTAAAAAAAACCCAAACCAGACAACAAAGCAGAGAGAAGAAAATACCACCAAGGTAACTTTATAAAGATAGAATAAACTTACCATATGTACATGGCCACAGATCATCAATCCCACGTTCTTGGTGAAAGCATGGACAAGGTGAAGCAAAGCTGGACGTGCATTTGGAGCACCTGTCATAATTAAGCACTGAGGTCTAGAATTATGAGGGAAAAAAAAAGAAGATTGGAATTAGAATTAATCTGGCGTTCTGGGGGTTTTTAATAACAGAAAAGGTTCTTCCAAATATTAGCCATAACAACATATTCATCACTGCAAATTTAATAACCTCACCCACTTTTACAAGACTATGTTAAACTAAGAAAAGTTCAGTTGTTACCTGTCAGCAGATCTATGACTAATTGCATAAAAATTCAATAATCCCATGAAATCTGAAAATCTACATATTTAAAAAGTTCAAGAACAGATTTTAGACAGGACTAGGTCAGAGGGATTATGTTTTTCTTCCCCACTGATAAGTCACATCCCTTGCATTTTGTAGCTTGTATTTTTTTGTGTCCAGCAGAAATACTGGAATCATCTGCTCATTTTTTACATTACCTTCCTTCAGAAGACAGAGCCAACCTAGTGCAAGTAAGTCCAAGGCAACTTTAAAATCAATTTTAAAAGAGGAAGTGTCCAAACTACAGAAGTCATTACAGGAGATCACTTTTCATCACCATCATCATCATAATTAACAGGTGATACCATATGAACCCCCTAAAGTAATCTCTCAATCTCCTTAGCTGCTCCATTTCATTTTCATGGGTGCTTTGTTGAAAACTCTGCTGCTGCCAGTTTCTTCATAACCTCAGAAGATGGCACCTGTACTTAGAATCCCACCTAATCTGTAATTCCATTTACTTGGATGAATCACAGCAGATGGACAAGGCCTTAATGGAAACCTGGCAGCAAACCTTGTGACAGCAGCCTAGTGAACAGGGAATTAATTTCCTGTCCTGCAGTGTTACCTGAAGTTTTTCACGTGATCTTCCACTCCTGAGAGCCGAATGGAATGCTGCAGAGCGTTCAGGTAAGTCAAGGCTTGAGTTGAGGATCCCCAGTTCACATCTGTTCAAAGATTTCAGGTGCCAATGTGTTATTCAGAGTTTTCTGTTGTAAGGCTTCATGATCACAAAATGAATGCTGGACATTGACTAAACCCGCAGATTTAAGCTACACCTTGCTACATTTTATACAACACTAGTCAACAAACCCTACATCTTAACAGGCAATTATATTTTAAGATAACATTTCTGTAGAACTTTAGGCAAAAAAGTTAAGGAAAAGAGTATATGGCTTTTTTAATCTCCACATTTCAAAGATCTCAACAAGTTCACAGTCAAAAGAATACCACTTGAGGAAAAAATGTTGTGCTGTTTTATACCACGGCAAAGAAAAAACTGAATCTCAAAACACTGCCTAAACAAAGTCAGATACTTTCAGTGGAAAACTGCTACATAAAGCAGATCCCTTCAGATTATTATTTTTATGAGGAAAAGGAAGACTCCACTATCATATTTTTCCTCCCATACCTATCTCTTGATAGCCACAATGAATTTACCATTTTCCATATGCACCTTTTCCTCCAATTATCATTCTGATATTTATACCTAAGTGGCATCTCCATAATTTGGGAGGAGGGGGAACAGCAATGACTATGCAGGAAAAATTCCATTTAATTACAACTAAAAAGGCTGAAACAGAAATTTAATCTAGTGGTCCAAATAGAAAGAAGTTGCTGGGGTTTTTCCCTGACAAGGCCACAATTTTTTCCCTACTTTCCCCCTCCACAACCAAAAGAAGACTTTGCACATACCTGGTTTCTTGTAAGTGACATAGATGTAAAGCCCAAGGACTATTACATAGGTCAAAAGTGCTGCCCACCAATTAATGACAAACATTACAATGCAGCACAGAATAGCTCCAATGAGAGAAATCCACATATTGTAGTATTTGAAAGCAGGCCGCCAACCTAGTCAAAATAAAATTTTGGAGGGTAGAAAAAAGAGGGGGGAAATTAAATTAAATTTAAAATACAAAAGAAGGAAGGCACTGCACTTTTTCCCCTTCCCTTCCCTGGTATTCTGCATCCATTACAAGTTAACATCTGAGTTTCAGTGATGTAAATGCAGACTGGCACATTTATGCTTTCCATTTTCCAACACCTTTCAAATGAATTTGCAGCTTTCTCACACAGATAAGTAAATGCTCCTAATTTTCCCCCCTAAAAGCACAGCTCAGAAGGGAAGTTTGAGGATGCTTGTGCTATTATGTCTATTGAACCAGGTTGCCTGACATTTGATTTTTCCTTTCAAAGATTGAAAAGCATAAATCATCATCTCATACCTCAGTTTCTAATATATTTATATATGTTTTTAGTTGTGCATTTTTACTGTTTTCACATAGAAGTTCTCACTACATGAAAAGGACAGGCATATCCAAACAGAACTTGGGTACATCCAAGTACTGGACTGCCAGTGTTTTACATTATTTGCCACAAGTTTATACAAAATCAAGTATACACACCTCCATGAACACATCCGAGATTAACAAGTGTATTAAATATAAAGTTATTAAAGTTAGAACTGTTGTGCAAACAGTTATACCCACCCTCTGAGAAGAAAAATAATAAATCTACCCATTCAGTAACTTAAGAAGCTTTTAGGGGAGTTATTCCAGTACAGCTGCATGTGGACTGGACTGTACAATGCACATCTGTTCTGCAGGCACCAAGTTTTAGCTTATTCCTGTAGCTTAACCCACACTAAAGACTATAAAAATGGGGCAATACCACCAGCAATTCCTGTTTCTTCTTGTCTGGAATATGAAACATTAACAAAAACTGAAGACAACAAAAGGTGGTTTGCCAGCACCAGCTACTGAATTAGCAAAAATGCTTTCTTCCTGAGTTTCTGAATAAACTCTGAATTATTTGTGTTCCCCCAGCAAAAATGACAAAATCAGCATCCCCCAAGCCCTACTGGATCACCCAGTTCTCAAAACTTCAGAAGACCCATGAATACAACATATTAAGCTTTTAATGCCATGAGTAGTTCCTACCTGGAGATTTTGCAAGAGAAGCATGGAATACAGAGAAGTTAATCAAGGCATATGAGGCCAAGAAGAAATTAGAAATAATTGGAGCAATGACATTCAGTTCGGCTGTAAAATGAAAAACAAAAAAAAAAAAAGCAAGTTGTTATCAAAGGCATCACCCAATGGATTTGAAGATTACAGTGAAAAAACTCTGCTGCAAAGAATCTTATTTTTTTATATACTATAAGAAAATGCAGTTTACCCTTTTGCTGACAGCACTTTACGTCAATGATCTCCTATTTAATAAGTTATCTTTTTAATTAGGAATTGTAGCTTTCAGATTCACAAATGTAAGCACTACCAAGTGTTCTAGAAGCACTCTGGATGCACTACACACTTTCTCAAGATCATTAATTGAGAAAATTTCCTTCCCAGCAGGGCTTGGATCAAACAGTGCACTAACACACTGGGTTCTGAAGAATTCCAGAAGATTTAAATATTACATTCTTCAGAATCACAACAGTGATGCTTACACCCCCTTCAGTGAGAGGGAAAAACCTGATCCTCTCTCCTTTCCTTGAGGCAGCACGGTACAAAATATTTTGATGTGTATTCTCACCATCATTAAAAAAGAAAAAAGTGATCAAAATGCAGAATGTGCCATCTTAGTCTGCAAGTTTCTAGCTGCAATCAAGCTTCCAGTCATGGCTCAGTAGGGACCCCAAGGGTGGATCTCTGCCTCAGGCAGATGTGGAGGAAGGAGGACAGAGCAAATTGGGAAAAGAAGTTAAAAGCACTGGCTCAGGACTCATAGATGGACACAGCACAATTAGTTTGCCTCCAACAGAGAACACGTGTAATTAATTATAACCTAGAGAACCTTTAGCAACACCAGTGCCAGCACTCAGCTCCACCATTTGTAACTTAACAGAAAAGCACATTTTAAATAATATTGCTCATGCAAGTTTGCGTCTTACTGAAGCTGCTAATTATTTCAGATTAAAAATCTGAAATAAACTTTCATATTTACAGGATGTTAACACTGTCTCAATCAAAGGATATACTTCCATTGACTGATAGCACCTAAAGACAGATACGTATGACTAAAAAGAGAAGTGCAGTTAACATTTACTGCAGCTCTTGACAGAGTTGAATCTAGAAGACAGGACAAAGTAAGCCTCAAAAAAAGCAGATTTAAAAGGCTGACTTAGAATTAAGCTGTGCATTAGATCTCTAGGACCCTGTCATCAAGTTCACAACATGCACTGGAATGCTTTCTAAAGGACAAAAGGGAATTGAGATTTACTAAATTTTCAAACTAACCTATTAGTATGAATCCAAGAGCAATTAAAAATGTTAGAATATATCCTCTCAGTGGCTCATTGTTCTTCCCATAGCCTTTAGCAAACATCTGAAATCCTGGATAAATGCTGTCCTTGCACAAAGCCTAAGGGAAAAAATTATTAAAAAAAATCAAGAGTCAACATGCATTTTGCTTGTGCCATCTTCCATTGCATAGCATCTTTCTGAACACTTCTGGATAGTTTACAACCACCATACACTAATTATATTCTCAACTGCCATTGCATCTTTACATTTTGCATTTCCACTATTCTATCCTTCAGTAATGTCCACCTGCAAGAAGCAAATTTGCCTTTCTCTGTCCATTTTACTTGACTACTGTCTTAAAATCACAAGAAGTCTTTTTTTACATATTTTATTTTCTCAGGAAGTGGAAACTTTGCCCAATATACACACTAGTTCTCTGCATCAATACAACTGACTCCCCACTACACTTCTTTTAACCCAAATTAAGACAGAGAAGGAGATTCAATAGTTAAAAAGAATATAGAGCAAAATACACTCAGGAACCCCAACAAACAGTACCAACTGTTCTCCCATGCTAAAGAACAGATAAATATTAGAACAATCCACTGATGTCATCTGATACAGATAATAATGGCAGTATTTCAGAGCCCCCTTCCAAAAATCATGACTCAAAATTAAATATTCTTCAAAATGTTATAATTTTCATCCCTTACTTACCTGGAAAATCTTAGGGGCACTCACAAGAGATGCTAATGCAGATGACAGTGTGGCTGAGAAAATACCTGCAGTAATCAGCGGTGCAAATCCTGACACCATGCTCATCACCTGAAAACCAAAATAATTTTTAAAAAAAATGTAAAAAAGTACACTAAACAAACAGATGGCACCATAACTACACAAATAGAAAAGAAAAAATACTACACACTCTTCACTTAAAAGCTGTCTGGATATCATGCATTCATATGAATGAATGAGCTAGAGACAGATCAGGGAATATAAATGCATCCTGATTTCAGGACAAGAGGTGGTGGCTTTTCATACAATATAATCTGAAGCTCAAATTATCAAGGATAAAAGTCTTCATCGGTGCATAAGAGGATCAGAAGGAAGTAATGGAAGAAGAAATACTTTGGAATGCATTACATATTCCAGCTAACCTACTGCTGACTAACATGGTCTCAGAAACCCCACGTGATAAATCAAGCAAAAACCACTTTTCTCAGAATCTCCATCATTTTAAATTAGGCTTTTTTTCCCCAGTCAAAACCTGAAGGTCAAGATAAACTTGCTTCCTATCTCCCCAAGATCATATCCCAGCACATCTCTGTAACCTCAGTGACAGAAGTCAAATGTGAGCTGGATGAGCAATGAGCTGGTACCTTCCAGTACCTCAAGGGGCCTTAAAAAAGAGGGAGATGATAAAAAGTGAGTGCCATCCCTGTCCATGCCATGTGGATTGAAGATCATCTTCAAGGTCCCTTTCAACCTAAACCACTCTATGACTCCACTTTTATATAAATTGTATCTGTACCATAGCTGCATGCAGCTTTGCATCTATCATGTCATTTAAGACACACAACAGTGTAATTCAAAAATGTCCATGGTTTAACAGAAAACTTTCCTTTAAAGAAAAAAAGCTGAAGTTGCTTTAAGACAGACAGAAGAATTTTAGTCAACAGACCAAACTCATCAGGGTGCTTTTCAAGCACAATGTGGCTCTGCATCATTTGCACTGCTTACTTGCCTTTTTCACCCTGGCAATCTCATTTAAATTATCAAGCAAAGGAAGGCAAGAAAAAACATGCAGAAGTCTCCTGTTTTAAAGTTATTGTCACCTGAAATGGTAAAATCTTGCTGTCAAAATAAATCTTACTAGGTCAGATGTTTTCAGACATAATGTATAGAAGACTAATGAAGTTTTGTTCACTAGGGCTAATTAATGGTAAAATTTAGTGGATTTCTCCAGACCAGACTGACAATGACAGCTGGGCCTCTCAGTCAGCTGGATCTGTGCACTACACCAGGTTTCACAGGTCACACCAAGGGATGCCTTGCTTGGAAAGAGAAATTTAAAAAATACAGTTGCAAAAAATGAGGCTAAAGTGTCAGTCAGAGTAGTGTAACAAATGAAGGAGAGAAGGTTGTAACAAAAAAAAAGGCATGCCAGGCCTATAATCATAGAGGAGTAAGACTAACAACATATCTATTAAGCTATCTCTCCTATGCTTCAGTTCAACTTAATTTTATAAGCAACAGAAAAAGTTAACAGTTTTCAAAGGTAGTTTCTAATAACCCAATATTATGTTACAGAAGAAAATTTAAGAGGTGCAATTGCAAACTTTTGCCATAGCAACATAATTAACAAATGCACAATAATTTTTATAGAAGCAGCACGTAAGGTTTTTTCCCCTGCAAGGATGGCTTAATCAATCTTCCCTCTTTATAGAGGGAATCTGTGTACAAGTTTCCCTCACTTTTCTTCTCACATGTAAAATATTTTGATGCTTTTACTTCACTGCACTTGCCTCAACTTGCTATTTGCTTCTGACAAACGACTCACATTTTACATTCTCTTTCTAGGTTCTGTCCAATGCCTCCAATTATTGACACACTCTATTTCTGACTAATACCTTGTTTGATAAATTTGAGAGATATCACAGCAAAGCCTATGCAATTAATATTTACCATTTTAAAAGCTAGCAACTCAGTTTGTTGGTCCAGCACTCTGGAGCAAAACAAAAATACTGTATCAAAACAACTGAGTTTCATTCTACTTTTAACTTTCATCCAGAGTTGAAAAAAATATCCATATTTTAATTACTTTTAAACTTTTCGTTGGGAAGCTCTAGGCTGAGGCTGTAGAGCCCAGAACAAATTTTTGCAAATACTCTTCTACCAGGTGACAGCCTGGGCACAGAATAACCACTGAACAGAAATAGGAGAAGCCTGTGAGGATCTATAATTCACTGTAACAGAAACTAAAGATGGTCTTCCTAGGCAGGTCTGACTAAGCCTGTCCCCATTCAGAGTTCCTAATCAAAGATTTCCACAGGTAAATCATACTACAAATCATCCATCTGCTGCCTGAACACACCCAAACCCTGAGCTGACCCAGCAGAACTTCAGATCAATTCCTTGCCAAAAGAACTGAGTGCAGCACGGAGTGTCCTGAAGTCATTACACTGAACACAAATTGGCACTTTCTGCCCCAGAACCTGCCTGTTTTCAAGCTGGAAGAGAAATACAACAATATTCCCTCACCTCAGGGATTAATTTTAGTTTGTGCAGTATTTTTCTCAGTTATTTACCATATAGAAAAGAACCTGAGAAGTGCACAAGTGTGGACGCCTCCCTTCCCATACACACCATGCACTACATATTAAAAAAAAAGTGCCTTTCCTTACAGCTAACAATCAGAGATACAAAACTGTGAGCAGTTCAGTTATGAAATGGACAAGGGTCTCATTAGATAAACATTTTCCATCACACACCAACATTTTCCTTCTGACACCTTCTGAGAAGACAGAATCAGGCCCTTCTCAGAGATGCACAGCAAAAGCTGGGAGGGTGGGAGGAAAAAACAGCAAGGGGAAGTCCCAGTGGGTATTGGAAAAATGAAATTTCACAGAGAAGGTACAACAAAGCAGGGGGTGTGAGGGGCACCACATTCTCTGTGCTGCCTCTGACCTTTAAAGTGACTCTTCCTAATTGACAGAAACTCTTTTTTCCACAGAGAGAGAGGCAAGGATAATTTGGGAGGCAGAAATACCCTGAAGTACAAGTAGCGTTTATGTTTAGAACCTTACAATAGCCATGACTTAAAGACACAGAGGAAACCAGTTACAGGCTATTCAAAGCTGTATATCTGACAATATGTTGGTTCTTTTGAGCTTAAAACAAACAATGAAAGTCATCAGATTTTGCGAATTTGTCAATCCCACAACAGCAATTCTGACTTCCCTGAACAAGAACAAAGTTAATGCCTCACAAGATACTCACATTTTCCACTATAAAAATTTCATCAGTGGATTGCAGCTCAATCTCTAGCCAACTTTTTGTACACATGTCAGAAAAACTTTGGGCAAAGATGGGACTGTCATGAACCAGGCTGGACTCAGTAGGCAGTAAATTAATTTTCCTAGGATTCTTTCAAACCCTTACCAGCAGCTCATGAACAACCCAGCTGGCTGTGGTGAAAGACTGTGAATTATCCCTTAACTTGTAGAGGATTTTTAAATACTCTAACATCATGTTTAATGAAAATTCATGACCTTGTTAGCACTAAAGGGGGTGCTGTGATAAACACGTAAAACTGTCTTAAAAAATTCAGCATGTTTTCTAAAAAACCTTAAAAATTTAGCAAGCAAATTACTGACAGAGGCTACCTGTGATTAATCAGCATCATTAGTGAAAAATCAGGACATTTATCCTCACTATTGAATGATGACATTCAGGTACCTAAAGAAAGCTGCAGCACCAGCACCTAAATCCAAACAATTTGCTCAGAAAACCAGTAAATATTTATACCACCTGTGTATAAACACCTAAGAGTTTTCAACATGTAGTCATTCTTTAGCATACCAGCTAGAGTGTACCACACACCTATTCCAGATTAAACTTGTATTTATGGACGTGAGTATATATAACCTATGACTTCTGACAAGCAACTAAAAAAACACAAGCCAACAAATCCAAGGAAAAGACAAACAAGACCTGCCAAAATAACAGGCAACAAAAAACTCCAAACAACCCAAAAAACCAACCAAGAAACCAAAACCAGCAAAAAAAATCAAACCAAAAAACCTGCACAGATCCCCCAAAAACAACAAAAACCCAACTAAATCTCACCAAAAAATTCACCAAAAAAAAACAAACCAAAAGACCCAGAAAACAAAAAAAACCCCACCAAGACACCAAATCAACCAAAAAAGCACAAAAACCAAACTAAAAAAAAAAACAACACCACCACCAATAAAACAAACCAAATAAAGAAAAAAAAAAGCCCCCCGAAAAAATAATAAAAAAACCCGAACACAAAACCCAATATACAGATTGAGGAGGAAGTTTTATACCTGGAAATTGTTCATCAGCCCATAGTGGCACCCTGGCCCTGCCTGACAGGATGAGAAGTCGTAGTTTAGCTTGCAGGCTGCACTGGTGCAGTTGGCCAGCTCGTTGACAATGGTGTCGTTAACATTCCCTGTGGCATCTCGAACCACACAGGAACCTGCAATGGACACGACAGTAAAAAATAGCATTAACAAACTGAATTTAAGGGTATGTGTGAATTCCTTTTTATGCAAGCATAATCTCACAGAGCAACATTAAAAACTGCATTTAGTTTTTTAACACGCTGCAGCACTAAGCTCATCTTCACTATGAAGAACAAATACAAACAGAGTAATTGCTCCCTTGGCTGAAACAATATTTAGTTTTTTAATACAACCGATTGTAGGAAGAAACAGAAGGTTTTAGCACAGAGGAAATCCATGCCAATAGACTTGCAGAAATGTAAGAGCACAATCCCTGGCAGTGCCCAAGGCCAGGCTGGACCTGGATGATCTTCAAGGTCCCTTCCAACCCAAGCCATTTTATAGTTTTATGACTTTATACTTCCTCTTTTGAGTCATTTTTCCTAGAGGAGTGCAGATTTGTTTTGTGTGTATAATGTTTGCAGACAGGTATACATTTTGTTGCAGTTTTTTTTTTTCCCAGTCACAATGACTTAGCCATTAAAACAATAAGTTTCATGAAAGCCTGTAGCAGGCAATTTCCCAATGTTTGAGTAAAGCATCTCCTATGTCACCATGGTATTTTTCAGGTGGTTTCTTGGTGAAAAACAGACACAGAGTACCATTTCTCCCATGTTCTTTTATAATCATCACCTTAACTACTGTCTTTTGTTCATCTATGATTACTTTTAATTTTGCTGGTCAAGAAAATGCTGGAGAAACAGCACTTCAGCCTGTATTAAGAAAAACTAAAGAGTCCTAAAAGACCATTAAGTCTTCTATTTGAAAGGGGTTTTGTCTCATACATGACCAAAAGTAGATAAGACCAAGTATTATTTAACATTCTGCAGTCTAGTAGTAGAGGTAATCAAACTGTTTGAGCACCAGGAAATACTTTGGGGATTGGAATTAAATAAGGAGTGGGGAAAAGTCAACAGTCAATAGAACTCCCTGACTTTAATCTTTCAGGAATCTGAATGGAAGAACTGCCTTACAACAAAACCCTGTGACAGCTAAGGACCTAAATTAACTACTTGCAAAAATTAAGTAAGAAGACAGAGATCTGCTGCAAGTTTAAGTTTATTCAGTAAAATTCCTAGGCATCTATGTATGTTGTCTCTCTTCCACGGGGAAAATTAATTCCTGATTAGTTATACCATATTTAAATTCTTGTGAGCCATCAGAACTTGATTAACAGCCCACCACAACACCTGGTCCCAGTAGGTGGACATTAATTAATCCTTCCACTCTTCATTTCTTTTTTAGTTACTTATTATGCCTAATTGGTGAAATTACAGTAAGTTCCCTACACCACACACCTGTCTTATGCTTTTCTTGTGAGTATGTGGAGGAGCTGAGGTTTTCTTAATTGTTTTCTTGTTTAACTGGGAGTAAGAGCTCTGTTAAGAGGAAAATATTTCCCTTTCTTCATGATTCAAGCATTTGCCCCAGCCAGTCAAGCAGTATATAATGGATTTGACAACACACTTCTCAGCTGAACTATTTGTAAACAACATTTTGTTGGTGACAAGATTGCAGTGGCAGGCCAATTATACTGAACAACTCATTAAATACCTGCAGTGCACTATCACAGCCCTCCTCTTCCTCATTCTGTCAAAGTTCAAACTCAGCTTTGGCAGGACTTTCACACATGCAATCAAAATATGGCAGAAGGAACAAACTTAATGTGGGCCTTACTGAGAGAGAATGTAGAACAGGCAGGCAGGCTCTGTTCTCAGCAGAAGACACTTAGATAAAAGTAACAATAATAAATGTTACTTTCTTTAAGACTCATTCAGAAAAGTTTTATTTATTTATATGATTCTGGCAGCATTTTCCCTAAAAGTCTTTAGGTCTTCCCTCCTGTGAAAATAAGATTTCACCTTTCCACAGGCATTTATAAGCATTTTCCTGCCAAAGTGAAATGGAGCTTTGCCAGGCTTTAAGCAAGAGAAAGTTTACAGCCACCTCTATCAAGTTATCTCCTTAATATATGAATTCCAGACGTACTACAGCCCTTCAGAGTGCAGTTCAGAGTGTTTAATTGTACTAGTGCTGCAAACACTTACAGTTTGGCTCTTGTGAATTAGTTTTACTTTCACAACCACAGGAAGCAGGTCATAATGCTACTCAGAACTCTGGCTTTTTTTTTTTTTTTTTTGTTAGCTTCCCTTGTTCTTAAAGCTGTAAATGTACTTTGAAATCTATCTTCCAAGATTTTTTAAGCAAATTTGCCTGTGAAATGTCTGCCTCAGTCTTTTGCTGAATTATGAAACTGAATTATGCATACCAATATCTCAGTTATCCTTCTGAAATAGCTGCCTAGGTCTAGCAGCAGGATCAGTAGTTTTCCTTCTTTTTCTACTCAGTTTAGTGTTCTTACTTACTACAGAGCATACCAATAGTGAGTTAAGTTCAGAACACCTGCCTCCTCTTCAGATATGACTACTCTGCAACACTTACTAGCCCCTTCACATCTTTAGTGACTTGCTTGCACCACTCCTCTGGGAAAGGAATAAAAGTATTTTTGTTTGTCCAATACTCCTAATCCAGTGCCTCAAAAGGAGCTGAATTTCACTCATGATCTCTGACTCCTGCTGCCTTTTTCTAACGAGCAGAATTCAAAGCATAAGTCAGTACACGGTAGAACGTTTCTGATGAATCAATTTCACGTCCAGTTGGTTTTGCAAACTGCTTCTTTTGTCAGTTTTTATACTGCATTTTTCATGTTTGGAAGCTGATCAAAGTATTCCATTAATAAGCGAGTATTAACAATAATTTCAGCCTTGTGTGGGTTGAGGTTCCAAAGGATTCAAATTTGGTAGCAAGAGGTCTACGCAGTCAATCTAATTAGGAAATGAGTGTAGCTCATTATGCTGCATAAAGCACAATCACTACAGAGCAACTATTTGGCAGAGCTACACTCCCACGTTAGCCAACAGAGGCAGACTAGCAAGATTGGTATCTTTGGAAAGGAAGTATCATTAGTGGTAAGATCAATGGTCCTCTTAGAAATGGGAATTTCATTCAAAAGGCACCACAGCTATTATAAAACAAGGTCTTTCATGTAAGAAAAATTATTATCGCTGTCAGAAAGTAGTTTATGTGACACGACTAAAAAAATGTTTCCAATCACAGGCAAGAAACGTGCATGATTCAATTACAATCCTGTAATCTTAATATAACTAGAATTATTTTATGCGTGGGAAAAACACTGTAAACCACTGGTGCTTTACAGCAAGACTGGTACCAACCCCTGGGCAACTTCTACAGAGAATTTCAAACAACTGTGGGGTGGGAAAGACTGGGAGAGAAGACTCAGATCAGTCTGATTATTTCTCCTCTTTACAGAAGAACATGACACTTCCAAAAGTGGGCTGATGAGAACTGAAGGCCTTTCCTGGTCTCCTCCCCCTCAGCTGGGGAATTACTGCTGGAGCATCCTCACCACAGTGCTGTCTGATCATCCCACAGCTCCCTGCAGGTATGTGGCTGATTACCATAATCCTCAAAACAATACAGGTGTTTTTTCAGTGGGTATTTCTTGAAAACACGCTTTACTAATCCAGGGATTATCCCGCTGCTGAACTGTAAATCCTTTAATGTAAATAACTGCAACAATGAGGCAACACCAACAGAAGTCTTCTGTCATCTTTAGTCTGAAGCAGTCACTTTTCTTAGAAAAGCATCAGTTATTTCACAAAATTATAAAAACAGCTGAAAACTGAATCTCCCAACAGCAAAAACAAGAAACCTTTGGCTATTACTTTCCCATGCAGGAAAGTCAATTACATAACGACTTTGCATAACAAATTACATAAAACCAAATCAAAACACATCCTCGAAACGAACGTGAAAGGATAAAGTTTAAAACATTCTTTATTTACCTACAGACACTGCAATTCCTGCGTAAACCAAAGTAGTGATTAAGATGGCCAGCAGCGTTCCTTTAGGTATGGCTGACTGAGGATCCTGAAAGAAAAACGTCAGTGGACAGTGATGACAGAGGTCAATGCACACTTGAGTGGCCATGAAAAATGTCTTTAATTCACTACTTACCGCAAGGTCCCCCGAGATATTTGCACCAGCAAGTATGCCAGTTGCAGCAGGGAAGAAAATAGCAAACACAGAAAAGAAGGTTTCCTCTTGTCGGAAATCCGGCCCAAAATTCTCCATGAATATGTCGGCTGCAGGGGAAGATTTAAGTCTGTCAATATTCACATGGAAGATGAAGTATGAACCCATTCCAGCCACTATCAGACCAGTAAAAAAGCTGACAGTCACAGGACCTTCTTAAATCTAAATGTAGAACATTTAAGCCCTAAGTCATCACTTCAACTCAAAGTCAACACAGTAAACTTAAGCAGATTTAAATGTAAAAAATACTTACAGTATAATCCAGCTTTTTAAAATTTAATATATATTCAATATTAAGCAATACTCAAGTTTTGACCCAACTGCAGAAGTTACAAGAAATCAGGAAAAGTCTCCACGGTTAAACAGGACTACAAGATATACCAGATGTTTAATTCAATAATAGCAGCTTATTTTGCAAAGGAAGGAATTGTTTACCATACTGTAAACTGTTCCAACATACCATTGTAACCAAAGAAACCTTTGGGCTTCTTGCTCTCCAGAGGAATAAATGTTCCTATGACAAAGTCTCCAATAGCAAGAATGAGGATCACCAGCAGGACTATCTGTGCCTGAAACACAATGACTGCTGTCAGACAGGAGAACTTGTTCTTTTCATAGTATCAAGTGCTGTGCTATAAAATGTAAATGTTTACTTGATTCCAAATTCAGCTTCACCTTCTCAGCATGTTCTCTGTAAAAAAATGAGGAAAGCTGGAGAGAACTTGTACAAGGTTTTTAAATTATGAAATAGGAGTAATTTCCAAGTTTTATGCCTCATCACAAAGGTTTATTATTACTAAATGCCTCAAATTATACTTGTAAAGACAAAATGCTTAAAAGGACTAATTTCTTTATATATAAGCCTTCCAGAAGGAAAGCATTTGAGGAGATTCAAGAAATCTACATGAAAATAGCCAAAGGCAACACAAATGCTACTACTGTATTATTAGCCATGGTCATCCTTTGTCTTATACTTCAGTATGTGGTATTTTCTAAAAATTTTATCAGATTCAGAATGAAAAAGCTCTTGTTTCCTATTTTATGCAAGGAAATAGTTTATTTTGCTACATTCTCATGTTTTCAATCCTTAATAAGGAAATTAAATTGCAAACAGCAACAATGACTTGTTAATTCCTAGTTTTGACACTTCCTTTATTACAACCTAGATTTTTAGTCACTTTTTTGCAGAACTATTATAAGCCCTACAAGTTGAACAAGAAGTACTTTGAACCATTCCACACCTCTCAAGTGTGTACAAAGATAAATCTAGGTACTGTAGAGATGGCTCAGGTCTTCTATTTAAATAAGCAATCACACTGCTGTTATCTTTTGGGTGATTTGATTCCTTAGAAACAATGCCAGTAGCTTGGGGAAAGCTATTCACAGACCTTTTTCAAGCCTAGGATCAGGAGTTAATATGCAATATCACTGAGGCATTGTTCATGCCATCAAAACAAAGTTTTCAGTTCACACAGCCTCTCAGGAAAACGGGGTGGAACTGTGGTAAACAGAGCAAAATGGCCCGGAGCAGATTTAAAAGTCCACCTGAAGAAAACAGTCTGTGTCCTGTATTTAAATCCTTGTAAAGCCTCAAGAACAGGTGAAAGGAGTGAGGATACAGCTGGGTGCTTGCAAAAGTCTTCAGTAAGACAGAAACATAAACAAGAAGTTATCACAGAGCAATTCCCACAAGTGGATTTTTCCAGTACCTAACTAGGCTTCTCTCTGCAGCTAGGGATGTTGGCTGAATGTCTTACTCAAATTCCAAAGTCTGAAAGAATGGGATTCTAAGGCTTAACACAAGGAGCTGAGCAGTAGACACCACAAACTCTAAAATGCCATTTTTTAAAGCAAACTTCCTGGGAATTAATCCCAGTGTCTCCTCACTTTTAGATCTGGTTCAAAGGCATTATTATAGATTCCCCTGCTCCATTTTCTCTAAGACACAGCTAAGGCACAGAAGAACACCACAGATCAAGATGGAGACACTGGTGTTTTGCCATGCTGAGCTCTGTGTTAGCCCACATGAAATGCTTGTTTGACAGGTTCAGTTGCCAATCATTGCTCCCACTTGCCTCCTTCCATGGCAGAGAAACCAAATCTTGACTTCTATGCTGGAGACAGGACTTTTGAAAGCTACTCCTAAAATCAGGATGGCACTGCAGTAATACCACAAGTCAGGTTTGATGTAGAAACATTAAACAGGGGTATTTTCATCCAAACTATTGTTATATAAATGCTCATGCTAGGCAGCAAAATGAAGATACTACTTGTGACTTCAAATGGCAGCAGCCAGATTATTAACAAGTAATTCTCTCAAAACAATTCAGAATAAGGAGGTCAGCACTGTTTGCAGTTGGGTGTATAGAGAGCATCACAAATTCAAGTTATAGACAGTCAAGGGCTTCTTGAGAAAGGTAAGCCATTTCTACCGAAGTTCAATTTAGAAGTTTATGCCAAATTCAATTTCTGTAAGTTTCTTTTCTCCCCAGTAGATCAAAGCAATGCACTCGATCTTCACTCACTTCTTCTAGGATCCCTATTTCTTGGAAGCTACAATGATTAAAAAACCCCTCTCATTTTCATTATAAATAGCATCATCTTCTTGATGAAGGAGCACAAGAAACTTACAACACTTCATGAGGAGGTTCCTTCAGCTGCCTCTTAGTCAAGAAAAGAGGAGCTATTGTGATATAAATGTAAGTTGGAAAGGAAGCCCCAGTGAGAAGCTCTTCTTAAATTTTTTTTTAAGCAAATTAAGGACAGATATTCACAAAAAGCCTACAAAGTGCAGGAAACAGAGAGCAAGCTACAGTGCCTCATAATGCCAAGTAGAAAACTGGTAAGGCAGAAGAGATTCTCTTAAGACCTCTTCAGTCAGAGCTGACCTGAGACTGAAGTTTTCCCTCCCACAGATTCATCACCACTGATGTTCAAAACCCTTCTCCATGCTGAGTCTAGTGAATGCATCCCACTGTCTGGCTGCTTCCAGGTGAAAATCAAACCAGAAAGAGAAGGGAATCCAGCCCTGTGTTTTTCATCCTCAGAATTTGCCTAAAGTTCACAGTAAGGGAAAACTCCCATGCTGAAGTTCTTACCTTCTCTTGTGCTGTAACTGCCCAGAAGAGAGAAATATCATTAATCTATTTGACAATGCCATTAAGAGTGGATTATGCTGGAGTTTAGGTTCTCATAGATGCTTAAGCTTCCAGTGAAGTGGTTTAAGATCTGAAATGCTGTTCAGAGCTGCACACATAGTGCCAGACCAAGAGCTATTGCATAAAATAACTGGGTTCTAATGTATCATCATGCAATACTGAATACACTGAATATACTAAAAATAAATCAGAGAGCTAAGGTACAAAAAACGGAATCAAAATTATGAAGCAGAGAATTAAAAAAAAAGCAGATGGTAAATCCTTACTTTTGCTTCCCACTCCATGCCTGCAATGGAAATGCCCAGCAGTATAACCACTGTGATAGCCCCTATGATTCTGATATCATTCATTTCGTCGATCATCAATGTTCCGTTTTCCTAACAAAACAAAAAATACACAATCATGTACTTCATCAGGTAAATACCTTCCCTAAACAACAGCATTTTATTCACTATTGTTTATTAGTAGTTAACCTGCACACCACAAACTTACTGATTATAAATTATAAATTATAAATTCCCTTTAAGGATACAAGTGATTTAGGTTTTGCTTTGTTTTTAAACCAATGAATCTTCCTAATGGAAATGATAAGGGCTGTTCAGCCTGGAGAAAAGGGAGCTCAGGGAGACCTTACTGCCATCACTTAATATTTAAAGGGGGCTTACAAGAAAGATGGGAACAGACTTTTGGAAAGGGCTTGTGGTGACAGAACAAGGAGTAATGGTTTTAAAGAAAGAAATATTTTGCAGTGATGGTGGGCAGGCCCTGGCACAGGGTGCCCAGAGCAGCTGGGGCTGCCCCTGGATCCCTGGAAGTGTACAAGGCCAGGCTGGATGTGGCTTGGAGCACCCTGGGATAGTGAAAGGTGTCCCTGCCCATGGTAGGGGGTGGCACTGGGTGGTCTTTAAGGTCCCTTTCAACCCAAACCATTCTTAATTCTACCTGGATGGGGGATGGACTAGGTGACCTTGAAATGTCTCTTCCAAACTACACTGTTTTATGATCAGATGAATCAAAAAATCAAGTATAATCTTTAACTTCATATGTATATACTTTATATAGTCAAACATTCTATATGAGGGGTAAAACTTTATCTATAAAGTATAATCAATATAAGCACTGTCCTCCATGTACCTTGAGTAACTCGACAACAGTCTCTGCAAAACCAACGACATACATTGCCACAGCCACAGCATTGGCAAATGCAAAAATCAGACCTATGGCACCACCAAACTCTGGCCCCAGGCTTCTGGAAATTAAGTAATATGCTCCTCCTGAAAGAAAAAAAAAAAAAAAAAACAAAAAAAAAACAAAAAAACAAATTACAAAATTACAAAAAAGTCCTCTACATGATAGAGCTTATAACAGACAGTCAACACCACTTTAACATTTACACAAGCCAGAATCTACTCACTCTTTATACCCTGATGTATTAGAAAATAACCCTTAACTCAGTATTTTAGGGACAGATGTACTGGGAGTTTCAGAATGTATTTTAAGCTCTTAGGAAAAGAGACCAAGTGGAAATAACCATAAATCATGCACCACATCATATTATTGCATATTAGGTATGCAACCAGTTCTATGGTTAAAGAACTGTAGAACACAAGCTGCAGTATAGCTGGGCTTTCACCTAAAACTTTTACTTCAAAGCACTTGTGCAGTCAAGACCAAGGAACTGGCAAAACACACTGCAATAAACCCAATGAAGTTCCAAACTTCCAAGACCTGTTCCTAAAAGCTCTGTTGTTAAATGAATTTTCTGCCCTCCAACGGGACTCTCAGGAGCGGGACAAAAACAACAAACCCCACATGACAAATGAAAATCTGAGTATCTGGAGTATTAGAGGAAGGTAAAGTTTAGAAAATGTAGCAAAGGCTTATTCCTCAAACTTAAGGTTAAGTTTTCTAGAAGCAGCAAAATCCTCCAGCTCCAGTCTGAAATAACTGAGTGCATGTTAAAAATCTGCAACAGAAAATACTTAATTTCACTGCATTAGACTTTTTGTGGAAGTCCTCTATATGTAGCCAGCTTTGCCATCTCCTGTATTTCTTAGGTAACATTAAAAAAATCCTACTGTAATGTGACATTTTCATAGGAACAACTGTTCCTATGAAATTCTACAGTTCTTCCAATTCAGGACTTCAAATTTTCTAATGAAGTACTATTTTTCAAGAGTGACTTAGAGAAAGAAAGGAAGCTCCTATACAGATGGGAAAACCTGATATACATAATATAATTTAAAAAGAGAAGAGCATTCAGAAACTAAACTTGATGTAATGCTCACAGTCATAGCTGATTTTTCCCATTGGGTCTGTTTACTTTTTGACAGGTCAGTCTTTTAATTTTTAATGAGGACAGTTTTATAACCTCCTCCTTTAATTCCACCACATTTTTTTCCTAGTAGCAGTCTCACGATGTCATGAGGCAGTTAGATCGTGTCAGAGGCACCAAACATTTCCAAAAATAGCTGACACCACCACATAAACTATGGAAGAGAATGAAAACCATCACCCTCAGGAAAGCTGGAGCTAACTGAGAGTCTGGAGAGTTACTTGGGTGAAGGTTTATTTCAGGACATGAACACATACAAACACACTCTTACTCAATCAGTGCAGCTCAGGAGAATAATAACATCCTACTCATTGCTAGATATGTAGCCTTAAAAATGTTTCTATTACAAAAATTTACACCAGTAGTTTTTTTTTTTTTACAGCACAAAAGCAAGGTACTAGTTCATATGTAATTAGTAGGCTACCTACTGACTTTTTGGTAATTATGTGACTATTTAATCACACACAGAACACAAGGAAGGCTTTGCTCCTCAGCAACACTGAAGTGTGCACTCTTTAAAAAGAGTGAGGAAAGCTTTAAAAAGTTCATGAAAATAGCATTACCTCCTCTTACAAACCCATTTGTGGCTATTGCTGAAGTAGACAGTCCAGTTATAGTTGTCACAACAGTGGCCATTCCAATAACCAAGACAGAGAGACCTTTTGGGAAAAGAGATGAAAACACTGTAAGCCCTGCAGTATTAAAGAGTACAAACCTCCAGCTTAATTTCATTTAAATACTCAAGTCTTGCATATAAAACACAAATTTACTTTCAAGCAAAAAGCTGCCTCTTTTCCCTTTCAAGATAGAAATAAAACTGGGCAACGATTCTCTTTAATCAGCAAGTTAAGAGCTGTATTCTACAGATCAATCCAACACTTGAATTAAGCCTTTGAAAAGATTTGCTTATATACTACACAGTCTATATGCAGGGTTTGATAACTAGAAATTAAAAGTTTATCTCTACAGTTCACTGAAGATTTACAAAGGTCAATTTTAAAGTACTCGCCTTGTACCTAAATGAAAAAGTCTAAGTAACTGGTTGAAGTTTTTGATAAGATAAATTACCATAAAAATTAGCAATATTAAGGTAATTTCCTATTCCTGATTGAAGTAAAAGCTCAGGATCAATATCTCTTGTGGATCACATTAGAAAGTCACTGAAAAAAAACTACAGCATTAGCATCCATACCTATCCCAGCTTGTCCTACAATCCATGATAGTCTGATGAAGAGCATCACACCCCAAATATTTAACATACATCGTACCTAGGATAAAGCAAAATTTAACGTAGATTAGTTCTTGTATCTGCAGTCATTCACATTAGTTCTTCCTTTTAGATTTTAATGTTCTTGAAATTATCTTGCTGTATTTCCTCACCACTTTTCAAATTATTTCACAAGAATATGACGTTATCACAAAAGTTTAAGTTTGGTTAAAAAAAAAAGGGACTTAAATATGATTAAAAAGTTACTACCTTAAACACAGAGTTAAGAGTAGTTCAAAATCTGACACTTGGCAGTATGCCATAAGCAAACAATAATAATAATAATAATAATAATAATAATTGAGACCCTAACCTTAGGATCCAAAATTCACACAACAGAAAAAATGACTGAAAATAAAATAGAAGTCTATGATGACTGTGAGGTCTAAAACCCCAGTTTGCATGTCCCACAAGCCTCCCTCTCTCAAACAAAAACCATGCACTAAAGCAACACCCTACTAAATAACTTACTCTTCTTAAAAGAACAAAAACCCTGCAGCAACTTTCCATTTCTGTAGCTTTTGTATCTTAAAACAAACACATCTGCACAATAACAGGATGGAGAGGTGTGCATTTTTTTTTAAATTCTTGTATTTACAACTCTTAGGTCTCAATAAAAATAGAGTTTGCTTTGTTCAGAATTTAGACAGGAGACTAAAAACAGATCTTGGGTCTCTCTCTTCCCTAAAGAGTAACACATCAATCCTACAAAAAAGGAGATAACCTCTCCAAACCACAGCATTACAGCATGCATTTTTCTACTACAGTATCCCTTTCCTTCTTGGAAATCATGCAATGTAAAAACTCTTAAAACCTGGGCTAAGAAACCATAAACCCTTAAGAACTTAAAGCCCTTAAGTGTTTATCGCCTTAAAATTCAGTTGAAATAGGAGCAACCCTTCCTAAAATTATGGCACTTATCACACCTCTCATACACGTAATCTTCACACTACACCACCACAATGCCTGTCAACAAAGAAGGTGGTTGGAAAGATTTGTAAGAATAGATCAGCACCTGTAAGAAACTGAAGAGCCATACATCAAACTTACCAGCACACCTTTTATCCAGCCAAACTTGACCACCCCTTTGCTGTCAGGTGTGTAAGCAGCAGCTGCATCCCCAGCTGGCGTGCCCTCCTCACCATTTGCGTAGCCATCCTCAAAGGGCTCCTTTGAAAGCACAAAAAAAGTTTGTATTTTGGGTGACTGACAGAGCAGAGAGGGCATGTGAACCTTATCTTGTAAAAAAAAAAATCTTTTAGGGAAAAATAAAAAGAAAGACATGGTAGAAGTTTTGAGCTGCTCCTTTATGTCCCTTGCAGGACACACATCTCAGATTTAAAGGAACATTCAAGGAACTTACAAGAGCAAACTGTTAACAGCCAGTGTGGTAAGTATATTCAAGAATTAGCTCCAGATCCCCAAAAAGTCAAACACCTGGTCTGTAGAAAAAGAGCTGGAAGATTTCAAACGCAAAGAAATTTTACTTCTTAATCTGAAAGCACAGACTGCTCTACCACAGGTTACAGTCTCTGCTGTAGCATTTCCTGTGGTTCAGACGTAGCTGTCATTCGATCAATTTTTCAGGAAATAAATTATTCATTTCCCTGCAAACTATTCTACTACTCTTTGTAAGGTGATGCTGCCAGAAAGAAGGATGGGAGATTGGCATTTCAGGGAAAAGGAAGGAAGAGAAGTCTCTTCCCAAACACTGCTCTCCATTTAAATGGGAAAGATCACAGATGGAGAAAACATCAGCCCCATGGATGAAGGCCAACTTATGTCTTCTATTTACAATTCAACTCTCAACTTCAAAAATGCAGAAAACCTCAACTTTAAATATAAATTGAAAATATATGTGTATACACACACAAATATGCTTGCTTAAAAGGCAATTTTGCTTTGCCAAGCCAGGCAAGCACCAGAACATTGAAACTCAAACATTTCCTAAACTTGCTGTAAGAAAGCAAGAAGCACTCTATGTAGTTTATCCAAGGCAACAAGTATTAAGAAAGGATATAGTAAAAAGACCCTGAACAACATTCAACAAAGCAGCTCAAGCAGCATACTGTATCTCAGGGCTTAGAAAACACTTTAACAATTACAGATTCAATCCCAACGAGGTAAAGGGCAAAACCCACATTTGCTAAGTAAGATGCAGAATGGACACAAATAAGGCTTTTAAGTGTATGCAGGGAAAGACTAAAAAAGATTAGGGTGAGGTATTTTACCAAATTCTTTCTACTCTTGATACATTAGTACCAGATATATCCTTAGCACAGGGTTCAGAGGAAATATTTTTAAATCTGTCAGTTATGAAGAGTGTCATCCATACACTCTTATTATCAGCAGTAAACATACAAACCATATCTTTAAAAACAGATTATGTCAACCTTATGCAAAGGTCAGTAGCACAGATTCATTACAGTGCTTCTCTCACTGATGAGGAATTATGAAATTCCCATAGAAACAGATACACCTGCAACATCTGGTGATCCTGTAAGGCACAAGCCTTCCACTGCTAGGCAGAATCATGACCAGTTTCCAGAGCATTACCTTTAACAGTTTACTCTCTTAAAGAGTACATTATATTGCCTCCTGAAGGGATTACAATTTAAAAAAAAAAAAGACACCTTATGTGTTATATATATATATATGAAATATTTTTTTGTGCGTATATATGTATTATATACTGTGTTATATACACTAAACAGAGGACAAACAGAAACCTGACCAGGAGTTCCCAGTTTGCTGAACTGCAGCTTTCCTGGATAGAACGAATGGCTGTAATTCTTGGGAGATTTGCACAGCCTTTGACCAGATGAATCTATTGATTGCTGATTATTTGTATTCAGGCACTCAAGCCAAATCAAGTAGTGGCACATAATCATTTGGAGTGGTAAGAACAACAGCGAGGACCAAAAAGAGAATTACAATGCTGCTGCAATTCAGAAATGCCGACCTGTCTGAACCAGAACTAAGAAAACATCTCCTACTCAAGCCTGAGGTTCATTACAGGAGAGGATGAGCTGACCACCTACCCTGCTCCAATAGCTTAGAAGTGCAGAATAAAATGTAAAAATCCCTCTAAGCATTAATGTATCCCTTTATGACTTCTTTCAGATGTGGGGAGGAAACAAAGAGAAAAAAGATGCATTAAAAGAAGGGGCAGATTATAAACATGTTCATCACTATGCCAAAACCTCCAGTACAGCATGAGAGAGTACCAACCACTTATTACTTGTTCATATAAAACCCACTCTTATTCCTCACAGAAAACCACATTATACTTGGAGCAAACTCTATTTTAAACCATTACATAGAAGGAGTCACATTCAAATTATCTAAACAATTTTTAAGCTTTGGCCAAAAAATCTTGCCAACATTTGATAACATCTTCTGCTACTACAACACGCATCATGTCTGTAATAAGAAATAACAAAATTATTCTCTGAGAAGACTGGTCAGGGAGGATCAAGGAACAGTAGAAGGAATCTTTATCTTCATGTCTTTAAAATAGTGAAATGTGAATGAAGTGGTTAATGCCTTTTTTTTTTTTTTTTGAACAAGCTTGGAGTTTGCTGCAAGTTTGGGTTTGGTAAGAAAGTAAAGAAATATTTGTATCTAGTCTAAGAAAGGATCACATACTTCATCATGTGAGCATGGTGGACCAAGTATTGGTAAAACCTGCACACATCACCAATGTGACCCCAAAGGTCACCCCAAAACCTCAACCACCATGGGGCAGCTACACATTTTCCTGTAGTGCCCAAACACGCCCATAGCTCAGCCTGCTGTGTGCTGGGGAGGAGATAGATAATGGGTCACAACTGGTATTCTGAGTTATCAGTTACCAGATCAGCTCCAAGATACTGCACACTGTGAACACAGGCAAGTTTTGTTCTGTATGTCTCGTCTCTCCACACCGTGCAATATTCCTTAGGAAAATATTTTTGAGGCACAAGCAAAATGTAATAACTGAAAGGTTATTCCTGGTTATCAGCGCTGGTGGGTGCCCAATAAAGCAGCACTGAGAACAGATATTACAGAGTGTGGGCACACAGGAATTTCACTCCAGAAGGCTCCAAGTTCAGCCCTCTAAGGCGATATTAAGAAAGAACCACTGTGGTCTCAGCTGTAAATCAAGCAGGCGTAGTATTCTTCATGCTCGTGCTCATGAGGAAACAATGCTTCTACTCAAGTCAGACACTGAATGGAAAAAACTGCCCTAGCACTATTTTAGAACAGCCAATACATGCACGATAAGATCTTCATAAACAGTAAAAAACACTAACACACTGTGGATTTGGAGGGGGTGTAACAAAAGGGGGAAGAAAAGGGGGGTTAGCATTTCAGACCATAAACAATCTAATTAACACAATTCTTAAAACAAAATAGTCAGTCCAAAAATAGTAATGGTGTTCATTTACCTTGTTATGGGAAAAATAAGGTATGTTTACAAGCTGACAATTCTATCACACACTGACAGGACTTCAGTCAAGAAACAGTTAATTTCTGCTCCTACACAGATAATCTACTATTTCATCTCCAGTGCTGGATCATAACAATAAGTTATTTGTGACAACTGTGAATAGCCTCCACATCTATTAGACATAGATTAGTAATGAGAAAATACTTGATATTTTGGTAGAGGAGATCTGAGATTTTTCACAAACAGCCTGTAACACACTGGTCCATCAAAAAGTTCAGTAAAAATTGCTTTATTTAAGAGTTCTTGATAGTGGTATATGTCATGCAGCATAATTTTTTTTTTTCCTGTGGTGAACTTATCTAAATCCCATCTTAATGGCAACATACTTGGGCTATGTTGCACCGTATGAGGTAATACCAGAATAAACACACATGAAGTCTTGTTTCTTTTCAAGAATCACAACTTGGAAGCCACAAGTAAAGGGCAGGACCACCAGCAAGTTTGTATGTAAGACTGTTTTCTGGATCTCCAGGCAGACTGCTGTCACTGTGAACTGCCTGATTTGGTGTGCTCCAAGCAGTCACTGACTACTTTAGCTAATCCCTCCTGCTGTTGTTAGTCCTGTGCAAAAACAGGAGGCAGAGAAGCACCTCAGACTACAACATTTAACTGCTTTTCCCACTCCTCAAGTTGGCCAGTTAAGAGATTTTGCACATGCCATGTAACATGGCATGGTTCTTCTCACACAATCGCCCTAGAAAGGCTTCACAAAAGCAGCTTCTTCTCATCTTGGCAGGACACAGCACTGAAGCTGGTTTCAATAGTTTTTATTATCATAATGCTAAAAATCAAGAGCCTAATCTTTTCAAGCTGCAGCTTCTGCAAAGAAACATAAAAATGGCCTTCCACTACATCTAGTCAAGCTGCTTACAGGACCTTGTGTTAATGGTTGTGTTTATTTTCCAACCTGAGTTACAATGTGTGCTCTCTAATATTGGATAAGCAAACCTTTATTGCTGTCTTTTGCAGGAAAAAAGTTATTGTATTTGTTACACTTTCTCCTCTTCCATACAAGTTTTCAAAACTGTTTAAATACAGAATTGGAATACCAGCTGGTCCTGACTAATCACTCCAGACTCAGGCCTCTTTATGGGCCTGTTATAACAGAATTTATCATTCTGCTTGTCCCTGCATTCTACACTTTGTCCCTGCATTCTAAATTCTGATACTATATCCTGATAATATAATACTTTATTCTGATTACCTACCTATATTCTGATAATGAGCATAGCTCTCTCATGCTTACTGAGAACAGAAAAAAAAAAAAAAAAAAAGGAAGCTACCCTGAGAACCATCTTTGCCCAAAGAGAACTGACAGAACAATTCTGTGCTCTCACACATCTGCTGCAGCTCTTCAACTGTGGCTCACAGCTCTACTGAAACCTGCTCACCAGCCCTTACAACCACAATTTCTTGTTTCCATCTCCCAGAGGTTAATTTTGTAGGCATTGCCATTTTAAGATGCTCCTTATTTTGTGGAAGGGAAGAAGAATTAAAATGTATTGATCCAGAGGCAGCAGGCCATCTGTCTCAGAGGAAAAATCATTATTTGGAGAGATTATACACCCATATATATCCCAACTCCAGTGCTGCACACTATTAAGACTGTGGCTACAAAACCAATTTTTTCAGAATGAACACAGTTCAAATCATACATGAAAAAAGAGCTTATAAACATTTGCTTTGATTTTTTTGGTTCCTAACTAAAGGATACTTTAGCCAGAGCACAGACATAGTAAAAATGACAGAATAAAGAAAGATATCAAGTTACATAAGAATTACTAGACATTTTGCCTCAAATGATGGTAACACTTCAAAGGATTTTTAAACACCACCAAAGATCTTTTCCTTCCAAGAGCAAATGAACTTTTGGACTTTAGCTCCCACCACCTGTGACACTTCCAAGGAGCTGAATAAAAGACTTTACAAGTGCTAAATGTATTTCATGCATAGAACAACTATGAATAACAGAATAATCCTGCTGCTATGGTGTTTGCCTCTAATACAACAGAACTTTTGAAAACAGTCTGTACTGGTACAAGTGTGATGCTGTCTGATAAAGAATAAATAATAAGCTAAGTATTAAATGCTGTCTGAATGACACCAAGCTGTACCAAATGTATCTCTTCTTAAAACATTACTTTTGCAGCATGTTAATGCTTGTAATAATAGAATTCCCAGTTTTTGTCTACAAGTCAGTTTGATAAGCTGTTTTTATCTTTTACTGCTTTTATCTGCACAGTTGTCAAAGAGATCAAGGGGACAGAGCTTCCTTTCCAAAACACCCAAATCTCCACTGAATGGTTTTAAGCACATTGTTGCCCAGGGACACCAGACAATCTTATGATGAGTCCTTTATCAAGAAAAGCCTTGAGTTTGGTTGCCTGAGATTCCAGAGTATTTCAGTACTTAAAAACACAGGAGGGAATAGAAGTTTTCACCAGCCCTTTGAGTCAAGCTGGTGACACCCAGCACTGTTTGTAACCATTTTTTCAGGAAATCACTTCTCAAGAGAGGCTGGGATACTATTTCTAACTTTGCTCGTAAACTACAAATCACAGTGAGTTTTTAACACTAAACTTGGAAAACAGCTCTGCCAAGCCTGACAGTTTTCAAGTGGTTTTTATTCCTGTAAGGGAAACAAACAACTCCAAAGGGAGGAAGTACCACTGGTAATGACTTTTAAGAAAATCTTACTCTATGTAACATTCTCTTAAAGAACAATCTGACTGGTCTGTATTTTGTAAACTAGTCCTGCTCTGCTGGAAGAAGGATGCTGACAGGTATGGAAACTAAGAACTCTCAACTAATGCCTTGTAACTGGCCTCTTACTGATGACAGAGCAATGAAAGTGTAAATTCTAAAAGATGTAACAATCTGAATCTTTGGTACTTAAGACAGGGTTACCCCTCACTTAGAAACTGCTACTCAGAAAGCCAGTACCTTCCTGAGAACACCTGGAGCAATCGACAGATTCCTGATTATTTATTAGTTAAAAAGAGTTAACCCAGCAATCGAAAAAGATTCAGATGCTCAGGTTTTTCAGGAGTTAATGGGAAGCTTGACTGATCATCATTGCTGCCAGGGGGGAAGAAAACCCAGTCAGGTAGCACAAAGAAAGTAAAACATGGCACAAAGACACGTTCAAGACACCTCAGTCTGCCTAACACCTTCTTAGCATTTCCTTCAAAGAACTAACTCAAAAAATGAATACTATCAGGGAACAATGACTAATCATTGCTGTTGACAGCAGTTTAGAAATTTCAGCAGTCATATTAGGTATTTTATTACTTGGTTATAAAACAGGAATGAATTATAAATTCTATTAGCAAATTTGCCCTAATTCCCACCCTGGTGTCTTTACAGTCATAACTTTAAAAAGCCTACTAAGCCATTAAATGGCATCCAGAAGTTACCTACAACAGCAGGAGATAAACTGCCCAGATAAAACAGAGACAGCTCTTAAAACTTGGGATTCCTTGGATTCAAACATGAACAGCTTACAATCATTGGTTACTCACCTCAATCACAGGAAATCCTTCATAGGTTTGCAGCCAAGAGACCAAAACTTAAGTGCTTTGACTATATTACCTTCTCTACAATTATACATTTAAAATATAGTAGCAAATGCCTTTGGCATCCACTTCCAGAGATTTTAAAAGAGATTGCATCAAACACTGAACATTAATGTTATCTTAAGCTGAAATTAAAGAGTGTTGCACTGTGATTGCAGCAGAGCAATTTTAAACAGAAGAAATTTATAGTTGCAATTAACATGTCAGCTGAAGGATTAGCTATGTGTCTCTGCCATCAGCTTGTATTTCTGTCTTGCACACTGCTTTTAATAGAGAAACATTAAACAGTGTGGTTTTTTATGTGTGCACATATATATTGTATATATAATGACTTAAAAAGCCATTTTTACTTTAATTCTTTTAAAGGGATAATCATCCACTCATTCCCTAGTTCTTCCATGCAGTATAACTAAGTTAGCAAGACTTAATCAGGAAACTTACTCAAGAAATTGATTTCAGCTTAGTTGTAAATCCTTTCTTTCAAGGTGGTATACTTACAAATAAAGAGATTTGCTGATGATTAGCACTAATTTAATGTCTTACTTGAACACAGTTTTCTTGACAAATCTCTAAGCTTATTACATGAAAGCTGCATCTCTCTGAAGCAGCTTTGACAAGTGATAAAGCAGCAAAGTTTTGTTGACATCTACAGGTATGCAAGACCTCTATTTCCTATCAGAAATAGAAATAATATTTGCCTTTTCTCCCCTAACATAAACAGTAATTAAAGAATGAGAGCACTCTGCAAAATAAAGAAAACTTCCCCACATCTTTTCATCTTGATTCATACATCCCTCCTAAGCACAGGAAGGTATGAAAATTCTGGGCAAGCTGATCATGAAAATTAGAAACAAACAAGAAAAGCCCTTTGTTCAGTAGTTTTGCAGGGTGGAAAACCCAAATGCTCATGGTCTGCACTCCCAGAAATTTTGTAGCTAAAATAAGGCCTTCCTGCCAAAAAACCAAACTTCCCCCCAAAAAAAGCCCAAATTTCCTTTTCCAGTCTCTGCAGCCCTGGTTAACAGAAAGCTGCAGGAGGCATGACTTCCTGCACAAGTGTAGGGGCAACCAGCCCCTTCAGTTTAAGGGAAAGAGCTGCATGCAGTCTACTCCACACCTCAAGAATGCACCCTCATTTCTGCACTGATGTGCACGACCCTTCCCAGAAACGCCACTGTGCTCTGAGTGACCTACAGAAGTAATTATTCCTTACTGTGCACTGAGTGCAATATTCCTTTGGATATCCATTGTCCTGGAAGGAGTAACCACACTTCACAGGAAAAGTGGATCCATGCTCTGAACACGGGTAGTTTTCACATGAGTATCTGAAACACACAAGCCTGATACACTCCAGAATGAAGCAGATGCAGCACTTGATTGCAAAAGAGCTGAAGTAAATCCAATTAGGAAGCCTCCTGCAGAGAAGCTTAGCATACTCAAGTGTAGCCCAAGAAATACAATGTTCTGCTATTAAGTACAAAAGAGAATCCATTTCAGTCTTGTCTAGAAGTTGTTTTGGTCACATCAGATTTCCAAGTCATCACAGTTTAACTCCAGCAGCCCAGCCCCAAGCAGCCACTCACTCATTCTTCCACCAGCAGGACTGGGGAGAGAACTGAAGAGTAAAAATTCACAGGTTAAGGTGAGCACAGTTCAACCCGGAAAGCAAAAGCCACACACACACAAGCAAACAAAACAAGGAATTGATGCCCTGCTTCCCATGGCTGGGCAGCCTCCTCCAGGAGAGCAGGGTCCCATCACATCACGGTGACTTGGGAAGACAAACACACCATCATTTCCAGTGTCCCCTTCCTCCTTCTCCCCCACTTTTTTATACTGAGCACGTTGTCACCTGGCCTGGAACATCCCCTGGGTCAATCAGGGCCACTGTCCTGGCTGTGTCCCCTCCCAAGCACCCCCAGCCTCCTCACCAATGTGGCCACAGGAGAAGCAGCAAAGGCCTTGGCTCTGTGCAGGTCATGCCCAGCAAAAAGAAAAACATTTCTGAATTACCAACCCTGTGTCCAGCACAGATACAAAACAGAACACCACACCAGCTACTGGGAAGGAAATAAACTCTACCTCAGCCAAAACCAGCACTCAAGTCATCTATTCTCCACCCCAAAACGAAGGTTAATTTGAGGCATTCTTGCACTTAACAGCTTTTGGTTTTCATCTAGTTCTGCAAAACATGGTGCACTTTCTATTCAAGAAGTAGGAAACACCAAGAAGTAGGAAACAGGAGCAGCAATATGCAGCAATAGTAAAACCCTAATAAAACATCCCATTTCTATAAAAAGTCTAGCTCCAGCGTAATAAGTTCCTGAAAAATTACATTTTCCCTGTTGGCTTACAACAGACTAAAAAGCCCATTGAAGTAATCCTAAAAAAATCTTTTAAAATACCACCTGAATTTTTTGTGTCATCTTCTGAAGCGCTGAATGCAGGTACAGCACAGCCCTTGAGCCAGCAGTGAGCAGGCCTGGTATGTTCACACAGAAAAGCACTCACTGGCACAGCAGCACATTTCAGCCAAAGTTGCCAAATTGCTTACAGTTCAAAAGCAGTATTACTCAGAATAGTCTTAGGAGTGTCTGCCATGCAGACTGACAGACCAAGTTGAGCAGCATCACAGTTCCTTCACAGCTGGAACAGACAGAGCTATTTCCTTTGAATTTTAAAAAAACCCAAACAACTGAATCATCTGAAGCAGGAGCAGTGGATTCAAAGAAGGGAAGTTAACTAACAAAATGCAGATGGCAAGAGATAATCCCTCTTATTAAAATGGTACTTTAATTTTTTAGAATTTCTTTACTCTCTTTGTCAGCGTATCCTTAAATCAGTCCCGTTTACAAGGTTATTTTTTATGCATAAATGAAATGTCAGTAAGTTTGTCTGGCATAATAAGCAGAGTAAAGTGCAGAAATAAATCAAAGATCATTCTGGATTTAAACTGCAAGAACTGGATCGCAACCAGAACTCTGAAAGGTAAATAATTTGAAGTCAATGAATTAAAAAAATTCTTCATTGAGACCAGTGACCAGAGTGTGATTGCTATTACCTATACCAAGAAGTGGGGAAAATGGGTTTGGGGCTGCTCATGAATGAGTATTATATGAGGCTTTAGGAAAAAACCCTGAAGAATCAAATAGAAGATGTAGTACACTGGTTTAAAATTACTCCAAGATACTGATCTGACCAAGCTCCTCCCCTGCAAGAATGTTCTTCAAGAATGAAAATCATTTGACATCTAATCAAGTACAGTACCAAAAGAGAAAAAAGTGAATCTGAAGATGAATTCTGCAGCCTTCCTCTTTAACCAGCTCTGAAACAGTCCAGTGGGAGCGTGACCCTTTTTCTGTAATGTTAATAAAGAGAAAAAAAAAGAAGTGTGAATTTCATCTTTATATCACTATTGAGGTTTTACTCTGTGCTATACACATTATTTGTACATTAGCACATGTATATAAAATTTTAAAGGAAATTAATATATCAGGAGTGCACACTCAAACTTTTTTATTGATGCCTGTGTGCAGTGAAAAGACTGAGGAGAACCCCTAAGTATTGGATCAGGGAACTGAATCACCACATGCAGTACAAGATTTTGCAGCAGAGGGGGTGTAGGCTTTCTGTAAACCAGATCAGATCTGTACCAGATCCAACTAAGATCTGTGACAGCAAAAAGTTCACTCCTTTCAGCAGCAATCTACACTTGTGCTGTGAGCCATACAAGCTGCTAAAGGTTCTGTTATTTCCAGCTTCCCTAGGACATGGTGGGGGGGAAAAAAAGTAATAAGAACAATATTAGCAGTTTGCTGAACACAGGTCACGTTTTTTAGCATTCCATAAGTGTTCTGGACTAAAGACTTATCAAAGAGTCAAGAGAAACAAGCATCAAGCAACATAAAAATACAAATTATACAAGGCCTTTATAAAATACAACCCCTGGATCTCTAATATTATTTACTGCAAACAGAGCAGTACACTCATTTTTTCCTTGATAAAAATAGTTGTGCTTAAGTGGGGTATCAGTGAAAGTAAAGTGAGGATTCCTGACACAGGCTGAAAAAGCATAAAAACACTCCTCTGCATGGTGCAAGTAAAGCCTCACTGAGTACAGGTGCATTAAGGTCACTGCTGTTTAAAAGTGATGAAAGAACAGTTACCAATTATAGGCTGTTGGGACACACAACAGCACTGAGACCAAGACTGAGAGAGCTTCCCTCATTTAATTTTAGTACAGCGAACTTCAGAAAGAAGATTCAAATTCTGCTCACATATATGAAGGACAGCAAGGAGGAGATGTAATTTAAATTAAAAATAACGGGGACTGAAGAAAGAAATAGACCTCCAGACTAGATTCAGCAAGGTGGTGCAATAAAAACCATATGCAAGAGAGTCTCAATCTTCTGTGAGAGGGAAGGAGCTCTTACACAACAGGGTCAGCTAGCTTGATACCCTACAATCATCTTTTAGCCTTTTATGCATCTTTTGCTGAGTTCTGCTTTTATTACAGGCTAAGCAAACATAAATCACGAACTGAAAGAAAATACAACTAAACAAATTATTAGAGATGCAGCAGTTGTTCAACATTCTCAAGACAGAATGCATTTTTGTTAGAAAGCAGTGCCATACACAGACCTTTCCTAATACACTGTGCTTGTATTAAACATTTGAAGTCATCTGGCCAGAGGAAAAATTGCACTGTTTGAGAAAATACTTAACAAAGCCCAAAAGACAACTGAAAACAATTACAGTCATCCAACTTGAGTAAAAACAAACAAACAAAAACCCCTCAATTTGTATCAGGACTACCAGTAATTGCCTTTCTTCTTACACCTGTCTCCAAATTCAAATGATAGGTGCTCAGATTTTTGTGTGGGAGGAAGCAAAGCACACTTGTGTTTTTAAATACCTTGGGATTTCTTTTTGTTTTGATTAACAATTTGATCCTGATGGGGATGGGGTGGAGGTGGTGCAAGGATCCTCCTCTGAGATCAGCACCTTACCCTGCCAGTGCTCCCGGTGAGCGTTTCACAAACAGCAGAGCAGAGCTGCCAGCAGAGGGCTTGGCTCACACCACATCCACTCAGCACAGCTGCGAGGGACTGCACAAAGATCAAATCAGAACCACTCACAGCGAGATCTAGTCGTAAAGGAAAAAAAAAATAACCTCCCCAAATCACTCAGTGCTTTACAGAACAATCCTAAATTATTTCAGTGGGTTACAGTGTGCAGTCTGAATGTCCTAACAGTACACACTTGTGAGAACAGTAAGGTCTGTGATATTATGATATGGTATTGATAAACTGAGGGGCACAAAGGCATGTGCAGCATTTCTACAGGCTGTATCTTTGTGTACAGATGTAGCTGACCCAAGAAAAGCTCTAAGACAGGCAAAAAAATTAAGAAAAGGACACTTTTAACCTTCCCATGGTCTGAAGACAGATCCCCCTGAAGAGGGCAGGGGACACCACTGCAAGAAAAACCTGCATGTCATGGTATGCTGACTTCCCTCCCACTTCTTTGCTAATAAACATCCTCTCACCTCAACAGAGGTGACCAGAGCTCCTGCAACACATTCTCTTTACAAGACAGCAACTGCAACAGCATCACCAAATTCCCTCTCTCATCTCTCTAAAGCAGAGAGAAATCAACACACACCAACTGGGTAAGGAATAGATTGATCATCTTAGTTATCTGGAGTCAACGACATACTAAGGCAAGACCCCTCACCTGGAGTTTAGTATGACCAACCAAGAGCAGTGTTATGCAATTCACCCTCCTCAGAGCACTGCAGCATCACCCAGCTGTGTCTCCACAGCCAGTTGCAAGAACAATCCCTTTCCTATGAGAAAAGCCACTGCTGGAATGACCACACAGACACCTATCCCACAAGGACTGCAGGACAAACCCTTTGGAAATGGGACCCCTCCAGTACACGTGTGTCTTCCTTAAACAGTCACTCTTCTTCCAACACTGCTTTTCTGTGAGAACAGAATCAGTAGAAGTGTTAGACGGCTCTAAACAAAGCTGGAGGAAAATAAAAAATCTGTTCTATATTGGGCACTGGCATCGACAATGCTCCAACGTTGCCTCACATTTATCTACTTATTAAAAGCAAACGGAATAGCAGGAACTCTAACTGCTGGATAAAATAGCTCCATTCAAAGCAGTGAACCATACCGCTGCTAAACAGCTTTGGATCACTCTTTACACAAAGTATCTGCCACCCTTGATGCACCGGGTCAAGAGCAGAGGCACAACAATAGGCTGTGCAAACTTTATTGTGAGGGTGCTAGGATGTACCAGCTGCCTTGCACAGACATGCTGTACCTGATAAACTGCTACAAAACCCACAGCTCAAGAGCAAGGTTAATTCTTCAAGCTACTTTCCCAAATGCACAGCACGACTCAACAGCAGACACCTGCTAGTCTGCAGGAACTGAAGTGACTTTGAGAACGGAGACAAAAAGCCCCCTGGCAACAGTAAAAAAAAAAAAGCACAATAGCTTTGAGAACATCTTCCACATAAAAGTACAGAACCATCTTGATTTAAAAGTTACCAGGGCTCTGTGTTCACAAAGCAAGTACATAATAAGAGATGGGATGTACTTCATACTCCTGTGAGATTGACATGAGATTGCCAGGAATGCAGGTACCCAACGCTATTAGCATGCACAACACACCCTTATTATTATTAAAAGCTTTTGTGTTCACAGCTTTATCTGGAAAGTGTTTTGCTAAGCTGGAAGCAAAAATAATGTTTCCCTTCTTCTTATAAGCCTAAGTAGCTGCTAACACCTTAATTGTGTTGGACATTAAACATCCTGCAACAGAAAACTTGAGTTATTCCACTGAACTTCAACTTGAAATTCTGAAGTTTATATTGTGACCTTTAAAAAAATTAATACTTAATATCAAATGCGACCAAAGTTCCATATTCCACCTTAATATTTATTTGATGTTAGGAGGGGCCCAAGCAGACAGGGCTTGGCTTTAAAAAAAAAGTATCTTCACATGTACATCTATCTATCCACACTGCAGAACGAATTAACGACACTTAAGAAATTAATAATTTGACTCAATTAATGCTCACTATGAAACTGTTTTGATAATGATCCTGTAATTAGGTTGGCTACCACTCCTCTATGCCACAGACTACAAAGAAAATTCCTTGCTATAAATGTCTTCTTAATAAAGAACTTACAATTTTAGAAATTGTAGTTCCAGAATATGTTGCATTCGGCACTGAAATATCTTAATGGTATCAAAGAGCTTTCCACAGTGCTGCAACATTAACACACTGAAAATGCCACGTGCCAACCTTAGAAATTTGAGAAATGTTCTGTTTACAATGCTGAGTATCCAACACCTGGTCATCCCATCATGGATCAGGAGTCCGAAATTTGGGGGAGCAGGACAGAAAACCAACGTGGTTTCACATGCACTACACACGCACATACATGTGTTTTATTCATAGTTTACCCAAGTCCAAACACATGGCAGTTTCGATTGTCAATTTCAATTTCATACTAACTTAGAATCAGACCACAGATCATCATTTAGTTCCATCAAAAGGGGACCTGGAAGGCAGGGGTAATCTGCAGTGATGGTTAGTTATTAAAATCTGACATCTTATCTCAGATGCCACAACCAAGTATCTTTGCAATACACGAACCAGTTATTTCTATTGGAACAATTCCAGTGTCAGTGTCAAAAATACACTTAAATGATCACCAACATTCCCTAAAAAAACCCCAAACCCCACATACCAGGGCTGATGCACTGAGCAGCCTAATAAAATGGTGTGAAACAAGTAAATCTGGAAAAAACACACCTTTCCTCATGGAACTCCATAGTTCCATAAGGTGTGAAAAGTGGGATGCAAAAAAAAAGTTCTGGAAACAAAATATTCACTTCCTTGGAACGTGGCCCCTGTGTTTATTTCCCTAAACCTAACAGAAAAACCCCACTCAAAACACAGGCTTCCTGAGCACAGCCATACACCAATTTTCAAACTGTGAGGGAAAACAGCACTGCCAGAGCTTAATCTTTATCTGGAGTTAAGTTTAGTGATGATAGTTAAAAAAAAAAAAAAGTCTAGGAAATTAATTCTACGTTCAGCTAAAGCTGGTCTTCTAGCCAAGCCAGCCTGCAATGCAAAGAAGGCTCTCACTGTCAACTCGTCTCAAATAACACACGGACCCGTAGTCCAAAATAGAAAAAAAAGCTTCAGACGCACAGCTCCGAATTTTTTCAAGCCTTGACGGCGGCGCAGGAGGCACCGAGCAGCCCTGGGAGGGCTCGCTCAGGATCTGTGCCCCTGCAGATCCAGCAGCATCCGAGCCGGATCCCATCGGATCCAGCGGGCTCTGCCTCGGCGCCGCAGAGACAGCTACCAAAGCAAGCGCATCCTTATTTATTTACTTTTTTTTTTTCTTTCTTTTTCAGCGTCTCTACCAAATGTTTTCACTTCCCTTCCCAGACTGATTCCCACTGCGAGCCCCCACATCAATACCCTATCCGGATCAATACCCTATCTGCTGGAGGCGATTTGGAAGTGGAAAACCTGTAAGAGATCCCCGCTCGCTGACGGGGGAAAAAAGACCGACGGCTCTAAACACCTCTCCCACTGGGGGACCATCTCCCAAAAGCACGTGTGTGTGGGGGGATGGATACCACTGCGTCACGAAAAGACACAAAAAAAATATACATAACAGAACTGAGACGCAAGCTGTGCACCCGCGCTATTTGCGCCTGCTCGAGGCTCGGCGAGCTTTCGGTTTTTTCTTTTTTTTTTTTTTTTTTAAGCTTTTCTGCCGACACACTCCGAGAAGCCGCCGCACCCCCGGCGCCGGGGGAGCCCGGGGGCCGCTCTCACCTTGTCCAGCTCATCGTGCAGCTCGGCCAGGCTGGGCCGGAGCAGCTTCTCGCCCAGGTCGGCGGCCGTGTGCCGGTAGTGGTCGATGCGGGGCACGGCGTCCATGGTGTTGTGGCCGAAGGTGCGCAGGTAGTAGGTGTTGGTATGGGTATCATAGTAGTAGTGGTGGTGCCCGCCCGAGTGCAGGCTGCCCTCGCTCATCACCGTGTCGCCGCCGTTCTGGACGCCGCTCACGTTGCCGCCCTCCGAGCTGCCTCCCCCGGGCTCGCCGGGGCTCTCGCCGCCGGCCGACGGGTCCACGAAGTTCACCCGAAACCTGCCCTTGGCTTCCTCGCCTCCCTTACCCGCCGCGCCGATGTCCCCGCACGACTTGCGGGGCCCCTCGGCCACCAGGTCCACCTGGAAGCGGCTCTGGCTCGGCGTGGGACCCAGCGGCTTGCCCAGCGCATCCTTGGAGCCCTCATCCCCCGCGGACCCCGCTGCCAGCTCCTTGCCCTCCATGCCTTCCCCTCGCTCTGCGGCCGCCACTGCTCCGAACGCCCCTCCCGGCCGGCGGCTCCGCTGCTTTAAGCGGCCGAACAGCGCCCCGGGGCTGCCGCAGACACAGCGCCGCGCCCCGCCCCCGCCGCAGCGCCAGGTGACGGTGCCTCCGGTCCCTCCGCCCGATCCCGCTCTGCTCAGGCAGGAGCGCGGTTGCTTCCTCGGCTGGCGCGGCGCGAGGGATGCGGGGGGGAAAAAACCGGCGGCGCCGCGCAGGCTCCGCCCGCTCCCGGCTGCGGCGGAGGGGGCGGCGGGAGCGCGTCCCCGGCCGGGCGGCGGCGGCTCCTCCCGCCCGCACTATGGCGGCCCCGCCGCATCCGCCCCGCGGCGCCGCTGGGAGGAGCGGGGGGGGGGGCCGCACCGCGATCCCGCCCGGCACAGCCCCGCCGGCCGCCGCCACGTCTCGCGAGAGGAGCGTGGGGGCGCTCGGAACCGTGCGGTGCCTCAGAGCCCGGACCCTTCGGGAGCCCCCCGAGACCCCTCAGGCACCCGCCTGATCCCTCACACAGCCCCGGACCTCCCATGCACAACCCCAGATCCCCTCAGACACCCCTGGAGCGTTCACACACGGCCCCGGACCTCCCATGCACACCCCCCGATCCCCTGAGACACCCCCGGAGCCCTCACGCACCCCAGACCTCCCATGCACACTCCCGGAGCCCCTCAGTTCCCCCTCCAGTCCCTCACACACACCGTCGGACTCGTACACACCCCCAGATCCCCTCAGACACCTCCGGAGTGTTCATGCACCCACAGGCTCCCATGCACACCCCCAGATACCCTCAGACGGCCCCGGAGCCCCCACTCACCCCGGACCTCCCATGCACACCCCAGATCCCCTCAGTTCCCCCTCCAGTCCCTCGCACGTACTGTCGGACTCATGTACACCCCCAGATCTCCTCAGAAACCCCTTGATCCACTACACACACACCCACACACACTGGGACCTCTCACACACCCCCTGGGCCCCTCGTAGATACCCCCAGTTCCCCTCACACACACCCCCAGAGCTCTCGCATGCTTTGGTGCCTCACACAGCCCCTCGGACCCCTCATATACCCCTAGATCACCTCACATCCCTCCTGTTGCTCACACACACCCCCTGGTCCTTCACAGACAGCCAGATCCCCTAACAAACCCCCAGTTCTTCACACACCCCATGAACCACCTCACATTCCCAGTTCCTCAGCCACCCCACAGAATCACAAGACTGGGTCAGGCTGGAAGGGACCATATGGGGTTATCTGGTCTGGTCTCCCTGCTCTGGCAGGGTCATCCCAAAGCACATGGCACCTGATTGTGACCATACGGCTCTGGAATGTCTCCAGAGACAGAGACTCCACACCTCCCTGGACAATCTGTTCCCGTGCTCGGTCACTGCACATGGGAGAAGTTCTTCATGCTCAGGTGGAATGTTCCTGCGCATCAGCTCCCACCCTTTCTCTCGCCCTGGTGATTGACCACCACCAAACGGAGCCCCGCTCCATCTCCCTGGCACCCCCCTCTCATATTTATAAACAAGGATGAGGTTTTTTCTCAGCTGCCTCTTCTCGAAGTTGAACAGGCCCAGCTCACTCACCTGTCCTCAAGAGAGATGTTCCAGTGCCCCCGTCATCCTCATTGCCCCTGGACCTGCTCACGCATTCCTTGGTTCTTCACACACCCCCTGGTTCCTCAGACACCCCCTCAACCCCTCACCTCACCCTGGACTCCTTCACACCCCACCCTGGATCCCCCTTTTTTATCTTCCAGCCTCTGGATCTCTGCCAATTGCACTGTAAAAACCACTTGCATAGTAGATCTAACGTCAGTAATGCCTTTTTCTTTCTCCTCTGCTGCAGCTTTTTGTCCCTGTTCTCTTCAAGTTTATTCTTTCTCCAGAAGCATACGTGGTTCTTTAATTTGAAAAGTGAAGTCGTTCTGCCTCCTCGCTCCCACTGGAACATAAGTGCCTGGATAATCCATTAAAGCATATGAAGTTGGCTCTTTGTGAAAAGAAACCTCAGATGGGGGTAAAATACTTCAGCTTCCATAGTCAGAATTTAAACAGGGGCTCACAAGTGATTTTTCATTGTGTATTTCTGTTGTCTTTATACTTGAAGGTAGCATCTCACAGAATATCTTTAGAGGTGGGCTACGTCTCCAAAACAATTTCACCTTATTTAGGTTGCTACAAATCATCCAGCAAACATTCACTTCAGCCAGGCCTCTTGGGCAATGCCACCTCTTTAAATCAGTGACATTTTAGTTGGTACTTCTGGGTTCCAAATCTTTTTTTTTTTCCCCTGATGTGAAGTTCTGTGTATTTTCCCCCTCTTCCTAGCAAACTCTGAGTGCCAACATCCATTTTCTAGTTCACCACATCTCTACTGTTTTATTTCAATTAACAACAAACCTAGTGACGTCATCCAACAGAAAATGACTGGAACTATAAAACAAAGCTCACTTTTCCATAACAATTAGAGGAAGAAGTATTTCAATTCTAGGGATGTGTACATGCCTGAAAAAAGCTAAGGATGCCTCAGTAGGTTAAAAAGGAGGTACACTGATCCTTCTTTGTTTAAACACTGTTCTAGAAAAACAGAAAAAAAATCATCCTTCAAAATAGTTTGAGATATTATTTGATAGACTCACAAATTTAAGAAGAGAAAAAGAGAAAATATTTGAAACATTCGGCAAATTTTCAGAGTGTAAAGAAAAAAAAAAATCTCTGTACAAGCTGAAAAATAAAATATTAGGCCATGGTGCATTTTTATTTACTTTTGTCAGGGTGCAAAGACTTGTAAAACAGCGGATGATGAAGGGAACGAGTTAAAATAGAAGATTTCTGTTCAGAACTGAAAGTAAACAGCACCTAAACAACAGATGATATGCAAAGAAAACCCACCGTACATTTTTCATAAGCAGACATAAACAATTCTTGATCAACATCTGCATAGAATGTCACATGATAAGGTGTTTGGAAACAGTTTAGACTTGGAAATGGCAGTTTCTGTCAGTTCCCTGTATAAATAAGTGAAAGCAGCGGAGACAAGCAGCTACTGAAATCCCATGGATGTTATGCAGTTGATGATGGTGGGATGGTACTGCAGTATTTAGCTATTTTAATGGACACTCCTCATGGATGAGTGGATGTGTGTCAGCTACGTCTGCAAGGCCCATGGCCTGCCTGGCATCAGTTCTTAACATTTCTGTGATTCCATGGTTTTATGAATGTGAGATAAAGCTAAATACTGGCTTTGAAGAAAACAAAAAGTTGAGGATGCTACCACAGCCCCCAAGGAAGACAAGGGAATGGAGGGCATGAGGAAAATTGAAGCCTCTCAGAATTAAAATGGTCAAAAAGATGAGGAATAACCACTGTATATAGAGAAGCTGGCAACAACAGCAAGAGGAAGATGAACCGAGATTTCATCAGGGTTCTGGGACTTCATGTAACCCATGAGAAGGGTGAGGGATTCTGTAGCTGTAAGGCAGAATAAAGGGCACACAAATTCCCATTAACTGGCAATGAAAATGTCATCGATAGTAAGAAATACACTTTGAGGGGAAAAAGAAAAGAATATTCACTTTAAGCTAATAATTAAATGGTTTCTGACATACCACTGCTTAAAATAGCACTTCAGTAGAATTTGGGTGTTATTGGTAAAGGAAATAGCATAACACATTAAATAAAAGCAAGCACTAAATTACTCCTATTCCGGCCAAGATTGTTTACCACAGAATTGGGGTTTTTTTTCTTTAGAAAGAGAGGAGAGAGGAGCTGTGGAGGTTTTCAGTATCTTTTGACAAACATTTTCTGCTTTGGGCTTGCCGTTTCCGGATACTTCACAGGGCTCATTTGATAATTAATGTGAAACACTGGAAAATGCAAACACTTTATGCCATTGTGATTGTTCTGGTCGTTTAGACTAGATCTCACTCCTGTGTGCCTCTTTGCCAAGCAGAAGAACTGTAATTTTAAGTCTTTCTCTTCCGAAGTGCAAGCAGATGACAGCAATCATTTTTCCAACTGGATAAGGCCTTTTCTTCTCTGAGGGTTCTTTATATCCTCATCATTATCATCCACTGGCCTTAGGCTCTTGAGGTTAAGGTTGCTGTTCCAGATCTTTGTGCTAATTTAATTTGTTTTCTGTATATTTGTCTGTATTGGGGCATTCATCTCATGCTCATGATCTGTTTTGACTTTGTTTTAATACATTTCAGCTTTTGCACAGAAAAGGTTTTCTCTAGTAACTTGCCTTATTCCTGCTGTTTGTTTGTGCCAACTTCCTCCCAACCTTTCTCAAGACATTCTTGATTGGCGATACAAATTTGTCATCTCTCCGTAATTTTTTTTCCAGCAATTGGCACCTGTAAGAATTCAACTCCTTTTAGTCTCCACATGAGCTTTGTCTTAGATCAGTTTCCTCATTTTGTTTTTTGGGGGATTTTTGTTTTTTGTTTTTTGGTGGGTTTTTTTTGGGTTTTTTTTTTTTTTTTAGTGAGCATAGGTGGATTTTGGGATTTTTTTGTGCTTTTTGGTCCTGTAGAGTAAGCTCAAGCCACTGTTTCTATGCAGTTCTTCAGTGCTAAAATTTTAGAGCAGGCTCTGTGCATGTGCCTCTTGAACCATAATGAGGGTATTTGCCCTCTTGGATTGTCATCTACCTAGTTGTTCCTTAATGCAGAACCTTAGGATCTAAAAGGGTTGTTTTCTTCATTTCTTCAGCTCATATATACAACCTGATTCTTTGTTCTGCTTTTTTCTTCATTTCCTTTATATTATTCCTTTCTTTCTATTTTTCCTTCCTGTTCCTTAGAAAATAGAGGCAGAGTTAACATTTGTATTCTCCTGCTGCGCTGTTTATTGTGTCCTTTGTAATTATTACAGGTGTTCATCCAAATCAGGTTTAAGTAATAATTTATTTTCCAAGAAATCTGGATGAAGTCCTAACAAATACGGTATTGTCATGTGGTAACTTACCTGTATTTGTATTACACTAATCCTAGCTTACAAGAAAAAAAGGTAATTGCAGCAACACTTTTGAAAGGCTGCCAGATAAATCCTATGATTAAGACACTTAGAAATGAAATCCGTTTGCTGGCAGCCGGATGTGGTGCCGGAAAATCTCTTCCAGGGGCCTTTTTTGTTCTGTTCATGCCTTAGATGTGTCCCTGTGCGTCTTCAGTATTTCACTGTCTTTGCTTTTATGGACCTGGTGTGTTGCAGTGTTACGCCTCAGAGCACTTCTCACTGGTGGGAGTGAGACCACCACCATAATTATGCTAGTCCTAAAATTTTAGTGTTTCTAACATTCTCTGAAGACTGACATGCAAGATACATTTTGGATAGCTTCTTCAATACTGTGTCACCAGTGCATTTGCTTAGGAGAGAGGTGCAGGGTACATCTCCTGTCCATCCAGAAATGTAAGTTTCTGCAAGACGCTGTGTGATTTTGGTAGCTGGAGGAAGGATATTCAGCACTTGCTCCCTGCCCTGAGTGTGAGCTCCCATGTCTAGTTTTAGGGTACTGGTTTATCTTTAAAGTTCTGGTTGTCTTGGTACCCAAGAAACTGCCTTTCATCCCGTGCCCATAACAGTCTGGTTGAGACCAGCACAGCCCACAGGCTCTGGAAACCACTGCCAAGGTGTGCATGTGACACAGGGAGATTAAATGCAAAGACAGACCTTATAATTACGAACTTCAATTACCACATATCATTCAGAGCACTTACTGTCTGACTCACTCCTCTTTTTGCCCAGCATTTGAAAATTGCAGTGTGTATGTACATGCGTTAGGAAGAAGAAATTATTCAAAGGGAGATGGAATTAATTGTTTTAAAGTGCTGTCGCTATAGGCAGATGCATCAGGAATGATTTGAGAATATAGATGAACTTACTGCAACAGTTCTGGAAATAAGACGACAAACAGGCCTTTTGTGCATTAGAATGTATTTTCAAAATAAGATTATGTTCTTTGTGATTTTGGGGTTTTTGTTATGTTTCTTTTGTTGAAAAGTTTTAGTATTCTCTATGTCTCAGTCTCTAAGGAATTTTATCAGATGAAGCTGCAGGCTATCACTGAGGTGCTGCTGAAATGTAAAGTGGGCAGCCTGGATACTCAGTAACTTCAGTCCAGACTGCAGAGCACTAATTTTGATTCCAAACCAAGCAGCTGAGCTGCTCAGGACTGAGCTCATACAGTCTGTCTCACCAGAGAGCCTCCTGTTTCATTTCTGTGTGAGCTAGGAACCTGTTCTGATAGTTTCTTTCTGACACCTCTGTGTGAGCAGAGTCCATTTTGCATCTTTCAGTTCCTTCATCAGTTCATCTCTTTGCTCTCTAGAGCTACAAGCAAGAAGTTGTCTCAAATGTAAAACTTCTGGAGATTGTAGCCTATAGTCATGAGATAGCCAGAGCACAGGGATAGGGAAGTGTGTTACTCTTCAGGGATATAGCTAAAGGATTTCTGTTTCTAATTTTTCCTTTTCAAAGTTTTTAGTTGTTGTTGCTGTTTCTTGGGGTTTTTTTTTGGTTGGTTGGGCCTTTTTTTTTTTTTTTTGTTTAGTTACTTAATTATGTTTCCAGAAGATAAAATAGCTTCTATGTCTTTGTGTCCCATTCATTATCTGGTGAAATGCATGTCCTGTGGAGCAAATACCCATTTTGTAAAGAAGCCAAAGGAGACAGGTTGGCCAGCAGCCCACCAACGTCCACAGATATCTATATTTCCAGAAGCTCAAGCCAGCCAACCACATTCTACTCATACAATTAATTTTCAGTCCTTTTCTTTTCATTTTTCTTGTACTATGACAGTCAGCCCATTAATATTTTTTATTTTTTCATATTCTGTAAACACTCATTATCAAAATTGAGCGGAAGTTACCAATAATTTATGCTACAGTCATCCTTTTGGTTTTGTTTTTTTTTCACTTTGCCTACTTAATTCAGTGTTTAGAAAACTCTTTGCTTTTGTCCTGTCTTGTAACAGCTTAAAACTGAGTGGTTCAGGGTGGAGGGAAAAGTCCAATTGTTTGAATGGAAATCTTGATACCCTTCTCCCATATGACGAACAAAATGTCTTCCATACACCATCAGCACCAAGTGTAGTTAATCCAGTTTTATAGATTTTTTTATCTAGATTTTAGATTTTATAGATTTTAGATTTTATAGATTTCATGTTAATGTAGGAGTTTGTAGAGTTTACAAATTCAGGAAGTTAAGATTATGGGAAACGAGGATTGCACTACTTCTATCGTGTGTCACCAAAGTAATCTCTTACTTCTTAACTTTATTTCATATTCAGATCTTTGGGGAAGTATGGTGTATGATTGTGATGTGCATGGTACACTCTTGGCATCAGAGGGGATCCTGGGATCCAGGGATCCTTGGAGACCAGGCAGGGAAGATGAACCTTTACCACATCCCTGAGGATGTCTGCACAGGGAGCATGTGTCCAGCCTTTGGAGTGCAGCCACTGGGAGTGAATCAAGGAAGCTTGTTCATAATCAGTTTTAATAACTCTTCTCTCCTTTTGTCTCTAGAACAGGAAATTAGTGTGGGAGCACAAAGGAGCCAAGGTGTGAAAAGATACAGTGGTAAAAGAACATATTCTGACTTGAGCCATTTCACAGATGGGAAAACTGAGGCATAGAGACATGACAGCCCGAATCGACTCTACTGTGTGAGAGTGGAGGTGGATTATTTTGAACACACAATACCCTCTCAGTTTTCATTTCCACATTTTTGTTCCACCCACAGATTCATTGGGGAAATTGCTAATACAGAAGGCAGTCAAATCCATTCTAATCTTATAAGCAGTGGAAGCTGAAAATGCAGTTTTGTAGCAATGTACTTGTTTTCCCCTTGTTTTCAGGCTAAGAAATACAGATTGCATTACAGATACTAGTTGTAGGTCCTTTGTGTAACCTTTAAAGATATGTTGGCAGGATAAGTTGCTGTATATTGTATTCCTGAACAATGCGAAGTATTTTGGTCAAGTGTTCTTTTTTGTTGGGGTATTTTTGTATGTGCTATTGAAGCCTTTGAATGCTCACATAGTGACTCACCTGCATCCTTTCAAAGAGTTTATCACTAATCTCTGAAAATCATTATACCAACATTTTATTAAAGAAAAAAAAAAAAAAGAAAAAAAGAAAAAAAAAGTTGTCCTATGTCTTTTTATAGGGCTAGAATCCAAATGCTTTTCTTCTTATCATTAAAAATGTCTTTGAACTCTTTCCCTAGGATAAGTTCAGGGTGACCTGAATGAATGGTCCCTGGGAGTATTAAGGAAATTTAATGTTTATGAAAATTAATTGAAAAAGATAGCATGTAGCTAACATGTACATGACACTTCCAAGTAAACATGATTGTTTCAAAGGAAAAAAAAAAAAAGAAATATGAAAACCCCATCATGGTGCAAAAAGGTGAAAAAGGGATGAACCCTGTGAGGGTGGTGAGGCGCTGGAACAGGGTGCCCAGAGAAGCTGTGGCTGCCCCATGCCTGGAAGGCCAAGTTGGACAGAACTTGGAGCAACTTGGGATAGTGGAAGGTGTCCCTGTCCATGCCTTGGTGTTGGAATGAGATGATCCTTACGGTGTCTTTCAACTGAAGCCATTCTATGATTCTATTACTTTATTATTCTATGAAATTGTTATAATAATATTCAGTCAGCCACTCATCTCCATTTAAAATCATACAGTTTGATTAGTCTGCATTTAAAAAAAGAAAAGCACAATAGACAAAAAAAAATTCCAGTTTTCTAGAAACTAGAAATATAGAAAAGTGCTTAGAAGTGGAAAAATGAGAGGCTGAAAAAGGCTGTGGTTCTTAGGAGGGATCAAATAGGAAGGAGCATCATACATGTGGGCAAAATGCTGTAAGGCACTGGAAGAGGGAAAATAGGGAGCTACAGTCAATCTTTCAACTGTAATAGAACTATCAATTAAGTTTAAAAATTATGACATGCAGCATAATAAGCTTGCAGATGCCATAGACTTAGGTGGGTGGGAAGAAGGGACTAGCCATTCAAATGACCAATAAAACATCAGCAGTTTTCAGGCAGAGGAAAATATTAGAGCTCTTAATCTTCTCCTGTCAAAATATATGTGAACTCTTAGCAAGGATTAGACACAATTCCTCCTCAAAATCAGTGCATAAGTTGCTGTCTGAATTTCCTCATGCTTGCAACTGGCACTGGTCCCTTCAGAGACTGGATTTCCAGATGATGTTTGCATTAATTTACCTCATGTGGTGCTCCTGCACCTAGGAAAACACCCCTACTCAGAGGCATCTGGTGGAGAAAGTGGACGTCAGGTACCTTTCTAAATGCTGGGAAACTGAACTGGCAGCACAAAATATGATACAAATGCTGGTAGAAATTTTCAAAAGAGAATCTTCTTTTATCTTTTGCTTTTCCCTTGATGAAAGGTACCTAAAGCACCATTGAAACAGACACTGACTTGCTGCTGCTTTGATCGATTTACTGGTTCATATTTTAAAAACATCCTCTAGGCAGCTCATTCAGACCAAGAGGGAGAACTTCTGCTGTAACTATAGCTCATTCCCATCCCACATGTCATATTGTAACATCTGTTTTATCCAGTTTCAAAAATAACTCCTTCAACAGTGTCAAAAAACATATGGCAAACATCACCCCCACACATCACATTCTATTGTCATCACCCATTTATGTCAAGGGGAATTAATATCCTAGGCACTCCCTAATCTTCAGGATGGACTGGAAGAAAATGCAGTAGAAATACTGTCCTGCAGTGTTTCTCTCTGCATATCCTCTACTTTTGAAAATCCTCTACTTTTGAAATCTGATTATCCTTCTCAACTAGAACATCAAAATGCAAAAATAACTAATTTTGTCTTTTGGCAGTGCTTTTTCTTACCTCTTTACTCTGTCAGTAAGCAGCAGATTTTCCTCCTGTCCCTTTATGGTATGATCTCTTCAAAGAATATTTTTGTTCTGTTTTGTAATGGAAATGATAACTGATTCTTCATTCCATTTGTGCTTCTATTTGCCCTGTAAAGACAAACCTTGCTCCTTGTGTGACCAGCTACCTGCCACAGCAGAGACTCACCTTAGACAAGGATTTGCCTCCTTTCTGCCACTGCCTTGTCTCATTTATGTGAGAAATTTTGAATCCCTATCTGCTTGTTTCTCCTAAAGCTATTGCTGCTGTCCTGTTCTATGTTCCTTGTCTTGTTCTCTTCTGTCTTTCCTCTTGACCTTCTTCAGCAATAGATCTTGAGCTTTAGCAGGTTGAAAGGTATCTGATCCCAGATTAAAGTTTTCAGTACTCTAGGTCACTGAATTTTTAAAATTTCTTGATCTATACTGTATTGAAACAAATATTCAGTTGAATAGCTGTTTTATATATATAGCTAGACACCCAACTTGGCAAATTATGTAAGCATCAGTTTGTCTCCTGTGCTATTCAGCAAGGCACTAAGAATGAATTTAGCATTAAACTTGCTGAGACCCACTAAAGTCAAGCAGTTTGTTTGAGAGACGTGCCAAACAGAGGTGGATTGCTGAAAGAAATCCTTCATTTTGCAGTTTGGAGCATAGGGGGAAAATATGAGGTAAAAATACAGACTAACAAAGAGATTGGAGTTATAGATTGAATACTTCCACTCTCATCAGATATATTTAAATATTGTCACTGAAGTTATTAATTTGGTTGCTTTTTCTTTTCTTTCTCTTTTTTTTAGGAAGTATATTAAATAAAAAATAGAAATAGAACTGAATAACGATATTTACGTTGAATTTATCTCGATTTAGTTTTCTAGCAACTGAGCCTAGTTGAGAGGCACAGACAGTGACCCCCAGAAAAGAATCTCTTATGGTTCATATTGTGTTTTTCCATTTGACCCCACTTATCCTGCTCCTTGGGTGAGCACACGCTGTCATCCATCCATAGCATTGTAACATGCTCTTGTATTAAATACAAGGAAGAGTTCTGCATGCTGTTTGGGGGAAACTTTTGCAGGCAGTAACACTCCACATATTTAATGGGGAGCAAAGTATATATTTCAGAAATGTAATTATAGATAGAAAAATGTGGGCATTTTTTCTAAGTTCCTACTTTTATTACAATATGGATGGCACCTTTACTTTGCTAACCTGACAATTAATGTCTGTTTAGGTAGAATAGTGACATATTTCATGTTCCAATAGGAGAGCAAGTGTTCTCTTTTTTAAATGAGCAAAATAGGTAAATGCTGAAACTGGCATTTTGGAAGGCTTGTTGCTCCACTCATTCCTTAATTCTCTGTCAACAGGTTGATGAAGTGTTGACATTTCAATCATTTGGCAACTAGATACAAATAAATTGTCTTGTCAATTTGCAAAATACTCCTATTTTATCTTCATACTAAAGTGTAGACATTATTAAATATAATTTAAGATACCAGAAAGGCCTTGCCTAATAAGATTACCTGAAACTTTATGCTTAGCTCTGTGAAAACTGCAACTTTGACTTCATAATCGAATAATTTTGCTCGTGTTTCATCTTCTCTTCAGTCAGATTTCTGATAATATTTCAGCTTTTTTAAAAAACTGAAAAACTACAATAAATCAATTTCTTCCCAAAGAGAAGGTATTACTTTTCTCAAAGAAACCAGGATGACTTTAAAACATGATGTAATATAATGATTTTACCACCTTGAACAATGAAATGAAAAAATAAAATTACATTAAAATTGCTATGTTAGCTACAAGTACTTCACATAATGTAGTCCTTACAGTTCTGGAAAAGAAGTACTTGTTTGATAAATAATATTTTAGTGGATTAATGACTTTAAGATAACTGACTCATATATACAAATATGATTCCCTGAGAGTCCACAGCAAAAATTTTGTTTTTTGTTTATCCAGTATGCACAGGAAGGAAGGGTCAGGGCTAAAGGCAGAAAGTTTAAAAATCCAGGACAAAAGTTATGATACATAGTATGTTTTAAATTTGTGCAGCTGTTGCTATCCCTCTTTCTGTACTATCCAGATGTACCAAAATTCTTGTTTTTAATCTGGCTAATGTCAGATTGAACACTTAAACATTTCACACACAATTGAAGTCACTCTTGATTTCTTCACCTTCATTCTGACTTGGACATGGGTCAAAATCAAGACCTATTTTTTCCCAGTTGCCTTAGCCTGCAGATATCAGGGCCAAACACAGTACTTAGAAAAAACTCAGTTTCTTCTGGATAATTTTTCCATTGTTCTGCAGTGAGATTGTCTTTAACTTACATTTATGTTGTGCTGCTTTTTTAAAATCTAATTGAAAAAAAATTGAGTAAATTAAGTTAAATATTTTGCTAATTTACTCTTATTATTAAAAAAAACCCCAAAGCAACCCTCAGATCAAAATACATTATCAATCTGTTTTAGTCCTGATCCGTCTGTGAAATACTGTAACCTTTATTCAAATTCATTTCAGGTTTGGCAATAGATACCCCTTTACCTTGTTCTGCATTTGAGTGGGTCTGTAAGTTAATATCTTATTGCTAGTTGTATTTTCCTAACATTCATTTTTTAAATGTAAAGTGGCATTTCTTCAAAATAACAAATTTTCAGAAAAAGCTCTAGAGGTTCATCATCACAATGCACCAGCTGAGATGTACCCCAGTAATTCACAGGAACTATGAATGCATAGGTAAGATAAAACACTACCACTCTTGCATTAAAACTTTGTTGGAAATGAAAACTCAAACCCCCATTTCTTTATTTATTTATTATGCAGGAAAGCAGGGGTTCTTTAGTTAAATATAAATTAATGATGACAGTCTGATTTAGGTAGTATAACATTAGAAAATTATGAATGTACATGTAGATATTTGCCAAAAATGTTATAAGCTGTGTGACTAATTTGGTCTCAATAATTTGTTGTCGTCTTAATTTTGCAAAAGAAATCCTGTACTTTGTTTTTTTCTTGGCTGGTAAATATAGGAGTAACTACTTTGAATGTCAAATTATTGCCAAAGATTCAAGGATGCAAACAACCTTCAGACAGCTAAATCAGACGCCTCCTCAGTGGTGTTCCTACTTGGGAAAGTATGCAGGGAAAAATTCTTTCCTCTCCTTCTTGCCATTCTTCTCCTGCCAGGGTAAAGCTGTTCTTTTTCTTCCTCTGCTTTCTCTTTTTCCCTCCCCAGAGTCACTTAGAGCCAGGTCTTTCTTTTGCTCCTCACCTTACAGAGCCACCACCATAAACATGACTTCTAGCCAGCAGAGAAATGGGGGTTTGAGTTTTCATTTCCAACAAAGTTTTAATGCAAGAGTGGTAGTGTTTTATCTTACCTATGCATTCATAGTTCCTGTGAATTACTGGGGTACATCTCAGCTGGTGCATTGTGATGATGAACCTCTAGAGCTTCTTCTGAAAATTTGTTATTTTGAAGAAATGCCACTTTACATTTAAAAAATGAATGTTAGGAAAATACAACTAGCAATAAGATATTAACTTACAGACCCACTCAAATGCAGAACAAGGTAAAGGGGTATCTATTGCCAAACCTGAAATAAATTTGCTGCTTTTGTTCCTCCTTTCTCTTTTGCAGGACTGGCCTGGATGGGAATTGCCTGAAGACAGCAATAGAACATCCTCTTCCAGAGCTCCCACAAGAATTGTCTCTCAGTGCCAACATCCTACAACCTGGCTGTGCCAAAGCACCTTGTCCTCCCCTTCTGATGGGAACACTAGGAACTTGCCTGCCCTCAGTAGACAAAGCACTGAGTTAGCCATTCCAGTTAAAGGTTAACTCTAAGAGCCCTTCAGTTTTGCAATCCTATTCTCTGAGGGAAATAATTTGTTTTACTGCACGGAAGCCTCAGTTCACGTGAAATGAATTATTCTGTTCAGCTGAGGCACCCCATCTTCCCAGAGTCAGCCTGGAGCTGGTGTGGAGGAGAACTTCTGGGAGGCAGTCAGCCTGAGTGGCTGTTCCAGCCCTCCCTCCAGAGGGTCCTGGCTCCTTCTGCAGGCTGTGCAGAGCAGATTGGCCAGCGAGGTTCTTGAACTTTGCAAAGCTGGGCAGCTGGCTTGCAACCCAAGAGGTTTGCACCAAAACTCAGGATTGCTGATGCTGCCAGGCAAGGAGAGGAGAGGGCAGGATTTTGTCACCTGTTCTGCGAGGAGAGATCTGCTTCACACAGGATTCTGCCACTGGAAAGTAGAACCTTTGCTTCTGGATTCAGTGTGTGCATTTTTCTTCTTGATGTTTTTTCCCTCCTCTTGAAAAGAAGCAGTAGGGTTATTACACCCCAAGGTGATGTAGAGAGGCAGATTTGACCAAGAAAAACGTGCAACGGACTCAGATCATAAGAGAACAGTAATGGGCAGGGTGAGGAGGACAGATTTTTCAGAAGGTGTGTAACTGTAGCTTTGGGGTAAGACAAATCGACTGCCCCAATGACATTCAGAATATTTGTTTGTCCAATAAAACCCTCAAGGATAGATTTCCCACTGCCTCTCTCTCGTCTGCTGTTTAAGCAGCTTTGATTTTCTGCCCTTGGAGAGCTTTTGAGCAGACGTTTCCATCTGCCCTGCCCTCACACCACAACGTTCCCCAGCCTCTCACACCAAGGCGTCACTGTTGGTGTTTGTTCTGCCTTTTCATATCTAGGCAATCTTTCACCTAGCCAGGGCAGGTGTAATGTCAGGCTCATTCCATGCCAAAAGTAGCAGATACATGTTCCTGGATCAGTCTTTGCATTCTTATCCAACTTGTCAATACCTACGTAATATGTTTTCATGGAATTTTTTTTTTTTTTCATCTGTACCACGAGCTGCAACATGTAAATGTTTGTGTCTGCAGTCAGTAGGTGCTTTTAAGGGACATTTTTGGAAAAACAAGGTAGTACTTATTAAAAGACTGTCTCCTTGTTAAACAAAAAGAGCAATTAATTTGTGTTAGCTGCCACCATAGATATAATATTTTATTAATAAATACTGAAAATTTTAGAAGATCTGGTTTTGTTGCTGAAATATTACATCTCCTGAGGAGGTCATTCCATGGCATTTTCAGGATTAAATCATGTTGCCCTCTTTACCCTCTTTGCCTTCTGACTTTTAAAACCTAGTATTTTATCTTCTATATGAAGCACTCATATTGAAGCAGGTAATTCACTATGAGTTTTCTGCCTCATGGGTGTAGAAACAGAAGGGGATTTTACAATGGTGGTGGGACAGATTATTTGTTCTCCTGTAATATGGACTATCAGTTAGATCTGTAGGGTCCCAAAACCGGGGAGAAAACTTACATACCTTTGGCCTTTCTTCAGATTCAGTCAGTTCAATAAAGCTGAAGAGCTAAAATGCGGACATGAGTTTTTGTCAGAACTTTCTGAAACTCAACAGTTGTTATCAAAACATTGTGTAAACTTCATAACTCCACAGTCCCAGGTTTTGGCTCGGGCTCTGATTGCACTTGAATTGTTTCCGAGTGATCAAAAGAGAAATTAATAGATGCCTAGTAAGAAAGTTCACTTTATTCTATTTACAGTGGAGCCTAATCTCAATACATTTAGATAACAGCGATAAACATCCCTTTGAACTGAGCCTCACCTATTCCTGAAGGATTACAGAATGCTGGAGTCCATGACAGCATTAAATACAACTGCTGGCTCAGATTAATTAAACTTCTGCATTTAAGGGCTCACAAAGGGTTTCACAGAACCTACAGCAGTGCACCTTGTGCATCCACGTGGATATTGCTTGTTTTTATAGGAGAGCAGCAGATTGTTTTATTTTATTGAGAGTAGGGGGTCTAAAAGATGGGGGCTTGCTGTCTTTAGCCCCAGAGAGGTTGGATAAGACAGAGGGAGGTTTGTGCTTTCCAAAGCAGGCATCTATTAATAGAAATCAGAGCCTGGAATATATCCTCTGGTGTAGCCATAAGCAATTCAAAAACACAATTAACAAATATTCAGCGGATGTCATTTGTGTTCTAGGTTGTTAATGCCAGAAAGCTATTATTAGAGCTATGAAGTACTTTGACAACTTGCACTTTGAGGAATATAACATTTTCCTTTGTTTGCAGTGTGCTGTTTACTAAGTTTTGGTGGAATTTAGATTTAAGCGGTATCCTCTATATTGTTAAAAGTTAGAAATCTGCATTAGAAACTACCATTACCTGTGGATTGAAATATGCTGTTGGTTGGGATTTTTTTAAAGTTAAAATTTAAATCTAACCCTCATGATAACAAAACTTAATTTCAGTAGAATAACCTCAGACTAAGTGTTGCATGAGTAAGGGTAAAATTAAAAGTTAATGACGTCAGCTTCAGTTTAATTTATGGTATTTACATTCATGTGACATACAATTATTTGTCAGAAGAGAAAATTATTTGTCAGTTTGAGCCACGCACTTAAACTTACAATTTTTATACAAATCTAAACTCTGTCAAAGGTGACTAGATGCTTTGTTGATCAGGAATATAATTTGTTGGTGCCTAAATGCTGGCATTTGCTAGAGAAGTTTGTTGCACAGGAGGCTAAGTGGTTCTCTGCAGAAACATTGATTTTAATAACAACAAAGCCAAAGATGGTGCCATCCTTTCCACACTATCATGAAATTATAAGCTTTCACATTTCTTTTCACCTTGTTTTCTATTGAAAATGTTAAACATGGAGCAAGGTATCCCACATCCAAACAAACCACTTCTTTACAAATATCTCTCAGGTAGAATTGTTGAGATTTTATATGCATTCTGCTGTGTTTTGAACCTTGGGTTATGATTTGTGTATTGCTGGGATCCAGATATGAGCAATTTACTTGACATGTCTTCATAAAATCTTACATACTACAGCAGAGGTTAGAGTTACAATGCAGTGTAGGTATTTTCATGCATTTTTATATTCAAAAATGCAGGAATATATTTTATCTAAGTCCAATTTTTATAAATTAGATCTCTGAATTTTAAGAGGTTTTCTAAAAAGTATTTTTCTTATGCCTATGAGTACATTTGCAGTATTATTAAATTTAATTTTAACTACTAAACATTATTAGTTTATGTGTAGATTTTCTTATATCTTTGTGAAAATACCCATTATGATGCACGGTGATTTTTACATTATGCATAATGTTAAAAAAAAAAAGCATCATACACACAAATATTGTGTGACTGTAAGGTAATGGAAATGTAGACACCAGGATGTGTGCATGCTTATGTCAACTGGGTATTATGCTTGTAGCCAGTAATTAAATATTTACAGAGGGAGACAAAAGAATGTCCCTTAGGCTGAGAGCTCACAGAGCTGTGTGTGAGCAATATTGAGGGTACTGAACTATTCTGGAGATGCCCAGTAGCCAGGGAGTTGGAAACAATACTCATATTTTGACAGCAATAATGACAATAACATATTCTTAGAGCCTTGTCCCCTTGGTCAGGTGATTCCCTGGGAGACTTTTGCCAGGATCAGTTCTTCTGTGCCTGTGCCACTGTTTTTGCTTTGCAAGCACCACATGTTTTTTCTCACCCCATGGGCAGGGCCACCCCAATGCCTGTGGATCCAGATATGAACAATTTACTTGACATGTCTTCATAATACATAATCATGTCTTCATAAAAATGTCTTCATAATACAAAATAATGGGTGAAAGCAGAGATAGAAGCAAATACCCTAAAAAAAATTTTCCTAAGCAGCAGTGAGAAGGTTTTTTAATCCTGTTGCAGGATTAAAATTCAAGTGTTTTAAGTTTAAGTGTTCAAATTCAAGTGCAGAATGATCCTTCAAGTGTTGATAGGGACAATGTGGATCTGAAGCATCACATCACACAAGGTGCTACAGAGCATTATTAAACCTGAAGTTTACTTGGATTAGGCTGATCTCTGTTAAACAGAGTGATTCTGGTCATTTAGAGTTTGTCCTAATCATCCTATCACTTTACTCCCACATTAACAAGTAAGATCTTTCTTATTTGATGATATGCAGGTTTGTACTCTGGTAAATTGCTTTCAGGCTAATGTTGAGGAGGTGCAATGTTCTCAGAATGTCAGTTTTGCACAGCACAGAACGCTTGATCTTCTTACTGGCTGTCTGGCTGCAAGCAGGACATCATGTACCTCAGAGAGGCTCCAAATGTACTTCAGATATAAAGCACTAAAAAAAGCAACAATATATATTTCTACATATTTAATTTTATACAACGATAAGGACCTGTTCCTGCTGACTTTATAGTCATTACTGGAGCAAAAAAATTTAATAAATAGATAAAGACAGGCTGACATGCAAGTTATGATAGCAATTTCATGGGGTTTTTTTGCTATCTTGGTCCAGCATAAAACCTCAGAATTACTTAAATGACTCTCCTCTACCATTCTTCTTTGTACTTTTTAATATTTAGAAACCACAGTGTGCCTCGTCAGCACTAAAACATTATGGAAAACCCAACTTCAAATGTCCCAAGGACCCCAGAGTGGATTTTTTAGTTAGGCTGAAAAGGCAGAATTCATTAAGCCAACCTTCCAGAATTCATTAAGCCAACCATCTCTCAAAGAATTCACAAAGGCTGGGCCCCAGAAAACATATGGAGAGGCTAACAGAAAAGAGCTCAGTGGGGTCAGAGGCAGATGACACTGAGCCACTGATGACTCAGATCCACTAAGTTTCCAGTGGATTTAGCCTGGATGTTGGCTGGACTGGATGTTGCTGCCATCCAGGAGCTGGCTCTCAGGATAACCTTGTTACCAGGGTTAGGATTAGGGGTTCTCAGTCTAGGCACATGTGAGGTAGACTGTTGTGGGTGCCACAGCTGAAATAGTCACAACAGCAGCCCCAGGCAGCCTTTCCTTATCATTGACTCTCTTACAACACGCCTGACAACTATTACCTAACAGTCATCGGGGAAGACAGATCCATAACAGTGAGAGACAGCAGGGGACTGGTGCAGAAAACACTTGGAATTTAAGGAATACACAAGAGGAAGCCGGTGCAGTGAATGACAAGTACAGGGGTTTAGCAGGTCCAAACTAAGCTTCTTGAATGATTACTACCACCAGGAAAGGATGAAGGCTGATTATCTTGAGAAAGAGACATGACTATCAGCTGGCTGAATCAGATTAGTCATAAGCTCCTCTCCTGAGCTTTTCTTTCAAGCTTGTGCTCACTTTATCTTCTGAAAGGCCATTCCTTTGAGAAACAGCTTTCCCAAGTACCCAGCTCCAAGAGAAATATCAAAATGCCAGTGCCTGAGATGGTGCTTTGGGCTTGGGTTATTCTGAACTACAACCTGGAACATAAAGGGATGGATTTAGAAAGTAGTGTCTGAATATCTGTTGCCAGGATCTTGAATAATAAAAGACTAAACCTGTACTTAAACGGATTAACTACAAATAAAGACCTACTAAATGTTAGTATTCTAATTTCTGAAAACAGGCCATGAGATTGCCACACACATAATTATACTGTTTGCAGGCTGTATTGATGTGCAAAATATCAACAAAAAACTGCCTAGTGTCCAGTCCCCTACCACTTAATGCTTCCCTCATTGGGATGTGGCCATATTTACATAGTTCATATACCTAACTTATTGATTTGGGCCTGTTTCCCAATTCTGTAAGTCATGGGAAACATTAACAAAAAACTATCAGACTTTATAGAAATCTACAAATGTTTGAAGTTACACACATCCTCCAATTACCTCTCCTATCCATAATGTTCCAGACCAAAAAAAAAAAATTACTCTGACAAGGATATGGCAATGTGTAAATTGATGTGGAAACAGAATTGCTTGTGAAATCTCATTAAAGCTGAAAAGCAGAAGAGGGAAAGTACAAGATAAGAATAGCTGGGGCACTGCTCCTCAGATGAGAGTTCTGCTTTTTCCACAGCATCTGAACCCCTACGTATGTTGGAATAGATGTTCTGTTTTAAAACACTAAGTAAATATTAAACTTCCACAATCTCTGCCTTACTGTTTGCATTCTTTGACACTTGGCTGTAAGGGGTTGCAAGTTTCTGGGATGAAGTCACTTTGTACCAAGATGGCAGATAGCTCCAAATAACACAAACAAGCAAAATTTGGGGAAGACAGGCATTTCCTGGATGCTGCAGTGCTTCTCTCTGTGCAGGGATCAAGCCATGGGAGTTTCCTCTTCCTTGAGTCAGTCTACAATTTCAGTTATGTTAGCCCCAAGATTTCACTCTCCTGCCTGGACAAGGTTGTGAGTCAAGGGCCTGAGTCAAGGTCCTGATCAAATAAAGTTTGCTCTTTTTTGTTATTGGTAAGAAAAAAATGCTTTCAGTTAATGATTCACGGGGAAAAAAATGAAAAAAAAAAAGGAGAAAACGTGTAAAGTATGGGAGTTTTACATACAATATTACACTGATTTGTGAATGCCTCTGGGAATTTCATCCGTGCATCCAGGGCTGCCTTGAATACGTGCTGCACAAGGTGTTGGTATTCTGTGATTATAATTCTCCAGTTTTGTGGTAGAAAACTAATCCTAGAAAACAGGGGAAAACCTCACATTTTAAACAGCAAGGTGAGAATAAATAGGCTGTGTTACTAGGTTTGCTGGTGCCTTTGGGGATCACCTCGAATTATCATTCAAAGGATCATTCAAGGGATTTCAAAATCATCCCCTGATCCTGAAAAGCCAAGTAAAGATATCTAGAAACTGTTATTCCTGTGATAGTCAAGGCTCCTGTACATTTCAGCAGAGAATCAGAACTCAGCATGGTTCAACACGGCATCCTAGGACAGAAACATAGGGACACGGGAGTGTAGTATCAGAACTCAACATAGGAAAATTAATGTCATGCATCTGAAATGGAGCACTGCCAATAAACGGGGCTTTGATTTAAAAATTATTACATTCCCCTTTCTAACTCTTGCCAACATAGGCAGAATGGTTCTAATATTGGCCAGCAAAAGAAAATGGAATAGTCAGTGTTCTCTGAATATGGTCTGGACAAGAATGGGTTAATGATAAATGCTTGTAATAAAGATTGTTTGTCTACAATGTTTTTTTTTTAATCTATTGACTAACAGACTGATTTATTTGAATTTTAACCATCTAAATTTAAACATGAATTTTAAATTACCAGCCTATTCTCACAGTGCACTAATGGACAGAGATAAGCATCTCCAGTGGATGATTCAGCCACCTGAAGATAAAAATGTAAGATAGATGGGAAATGCCTGTCTTTCCATTGGAGAAGCCACCTAAATCTTATGGAGGACATCTAACTTTCAAACAGGTAAAATTAGTTGAGAGAAATCCCACAAAATTACATACTCCAGAACAGGAAAACTTCAGAAGAATTTGTCAGGGATTACAGGGAATTACTGTCACCTGACTGTGAGACTACTGCTAAACTTAAGCAAAAAACCAAATCCCGAGGCTTGAGGAAACAAGAAACAATAAGATTTTTTTTCCTTGTTTTACACTGATTTTAGTGTCTAACAGTGGAATGCTGGAAAAAACTCTATTCCTGATAATTTTATTGTCACTTTACTGCATTTATTCTTGCTTTGAATTTTTTTACAGATTCAGTGAGTGGCTTGAGACAAAATGCAGTGAACTGCTGTCAGCCATCTGCCTGGGACTTCTGGGCCACATGGAGGCAAAGCCATGCTGGAAAGGGATTCACACAAGGCTAAAATGTCCTGCATTGCCTGGAAAAGGAACAAGTCAGCTGTTGAAGTGACAAGACTGACACAGGAGCTCAGCACTGGAGCTAAAAGGAGAAAGGGGGTGCTGAAGTACTGCTTCAGCTAATTTCCTGACAAAAAATGGGCCGTAAGATCTATGAAGTTGTTAGCTCTGGCATGGAAAGGATGGGGATAACAATAGAAGCATTATATAATTTGAAGATATATTAACTTGTCTTTCTCTTTCTATGCCTTCTCAGTTTCTAACTTCAGTTTTTCCAAAGAGACTTTTGGATCTAGACAGGCTCCCCACAGCTTCTTCTGCTTGTTTCCTGCCTCTGACTTTTTCTGAGATCCTGGCTTGTAATCTGCTCTCCTCCTACAGTTCCTTATGGCACTGCCTTAGTGCTATCCAAAAATACACGTGTTCCATAAAGAAACTGCCTTTTTTTTGCTTGGAACTGATACTGGTATCCTGAGTCTTGCTAGATTGTACCTTCAGCTCATTAATTTCTTTCCAGAAGAGCTTTTTTCCAATGTAATGATCCAGGTTCAATGAGTCATTCTGGCAGCCAATTTAACCAAAACTGTGCTGAGGTGCACAGTCCAGGTAGAGCTGCATCTCTAAGTGATCTGATGGATTTTTTGTTACATGAATTGTTACACATGGATGGTCATTTGATTAAAACACCCAATGAAATGATAAGAAAATTACTTCAGACTGAGGATACACTAAGAATGTGTGTTTTGGAGTCAATCTTATATGAACAAGTATCAAATTCTTGCCCTCCTTACCCAGTTTTGGCAGTGCTTGGGGCTCAGAGCCACAGTTGGTTGTGCACAATTTGCACCCCACTGCATTCCCTATTTGCCAGTGTTTTATGATGTGAAGAAGTCCAAAAAATGACCAAAAGATGTACAGAAATTTGGACTTATAGAAAAGCTTGAAGCCTTTTAATATTTTCCTCCAGTTTCAGCCACAATTCTCCCTTTCCTTTGGCATTATGCATGCAGACAGGCACGCTAATACCTTTATTACATAACTGTTCAGAAATGCTCCCATTTCACAGGAAAGATGCATCTCATTCACACACCTTATGCAAACAAGATATAAATTGCTACACAAGTAAGGACATGCAACATTATGCCTGAAAAGGCTACTCAGCTGCAGTCGTCATGGCCCTTCCCTGTGCCAGAGAGCAAAACCCTCCCTTTGGCTTGTTTTCCTCTCTTTTTTGGGGCTGACAAAACTCTGCTTCTTCATCACTAATGGGGAAAAAGCTGTGCAATGAAAAACACCCCCCTCCCCTGTCCCAGCTCCTCGTTCAAGGTTGGGTTGACCCCTACTGACCGTGCTCCCCTGCAGCAGATTTGGTGCCAGCGGGGCAGTTTTTAGAAACGCCAGCCCAAATTGCGCGAACCGCGTGATTTAGCGTGTGGGTGAGCTTAAGCTCTTGTAAACCTTTATCATCACCTTTGCCACAGTCTGATGCAGCTGTGGAAGTGTGGACTGCTCAGCGAGGTGAACCACGGCTGAGGGATGGTTTTGATGTTTGCAGAGATGCGTGTGTTCTTCCAGCTGGAGGCTTCGCACAGCTGCAGCTCGTAAGCTGTTGGCCTCAGTTGCAGATCTGCAGTCAAATCATAGATTTTTTTTTTTTTCCTCATCTGGGGTTTCTGTCCTCTCAAAAACCCCTTCATGATGACTTTGAGAAATAAGTGATTGAAAGACCTCTGCTGACTGGTAGATTTGTGCAAAAAGGCAGATGATATGATTATGTTTTGACAAGAGACTGACCTGTGATAATTCCAGAAGGTTTTCTTTTATTAATAGCTAGAGGAGAGGAGCTGAAAGCAAATTATTTTTTTGGGTTTTCAGACACTAAATTACTGTAACTTAAACACTATTCTCCAGGAGAGTGCTACAACAATAATAATTGTCCCATCCATTAGTAGTAAACTATTAATATTGGTTCAAGCAATGAATAAGCAAATTGAGAAAAGAGCCATCTTCATTAGCAGCTCACTATTCTTAGCAGTTCATTATTTCTGAGTTCCTTAAATTCATTATTCTAAGGAAGTTTCTATACGCAGCAGAGGATGTACTAATACTCCGTAACTTGATTTAATTAAACTTTGCATTAAATTTCAGTCAATTTAAATACATTTCTTGAAAGAAAAGAGGAAGTGCAGTGAAGTAAGAATGGGGAATACACACAGCAGGTAAGATGCTGACAGCTGCATTTCCCTCTTCCTTAGCTTTCCCCCCTCCCCCTGTCTAACTGGTACTTTTCCTGTAATGCTCCTCACTGCAGGGCAGCTTAGGAGTGTTTTGGCAGGGAGCAGTCTGCTTATTCTCCCTGGAGACTGCGCAGGGATCATAAATCCTTTTGGAGTTCTTAACCCTTATATGTAACTGACAGCTTTAATCTTCTTCATTACTAAATTCAAGCAAGAGGCAGTGCAGGCACGCGGAGAGGAGGACACATGTTCGAATTGCTGGGCAGCCAGTCACACACTTTCCAAAATTGTTATTTAATGGGTTTTTCAGGCAGAACCCACCGTGCACTGGAAGTGTTTTTGAGACACACCAGCGTCCTAACAGATGCTTGTGACAGAAGCAGGCCCTTGAACATTCTTGTGTTGAGGAATTCTTTGGTTTAATCGTGTTGGCGACTTCCGCCGCCTTCTCCCTGAGTTATAATTTGTGTCGCACTCCTTCCCCTCATTCTTTCCCTCTTGGCATAACTGGCATCTCCTTCGTGCCTTCTGCTGTCAGAGGGAGCCAGGTGCCAATAGTAATGGTGACGTCAGGGTGATCTGTGAATGCTGGTGACCTCCTCGCAGGGAGAGAAGAATGATGACCCATTAAGGCAACCGAGTCAACTGTTTAGATGACTCTGTGCAAATAGTTTTTCCAGATGTCTAAATACAGCAGAGAAATCTACCCTGGCATACTTTACTCCTCACTTATCACTATTATGATACTATACCAATGAGGTTTTTCCACTAGCACAGCACTGCAACATGTGCATTTCAGAGCATTTCAGTGCATGCAGAAAACATTTTCCTACACATGAGACAGAAAAGATAAATTACATGTCCCAAGTGGCATATGACTTTATTGTTGCAGATTGGGAGAGGATTGATGTCTTGTGTCTTGTCACAAAGCTGCAAGAATAATTTGTGAAAGACACTGGAATGCTGACGTACAATGCTTGGGTTTTTCCACTGTTTTAGCATGGTCGATGTTATTGTTTAACTGGCTGTGTGTTTCTGAAGATGACAGAACATTGTCTCCTCTTCAGTTTACAGGGATTTTTCACCCCTTTTACATAAGGATTGCTTTCACAGCACCGATTGCTTAAGGCAAGTGCTATCTAAATGTGTTTGAATGTATGCAATCATCAGAGGCATGTTTTGCAACTCTTTGTCAGAATCCAATAAATGCACAGCAATTAAAAGGGAGATTATGACAAGGTAGTAGGTGAGCAAACAAGCTTCTAAAAAAGACACTTTCCCCCCTTAAATATTTGCCAGCATAATTTTTAGAAGAATCCAGCAGTTCATAAGCTGCTGCGAGGATTAGTTGCGTGTTAGATACTATAAAAGCACATTTTATTCAGAATTTGAAGACCAAGAAACAACGTGAGAAAATTGGTACACTGCTGATAAGGTTGGATGTTAAGAGTTTTACCAAGGTCCCATATTTCATTTGAGCACAGAACGCCCTCTGAATGTCAACAAAACAAACACAAACTTCAGGATGTTTAAACAACCCAAATTCCTTCAGTGGCAAGCTGGGCTGGCAGTGAGTGGTACCTGATGAGGGAGCAGAAAGGGATATAAAACTCACTCTGTTAGGTCCTGCACAGGTCAGATCTCAAACGATTTCAAGTGACAAATTTATTGTCCATGGTATGTACCAGGGAAACACAAAAAGCTTCTATTTCTGATTTCTATTCTGATTTCTCGTAAAGCAATGTTCCCAAGAATGGTAGAGAGATAGCAAAACACAGATTCCTCCAGCTTTGATCCAAAAACTAAATTCTGCCTTTTTAGTATTGTTCAACATCTGCTACAGCTGTTAAAATGTCAGTACTGGGTGCTCTTAGAGTTCTGAGAGTTTGATTTGCTTCTAGTTCCCACTTATCATGTGGAGTCACCGATGAGAAATTGCTCAGGAGGTCCAGTGCTTGATGGCAGATCTGGGATGTTTTAAGTACTTGGACAATATTTAATTCATATTCACTCAGTGCTTATATAGAAAGTTGAATTCCAGTCTACAGGAATGTCTGAGGCACCATGTACCAGAACAGCAGTGACTTCCTAATAATTTCTTAGATTTCTCAGTAGTGTGTGTGTTATTAGGAAGCTAACTCCTACGTATCTCAAGGATTTTAAGGTCTTACTAGGAAAACAGTAAGAGATTACATATTATTTGCCATGCATAAGGCTCTTACAACACGAAGACAACAGAATATCAAACAGTCACTCCAGAAAACGGGTAGAATATTTCAGATATATATTTATAAAGGACCATTTTTTACAGGTTGTATGTAGGAGATTTGGATGCCATCCAGGATGACTCAAGTTTGTAAAGCTTTTCTGAGTCTGTGACAACTGAAGTGACATAAATTTGAATTATAATCACAACAAGCCAATGCTGCTTTTCAAAGTCTCTATTGTGCCTTATAACACTTGCTTTACCTTAAACAGCACAAGTGTCCTTAAGATACCATTTCTTATTGGTAAAAAATAAAAAAGCTGCCAAGCAGCTTTCCTGGTATGACAGTCTTCAGTTAGAAAGCTTGTTTGCACATTGACAACATCATTGTAAGCAATTAAATCAGAACTATTTCTTCTCCAAGAATCCAAGCACTCCAGTTGGCTGAGCTTTCTGAAGGTGGAGACGTTGCTCTCAGCTCATAAGGACCTTTAAGGAAAAAAAAAAACAAAACAACAAAAAAACCCACAAAAAGCACAAGCAACAAAAGAAACAACTTCTCTGTAAGTGCCTCTCCATCCATACAATCAGAATGAGAGGGGGAAAACATTCTGAGAAGTATTCCACCCCACATCCATCACTTATGGTGCTCCAGAGGAAAAAAGTGTGAGGAGTAAAGGAGTTGTTGTAGCAGGATGCTGTGCCTGGAGTGGGGGTAAAACAACTCTGACAATTCACTCTGTCAGTGTTGGATGGAGAAGGGGGTGTCTCCGTGTTTTTGGTGTTGAACAATGCTGAGACCAGCCCGACTCATCATTGGCAAAAGTCAAACTCCCTGAGAGTGAGGTGAGGATGTGGCAGGCGTGGTGAAGCACCTGATAAAGGAAGAACAAGTGATACTACTGATAACTTATCTGAGGCTGCTGAGCCGACACCTGGCCTGGGGACATCTGGCTGACAGTCCATCACCTGAGACTGTGAAAGCCCTGGTCCATTTTTTAAAGGCAGGATATTATCACACACCCCCTCTTGGAGTGTGTGTGGAGATTCCTCCCTGGAGAGGAGACTCCCCTCCTGGTTATCTCTTGAGGCTAAAGGCAGAGATTTACCCCATCTGGGTGTGGATGAGCAACACCAAACTCAGCTTAAAAACTGACTTTTCTAGCTTCACTACAATTGCTTTGATATTATTTCAAAAATAGTGCCCTATGTTATACATTAGCTATAGCTACCTGTGCTGTGTAGTAAAGAATTCTGATTGAGATGTAGTCCAATCATTATCATAATCTTACCAAAAATAGATAAAAATAAAAACTCCTTAACACGGATATGGAGTTCAGAAGCAGGCATTCTTTATTCAGCAGGATGCACGAAATCTCCTCTGAAATACTGAGCCTGCTGAGTTCAGGAAAAGCTCCTGTTTATACACTGTATTTTACGTACATATTCATAGGTTTTCCCAGGAAAAACATACAAATGATAATAATTTCCCTGAAATCACGGGCATGGAGGTGTTCCCTCCCCTCTGCTCATGCATTCCTCTGGCCTGGGGGTCTCTGTGGTGGTCCCTGGTTGGTGACCCCAAGGCACACCTGACTGCCCAGTGAACTGGTGAAACTTGGCACAGCTGGGCTGGTTGCTTTCCATTTCTTCTTCCTGCAGAATAAGCATTGTGTGGTTCCATAGGCCAGTGACTTTTGAAGAATAAGCATTGTGTTTACCCACCAGGTGAAAACAATTATTCACCTGGCAACTGTAATAAATAACTTACTTTCATATACATATGTCTGGTGTGCCATCCTTGATCCAAAGGTTCAATTACACCCATACAATCGTTCAGACATAAATTGTTGGCTGAGTCTGGGGTTGGGATTGGATCCAGCCTCACTCTGAGAAGGAGTTTAAAAATCCAGGAGGTCCCTTCCACACCTGGTGACTCAGTGGAAGGTTCTCCCTGAAAAAACCCTTTCTGCAGCTCCCAGTCTGCCCTGGGCACTAATATTGGTTATGTCTTTCAAGCTTGACCCATGGGATGTTCTGATTTTAAAAAATAAATATCAATCCACAGTAGTATTATTCCCAGGATCCATGACTTGGTGTCAGGAGATAAAATTTTCATTAAATGTTTTTAGCCTTTAGGCTGTGGTATGATGACATCACAGAGGAGCAATTTCTTTATCATCACCCTACAGATAATTGCCCCACCTGAACTGGGAAAAATCAAATGCCTTAATCTCATTTTATTAAACACTGAGTCTTGATAGCATTACGGAATTCAATTCCTGAAATTACAATGCAAGAATTTTTAAAAAATTTGAGTTAAATACTAAATATCCACTAAGTCTTTCAAGGAATTTTGAAAATCACTGCCAGAAGGGTTTAGATTGAAATTTGTGTTCCTTCATAGCTGTCATATGTCTCACAGATTTAAAGGACCTTGGAAATGGTCCATCTCAGAGTGTACCTGTGAAACTGCAAAACTATTTTGTGAAGCAAATGCCGAAACGAGTTGATCTCTTCTGTGCTGCTGCAGAAATAACTATGCTCCAGGCCAGATCTATAACAAATGCTCATGTGGAATTGAGATAGACTGTAAAACACAAAATTCAACCTCACCCTTCCTCCCTCTGCTTTGTTTCAGGCAGGGACGTTTCTGGTGTACTCCCTGGGCTGGAAGGAAACTGCGGTTTGTTTTTAGAGCTTTTGCCTTGAAATCTTTCTGTCCTTCCCCAGCTCCCTTTCCTCCTTCTCACTGCCACATCTGCAGCAGGATCAGGAGTTTGCAAGGCTGACAGTCCCTGGAGCAGGTGGTGTTCATAACAAAGGCCTGGCACTTTGTTTTCTCTCTGCTGTGCCAGATATCAGCAGTCAGCACCATGCCTGGAGTCACACCTGCAACTGCTCTCCAGTATTTCAGGTCAAAAAACCCCAAATCCTGTGATGGTCTTCTGCATGTAAGGGCTTCAAAGGAATGTGAAAGAAACATGAGGCTGTTCAGCATGTGTGAAACATGAGTTTAAGACAGCTGATGGGCTTTTCTGTAAGTTCATTAAGATGTTAATGGAGCAGCGGTATTTATCTTTTCAACACTCTGGCATATTCTGAACATCAGGATTCCAGCTCCTCCTTTGTTAGAGAAAAAATGATTTGTAACCATGTGTCTACTCAAAACACCAAATAATGCCAAGTAAAAGAACTTCTTCTGGCCCTGGAAGTGGAAATCTGTGTGGAATATCATAGAAATGGCAGTTTTCTGGAAAGGAAATAAAAAAAAAAAACTTTAGGAAATATATAATGTTTTCTTTGCTCTTCTAATCTTGCCACAAGAACAGTTAAAAAGAGGCACACTATGGATTGTCCCAGGGGAAAATACAATCACATTTTTATGGAATTGTTTGGACATGTTCTTGTACCCACCATGCGTTGGGAGAAGCTCTGATAAGAAAATCTGTGCTTTGACCAAGGGAAAGACATTCAGGAGCCTGGAGACTCCTGCTTGGTCACTTGGAGCCATTTCCAGAATAAAGTAAACAACATTTCTGTCACCAATCTCATACCAAATGGGGACAGCAGTAGGTGTTACAAGTGTACAGTGATCCTGGCATATTTCTGAATGGTAACTATTGACCAATTTTAGCTTTGTTTCAGACGGTTTGGGGTTTTCCTCTCCTAACTGAACAAAAATTTAGAAGAAAATCACTGAAAGCAGGAACATAACATGACACAAATAGTTTTTAGATAAAAGAGTCGGGGGAAAAAAGCAAAACCAAGGAACTAATCAAAAACAATGTTGATGGTGTTACCCAACAAGTTCTTTTAAAAAGTCTATGCAGCAGTGGGGGAAGATGTTGGAAAATTCTTTTAACTTTAGCACAATAATGTTTTGTACCCACATCAGTGATTAATATGTGGTAAAATGTAGTAGCAGACTTCTTAGTAATGGGATTGTGTGTCAGAGCAAAGAATGGTAACAGAAGTACATCTTCACCTGCTCACATACTTGAGATATTCTCAAGAAGAAAAGATTAATTAAAAGATCTGGAACCATAAAAGGAAAATTTGGGGAATGGGATATTCCTAAATGATCATCAAAGACCGTCAGAAGACCCCTACTCATACCCAAATACGTCCCCTGAACTTGCATATATGCATATGTTCAGGAAATGTAGTGAATATCCAGCTCAGTGTGGCAGAGGTAGGTCACTCACAAACTATAAAAATATGAAAATTGAAGGAAAATATTTCAAGCAATCTGTGTCTTTTACCAATCTGCCCTCACTTTGAAAAGGATTCAAATGGAAACAGGAAAAACAAGTTGTAAATACTATGTTGTCTTCAGTGGGATGAGAGAGAAGAAAGAAAAGAGAGAAGGGAAATGTATCTGACAATTCATTTTGTCAGTCAATTTTCAAATATCTGCATTTTGTCAGTGAAAGAAATTTTTGTCAAACCATCCAATTCCTCTGAAATGACCTAAACCACACCTCCCTTTTTCCTCCTGTGGGCTGGATCACCTTTTGCCTGTCAATTTGCCACAGCAGCACAACTTCTAAAACCAGAGGAACACGCAGCCTGTCCTCTCCATTTTGTGCTGCAAATAGAGAGGCCAGACTGAGTGTCAGCTGTTGAGTCAGGGCCTTCAGAGGAGCCCTCCTCTTCCCCTCTGCAGTGCTCCTGGATTCAGGGAGCACTCTGTGTTAATTCCAAGTGGCTGGATGCTGGGTGTCTCTCACTCAGCCACCTGCAATCCCCTCCCTGCAATGGAGCACACAGCAATGATAATTAAAAGTTAATACGTCCCAGCAACGAATCCATTGATGCCCATCCAAGAATTTAATCAACAGGACACGTTTTCTTCAACTGCGATGTCTCATCAATTAATTACTGCAATTCAAGGTTCTTATGTGTTGAAAAATGTGCTTGGTTATTTAACAGGGTAAAGCAAAGCACTTTCAGCTGGGAGAGGTGATTTGCCCTGCTAATCTGGGCCATGGTTAACCCAGGGTTTAGTCACTGAAAATAAATACCATTCTAGTAACTTCCTGAGCAGGAGGTCAGGAAGAATATCTCATTTTCTTTTTTGAGTCTAGTATCCTAATTCCAGAAGCACAATGCCTTGCAGTCCTGAGGGAAAATGCAAGCATAATAAAAGATTAAGTACAACTTCCATGATTCATATATTCCCTTATTTTGCAGTCCTAATTTTGTGGAAAATTTATATTGCTGGACTCACTTTCTCCTTAAGAGGCAGAAGGCCAAAATGAACCTGAGGGTTTTTTACATCTTCTAATTTTTATAATTTTTGCCAGCTGCACAGGGCTGTCTGGTTTATCTTTTGTGAAAAATGAAATTGTCATGCTCCACTGAATCTGCGGCAGTAATGTGAGAGTTCACTGATAACAGATGCTACAGAAATCATACTGTGCTACTCTTAATAAGACAAGGTTCAAACCTGCCCTCAAAGTTCCCAGGCTTGTGGGGGTTTTGTGCAGTTTTTTTTTGTTGTTGTTGTTGTTTTTGGGTTTTTTTTTGTTTTTTTGTTTTGTTTTGGTTTGGTTTTGTTTGTTTTTTTTTTTTTTTAGTTCTTTGTTTGTTTTTTGTTTGTTTGGTTAGTTTTTTCTTTTTGTGTGTGTGTGGTTTTCTCCTTGTTTTCTTTGGGATTTTTTTTGTGGGTTTTTTTTGTGGGTGTTTTTTTTTTTTTTTTTTTTTGGGGGGGGGGTTTTTTTTGTGGCAAGCATGAGTATGGATCTTTAGTTATCTGTAAAACAGGTTAGTTTATCTGACAGCTCTGTGCAGGTTGTTACACTGAGAAGGTCTGCTCCAGACATGGTTATTATGGATGGACAATACATAAAACCATATATAAAGGGAAACAAATAACAAGAAAGCTAATATGAAGTATACAAATACATTAAGATCATCAACAGGTGTCTACATAGCAGCTAGATACCCTATTTTTTCTGTCACTTTCCATGTTCTCTCCATGGTTTTCCTGTTGTCTCAGGTTAGACCAGAGGTCAGACTGTTTTTTACTGTGTTTGCAGTAACAGAATAAGAACTCAGTCCTTCTTGAAATTCTGAAGCGCTGCTATAATATTGAAAAAAAACTCCATTGGTATAAGCCAAGAAGATTCAAAAAACTTTCTTCATATCATTAAAACTAGCTGTTCTCCCTCCTCACCACTATATTTAAGCTGTATCCAGGTTTTGGGAAGATCAACAGCCCTAAACAACTTTCTGGCATTTAAATCAAACTGGTAAAACAGAACATGCTCTTGATTCAAAGCTGAAAAGAGAAATCTGGAACTTGTAGGAACTTGGGACTGAAATATCATTATAGATGAAAATTACTCCATTTCAGAGGAGCTTTAGAGAAATTTTTCTAATCCTTGTAGATTTTCTCAGCGAAAAAGGCAAAAATGTTGGAACGCCAGGACCCTAGAATCAGATATTTGAACTTAATTTGGTTGACAAGTTTCACCTTGTGAGAAATTGGACGGTAAAACAAATTCTGTTCTGTGTGGAAGAGAAATTTCAACAGCATCTGACCTTTATAAAGAAAGCTGTGCCTGTTTGGCTATGTCCTGTATACTGAAAGGTCACATGGTGATAAGAGCACCTTATTATGACCAAACTGTTGAATGTATTTGTGATAAGCTGGTTCTTTTCTTTCTTATCCTTCTCATTAACTAATTAATGAGAGCTATTGTTGTTTCAGCCTACATGGCTGAAAGAACAGCGTAATCCATGACATTAATTTAAGGAGAAAAACTTATGAAATACTTGCCTTAGACAGATTTTTCAGAGACCAGGGCTTTGGCTCCACACACTTGCATTGGCTTCCAGACTTAGAGAGAAATATATCTTAAATATTTTTCAGGATTTTGAAATAAGGTTGTAAGTACCCAAAAATGAAATAGACATTTAAAAAACTTGCAAAAGCAAAATAGACAGAGGAACTTGGAGAATAATGAAATCATATTAAAAATCATATTGAAATCATATGTCCTAAAATCATGGGACTAGAAGAAAATCTAGGAGGAAATTAATCCTTCTATGTGTGCAACGTAATATCAATGATGGACAGTAAATAATGCAAATGACTGCTTAATATTACTGGCTGAATATTCATTTTGTCATCCATTCTGGGAACTACAAAAGAAGGGATTGAGCTGTTCTCTATAAAAATACCCTAAACATTTCTTTTCAATTAATGATATTTTAAAAAGAAGACAGAATACCTAAAATACAGGTTATATACCTAAAATGGTTTTCTGCACTTTTGGAAATAAGTAATCTAAGCTGAACTAAACTAAGAAGCAACCTAACCTGGAATAACATATATGCATAAGAAGAGTACAGAGAATCAATTATGTGATTTTCTGCCTGTTTTGCTAAATCACAACCTGGGACCATCACACAAGAGAAGATGTATCTCCCACAGTCAAAATTGAAGGTATTTTTATGCAGGAGCAGTCCTGAATTTAAACATGCTGTTCTTTGGAGAACAGCAGCAAATATAATCATAACAATTTAACCTAAGCATGTCTGTGTTAAACAAAAACAACCAACCAAACAAAAAAACCCAAACCAATCAAACAAACAAAAAAACAACCAACAAAACAACAACTCAACTTCATTAATCATCTGCATATTCTTTTTCTTAGTATATGGAAATTTATTCCTCTTTAAAGGCTCTGGACCTGACTTTTTTACTGCTGAATTATGTGTATGTGAGGATTGTAATAAACTAAGTTATGGGTATTATAAAAAAAAGGCCTTAGTCGGTGAGACTTGATTGGCATGTACTTATTTTTCCAGGGAATCACCACCTTTTGAAAGAGCTTGAGAGCAGTGATTTAGGGTTGTGGAAACTGGGGCTCTCCTGGGACTAAAAGAAGGAGATGTTCTCCTGTTGAATTAAGTGAATGGTTTTGTGGGTTGTGGGGCTATAATCTGGCCTTCTAAAACGGAAATAAAAATGACAGACTGGATCTGGTTTATCTTAAAGAGTGAATTTTTAAAGCAAATGACAACAGTTTAGTTGAAAAATACCCAGATTTTTCAAATCTGGGAAAAGGCCTTGGAAGCAGCTGCTCTGTGCGGCATGGAAGCTCCTCTACACAGAGATCCTGACTCACTTTTCCTTCACTATGTCAGGAAAACCTTTTGAACAGTGTGCTTTTCCTTAAACTTAGACTACCTGGAAAAGCGAGCCCTTTCTCCCTGGGTTCATGTTCTTGGAAACATAGAATCAGTTAGGCTGGAAAAAACCCTTAAAAACATTGAGTCCAGTTGCAGACCCAGCACTGTCAAGGCCAGCACTAAACAATGTCCCCAGGCACCATACCCGCACGTTTTTTTTCAAATCCCTCCAGGGATGGTGACTCAACCACTTCTCTGGGTAGCCTGTGCTAAGGCCTGACAACCCTTTGGGTGAAGAGAAGTTTCCTGAATTCCAATCTAAACCTGCCCTGGCCCAGCCTGAGACCGTTCCCTCTGCTCCTGTCCCTGTTCCCTGGAGCACAGCCCGAGCCCCCCGTTGTGGTGTTGTGAGGGGACCAAGGATGAGGTGAGAGATGAGAATTGACTCCAAGTTCTCAGAAGGCTGGTTTATTATATAGTGATATGTTAAAAGAAAATTATATAGTAAAACTATACTAAGAAAGAGAAAGGAGCTATCAGAAAGATAGAAACGAATGAATAATAAAAACTTGTGACAGATTCAGAGTCCGACATAGTTGGCTGTGATTGGCCATTAATTAAAAACAATTCACATGCTGGATAAACAGTTCTTCAAATCACATTCCAGAGAAGCAAAATATGGAGAAGCTGAAGCTTCCCAGCTTCTCAGGAGAAAAAATCCTGATGAAGGAATTTTTCAGAAAATATCACGGTGACACCCCCTGGCTGTCCCCTCCTGGCAGGAGCTGTGCAGAGCCACAAGGGCCCCCTGAGCCTCCTTTGCTCCAGGCTGAGCCCCTTCCCAGCTCCCTCAGCCTCTCCTGGGGCTCCATTCCCTTCCCAGCTCCGTTCCCTTCCCCGGCCACGCCGCAGCCCCTCCATTCCCTGTGTGAGGGCCCAGAGGTGCCGCAGCCCTCGAGGCGCGGCCTCAGCAGGGCCGGCCCAGGGACGGGCCCTGCCCCGCTCCTGCTGCCGCCCCACGGCTGGCACAGCCCCGGGGCCATCGGCCTTTGGCCACCCGGGCACCCTGGGCTGTGTCCGGCTGCTGGCACAGCACCCCCAGGGCCTTTTCCTGTGGGAATCCATAAAATCAGAGAGTATTGGGAAAGCTGCAAAAGGCAGGCCTCAGAGACACGGACTGTGGTTGGAGCTAAGCAGTTGCCATGAGATAGGTCAGCAGAAAAATTATGTAAGAATAAAAGTCAGAGAAATGAAATGACAAATAGAACAATGGTGTGTGTATTAATACTTGTCTAGAATAAATCCCTAAGCTGCAGAAAAGTATATCTACCGTGATATTAGGAAGTTTGAAGTTTAATAATGGAGCTCTGTGCATTGTGTTTTAAGGCTCACAAGCAGGTATTTTATTTGAAATAAGCAAGCAGTGTTTAACCAAAGGTACGTGTGCTTATATAGTGGTTGGATAGAACTACTGTCAATGTGCTTTTGCTTTGTGTGATTGGTCTAAAACCTTATGAAGTAAGTTGTAACATTAAGTTCTTGGTCTGCTGCCTGGGATGTGAGCTGGTGGCATCTTCCCATTGTCATAACCATGTAATGAGACTGATGCTGGAAAATAAAACAGCTCAAGGCACGTTCCTCAGCAGCCTCATCCCGTTTGTGATTTGTACATAGAACCCTGGTCGGTGATATTTTCCAGCCCCTTTCCCCCGTCCTGGAGCTCCATGGGGTCGTTGTGACCCAAGGGCAGGACCCAGCACCTCCCCTGGTTGTCCCTCGCCCCACTGGCCTCATCCCATGGATCCAGCCTGTCCAGACCCCTCTGCAGCAGATCCACACTCAGTGTCACCTTCAAACTCATGCTTTACAAGTGAGGATTCTTCTCAATTGCTTAGCAAAATAAAAAGTATCCGCAGTATTCCCCCGCCCTTCATCCACCTGAAATTTCTGACTAGAATGCGCTCATTTGGTCCTAGAAAGAGTCTTATGGACCCTTCCGTATTTTTGAGTAGCAAGGCAAGGAGGAGAGTTGAGCATTCAGAAAGACATCCACCTCATGCGCTGCTGCATGGAAATGGTAAATCATCCCCAAAGAATGTAATTCATGACGCTATTGAAATCTTATTTTCCTCAACCAGAAAGCCACTTTTTTTAAATACCAAAGTTTAAATAATGTCACTTAGCGATTCTTTGCTCTGATATGTTCCTTATTCTCTCCATGAACATTTTGGATTCTTCTGAGCATGCAAAACTATAGACACCACGTACTAATTATTCTGTTATTCTGCTTAGCATATGAAAATGCATTCTGCATTGCATATCAAAAGCTCCTGAAGCAGCTTTCAGAAACCTTTTCTGTGCAGTGCTATTGATATTTCCAAAGAATTTCAGAAGCAGAGTAAATTACTTATTCAAGTTCTATTTGGTGCTTGCATCAAGGAGTCCTTAATATACAGAATAAAGCCAACAATCTCTCTCTTTTGCCCATTGGTGCCTAGCACTAGAAGTTTAAGACAAAACTTAAGACAAAGTTGGTATGCAGCTAAGAAGGAAGCTAGGAATTTGTGATTTGTAACTCCTGTTGATACATTTCCCTTTCCTTTCTCCATCTAAAAAAACCCTTTGGACATTTTTTCAGATGCCTGTAAGATAGCTATTTTTTCCTGAGAATCCTGACTCATTTCCTATCTTCCTGTAAATAATTTTACCCAAGAATTTGTCATCCAGTGTTCTCGCTATTAACAAACCTTCAGTCTGTTTACATTCGGAAATATTGCAATATGTTAAGTCTTGAAAGCAAAGAGATAATTAGCTCTGATATCCTTTCTGAAGTGTTTTATTCCATATGCTTTTCTGAAACTGGATGATTTGTCCCCGGCAAAGTAATGCCCTTAATTATTTCTTTATACATCAAGATAGAGATTCTCTCTTGCTCCCTTGGCTTAGTGTCAGCTCTGTCAGAAAGGAAATGATGGAAAATAAGAGCGTGCCCTGTAAGGTTTAACTGAGGCCATGGATGCATTTAAGAACACGTATTACATGACTGGCCACATGAAATGGGAGATAAGCACAGTTTCGATTATATGTGTGTATATACATAATTTTTTTGTTTTTTTGAAAGGAAGTAGATGTTAGGAGACCACTCAAATTTCATCTAGAGATGCAAAGCGCTGTGTTTTACACCATTTGTGAGAGGAAAATACAGAAGTAAGGAAAGTTTCCTGCAGGGAAATACAAGTCTTGGCAACATTTCACTTTTATGATGAATACCTGAATAACCATTGTTATCCATTGTACAGGGCTACACTTGAAAAGGGGCTTTAAAAACAGAAAGTAAATAAAAATCAAAACATTACCTGTTGTGCCTTTTGTATTTTAGCTCTCTGTGTTTTGCTAAGGAAAAGTTACACAGAAGAATTAGTCTGGGATCCAGAATCGCACCATATCACATTTACTGCTTTGGCTCTTGCTCTGCATCAAAGCCCTGCTACATTACTGCAGCAATTTTGACCTGCATTTAGTCACTTAAGGAAGTTATTCCAGTTCATACACAATAAAGCAATTCGGGATCTGTTTTAAATTACTTTAGCAGTTGGATTTACCTCTGTTTTTGCCTGAAAAAAAACCCCAAGAAGAGGGCTCTGGACCAGCTTCTTGCATCCTGTGGTGTGGTTTCACCATACGTGGAAGTGACCCTACATATAGAAGTCTCATTTAAAGATTTTTTTTTATAGTCCAGATACTTAGAAGTAACTTATTTAAATAGAAATATCCACCAAAAAAAGCCAAACCAACCTAGAAGATATAAAGAGAGGGGTCCTTATTTTATACACCATGTCTCTTTGTTGATCTTGTTTTTGAAGTTGCTTGTGAGTGACCGATACTAAATCCACAGAGAATAAATCTGATAAATCTGATTAATTCAGAGGATAATACGACTTAAATAAAGCACAAGTGCAGATTGCCAGCAATGTCATTAGTTTTAGAAAACGCGTCTGTAAAATGTCAAAGTTTGCAAGCATGCAGACTTAACTCACTTCTGTAACTACCGGTTTATTTCAAGCTATTCATGTGAAGTTACTTACTCTGATACCTCTTTTGAGGTACAGCACAATTAAGTGTGTTATTCTGTGTTTAGAGCGTGGAGATAATGGAGATCAGACATTGAACCACAGAGAAGACAGAAATACCAGCATGACTCACCTGAATTAGAAAAATCCTACATTTTATATCTGCCTCAAACATGGTTTAATTTCCCTGATATGCAACAGCTGTCGATTAAAAAAAAAGACAAAACAAAAAGCAACCAAAAAACCCCTCAAAAACCAAAAAAAAAAAAAAAAAAAAAAAAAAAAAAAAAAAAAAAATCCCAAAAAACCCAGGCTCAGCTACAATCATAACAAACAATGACCTTGGCTTATATCTTGTAGCCATGGCAGCAACTGAAAGGACTCTTCCCACAGTGTGCTAGGAGGAGGATTTTAATCGCCCGTTTCCCATGACTGGGTGTCTCAACGAGGGAGCGGGGCTGAAACAAAGAGTTCTGCAGCAAAGGGGGATGTTCTGAGGAGTGGCACAATTTTGGTCACACCGTAGGAATTTTGTTCCAGTCCTCCAGGGAATGTGCCTGCCCAACAAGGTCTGCGTGCAGCTGCTTTTGGTGTCCTGAAGCTGCACCTATGGATGGTGGTGAAGTTTTTGTCGATTCATGTATATGAGGGTTTATCAAGGGAAAAGAAGGTTGGTGAGAAAGTTTTTCAGTGTTTCCTGTTAGTTTGAGCAAGATTGTCAAGTCAAAGTCAAAGCAGGAGGTTGGTCTCAGTCTGAACTTTGGATATTTCTTTGTGCCCATTTCATTAAATATGGGAGTGCTACCACTCTCAGTTTGCAGGAATGGGAAAAAATATAAATAATTATCCCTATTATCCCTTTCAAAGCTAAAAAAAGTGTAAGGAGACTTTTCTTTCTTTGTCCCTGGCAGGTAAAGTGAATGGCTCACTCTTTTAAGTCAGTAAGCTGGTACATTTTTTCTTGTATCCTTAGGGAATGCAAAAAGCACAAATACAATGTGAAAAACTCTATTACTACGTTCACAGCAGATGAAAAAATATTTTTAAATGGGAAAATAACTACTGGTGAGTTGATTAGGAGTTAACATAACATTAAATGTGGGATTTATTTCTGTACTTTTCTTCAAGCAAGAAAAGTTTCAGATCAGTCTATAGTTGGGCACCAAGACTCCACATACCACAGGTTAGCACAGAGGAGGGAGTGCATGTGTTGTGCTGAAAAAACCAGACCCTCTCTACTCACCTTGGACACAGTTCCAGAAGTCTTTCCTTAATTTTTTGCAGGGAAGCTCAGAAAAAATCTGCAGGTTTCACCTTTCAGGCCTTGCAGTCAATAGTTTTTGGTGTGTGGATATAAGAAGTGCTGAAGGCTCTGCTATGTAAGACACCTAACGTGCTTATTTTTCCACCTAATTTGCTTGTTTTGCCACTCTGTTTAATCCTCCTGGGGCTTTCCTCTTTCCATTGGATCCAAGGCTCCAGTCAGCAGAAGACACCTTCAGAACCAGGAAGATTTTTTTTTCTTTTTTTTCTGACAGCTCCTCAGTCACACAGCTCTTTGCAAAGCTTCTCACTTGACCTTCCTGGCACTGTAAATCTGCAGGATCACACTAAATACTGAGTTTTATTGGCGTGGATTCCATGGTGGCCCCTCAATCTGCTTTTCTCCTCCAGGCTGTGGGGAGTGGAAGCTGCCCAAAGAGCATGGTAGATGAGTCCTGGCTACACTCTACCTGCAAACAGGAGGAAATGGGCTGTGTGAGGTGTACAAAGAAATGGCTGCTCGCATGGAGTCTTTAATAGGCCCCAAAATGTGTAAGAATAAATATGCTAAAGAAATACAATCATTTGTTGTGAAGGGAAGCTGTTCCATGAGTGGCAGTTCTTGTCTGTGGGGTTTGCTTCACTGATTTTGCCAATAAGGACAAAGAAGTCAGATACAAAGTATGACCAGTGTAGCAAAATGGAGGAGAGAAATGGGGACTTCTCAATTATCCAGAGGGACAAAGATGGTTGTTGCCAAAGGACCTGAGTGAATTAAACCTGCAGTGCTGGGAATCCCTTGTTTTTGGGAAAGAGTGTGGCACTGTGTCTGCAGTGACAGGGCAGCAATCACCATAACCGATACAGTGATATGTGTGGAAATTTTAAAAAAAAGGAAAAAAAGTTATGACAGCAGCAAACAGTGTCAGCGTTGTGTTTTCAATATCTGCAGAAAAGCCCAAAAATAACTGGAGTAATAAAGGAAATGGCCCTCAACACTGGATACCTAAAATAACAACCGAGGACAAGTACTTTCCCAGAAAAGTCACAGTCTCCAGTAATTGCCCCTCCAAGGTCTTCTCCACTATATTTAATAGCTCTTTCTGGATTGTTCTTCCATTAAGTTTTTATGGTCACTTTTGGACAATTTTCATATTCCTTTTTTTTGCTTCAGCTGAACCTGCAAGGCTGTAGCTCTGTTAGGTGTGTTGCTGGATGTTTCCTAACTCTCTTATTTGAAGAAGCAATCAAGCCACTGCCTACCTGCATGTTCTCTGTGATTTTTACGGTCTGCTGCCTGAGGAGCTTCAGTGTGTACATTCCCACTTCCCTGCCACTCCTGTTCATGGTTCTTATCCTTTATCTGGTCCATGTCAGCCTTTTCTCATCCTGCTGCTTTTCAAAATGAAGCTACTCAGAGCTGGATGCAGAATTCAGGACGTGGCAGCTCCTGGCTTCACATTGTGGCACCACGATACTGTTGGTGGACACAGAGGGGATGGAGGGCAGGGGAGAACAGGACAACAATCCCAGTTGTTTGTTTTTAAACTCATAACTGTGATACTCAGTTCCTGGATTCTGGCTGTTTGAGAAGTTAATGAGCGAGCAAGCAAATGCCACTTGTAAACACCCACCCTTAAAACTGGTTTTACAGCCAGTCTTGCAGAACCCAGCTAGGCAAGACCGTGCATTGTCAGTGGAACAAAGCTGCTGTGAGAGCTAAATGAAAGGTCAAAGAATGTGGCTTCATTCCTCTTTGGGAAATGCACAGTATCTAGTAAATGTTGTCAGCAGCTGGGGATGGGTGGTCCCTTGGGGATGGAAGTTGTGTGGAAATTCCCATGCCTTGGGCTGAGAAGGAAAAGAGAGAGAGATCTATTGCCTTGGTGTGGGCAAGAGGGAATACAAGAGGGACGTGTCCTTACTGACTTACAGCTGTATGACACCAGTGGCTGGCTGAAATGAGAATAATCTCGCAGGTGTTGGAGGTAAAGTGGAAAAAGGTCGCTGGTCCCAGGTGCCATGGTGCTTGCAGGTTCAGAACACAACCAGTAGAAATCCCACCACTCATTGGACTTCATGTGGGGAGAGATTTTCAGAGAAAGAGAGAGAGAGAGACAAGATTACCTGAGAGCTGCAAGGCCCACAAAGATGGCAAGCAGGACTAGAGTTCTCAGTGGAGCTGTTTGTTTATTCTTATTTATTACCCTGTTCCATCCTACATCTGGCAAAAACATCTGCCTGAGCCCTTCTTCTTGCAAGAGTTAAAAAATAAATCTTAATCTGTATATTCTCCATGCATTGCTTTAATTTGAACGAATGGCAGTATACATATTTCAGTCATTTACATTTGATAGTAGGGCTTAAGTGCTTAGATGTTTAATCATCTCTGAAATATGTTTTTATTTCCTACATAATCTGTGTAGCAATCCTACAAACTTCTTTGTTTTTCCCACTTGGTAGCCTGAAATAACCCATTTGTTTAAACCAGTGAGCATATGCAATAAATGTCAGATAGAAATTAATTTTGTTCTACAAGGAGAGCTTATTACTTCCTGGAAGGATGTCCCTGAAAACTAATACTGGTATTTATCAAGGTGCTGGTATTTAGGGGTTTTAAGAGTATCTAAAAATTATACACCTACACAGAATTTGCAACCTCCCCTGCACATCTAATTAATTTAAAGATAAATGTCACCTTTTGAAAGTCACACTGAGATTTCTATCCACATCTTGAGTTCTTTCAGTGACTTAAAAACAAAACTGCAACATGCTTAGGTGATAGTTGCCTTCAAAGAAAACAGCAATAAAGATGGCTAAAGCATGGGTAATTTAAGGCACTGTATTTTGGGCTTTCCATTGTGAGTTCTGCAAGAGATGCACTTTTGTACACACAACAGTGAGGGAACTACACTCGGAGAAAGCTATTGCTAAACTAACCCTTGCCTCCAGAAGAGTGTGCAAAACTCCAAAACAAGTTGAAAAGGGTCTGGGAGAGAGCCCATAATCAAGGCTTTTTTCCTTTTTTTGTTCTTCTACCCTCCATGAGATGAATCCAGTGAACACAAAACAAAAGGGGAAGACTGCATAATTTCCAAAATTCCTAAGATCATGCCCCATTTTTTTTAATTTAAACACATAAATATGAATAAATTATATACAAAAATAGTTAATACCATAGGTGTTCAGCAGAGATCCACCCATATGAATCTGGTGTTTCCACGGGATCATGTAATGGTTTGTGTAGCAAAAGGCCTTAAAGCTCCTGTGGTTCCACCCCCTGCCATGGCAGGGACACCTCCACTGTCCCAGGCTGCTCCAACCCCAAATTCCAGCCTGGCCTTGGGCACTGCCAGGGATCCAGGGGCAGCCCCAGCTGTGCCCAGGGCCTCAGCAATCCCATAGGGAACAATTTCCTCCTAATATTCTAATATCCAACATAAATCTACCCTCTCTCTGTGTGAAGCCATTCCCTGCGTCCCGTCCCTCCATCCCTTGTCCCCAGTCCCTCTCCAGCTCTCCTGGAGCCCCTTTAGGCCCTTCAAGGGGCTCTGAGGTTTCCCTGGATGCTTCTCCTCTCCAGGCTGGACACCCCCAGCTCTCCCAGCCTGTCCCCCCAGCCCTCTGATCTCCTTTGTGGTCCCTTCTGGACTTGCTTGCTGTTGTTATACAAGCAGATCATTTTACACGCATCAAAGCAATTTTTGGGTCTCTTCTTCCTTCCTATGTTGCTTTTTTTCCTGTTTTCTCACAAAGGACATATACTTTCTTCAGAGAAAACAAAACAAAGCAAAGTGTAAAGCTCTTTGTCCCCTTGTGCAAACATATCCTTTCAGGGACATATTCTTTAAAAATAAATGGTTCTTTTATTCAGAGCTCAGGAAAAGCTTAATAATTTACTTTCTCCGTGGTTCTCACACTGATCTGGCAGACTTACTTAGGACTTCAGTATTAATGACAACACTAATTTTTCAACTCAGACAGCACTTTCTAAGTTTTGCAAAGTCATTTATATTTGCTTGTGTATCTCAGCTGCATTTCCCATATACCCCCCTCTGCATGCCATTTATTTGGCTACATCTTTGGGAATTGGTACTTTCCCATCATGATTAAGTAGAAAGAAATAGTCGTCAAGTTAATGAGTTGTCTAATTTTCCAAGGTTACTGATAGAATTCGACCATTCTCACTTTTGCTCTCACTGCCTTGTAAACCTGGAGGAATGAAATAAATGAGAAAAACATTCCAGTCATATGCCAAATATTGATTAAAAGGGTTTTTCCTCCCCCAAAATTATGCTCATAGCTGCATTGCTGTGGTTCAGACCTACTGCCAAAGTCTCTTTGTGCAATGCTTTCATTTGAGCTTTTCTTCCTTCAAGTGTTGAAATGAGTCATTAGCATGTCTGTATGTATGGGATGATCTCATTTCACACTGAACAAAGAGGAAAAAATTATTAAGAGTAGGGTACAATCAGAACAATTGTTTATTCTAAACAGAGAAAACCTCATATTTTGTGTTCAGCTGGTTGTGACTGTGAAATAAAATAGTGGTGGATCTGCAGAAATGTTCAACTTGACATTTATATTTCTTATTAATTCTTTTTGAAGATAATTTCTAGATGTCCTACATAGGGACTGTACAGACAGAGGAATGGTTTTGTGTGGTTTTGTTTTTTAACCATCTGACTTGACTAAACATTTAGCTTAACCTGCTGAATTTTTCCTCAATGAGCAAATATTACACTGGACTCTGCTGAGGAAGCAATCCCAGTCACAAACCTACACATTATTATTTTTAAATCACAGGAAAATCAGAATTAACTTTTTTTTTTTGGTTTAGGCAGGATGTTTCTTTTGTGCAGTTGCTCCGAAGAGATTTCAAAGGGTAAATGATGCTCCAAAGAATAAGGGAAGTTTTAGATGACCAAATTCCTTGCAGGATCACATTTCCACATATATTATGCTGTGTACAAGGGATGCTGGCCAATAAGGAGTGTGATATGATGCTGCTTTGGAATCTTTGGACGGGTTCCCTGCTTCAGGATTTGGTAGCTAACCATATGAAACAGCAACCACGGCATTTGTATGCAAGTAGGCAATACAACCAACTTGGGCTCTGCTTTGCATCAGAAAACACTTAGAATAAAGGGCATGAACACAAAAAAGCAACTGACTCAAAGCTCATTCAAGGCAGAGGGATTAGATTATGCTTAAACTCTGTGCTTCATCAGGGCCTAGGCGATAAGTAGCAATAATCCATTCTAAAAATTTTAAATATTGCTCTTTGGGGTTTTTGTGGGGTTGCTGTTCCAAACCCACAGAGGCAGCTCTGGGCAGTTCCTCAGCTGTACATTTTTTCTGATGGGATGTCAGGGCTTTCAGAGCAGCTCCTCCCAGAGCTGTGTCCCAGCTCTCAGTGTCGCCTCAGTGGTGCCACATCTCTTGTGTCTGTCAAACAACAACATTAATGCTTGCTTGCCTCTAAAATACACAGAAATCTAAAGGTCTGTTTGTGCTGTACATTTCACCTGCTTTGGGCCTCAGTTGTTCCAGACTCAAGGTGGAATCAATGCCAGACCCGTCAAATGAAGTTGTAGTTCACAGCCTTTTGTGACTATCACCATTTGAGTATAACCTGATGGTGCTGGCTTTGAAAATGATGATTTTTCACTCCAGAAGGGCTGACTCTGAAATACCTCTTACCTTCCTGTAAAAGTAAACTTGTTTTGAACATACTTTACTGTGAATTTACTAAATTTTTACATGGCTACAGGGTATTTGTTCTTTGACTAACTGAAGTGACTCACGGCCTTATGTGAGATTACTGATCTTGCTAATTATTATATATGAATTCATATTTTCTGCCATTATCTTAGTTATGCCTTGTCAGAAAATTTATTTTTAAGCTCATGAATACATTCACATGTCTGGAAAGACCAAACTGAATCAACACAAGTATTTTACTTTAATAAAAGCAAAACATTTTATTTGGAATTCAAATTCCTTTGAAACCCTGTAAGAATCCAAAAGCAAATAGTTATTTTGAAATTATCAATAAAACATACATTTAAAATACAAAAATGGGCCTTTGGGTACTTTTTCACATTTTCCAATATCTATTTTTCCCAAAAAACAAAAGATCAAAAGTGCTATAATTTGTTTAACAAAGAAGTTTCTGTCACAGCAGCTTTCTCTAGTGGAAAATCAATTTCATCATTTTTCTACCAACCTTCAATTTGATGCTATACAGTCTCAGCAGCCTCCTAAAGTCCAGAGGGGGCCAATTGGATATATCATCTCATGGCATGTGACAAAATTAAACTGTCACTTGAATGGGGTCCATTCAGTGTTTTAATATCTCATAAGGTCGTTCTCCATACAACTGAATTTCTGTGCCCTAAAATGAGTCTACAGTACAAAGTCTACTTAGATTTTCCTCTCCAAACTGTGTGATTAAATGAAAGAAGTTATGGATCTTAAAAAGCTTGTTGGTCAGTAAAAAAGATGCAAGTATAGGTCAGTAAAAAAAATGCAAAAGATCACAAGTAGGAGTTGGGAGACACAAATTCAGTCTCTAGGAGAGACTGTGGAGCCTGTGGGAGAGTCTAAATTAAATGTACAGCAGAAAGACTGCTGCTGTCATGAGGAAGGATTGCTCTCCTGGAGATAAAACCTGTCCTTAGAGACTGCAGAGAATGAATGAGATTTCACGTTGTAATAAGTTTTATACTCAGCCGTGAAAATGTAGAAACAACAATCAAAATTTTTCCCTGAGCCCACCAAAAAAGTTCTATTGATTTGCAAGGAGTAACATCCCTCCCCTTTTTTCCTGCTGATGAGCTGTGGTCAGGATGACACCTCTGTCCATCTTGAGGGATTTAAATCACCTGAGGAAAAGAAGGAAAGTGCTCAGACAGCAGCTCTGAGTGATCCATGACATTTGTGAGGCTCTTGGTCAGCTCAGTGGCTCAGTTCTGCACCAGGGTCACACACAGTATGGTTCTGGATTTATTGAAATTCCTCTTTCAAAAAATCCTCCCCTTCCCCAAGGATTACTCCCACCATGCTGTCTGAGCGAGGTAGAGCAGTAATTGTTATTTCCATTTCCTTTTTTTAGCCAGCTGCAGACATGAGAGAAAGCACAGATCTTGTGCTTTTGCATGCAGCACTGTGGTCTTCACATCCTTAGGGAATTTGCCCACTTGACTGGAATTATCACACCACAGTTTGCCCGGGCTGTCTTTTTCAGTGTCATAAACATTTACAAATTGTTAATGAAATGCATTCTAGGCAAATAAAAAGCATTGGGAATAAAATTGAGATAATACCTAAGAAATTTCCCAGGTTAGTTTATTGCTTAGCAATAATTTTGCAGTGAATTCAATAAGTAGGACAAACAAGGATAAATGCATAGTCTAATATTTCTTCCTTTAAGGCAGTTGCTTAGTAACTTTGAGCTCCAGAATTTCTGTTTGTTTTTCAGTGCTTTACTTAATTAGTGTGGTGCCTGAATTTCTTCCAGTTTAACTGATACCGTGTCTCCCTCACCCAAGGTCATTCATACCTTGCTAATTGTAGGAATAAACTTATCATTAAGCCTCAGCTTCCTGATTTGGCTTTGAAATTTGGCCACTTTCTACTTCTAAATGATACAATTAAGCAGAAGAACTTCTGTTTATTGCTGAATGCAGCATACAATAACTGCTGAATATTTTGCTCCTGAGAGCTCTGCGGACATTATCTGGCTTGATACCACATTATAAACTGGGTACTTTCAGCTAAGAAACCTCAATTTCCCAGAAGTTTCAGTGAGGTTTATCCTGACATTATTACCATTTGGTACATCTGATAAATATTTCCAAGAGATTTTAGTAAGGTGAACAGCCTTGGACTCCAAATCTGCTACCAGCTGCTGCATCTTCTTTTCACTTTGTCCTGAAGTTTGTTCCAGTTGCTTTCTCTTCTAAAACTACAGTGAAACCTGAGTAAAATGACAGCAGAAGGAAACAAATTCTAATGTCTCTCCCTGACCAGTCTGAGATCTCTACAGGCCTATTCTGGCAGGCTTTCCTTTAAAATAAACTTTTAAAAAAACAGGCCCATTCCATTTCACTTGGCATAAGTGAGAAATTTCCTTTTCCTCTTCTGACTTTGCTACTCTTATTCCTAGAAAAGTTAAAAAAAAAAAAATCCCAACCCAGGTTAAAGAGCTGCAATTGAAGCTGACAAGTCTGGGTTCCTGCTGGAAAACTTAAGTTAAAACTTGGAGCAGCTGTGTCTGAAGAGTTCTAATTATCTTTTATCCATAATTTTTATGTGTAGACAGATTGTTGTCACTGCTGCAAACAGCTGACAATTGTGATGATACTGAGAGAGAGAGGAATTTGGAACAGATACTGAACCTTTAAAGTCTACCATAGAATGAGGTTGAATATTTGATGATTTATTGACTTCTTAAACAATGAAAAAGGTGAAGCTCTTCAAATCCAACTTTATTTTTTTCCATACTCTTTTCCTAGAGGAAAGTTAAGGAACAAAAAGGGGAAGCTCAGCAGGAAGGGAAACACATGAAATACAGTCAGGAAAGGGTTCACAGAAATCATGCATTCAAAAAGACTTCATAAACAAAATGTGAGTTGTAAAAGAATCATTGCCAGTGTTCTGATGTCTAAGTACAATAAATGTGGGTCGAAGCCAGATTTTTGGAGGGACTTAAACACATAAACCAGTGAGGGTGACACAATTTTTTACCTGCCACCTTGACCTGAATCACCCTGAAGAATGGTCCCTTATCATAGCAGGTTTTGTGAGTTCCTTTATTGGTTGGTGCTTGGGATTTCTAAAGGTTTGACTTCCCTGCTTGTTTTAAAACAAGTTTGTTGCCTGAAAGAAAAAAAAAAAAAAAGTGAAGAAACCAGTTCTGACTCGGAGGCTCTTCAGAGCAGCCCCGTGTCTGAGCACAAGAATGCTGTGGATCTAGTGGAACTAGTTAGTGCTGAAGTGTCCCATGAACCTGTCACATCCATGTGAGATCAGTTTGTTTCAGCCAGGACAGGGCTGGATAATCCACAACAGTGCTGATACATTTGAACTAGTCACACGTTTCACACACTAGGGCAGAAATGCAAATGCTTGGGGGAGTTTAAAACCAGAAAACCACAACAAGAAGAAAATATAATCCAGATTACTGCCCATTTTTTGAAGTCACAGGCTACTACAATAGTCACATGGAAATAAGGGAGAGTATCTTCAGCTCTCTGCAGTTTCTCTCAGTGTACCAGATATTTTACTCCTATATTTCTATGTGCAGTTACTTCTATAATTCAATTATGGTAGACTTCACCATTTAACAATGTGGTTCACTAATGCTTTGGTTTTTTTTAATACCAACTGAAAAAAGCCTCCATATATCTACACTTTAAATTGGCTCCAGTGGGAAACTCAAAAAAGACTCAGCACTCAATAAATTGCTTGTGCAATTTACCTGTCTGGGGGAAATTTTCTTTCTAGCATTATAGTTGAAGCAGAGCTTCAGATAAGAAATGCTGGACGTTTCACCACACAGGATACAAGGCAACAAACCATAAATAAAGGTCAGTGCTATAACATCTGCTCCTAGAAAGCTCCAGGCCCTGCCAGAAGGAACTGGCTTTCCCCAAGCTGCAAACCTGGGTCCTTCCCACCATATGCACTGAGAATTTTGTAGTAAACATATCAACATGCCACCGTCCCTATGTGGCAAACATTTCCTGTTTACATGGAATTAAATTTGTGTAGCAATAAACTGCTCTAGAAGCTTTCTTCTTTGTGTGCAATTTCCCCTCTTAGCAACAAGTGCAAAAGAAGGTTGCAGCAATATCATGTTTCAGTACAATCGCAGAGTCAAATACATGTTTTATTTCACCTCTGCAATTCAGCATTCCTTGGGGCCAGGGGAGAAAAAAAAAGGTCAATAGACACTTTATTTTATTTTGAGATCTGTGATAAGTTTTGTTAGAAGGCAAGGAACCCTCAGGTGGTGTTTTACATTGGAAATGTACTCAATGTTCCTATTGTTCAACGCTGCTGGGTGAGCACCTGATTGCTTCAGCCTGCTCATGAATCAGACAATCAATGGGATAAATAAAAAATGCACCTTCTTGCAGCAAGGCCTGGCAAACCACCTTGTTCCTCAGCAGCAATAACTCACCTGAGCCTTTCCAGGTCAAGGCATTTCCCCAAAGTTATGGGGGAGCAAAGAGGGAGTCACAACTGGAGGGTGCTGGGATCTTGTGAATGGAGAATCAGGGAGCTGTCGTAGGAAAAGAAAGTTAATTTATGTTATGGCTTAGTTTAAGTTGTGGCTTAGTTCAGAGGGGATTTTTGAAGATCATTGGGCATGGGCAGGGATGTTTTTCACCAGGCCACTCCATCCTGACGCTGAGCACACCCAGTGATGGAGCATCCATCCACAGCTTCCCTGGAATCTTGTCCCGGTGTCTCACATCCCACGAAAATGCATTCCTCACACCCAGTCTAAATCTCTCAGCTTAAAACTGTGCCACTTTCCCTGTCACTACAGCCCTGGCAAAAAGTCTTTCTCCATCTTCCTTGGTGTGCTAAAGCTGTTTTTTTCTACAGCCTTTGATCCCTTTCCCCCTCTTTTAAGACAAATTAGAGAAATACTCTGGGTATTCCTTCACTATATTGTTATTTGAATTATTAGAGCACCTGGCAGTTCCAAGATAAAAAAAAAAAACAAGTTTCTCATTGAAGATACTAGGATGCAAACATGAGGAAAAAGAAAAGGTTGGAGTCCAAATTAAAGTGGCAATGTAAAGAATTCTCTTTCTGGCACAGCCCCACAGTGCTTGGGAAGCAAAGCAGTGTGTGTCAAACTCCTGCATGTCTGCTGGTGGTAATTAAGCAATATGTGGTGTTTCATTTGGGTTGCCAGCAGTGTTAAACAAGTGTTTGGACCCCCATCACAGCTTGATCAGCACACAGAGGTCATTGGCACCTCCTCTAGCTTAAATAATGACTAACCTCAGCAGTCCCTCCAGACCAGATTTAATAAACACTTAAAATGTTTAATATATTAAATGAATTTTAAAATGAATTTAAAGTTTAATAAACACTTTAAAAATGTCATTGCTGTAGGCAGCTCTGAAGTAAATTACTGACAGACACTCTCAGCTTTTGAAAAAAAAAGACTTATCTTTAGAGGTCTAGTATTCTTGCTGGCTCCTTTTAATAAAATTATTAATTCCTGTAGTGATAAATTTTTTGTTCTTAAAGGCATCATTTTTCTTTTCTTACCCCACTGTGAAGCCTTTAATTGACTGGCATTTGAATATATGGGTAACTCACCAAATCCCACTGACATTCTGATCTGAATTCTTAATACATTAATTTTCATTTATGAAAGCAAAAAATTACAATGCCTCAGAAGGCCTCAGTCTGAATAGATCCATATAGAACTTTCTACAGGAAAAAAGAATAATTGGACATGCATGAAGGTTTTTTTCCTCTTTCAATTTTTAAAATCTTCTATGTGTAAGAGAAAGTTGCATGCTATGAATTGCTGTTCATATTTCAAGGATTTTTAATATTGGCCACATTTCATAATTTCACTTTATTGTAGGATATTGCAGAAAATAATTGAAGAATTACAGTGCATTATAAAGTAGCAACTCTCAGCCACACAAATCAAAAAACCCCTAGATAATGCCAAGCTACAAATTTCTAGTATATTTAGTGTCTTGCTAGTATTTTTTAGACATTTAAAATCAGCTGAAATGCCTGCACACAACAGAAGAACTCCCAACCAGCTCTAAACTCACAATGTCTTCCCTCTGAGTAGCAACAGATCCTGCCCCTACAAAACTAAATATTCCCCTGAGCCCATCAGGTGAGATTTCAATCCAGATGCATCCCATGAGCCCTAAAAAAGCTGTATCTTCTACAACTGAAAATTTAAAAGAAAACATACATGACAAATTGAGCAGCTACTTCTATCATTTGATAGAAATGTCAATTTTCCTCTTATCCTGATAAATGAAAACAGAAAATTTTAATTTGTTTTCTAATTCTTCAGAACAGTTCTTCAGCTGAAACATTTTATTGTTTGCACTAAGGAAAACAACAGGAAATATTTATGTAAAAGTATTTATCTCACATCTATCTGTTTCATGAAAATATTCCGTTAAATGGCTTAGGATGGTGTTATATTGATCCACAAATTATCCAATACTTTTTCATGAAAGTTTGAGGCTGCAAATGAGGGGCCATTCATTTCCTATGGTAAAGATAATCAGTTGGTTGATCAGTTGCAATGCATTTGATAAATGCAATGCATTTGGTAAAAGCTGGAAAATAAAATAATAGAAATTAACTTGTGGTCCACAAAAGTGAGTGACATCAGTGAGTCCTAAAAATGTAAGAACACCGATTATCTTTCATTCATCTAAACAAAAAACCAAAAAAAACAAAAAAGAAAAAACCCCAAACCCCCAACCAAACAAAAAACCAACCATCCCCCCCCTCAAAAAAAAGTTTCTTCTCCTAAAATAAAAGAGAGTAAACCTGACACTGTAAAGCTCCACAGTACTCTGATTTTTAGACACACTTTTTTTTTTTAATCCCAAATATGCCTAGGATAGAATTATGGTAATGATTCACAGAAGAAATGAGTAATGAGCAAGGAAAAAGGCATGAAAGCCACCCAGCCATTACAGAGGGGGTGCTGCATTTCCAGTGCAATCCCAATATGTGATTTCATGGAGGTGAGAGAGCAGGAGGAGGATCAAAAAGAAATACAATGTTAGAAATCAGAGCATCACTGTGCCCTCACCAGGTAAATTCTGTTCCACCAGGTCATGGTTTTGTTTTTTCTCTCTCTAATCCTTGTCAACTAAAAAAAAACAAAACCAAACAAAAAAAAAAAACAAAAACAACCAACCAACCAAACAAACAAACAAAAAAAAAACCCCAATGAAAAACTCCCTTAAAAACAAAACAAAAAAAACAAACAAAAAACCTTATAACCCTCAAAAACCCCCCAAAAATACCATCAAACCCCCCCCAAAAAACAAACAAAAACCCAAACCATGTTCCAAAATGAGCTATCAGAGAGGCTGTAATTGTAATGCCTAGCCTAAATCCAGCTCCCTTGGCCATCCAAGGATTTACTCTTCAGTCAGAAAATAAAGAAATTCCCAAAGTTCACTTTGGGGTGCATGTTACCATCACAACGCTGTGGAATTCCTAGATTTTTTTCATAATGGATTAAAAAAAATCTGTAGACATTTTATCCCTGCAGCTGCATTCCCTTTTAGCACCTTTTCAGCTCCTTGCACACCTACAAAGGAATCTTAAACTGATTTCATGTTCCCTGTAGCCCCTCAGCCTCACAGAGACATGAGCAGTAGTTTTGAAGCCCAGTCTTTCAGGAACAAGAAATTAAATGAATCCTGAATTGGACAGGATTTTGTGGTGGCAGGTTATCCAGCTTAAAACAGGAACACCCTAAAATCATATGGGAGTTCCTCTGACTTTCTAAACACACATTTTTCCATCACCCACAGCTGAGAAAAATCTACTTTGCAGCTCCTACTCAAAGCTGTTTCCATCTGCACCTGCAGATGTGCAACTGCAGAAAGACAATTCCTGTTTAGAGTCCTTGGGGATCCTTGGCTCTACAAGAAGTTGGCTTTCCTGTTATTTTAACGTTGTCTACATAAAAGTGGTGGGGTGGTTTTTTTTTTTTTTCACTACTCAGCATGCAAAGTCCCATATCCTGTTTCCCAGGACTGATTCTGGAAGGGCTGGGGGCTTTGAAGTGTTTACTGCTGCCTGGATTTGGATGCTGTGAACAAAAAAAAAAAAAAAAGAAAAAAAAGGAAAAACCCTCGAGTTCTTTACCAAAATTTCCCCCAATGAAACAAGCCCAAGGAGTTTTTTTCACACCAGGGATTTCACAGCATGCTTTGGGTAATGCATGAGTGGTGGCCATGCACCTGGAAAGCCCTGAGAGTGCACGAGTGACACACAATTCATCCACAGGGTGTGCCTGCCCGGAGTGTTTTCACACTTATTTAAAGTAAAAAGCCATTATTTAAGGCCACATACCATGGCAGTTGAAACCTGCCACCACTTGCCAAGGTGTAATTGCTCTACAGGTGACAGATTGTTCCACTCTGGCACAGCACAGGGCAAAACAATTTGGAGTTACTTATTCACCCCACCTGTCATTCCTCCTCTTGACTTTGACACAGCAATAAATTAATTTCTCACCATTTCTTGTAAAAGAAGAAAAAAAAAACCCCAACTTAAATCACAACCCAGAAAACATCCCACCCAAAGAAACCCATCCAAATCCCTAAATACCCCCCTGTGGCATTAAATTCTCATTTTTCCTGGCTGTCTGTGCGTGATGATTAGCATAGGGTAGGGGAAAAGGGAGTAGCTTTCAGCTTGTAGTAAAACCCATTGCAAATCCACCTACACCACCAGCATTCAGAAATCCAGAAATCCACCCCAAAAGCTGTGGAATGTGTGGTTGATTAGACAATGCTGCAACAGGTGTAAACTGGCAGAGGGAATAGCTCAGCTCTGGAGGGCTTTGCACTGCAACCACCAGGAAATGCACTTGTAATGGAGAGAGTTTTTGGACATCACAATATTCCACAACTTAGTGTAGATCTGGAGCTGTAAAAATGCCAGCAAACTCATTTTCTGGGGTAGGTAAGTATTTTGCAGGCTACAGTTGCTCCCATCCCAAAAGAAGACTTTTGCAAACTGGATAAATGCTGACCTGAAAATATAAATATAGTCCAAAGAGTAAAATAAATAAGTGTCTATGGTTATCCCACGTGTGTACATGAATACATGCTTAATTTGCAAATATAGCTGTAATGACTGCATGTGCAAATGAAACCACAGCTTGAACAAATTACACAATGTTTTGCTACAGGCACGTCAAAGAAAACTCATCAGAGTATTACTAATTGGTCCATGTAACACACACATGAAATGCAAATGCAGTCCTGAAAACCTGCTGGAACAAGAGCATAGCAGACCTTTTATCCAGTGTACTCAAGGGCCACTTTTTATTTCTGGACTTTATTTTCAGTGAACAAAAAAAAAAAAAAAAAAAGAAAAAAAACCCTGGAGTTCTTCACCAAAATTTCCCCCAGTGAAACAAACCCAAGGAGTTTTTTCACACCAGGGATTTCACAGCATGCTTTGGGTAATGCAGTGAAATTATTTTCAGGAATTTGGGACTTCCTCAGAGACAGATAGGTAAGCAATGCAGGGCTTTGGAGAGAAGTGTTTAACCTAAGACATTACCATTGTTGGAAATCAAAACATAATGTTTAAAATTCCGGTCTTTTTAAGAACTGTACTGCTTCTTTTTAGCCAGAGCATAAAATTTTCTGCCTGCAGGATGTGTAGAATTGCAGTGGAACATGTTCTGTGGAAAACAGGACGTTATTTTTTTGAAGGTCTCAGAATTTTGGGGTTTACATTAGTATTATTTAGTTGCAGGAAAAAAAAAAGAAGGTTTTTCGAGGACTGTGGTTGTAGCATCCTACGAAGACTTGGAATGCTGTGACTTGGGGAGCTATCACTGAAATATTATTCTGGTAACAGTAAAAATACATTTAAAGCCTTATTTTAGTAACTCTGTTAGAGAACCTAGACGTGGAAGCATAATTTTTCATAGGGTTCTTTTTTTGCCACATGGCCATTCACTGGTACCTATTTTACAGCAGATTCTGCTGTTCTGAACAGGATGGGTTTCAAAGAGATTTACTTGGAGAATAAACAACCTCCTCATGGGAATGCTGATGGCACAACCCGGCCCCTAGGGGTTATTTTAGCTTGCTTCTGAGGTAGGTGAGCTACACCTGGAGGTTTCTGTTCATGGTTTCAAATTCAAATTTCTCTAATTGCTTTGCAGGCTTCGCAGCGCTTAGAATTAAAATCTTAAGAGCTCAGTTATTTTGTGCTTGGCTAACCCACCTCCCTGTTTTGGTGTGATCCACCATGCAGGTGACAATAACCCAAAAAAAAAAATACTGAGGACTCTGTCAGAACCACATCTGATGTGTTTTCACAGCTCCAAGCCCTCAATTAGAATAACAGCAGCACAGCCTGGCTCTCCCCATCCTATCCCATACCCACCTTGCTCTGCCTCCATCTGGCAGGAATCCTCTCTATTTGTTTTGGGAACCCAGGCCTTTGTTTAAGGTGGGATCCTGCCATTTAGCTGTGCAAAAAAAAAAAAAAAAAAAAAGGTCATTAAAGTTTTATTCAGGCCAGTCTGAAACTTTTCCAAGCAGTTTCTTCTGCCCAAAAAAAATACAGATGCAGCTTTCTGAGGGAGAGTGAAGACAAAAGGCAATGGCATTCCTGAAGCCCATCTGGGAGTTTGTGGAAAAGTTTGAAAAAGCTGAACTGTTCTTGTACAGCTCTGCTTAGGCATTAGACGTTTCCCCTGTTTTTCTTTCCTTATTGTACATTATTGAGGATATTTACTTGAAGACAGAGCCTTTGTTTAAGCGTTCATCTTTCTTTTTTAACTTATTAAGAGTCTGAAATCCTAATCCTCTGCTTGTGACATCCCAGCAGGACTGCTGTGGAAATTATTACACTGCCAAAGCTCAGAGGACTGTGACACCAGGTAGAGAATAAACAGGAGAGGCGGATGAACTGTTAGGAAATAAGGACCCCTTTTTTATCTAAATATTTTCGTTAATAAAGAACAAGGGAAGGGAAAGGAAGGGAAGTACATGATATGTTTCTGAGGCCCAGCTACTCCTTTAACCAGGAGTTCAGGAGGATAAAGTGTGAAAGGGCCCCGTCACTCAGAAGAGAAAGGCTTTATTATATTATACAATGTTTTTTTTTTAATCTAAACCCTTGGCTCCTGTGATTTATTTACATACCTTGATATTTTTTTCTTTGAGGTCCTCAGGCACCAGTGTCAGGAACGGTCACAGACAAGATTTGCTGCGCTTGGGTTGCCAGGTGACCTCCAGAAACCTCTGTCAAGGACAAAGGTATTGTCAGATGCCTTCAGAAATAGAGCTCTGAAACCCAAAGTTTTAACAAAAATCACAGTCTGTACACTCCAGCAATAACCTTCATGTTCCAAGCTTCTCTTTCCTAACTGTGAACATGCAGCAGATGAAAATTCACATTTTTATCTGGCATTTAGCCCCAGAGAATGGGGGCTTTAGTGAAAACACTGGATATAAAATGTAAATGGACAGGTTTCAATCCCTCAGGAGCTGCACCAGGCTCCCACTGCATATTCATCCCTTTGATAGAAAAGTCACCAAAAAGGAAAACTGTCTGGGCTGGCAGCCGTCAAGAGTGGTGTGGAACGAGGATATGCAGTGACAAAAACAAAAAAATATATAATTTAATGATATTTTAGCCATAAAGTGAGGATATGCAATGACAGAAATGTAAAAAATATCATTTAATGTACTTAAAGGTCTGACTGGGAATGGCAGAGAGTTCCAAACCAAATTCCCAACCCCAAATCCAGCAGAGAGGCAGAAAGAAGGAACAGAGAAAAGAAGCACATGGACAATACTTTTATTTTAAAAGCAAAGTAGGGAAAAGGAAGAGGTAAATGTGAGGTAAATGACACAGGAGATTGTTAAACTTTTTTGCTAGTGCTGTCCAAAGAGTGTGAAAGAGAAAAAAGATGGTGAGAGGGACATATGTCCAAGGTGTAGATTCCATGGCCAGGCATCAAACATTATTAATCATCCAGTGGATGCAGCTGGGGAGGAATGCATGGCAGATTTCACAGAGAAGGAGAGCAGCTGCCCTGCAAGAGATATCTTCTCAAGGTGAGATCTTTATCACTGCCTGTGGTCCAGACAGAGCAGTAAAGAAATTTGATGGTTTACTCACCATTGCTCATGAAGCAAAGGTTGGAAAATGAGATAAAAATCAGTTGCACACTGGACTGTGGGATAGGAGAAAACTTTCTAGAAGAAAATACAAAGGAAAAAAAAAAAAACCAAACCAAAAACAAAGCAAATGTTCAAAATATAAGCCTTGCTTTTTAATTCCTTGTCACGCCGTGGTACATTCCAATGGAATCACTGCTCTGTACCTTGGAAATTGACCATATCGTGTTCATCAGAAGGAAGCAGTGATGAAACTCTCTAAAATGCTGAGGAAGGCAATAATGTTCCAAACACAAATGCCCAGATGTAATCTAGACCTGCACCAGTGGCTGAGCTTCCCCCACTCTGCTTCTCTCCATCTTCTCAGGTGTGTGAGTGTGAGTGAGCGTGGGGAACACAACTGTGAAGTTTGCTTGAGTCAGCTCGATTTGTGAATCACAAATCCATCTGATGGGGAAAGCAGAGCACAGCAAAACTAATCAGGAATGAGCAATCTGAAGCAGCCAGAGCTCCCAGGCCAGACCTGCTGCCTGCCTGGAGCTCACTGCAGGCTCCGTCATGCCTGAGTCCCAGTCCAGTGCTCAGCTCTGTGCCACAGGACAGGAGACAAAATTCCCTTTACTCAGCCACAGAATGGCTGGTCAATAGTTATTTCCAATTCAGAACTCAAATGGCCCCCAGTCCTTGTGAAAATCCCCAAAGCAGGAGATTTAAGGAGCATAACTCCAAATTTTATGTCCCTTCCCCAGTATGAGGTGTGAGAAGTGCAGAAATCACGTGTGGGTGTTCCAGCCAGGCACGTTTGTGTACATAGATTAAAGATTTAACATTACTGTGATGTCATGGCTAAGTCCTAGCCACAGCAGCATGGGATATGTCTTGTAGGCATTCCCTGCTGGTGTTCTGCCCTGAAAGGCCTCCAAAAAATCCCCCAAACCAGGCTTGGGGTTGCTGTCTGCATTATTTCTCCTTAACCTGCCTCACAAAGGCTTGGTTTATGAATGAAAACTTTGTTAGTTGCCTCTCCAGTGCCCTTCACCTGCCCCTGTCTGACCCTTGAGAGGACAGGTAAAGATATCCCTTCTCAAACAGGCTAATCTATGGTACAGAGATTGGAATGCTCTCTCAAAGGTATGGGGCTAACATCTGCACTGAGGACTGCAGAATGCACAGGATTTGTGAGACCAGATGGACCAAAATGAAGAGACTTTCACACATTCTCCCCAGTCTGCCTTTGTTTAGCAGTGCTGCTGGAAATAAAAGGTGATAATACCATCTGTGAGATGATTAGGACAGGACGTGCCTCTCTGCTTCCCCATTTCTCTGCAGTGAAAATCTCCAGTTTGGGATGGAAAATCTCCAGTTTGGGCTGGAAAACTCCAAAGCAGGCTTTTTCAGTGTTCCACACAGCATTTTTAGCTCGGAGGCTGAACTTTCCCACTTCTTTCCCTAAAGACAACTTGGGGTTTTCATCTGTGAATCCTCACTTTGGTTTTTCTTCTTGGGGAAAAGGTTTTGGTGGTCTCCCCAGCCAGCAGGAAGATCAAGATGATTATTGAAGGTGAAACTCAGGCACTTGCCAGGAGCTTCCCTCCATGAACTTCTGCAGTTTGATACTGGAATGTTTTCACGAGCAGCAGGATTTTTCAAAAAAACAAATCAGAAATCCCTTTTCCACCGAGAAACCGCGGAAAATTCGTGGAAGATTTTTCATCCAGTCATAATAGGAAGGAACATTACTGGTGAAAAGCACACAGTATGTGCAAATATCAGCAAATTCTCTATCAAATGAGAATGTCACTTTTCAAAGACACAACAGAGGTGAAGCTGCAGTGCTGAAGACAAGGGTGTTATTCTCTGGTTTTTGATAGGAAAATCCTAGAGTGTTATTTTTACTAGAAACATAGCACAGGAGGTTCAGTCTCAGCAAGGGTTTAGAAGGAGAGGGGAGAACATAAGGCATTTGTCCAGAATATATGTTCTGAACATCAGGAATGGTTAAAATTATTTTCATGGAAATCTACGGATAAAGCCTTAAGCCCCATCACTTCTTAGATGCACTTAGATGTGGGGAAAGAATATTGTAATCAGTAATCAAATAATAAATAGTAAATGCTAAATAAATAATAAATAAATAGTAAATAGTAATCAAATAATGTAATGTTCAGTAGGGTGGAGAATCATCCTAGTAGGTGATTTTAGTCTTTTAAGGGTTTTCTCTCTCCCAATGAAAACCTTTGATTTTAGTACAACATTCTGATCACTAGCAGTCTTCTTCATCTATTCCCGTGTCTTTAAAAATTAAAACCTAATCTCATTCTCCCCAGAGCTCAGATGTTTTGTCATTTCTTCAGAACCAAGGAATAAATTGTGGGGATGTTGGTTCAGTTGTCCTCCCACTGCTGCTCAAAACCACAACAAACAAAAGGCCTGTGAATTCTGGTGTAAAGTTACACCAAGAGTGTTCAGCCATGAATTACTCTCACACTGCACTGGTGGAAGACTTTAACCAGACAAAACTTGTTCAAATAAGGCAGTGCTGACTGGGGAAGAAATTAGCAATGAAGGAAGACAAGCAGATTTTAATTTTTTTAATTTACTTTTTTAAAAAATGTATTTATAGCATGTGCTATTTGATTTAATTCTGCACCTGGCACAGAAGAAAGAAAGAAGAAAATAACATACTACGGGAGTAAAGAAATACTGTGTAATAAACAGACAAACAAATTGATCAAAATCATCTGTAACTTCTGTTAATAAACCCCTGCAAACTATTGCTTAATGCCAGATTATTTTGAAGCTAAATGAAAGACTGTTCACAGCTGCATATACTTCATCTCATAAATGCAGATTAAAGCAGATTTGAAAGCGTTGTTATGAATTATGCATTATTTTTAAAGAATAAAGTGAATAGCACAGTCAGCCTGTAGGAACCTGGAATAGGGAAATTTTCAATTGGTAACACCCCTCTCTAAAAGAAATTACTGTGGTGCTCTAAGCATTGTATCTTGCTCTTCCCATTCACACTTAGTAAATATTTGTCATCCATGAAACTCAAGAATTATTTATCTTCACTGTAGAAAAAGTTATTTTCCTGCTTAGAATAAGCCAGGTTTTATTTAAATTAAGACAATTGGATAAGGCCTTGCATATATGTGTGTTTAATTTAAAATTATACACGATCTATGTAATTTAAATACAAAATGCAATATAATAATTGCACACTTGTGTGACTGTGTGATTTCCAGAGAAACCATGGAGTGGTTTGGACTGGGAAAGACCTCTGGATTCACTGAGTGCAGCACTGCCACATCCACCACTGAAACACATCCCCAGGTGCCAGATCTGCACGTTTTTGGAGCACTCCCAGGAAATGGTGACTCAAACACTCCCCTGGGCAGCCTGTTCCCATTTTCAGTGCATATATGTTGATATATATCCATATTTGTGTGTTTAGGTACACTTACCCCTGCTTGTTTACATGAAACATATAATCCATACAGTGGCTGGCAAACTTGGGGCAAGAATCAGCCCTTGAGAGGATCTCCTGCCATCTCATTCACACAATAAAACAGTCCAGCTGATGTGGACGATCATTCCTGGTGTAAAATTCTGTTCAGAAATAGTTTCCACTGCTTTTAAGATGCAAATCTGCCAGCCTGCAGCCCAGGGAATGGAGCAGAAATCTCTGTGGCAAGAGCAGCTGGGCCACACAGTGCTCCAGACATCTGAAAATGCAACAATTACACGGATTTTTCTCCAAAACAAGGTACTCCTTTCCTCTTACAACCATTAATTTTTTGAAAAAAATACCTCTTGAGGTAACTCCACCAAGATTCTGCACCAACATCCAACACACTGCATGCACTGCTTTGATTTAGGGGACAAAAAAAAAATCCAATTTGTCTCTGATGCGTTTGTGTGTTACTGGAGATGTCCTCAGACCTTTCCTGTGAACTCTGCAATGGATGGTTCATTGCATAACTCGCCAGAGAATACAATAATTGCATACTTTTGTTCAATTATTGTCTGGAACTCGCACATCCAACACGCCAAGGAGAGAGGTTCACTGTCTGCATACCTGAAAGGGCCTAAAAGTCCTGGAGCAGGGCTCAGAAGGAAAAGACACCTTTTCTAGACCTCTGTGAAGGACATTTAATCTTATCAGCCCTTCCTTTCCAAGATAAAGGGGTTTTCATGTACACACAGGTGGTGCTGAGGGGTGTGACACAGCCCAGCCGTGTGTCACGCAGCATCTGCAGCTCTCAGGGACAAATTTGATGAGTTTTGGGAGGATAAAATGTCATAAATTCAGGAGGAGGGAGTTGGTGGAGGTTGGAGTCCAGCAGGGCGTGTCAATGTGAACAAATGAAACACGAACAGTGTTTGAAAAAGTGGAAAATAAATTGTTGAGTACTTTGTGGGTTATTTTTTTTTCAGATCTCTCTGCTTCTTCTTCCACCCTTTTATTTAATTTATTTAATTTTTTACCCTTTTAACATGCCAACACCTCAATGCATACTTATTTCTGGGGAATAATGAATAAAGACTTTAGGATATGACTTTTCAAAATAAAATCATCTTTTTATTCAAATACAAAAAAATCAGAATCAGAAATCACTGGTTAATAGGTACCACATCAGAGAATGTTTTTTTCATGTATAGAAAGAAAAAGCTTTCCCTTAAATTTTTTAAGTTTAATTTTGAGTACTAACCTTTAGGGTTTCTTTCAGCCTTCACTTCCTTTCTAAGAGAAACCACGTGTTATTTAATGACCTCAGTAATAAATCATTAATCAGTGGACATTAATCCTTCATCCTCGACAACTCAGAATGTAAAAAAAATTATACAGTCAGGATCATCTTTTGTATCTGAGCTCTCCTTGAACTCTCATGCAACCAATATGAGAATTTGCCTGTGATACCCAAATTAATTTTAGCTATTTTGACCAGTGCAGATCTTTCCCTGCTGTTGTTCTCCTGAAAACTCTAGAGAAACAATTATTAAAAATGCAATGTGGTGATTTGAAACTTTGCAATAATAATAATAATAATAACAATTACAATAATGTTATCACCCTTTTCAATGGCATCATTTTAGCAAGATCTGCAGGGCTGTTTGGACACTTTCAACCATCATAGGGAAGGATATAATCCCTGGCTGTTGTGAGAGCATTTGTGTTTGTTTACTGTCATCTGCTGCCATCTGATTTTTTAAAATTCACTTATAAAAAGCAGTTCCCAGGAGTGCTTGGACAAACAGCCATTAATTTCTTCTGCTTTATGAACTTTTTACCCTTCAGTATTTTTGCTTGATGAGACTGTTATTTTTCCTCAAGTTCAGTCTTGAGCAGGATACCTCAAGGATCCTCAGTGCCCACAAGTTCACTCAGGAGGTTCAGGCAAGAGGAATTTTCTGAGAACTTGCCAACTCTCCATTTTGGCAGCAGCAAGATTCATTTCTTTGCCACATTCAGGTTATTTTTATGCCTTGCCTGGCCTGGTTCAAGGCCAGGAGACTTGGAGAAGACAAAGTCTGGTGGAAGGTCTTGGACAAGATGGATTTTTCAGGTCCCTTCCCACTCAAACCATTCCGTGTCTCTGTGATTTTTGACTAACTAACTAAACGTAGAATTCAACAGAAAAATGTTTTTCTTGATAAAACTCTTTTTCCCTGCTGATGCAAAGGTTGTCCCCATGCCACCTACTCACCCCAGCCTCCTCCCGGTTCCAGAAATTTCCCACTGGCTGCCTCTAGGGACAAGGTGTTCACAACTCAGGTTTTGGAGAACTTCTAAAGGTCAAGGCAGCCTTAAAAATAATGCAACCCAGGACTCCTGGAGCAAATGTTCATGAAATAGCTATTTAAACCCTTTATTCAATGTCAGGAGGAAGCTTGGGTTTTTTTTTTTCCTTTCTCAGAGGTTGTGACCGTGTTCACAGGGGTCCCAGATGAGGGAAGAGATGAGGATCTGACTCCCAGTTTCAGAAGGCTGATTTATTATTTTATGATATATATTACATTAAAACTATACTAAAAGAATAGAAAAAAGGATTTCATCAGAAGGCTAGCAAGGAATAGAATCCGAAAGAATGATAACAAAGGTTTGGACTGTGATTGGCCATTAATTAAAAACAACCACATGAGACCAATCCCAGATGCACCTGTTGCATTCCACAGCAGCAGATAACCATTGTTTACATTTTGTTCCTGAGGCCTCTCAGCTTCTCAGGAGGAAAAATCCTAAGGAAAGGATTTTCCATAAAAGATGTCTGTGACAAGAGGTGAACGTTTTCTGTCAAAAATGAACTCACTACCTTCTTCCCCAAATGTTCCTAAAGTAAAGGAACCAAAGCCCCTGCTTTGGGAAATGGCCAATATTAAAGGAAACGTTGAAGCATCTGTTAAAATGCCACTAAAAAAAGTGGAAAATAGAGACATGTCTTTATAAGTCACACCCACTGTGAGTTTCAACACTGCCATGCCCTTTCCCAAGGCTCTTTGTTCAAAAACCAATTAATATATGCCAGGCCTAAATGCCCCCAGGGTCTGTTTGCCCCAGGCCTGCTCAAATCACTCCAACTTTCCTCTTCTCACCTCTTTGCTTATCTCTCTCTTGAATTTGGGTTGGGTGAGCCATCATCAGTCTTTGTCACAAAGGAAAACACATTTAATCCTTTCCCACCTGACCAAAGTCTCGGAATTGGTTCAGCTAAATCAGGGCCAGATTTTGCTGACTCAGAATAAATCCTGATTGCCAGATATGAACAGAAGATTTATAATATTGGTAATACGATCACTGTCTTTTAGTATTTGCACTTCACAACTACATTTAAGCTGTTCCTGAATCCTACAGTGTGTCCAGGACTTGGGATATAGGATTTCAGCATCCATATTTTTCCATTGCCATCCTCAAATACAAGTTCAAAACTGACACTGCTTATTCAAGTGATGCTGTTGTTCTTTTCAGCTCATTTCTGTACCAAAACAAGGTTTTGTTGAGTCCTCTTTAGTTTGATGCCTGTTTTATTAAAAAAAAAACAAAAACATGCAATTCACAATTATTTGTCTATTTTACTGCTGAAGATATTGAGATTTAGACAGATAATTCCCTAAGTCTACTCAGATCATAATTTTTCTCAAAATCTCCTTCTTTATTTTATTACAAAAAAACCTTTCTCCCCTTTTTTTATGGAATAAAAAAAAAAAAAAAAAAAGTCCTGTCTGTATCTAGCAATCTTATAAGCAATCTTATAGGGTTCTAAGAATAATTGCTCTTGGCATTTATCAGGCATCAAAGGTAAATATACATGATTCTATCAGCTTTACCATTATTATCTGTTAGGGTTACCACAGGCCAAGAACCACATTGTTGTGGTTCAACTTCACCTACTTCAGTTACAACCTCATTTACCTCAGAAGCACTGCACCTGTCTGTCTATTCTTCCTTCAACAAAGTAAGTGGGAAGATAGCCAGACACGTAAATTACATAAAAATCTATACAGTTCTTCCATTAAAAAAAAAAATCAATTTTCACATGTCACTTCTAGATATAAAATGTCCGAACAGAAAAAAAATTGTGATTACTTATTTAGGTGGCAGACAGAACTGAGGATTTTTATAAATTATTTCTTGTGCCAATTTTACAAGGACATTATCTAATTTCTCCTTTCTACCCAACAGAATTACCTTGCAATAATTTGTGAAATTCAATAAATTATAGAGCTAATAAAATCATGCTGCTTTCTTCTTCTTCTGTGAAAGAGAACAGTTTCAGATGTTGGTGTGATCTACCTATTATATTGATGGGAATATTTTCAAGGTTGGAGTTGAATTTAAAAAAGAATAGCAGGTCTATTGAAATTAAAGCCAGCCTGAAGAAGGCTCAATCCAAAAGGCAGAACATTCATTTAAAGCTCAAAGAAGAGGAAGATAACCTATTATTTTTTGATAAAATGGGAGCAGTCATGAAAAAAAATTCTTTCCCACTTCACATGAAGATAGAAAACCCTGAAAAATCTTAACAAGCTTCTGTCTTTGTCAAGTTTTTAAATCGGATATCAGATTTTTGAGCATCTGTCAACTGGAACTCCAAACCCTGTTCTGCCTACTCAAATTATGGACTTGAGACTTACATGAAGCAGACACACTCTGCTCCATTTTCAGCATCAAGAAAATAGAGGTACCAAAAGATGTTCATAGTAATTTTGTACTTCTGAATAGGAGTAACTGAAATCCCACTTTACTTCATCAGACTCCATAGTTATAGGCACTTGGATGCTGTCTGAATTTTTGAAATATTATTTCAGTAGTAAACATGAAGTGGATTCTGGTTGTTTGCCTTTGGAGGTTTTTTTTGTTTGTTTTTTATTTTTTGAGATGGGTTTTTTTGGTTCTTTGAGAGTTTTTGGTGGATTTCTTTTTGTAGTTGTATGTCTGGTTGTTTTGTTTTGTTTTTTGGGGTTTTTTTTTCCCCAAAGAAAAGAATGTTTTGAAGAGAGGAGACTTGTGTCTTCTATCTTCAATATTTGCTGTCTTTATAGGTGAAGGAATCAGCCCTCCTCATCCCAATATCTGATGGAAACTGAGACCCAAACTTTGGAGCTTTTACCTTTCTTCAGGGCTTGAGAATTATTGTTTTGAAGTATTAGATTAGATGACTCAAAAAGTTGTTTTGTTTTGTTTTTTTTTTTTAAGTCCCTCTCCTCCTATATAAAAGCAACCCAATACAGTTACCAAAAAGAATTGCTGGGCTAATCAAATCATCTAAAGTAGATTCATCATTTTTTTGCCTGGATCCCAGTTTCCTGCACTGCTGTCTAGCTCCTCGATTGACAAGATTGCAGCCTGATTCTGGAGCAGGAGGCAACTGGCTGAATTGGCAGGATTTCAAATGCCTTCCCCAAGGTCCTGGTCCCCAGCTCTGGTCCAGAGCTTGTGTGTGTCTGCAGGAAGGTTATCACAGCTGGGGCAGATGGACATTTATGCAGCCCACGCTTTTCCTCTGGGAGAGCTCCTAAAAAACTGGAAAAAACGAGAACAAGAAATTCAGCTTCTATTAAAAAAAAAAAAAAAGGCAAGAAAGTAAAAAAAAAAAAAAAAAACAAACAAAAAAACCCAACAAAAACCCAACAAAACAAACCAAACCAAAACCAAAAACCCAGGGCTGTAACATTTCTTCTGCTCTGAGGAATAGCAAGCTCAAGAATCTTATATGTCATGCACCCTCACCTGTTCTCTCTCCTATTTCAACAGCTGTTTGCAGTCATTGTAAGAGCATAATTATCACTTCAGGGATTTCGAGCCTGTGTGAAGAACGTCTGCCTTAAAACAGGTATAAGACAAGCAGGATTGCCTCAGCAAAAAGAAAACTGAGAGGGGGCAAAAAAACCCCTCCACAGCACCATCCAGGAGTCCAGTTCAGGGGCTGAGGGAATTCTGCTTGTCCAAACTATTAATCTTTACAGGTACCTCAGGACTCTGAGCTGAGCAGTCAGTCCTCCCCTCTGCCTGAGCTTTCAGTTAAATATCTGCACAATATCCTAAATAATTAAGAGATGAGATTTTTTTATCCCTGAACCAATTAACACTGAACCCAAGAGGAAGCCATTTATAACACCATTCAACTCTGTAGAAGTCCCAAGGAAAAACTCAGAAAAAATGGGAAATAGAAAAATGGAAAGGGGAAAGAGGAAAGGAAAGGAAAGGAAAGGAAAGGAAAGGAAAGGAAAGGAAAGGAAAGGAAAGGAAAGGAAAGGAAAGGAAAGGAAAGGAAAGGAAAGGAAAGGAAAGGAAAGGAAAGGAAAGGAAAGGAAAGGAAAGGAAAGGAAAGGAAAGGAAAGGAAAGGGGAAAGGAAAAAGAGCAACCATTCCCTTCAAACCCACAAAAACCAAAAACCAACCAACAAAACCCTCCCAATAAAGCAATGAACAAAAATACCAAGCCAAAACCTGGACTAAGCATCTTCAAGTAGGTATAATGATGCTTCTGGGCCTTATTTTGACTATAGATCAAAGTAAAGTCTGTGTTTCAGAGAGGAAACCCTTCATAACCAGTCATGGAATGAAAGTTAAAAAGAACAGGTAGGGGACATACAAATATTCTGAAATTCAAGGCCTGGTTCAGTGTGGCTTAAGGACAATTCATGGACACAGGAAAGAACTCAAGTCAACTGCAGTTTCAAACCTGGGGAAAGCCTTGTGTGCTCATAATTTTGTTGTATTTTTCTAAATGTACTGAAGAGCTGGCCTAATGGAATACTCTACCTCACAAATTTGTTCTGCCTCATATTCTTGCAGCGTCAGGGCCTCTGTAGTTGTACTACTAAATAAATGTTATTTGAACCAGTTGTTCCACTTGTGCTCAAGGGAGAGCTCCATCTTTCCTCTCAGAAGAAGTGGAAAGAGGTTTGTGCAAACTGACAATGCAAACACACCTCTGTTTGAGAGTAATCAGCAAATTCTTCTGTCTTGATTTCTTCTTTTTTTCTCTCCAAATATTGTCTGTGGCTGCAGTGAAGGGACATGACAAATCCTCAGTAGGGAATGCCTGAAATTCTGCTGTTTCAGTCTAAGCAGAACCATCAGAGCTGAGATGAGGGAGAAAAATGCTTTGGATTGCTGAAGCTGTTGTCAGATTTGCCAGTCCTCCATGATGTAGATACAGACAAATATGAAAAAGATATCAGCCTACCCAATCTGGCTAATGAAATACTGATGCCAGAGCAGTACTACAGGAAAACCACTATGAATGCAGGCTGTCCATGATGAAGACTCCGCAGTTTTTACATTATTTAAATGTAAAACCAAGAGCGAGCTGGGTTGAGGGCAGAAGAGATGGCACAGATAAATTAAACAGAGCAGCAGGCACTCACCCAGCTGTCTCCCTGCCACAGCTGAGGTCACAGGCTCAGGAGAAGTGGCAGGAGCAGCAGGTGCCCCCGAAATCCTCCTGGCACCTCGCCACTGTCACATGTTGGCCGGATCACCACGTGTGGATCACCCAAAACCTTTCTCCCCCTTCTAGCAAAATAGCCAACCACCAAGGGAGGCCTGGAGCAGTTGTCCCAAGGCATGGGGGGGAGATGGCTGCAGTATTCCCAGTGATCCCATGAGCCAGCTCCATAGGGTGTGGGAAATGTCACCCAGTGTCCTGCCTGGGAATCGGCTCTCCCAGGTGCTGTGGCTGTCACTGACCTTCACGGGGACAAGCAGCAAACTCGGTTTTCATCCATCTGCTTTCAGTTGTTCTGCTTCCTGTCAAATTCCCTTCTCTTGGGGGAAAAACTCCCTGTGGAATAATGGAGGCAAAGCGTCGGGGAGCTGGGCAAGGGAGAAAGGGATTTCTGCAGGAATCGTGTGTATGGAAAATTGTGTTCGTGCAGCTGTGCGGGGGGAAAAACAAAAATAAAGGGGGGGAAAGTGCATTCTGATACTAGAGGGGAAAGCAGACAACTGGAATAGGTCTCAGCTGTGAGTTTGCAAGGTGCCCATGAGGAAATGTGACAGAGAGCTTTGCCTGCCTGCTGCTTCTCCCTGTCTGTGCAATCTGATCATATCTGAGTAAGATAATGCACATTTACCTTTGGTACCTGATAAATGCCCAGAACAATTGTTTTTTAAACCCTGTAAGATTGCTAAAGATAGTCCAGACAAATTATTTTCTTTATTCCATGAAAAAAAGAAGAAAAAAAAGACAGAAGTATTTGTAATAAAATAAGGAGATAAATTATGATCTAAGTAGACTTGGGGAATTGTCTGCCTAAATTTCAATATTGTTGGAAGCAGAAACCTGCAACGAAGAGGGGCTTCATGCAAAGAGGAAATCACCTGGGGAAAGCCAGGACATAAATAATAGGAATACAGACTCTGCTGCCTGGCACGTGGTTTTTTGTGTTGATATATCAAGAGCAGCTTGGCTTCTACCTCTGCCTGTTGGAACCTTGTCCAAAATGAAATTTGTAGCTCATTGGGATCAGTTTTTGGTGCCATTTTATTTGCATGCTTTACTGTCTGTCCTCTCTTCATTGAACAGGTCAATTATATATATACATATATATAAAGAAAAATTGTTATATACAATAATAATTATTAAGAAGAACAAGGTAGAGTCAAGACAATGCTAGTTGTCATTTTAAAAAGGGTTTTTTTGATAGAGGGAAGCTCTGTACATGATTTAAAAGTGTCAGTGAAAAAAACCTATACATTCTGAATATCTAATGTTGTTGTAATATTATTATGTATATTTATTTTGTATATAATTATTCTCAGCAAGCACCCTGTAGTTTATTAGCTAGTAACATACAATAGCTGTTTACAGGCAGATATTAAAAAAGATCCTCTGTGCTCTTTGATAACTCAAATTCCGAGTAAAGAATTAAAGATTTTAATCAATGTCTTTCATATTCCATTTCACCAGGCAGCCCAGCAAGAGGATCTAAAATAATCACTGTTCCCCTGCATAAATGTCTGTGTATAGAAAGGGTCCTCTACCCATACTAAGTAATATTTCAGTCTAATCAGTTTTATTGCCTTCTTTCTAGCTGTTTATTCCCTTGGTTAAAGTGCTGAGCCTCTCTCATAGAAATCATATGGAGTTGCTTTTGAAACAAGTGTCTTATCATAACAAGAATAATACTTATTTCAATCACAAAAAATGGGAAAGAGGACAGGAAGTTTCAAAACACAGAAGTTTCCTTTCATTTATACTGCCAGCAACATATCTCCAAAACCAGACATTAGGCTATTTTAAAATTTTGTGTTTAAAAAATACCTCTGAAGTAAATTCAGTGCCTTTTCCAGAATCGTGCACTGGACCAGTTCTGCTCTCAGTTGAATCAGCACAATCCTCCAGAATTCCATGTCATTGCAGCATTGTGAAGCTGGGATGGGATCTGGTGTGGGCCTTCTTGCTCCTTTTGATTGAAATATTGCATTACATATATATTCTTTTTCTTTCCTTCTTCCTTTTTTTTCCCCCTTCCTTTTGTTTTAAAATTCAGTTTCAGGTTTTTTTCCCCTTTCAGCTCATTTTACCCCAGGCTTAAATTCAGTTTGGACAGTCTGAATCGAGAAATAAAAAAAAAGAAAAAAAAGGGCAAAACAAACACTGTTGTTTCCTTTTGAATGTTATTCAGGCACCAGGGGCTAGGTCTTGATTAATGCTCTCTTTTGAAGCCATTGTTATCTAAGATCTTATACAATTTGTTTTGGAATTTTCATTGTTTTCAGAAGTCGCGTTGAAAACTTAATGAAGTTAACACAAAGAACTACTGTAAGGAGGTAATGAGATAAGTCCATACCAGCACAAGGGACAAAAATTAATTATTTCATATACTGCCAGTGAGCATCAGTGTTAAGGGAATGTATGAACAGTGGAAGTCTGATTCAGCTGTCCAAACAAATGCATCCAGTAACATTTGGGATACCCTGGGATTCCTCACGTGGCATTCACATGCAAATCCAGAAATCCTTGCTTTCTTGGGGTATCATATCTGACAGGATTCTGCAAATTCTCCAGTGTCTGAAATGACATGGGGGAGTTTTGTGCAGCCAGTTGAATCAAGACCTGTCTGTGTATTCCCTCACTTGTCAACACCAGAAAAAAAATCAGCTTATGCTTTGTTGATAAAGGACATACCCTTTAAAGGCTTCAATATACTGAGAAATTGTCTATATGAATTTTACATGGTTTGCAAAGCATAAACATGAAACCAGTGATGTCCCAGCACCTCTATGCCACATACTTTCTTCTCTTGGCTTTCAAATTATAGCACATTCCCCTGGGGATAAATACAATTATGTTGTGGATCCTTAGAGAACCAGGTATAAGCCAGAACTCCAAATAAACTGCTGCATAATTAGATACAGCCCCTGTGACATCTGCAAAGTTGCTTCTGTTTCATGTCAGAGGGAATTGGTTGGTGGTAAATTAATCTGGGTTTTATAAATACAGGTATCAACAGGATTTTGTTTCCATCAACATGTTCAAGATTAGTGCACAGCATCATAAACTGCTTCTCAACCATATGTAGTGTGGAATGTTTATAAATTAAAATGAGACATTGAACAACTCAGTTTATGCTGTGAAACATATTTTTTTCCTGTTTTGGATAGATCATCTAACATTTATTTCACCCTTGTTCTAACATTTGTTAGGAGTCTCAGGAGGTTTTAATTCTCTTTTTTTTGAATGATCCCTTCCAAGTGATCTGTTCCCATTTAATGTATGAGAGAGCCTCTCTTGAGTCAGTGTTTGCATTTCACAGACCAAACACAGTGTCTGTTTGCAAACACAGACCAAACAGCTCTGCAGTTACTAATATGAAGCCTTCACCCCTTTAGCATGCATTGCTGGCCCATTGTGCTCAGCAACTTTGCCATCTCGTCCGAGCCACTGTGACAAGCACAGCTTCTCCTTCACTTCTTTTCTCTTTTCCTTCTCCACAGCCAGCCTGCCTTCCCCTCCACACCACCCTCCTTCCCCCACAAGGGCAAATCCCAGCCCTGCCCTGGTAAATTCTGACAATTTGATGCAGAGCCCTGATGTGGAGTGAGGGATTGTGCTGCCAAACCATCGCCAGTGACCTCCGTGGCTTCGCAGGGGTCGCTTCAGGACAGGCCAGAAATCTGACTGTAAGCTCCTTTCTGTGGATGACTCGTTCTAATCGTGACATTACTCAAATCTGCATCTTTTCTGTGGATGTTTATGATTACAGTGACCTCTAGGGGTTTGCTTTCCACCACAGAGTCCTTAACTTTGGCTGCAGCGTGGCAAGGCCTAGTTCCCTGCTCAGCTCTCCCAGTGATGCCATATTATCACTTTATTTTTGGACGTTTAAATTTCTTTAAAATAGAAAAAAGAAGAAGAAGGAAAAAAAAACCCACCCAAAAAACCAACCAACCAAAACCAAAAACAACCCCACATAAAATGAACATGCAAATGACAAGATAGAAAAGCACACAGGTTTCTGGGCACTTGGTAAGATTCAACACAGCTTCACAGGTGAGGACAGTCTTGGACAAATTTGGAATAATTTCAAGGCCTGACAGCAAAATGTCTTAAAAAGACAATGAGCAATGCTATTCTTAAATATTCTCCTTACAGACACTAAAAAATTACAATCTAACTTTGGAAAAGCAGACTGGTTCATTCCCCCCAAAATACTCCCCTCAAAATTCTCCAAATTTCTGCTTTTGCTTATGCATCTGGAATTACCAGATAATTATGAAATGTATAGCTGGAATATGAAAAATCCTAATTTAATTCATCTGAATTGAAGGTGAATTTCACTGCAAAAAACTGTATCAGCTGTCAACAGGACTAGATATAGTATGGAAAAATAACATATAAGAACCCTAAAAGAACGACTTAAACTGGCAAAATTTAAATAAAAGGCAGAAATGCAACAACCAGGTGACTCTTAGCTGTCAGCTAAATTTTAATTTATTATGGTAGTAAGATAGAACTCCTAGCTGTTTTATAAATTGCATGTCACACAGCCTCAGGCAGCAACATCAGAAAATATTACGCCTGGAGAGGAATGCTGAATTCCAGTCAAGGACTGGACATGTCTTGTTTTGCTCACCAGGTTCAAATTCCTGGTCTTCCTTCTTCAGTTTCTCTTTAAAACTGCTTTTAATTTCACTTCTGTTTCCCTCAGTCCCATGTAGACTTTGTATACCGAATTTTCTTGCATAATTTCATTGGAGGCCCTGTATTTTCACAGCTTTTTCCTATCCTGACCCTGAATCCTCTGGCTGTTTCTCTGTCTGGAATTTTTTTTCTATTATCCTTGGGGTGGTTCAGGTCCCAGAGCTGCATGGCTGGCAATTCCTTATCTTTTGGTTTTTTCTCACTGCAAACAAGGCCCACTGATAGCAGGCGAGCAAAGCACAAGCAATAATTCCACACAGGCCAGCACCTCTGTCAGAAATATGATTTCTTCTTTTCAGACACCAGGGTTTTTATGCAGCTGCCTCCATCCATTTTAAACCATAGCCTTTGAATTTAAGAATCATTCTCAATCATCCTTTATCTGTCATTACAAGTTCTCAAAACAAGCTCCAGTCCTGGGCATCTTTTTGGCAGAATGTCTTACAGAAGAGATGCCCAGAGAAGCAAAATCTCTCACAGCTCCTCCAAATTGTCCTATGAGTGGGGTGGATGTTGTTTTTAAGAAAAAGAGATGCAGTTTTATTCCCAGAAATAGTGGGGCTCCCATGAAATTATTATTATTGGTGTTGTCAAGTTTGGGAGTCTCTGTTAGAGAGCTGCTCTGTAACATCCTAGTTTCAATGACAAAAAGGTAAATATCTAAGTACAAAAATGATATTTCCTGAGCTGAAAAGTTCTGCAGAAGAAATAATAATTTAGTCTGGATTCTGTAATATGTTGGACCAACTTAGTAAATTGGAAAGAAACCACCAAAAATACAAACAACAAACACAAGCAAAACCCAAACCCAGAGGTGATGGTGTTGCACATGGGCTCAAAGAGGCTCATTTGCAGAATGTCCAGATGATGGATGGACTGAAATGCAGCAATATAATTACCACTTCTCCATGGTCAGCAGTAGTAAAAAGTACTCTTCCAGCTAAAGTAAGACGAATTTAGTGAGTGGCTCTAAAAATTAGGTTGCTAGGTGCTGCTTTAAACTAATTCCTTGTGTTGCTGTGGTCCAGATTAGATGTAGTAATAAGCATCATCTATTTAATGAACAGCTTGACAGCCATTCTCTCTGACAATGCCTCCAGAGCTAAATGAAAAAAAATGTGCATTTTCACAGCTTCACATGGTAAAATGAGCTATTATTTTATATAAAACTAAAAGGCAGTTGTCAGTTGATAATGGGACAAAACACAGTAAAGAACAACGCCTTGTAATTATAACAGACAATAACACCATTTTAGATATTATTTGTATGCCAAATACATGATGTGATAAATCCCAGTTTTGTTTGGTTAGTTGAACCATATTTTCATATGCCACACTGTGCTACGTAAGCAAAGTGCTTTGTGGCAAATACTCATTAACCAACTCTTCTAGTTAGTGCCTGTTGACAAATCCAGTTCTGAACAAAGCTGGACAAATTCATCTCAATGATTTGCACATAGAGAAGATGAAAATTAGTGGGGAAAAAAATGCCCAATGACTTAATCTCGAGAATTATTTCATTGTATGTGCCATATTAATTGCAAATTGATTGAAATTGGAATTTCTGCCACTGCAGCTATGCCAGTATCCTCACTGGAGCTGACAAGGATCTCAGTTTCATTCAGCCTGTGTGAAATTTATATATCTATAACTATATCTACAGATCAATTTATATATCAAAGGATATTTAAAGTTATGGTGCACTTGAACCAACATTTGTGAGAAAACCGTGTCTTGGCAGGTTTTGATATTTATATAAAACTTAAGATTTGATGAATAAATATATATAAAATCAGTTTTTAAACTAAATATATAAAAGCAATATTTGCAATTGATTTTGCATGGATTTTTTTTTTGAGTTTTCCTGTGCTCCTTCATTTCAAAATGATGGTCAGAATTTGCCAAGTCCCTGTTAGACTCAGGGCAAAGTAGAAAACACAGTGGGCCTTGTACTTGGAAGAAAAATGCCCTAGGAAATGTGATATCTGCATGGTTACACCTCATTAATTTCAGTATAACTTCAGTGTGATCTGTCATACCAAGAAGGATTCTCTCACTCTTCTGCTGGAAGAGCTGCAAAATCTTAGCACTGGAAAGGTGTTAAAGACAACAGAGAAAAGCTGCCTGTGATAGTCAGAATTAAGCCAAATGTTAAAAATTATTAGAGTTAAAACTACCTCCTTGCCTTTTACAGTAAATATAATCTAGTGTGTGGTATTTATTTATTTATTTGTTTGTTTGTTTGTTTGTGTTTGCAGATGGCCAGGAAATAAACTGAATCTGCTTGACAGAACTCCCTCCACAAATTTCAGTGGGAAAATATTCCCAGTGACCAACGTGACTCCTGGATCTCATTTATTTTTAAAATTACCTTGCCATGCAAGCCTAATACCCCCTCTCACAGGCCCTGAGACGCGGCGTTTTCATCCTTCCGCTGCTTGTCACCGTGGTCACCCCCAGAAATATCACTTGTGCTGGACAGAGCTGCGTGGAGCACGCCCAGTTTGATGTTTAATGCACATTAAATGTCAAAAGTCTCAGCTCACTGGGTGCTCTGCTCATGGGCATGTTGGAAGGAAAGCCTCCCATCTGAATTCACATTATTACATTCGTAAAAGCAACGATTCTGGGTGTTTTAGAGGCACTGCTCACATCTCAAAAGCTGAGTGGGTAAATTGGTGGCAGGTGAACTCTGGAATGGTTTGGGCAGGAAGCTAAGAAGAAGCAGCACTGCTGTGTGCTCACCATGGAAACTGCAGAGGTGGAGAAGTGTCAATAAATTCACTTTGCCATGTCATTCTGCTCTTCCAAACAAGTGTAATAGCCATATAGAACTTCCCTTGGTTTCTTCCCAAACTGCTTCAACAGCAGGAACTCAAAAAGAAGGTCTAGCAAAAGAAAAAGCAACATATAATACTTCACTGTTGTAGCTGATGAAAGGCCATCATTTATATTATATTAATTATAATTACAATTATATAGTGTATTGCAATTATATTGTATTTATAATTATAATGTTGTAAGTGTGTCATATAACATTTGATTTATTAATAAAATTAAGTCCTGTAAATGTGTGCCATCTCAACCTGAAAAACTTATCACCCTAAGCCATAAAATTTGCATTTTATATACCCCTACTACTGTACAACGCTTTCAAGCACTCTGAACAGAAGCAATAGCTGGAGCTGTAAACTCCTGTTATTCAGAAACATCTTATGCAATTCACCTTTATAACTTCCTGCCGGTTGCATTTAACCTTTGGTTTCACCACTGAAATATTTTCTGTGATGGCAGCCAAAGAAAACATCACAAGTACCATAGAATCCTTTCCCATACCAGCTTAAATTCCATTCACAGAAACACACAGATGTTATTTTCCCTTTTCTTTTTTTTTTTTTTTTTGGTTAACTTTGAAGACATTTTTCCACTTAGCTATCAGGACCTGTCTCATCTTATTACACATGCAAAAAAGAAAAAGAGGTCTCAGCTAAGAAAAGCATTATTTTTTTACCTGCTCTGTAGTCCAAACCCTTAAAACTAATTAGTACATGCCTATATATTCAAACTTCTGACAATTTTTTTTTGTTGTTGTTAGAAAGGACCAGCACTGTTTAGGGATGAAAATCAAGAAAATTAGGCCAAATCCCAATTCTTAGATCCTTACCCTGATAAGCAGCAAGTGATAAGGAGGCTTCCACTCTTTTGCTAAAAGTTACAGTACTAGAAACTTTTAAGTTAGATTGGTCCATTTTGAAAATGATAAAAAAATTAAAAAAAAAAAATCTGTAAAGTCTATTTTAAAGTCCTATGGTCTATTTTAAAATGTGGATGTTCCTCAGCTGTCAGGGCTTCAATGAAATATGAACTGTCAGCCAACTGAAGATGCAATTTACTGCAAACTGGGTGCACCAGATCCTGACTGAAGTTTCTGTGGTAAATCAGCGTCAAGATCAGGATTAATAAGAAGTTTCTTGATGGAGAGGTGTGCACATGAGGAAGAACTTTTCTTTCTCTGCGGCAGCATCTCTGTAAGGTCATTTTGTCCTGTGGAAAAGTTTTCCTGGCCTCTCCAGCTCTTTTTACATTCAGAGTGATTTTCTGTGAGGAATGAATGCTATAGAATGGATTATGATTTTTTTTTTAGCATGACTTGTCCCTGTCACATTCAAGAAATTTCCCAAATAAATCTCATTTGCTCTTCCACCTCCCTCGCTGTAATTTCTGTGTCAGCAGAGCTGTTTACTGATGCACTGGGAAGATGATGGCAAGCAGAGAGGAAAACCCCAGAATTGCATATTCACCTTGAAGGACTTTCTATTGATAAAACTAAAAATAAGGAGAAAAAGAAAAAGCCATTGCTGTTAGCATTCTAAAGACTCAGAATGAGTGCTTCAATTACCATCTAATTAATACAGGACATTAATTAGGGGGTTATTTAGGTGAGGTAGCCTTTATATGGGGGTGTCTGATGAAAAAGACATTACATAAGCAGAAAAGCCATAGCAGTTAAAATTATCACATTAAAAACCATGAAATGACTTTATTAAATGTTTTCTTCTTCACTGAGTGTTGCAATACATGCTAGAGATGTCATCTGTGTCTCACACTGCAAGTAAACATTTTCTTGCATGTATGGGAAATTTTCATCCATTTAAATTTCTGGTTTTATGCTGTTTTACTTCAATCTTTTCACTGTTAATTTTTAAGAGCTTTAGAGTAATTAAAAAAATTATTCAAATGAATTTAAATTCAAGATGCTTGCTGTTAATTTAAAATGATGAAAGGTAATAACATTTAGTACCACTTTTGTCAGGAGTAATTCTATAAACATTTTTAGATTAAAAAAAAAAGTAATGTCTACACCATATAGTCTGCTTTCTGTTTGTCTTGTCTTTGTAAGCTATCTGATGAGTTTGGCTGGATAAACAAGAAAATTAAGTAATAATGAATGTGTGTTTATTTATGTAATTTAATTCAAGAGTATGTTTGAGTATGCTGTATTTTCATAATTATTTTATTAGCCAAGAATTTAGCACAATTAGAAATACAAATATAGCTCTAAATGGCAGAGACTTTTAATGGATACTCCCACTCTGGTTCCTTCCAAAGTCAACATTCCACTTAGGGAAAAATATTTTCTGAGGTTTCTGAAGGTGTGTGTAGCAGAAAGCAAAAGATCTTCCTGATAACCAGGGCAAAGAAAGGTATCCTGTGTTTTTAATCTGCTCTGGGGAGTGCAAAATGGCAGCATCACACCTGGCAAGCCTTGAGCCCTTATTTTCCTCCCCACCCCATTACTTGACATGGAGAAAAGGAAGCTCAGGGGTAATTTTGGTTCTTTACAGCTGCCTGGCAGGAGAGTGGAACCAGAATGAGAAGAAATTACCTTGCCTTGTGCCAGGGGAGATTTAGACTGGACACTAGGAGAAATTTATTCATTGAAATGATGCTGAGGCTTTGGAAGATGCTGCCTGGGGAAGCATTGGGATTATGATCCCTGGAAATCTTAAAAAACCCCAAATGTGTGGATGTGGCACTTGGGGACAGGTGAGCACGGTCGTGCTGGGTTAATGGTTGGATTTGGTGGTCTTAGAGGTGATTTCCAACACTGGCAGTTCTGTCATTCTGACAATGATTTTGTGTTTGTGGCACTTTCTGAATCACTCATCCTTCAGGATCACTGCTGGCACAAAACAAAGAAGGAAGCCAAGTGGCTGCCCAAGGAATTAAACACACAAAGAACAACAATTCTGTGTGCACTCTGTAGAAATTTACCTCACTTGATAAATAAATATATATAAAACCAGTATTTAAAATAAAAGCAATATTTGCAATTGATTTTGCATGGGTTTTTTTTAGTTTTCTTGTGCTTAGTCACTGCTGGCACAAAACAATGAAGAAAGCAAGCAAACTTGTTTTATATACTTTAAATACTGACTTTATATATATTTATTTATCAAACGAGGTAAACTTCTGCAAAGTGCACACGGAATTGCTGTTCTTTGTGTGTTTAACTCCTTGGGCAGCCACTTTGCTTCCTTTGTTTTGTGCCAGTGGTGATCCTGGAGGATGAGTGATTCAGAAAGTGCCACAAACAAACAGTTTTCTCTCAATGAAGAAAGAAAGAAAACATTTTTTTTCTCTCTCCCAGGCACACCTTGAACGCCACGAAAATGTTAAATACATGTCACATGTGCAGTTTTTATGGCACACAAAGACGCTGAAAGATTCTCTCCTATCCGCCATTTCTCACAGGAGTCTATATTAAATTTTCTCTTCCACACAAGGTCAAGACTTTAATTTCCTGTGTGTGGAATCAGAAGCTTGATGCAGGAACCACCATTCAGGACGGTGATTACAGCAGAAGAACTTTGTGGACAGCACAATTGAATATTTAAAATGTCAATACCTGGCAGCTTCCAGGCCTTCCTGTGGTAGGCCTGAGGTTGAAAACTCTATTTGGAGGCTTCAGAATTATCAGAAAAAATATTTTATTACCTTAATAAAGGTAGAAAGAAGAAATCAAGAAACTAAGCAGCAGCATTACAGGGCCAAGCAGCTGTTTAGTGGAGCAGGGAACAGCTGAATGCACAGTTTATACCAGACCTGGTTTAGTCAAGTGTTTTAAAACCTGTTTCAACCTTCACACCCAAAAGTGCAACTCAGTTCTTAAGCTTGGAAGAAGACCTCTATACTGGGGAAAAGTCTGTGAAAGGATCCTCAGCAAACATGCAGCTCTCCTTTCAGCCCAATAAAACATTGCTGGTGTTCCAGTTTTTCAGCAAAAGCAAGGAAAATGTGGTATTTCTGAAGCAAATGCAGCCCTGTGGCATGAAAACGGAACAGGATGTGATATAACATAAAATAAAAACTGGGCACCTAAGATCCACACTTTTGGGGACAACTATGGCAAGATGCCTCCTTTTTCTTGGAAGAAAAATAACCAAGAAATCTGTCAATTTAGGTCCTCAACAGCCTGCCAAAAGGGAACTGTGAATTGTAACTGCAACTAAAATTGTAGAAATACACACTATCCTTCAATTTTTTTTTTTTTTTTTTTATGTCTAGATCTTGAAACTGACCATTTATTAACCAAATTGCTGAGCACGAATTCGTATGTCTGGAATATCCCTTTGGACAGCTGATTTTGTTTACAGGTGTACAATGGGAGAAGGGGAATGAGGAGATGAAACAAAGGCTGAGCCATGCAGCACATTGAGCTTGGCACCAATTTTAAAGGTTTACAGTGAAGAAAAAATACCATTTTGGGCAAGAACTAAGATCTAGCAAAACAGTCATTAAGCAGCAATAAATGTAGTAGATTAGTTGATTAAATGACAGTGTAAATGACAGAAATTGCTGAGACAAAGAGTACCACTGGGTAGGAATGTAGTTGATAGTAAGATCTATGAAAAACCAGATAATATGTGATATGAGAATACACCCACCCAGTGCATCTTTGCAAATAGCACAGTTAATATTTCTCCTGCTTCTGGCAATTTGTCTGCTGTGCTGCAGTAACACATTTGAGCCGCTTCTACAACTCTTCAGGCAAAAGGGGAAATTCCTACTGAATTTATTGTGGAATTGTGGATTTCCCAAAGGTAGTGAGCAAGAATCAAGGCCTCTAAAATTTTAGCGCTCAGGGTGGCTCCTCTTTTCTCCTGTGATTTACACAGATTTAGAGCCCACAGGCAGCAAAGTGTATTCTTTTCCAGTAGCAAAGTATTTTGAGTGTTACCTAAAGCATTTAACAGATAAATCAGTCCTTCCAGGCCATTGGAAGGACATCACCAGCAAGGTTCACTTTTTAAACCTTCTTACACTGATGAAAGAGTTGGTGTTTTTTTTTCCAAGAAACAGAGTCCTTCATCAATAGACTTATAATTTCATTTTTGTACTAGTTGAGGGATATAAATGTGGATCAAGTTAATTGAAACCTCATTGGAGGGGCTGTTGTGTCAAAAAATTGAACTCTTGAGATAGAAAGAGGTGGTATAACCACTGTGAATCCCTGAATCTGTTTTACTCAGACAACCAAAAAGCATTGAATTTGTTTGCTGAAAGAAAATGTTAGGAAATAATTCAGTGAATGATGAACTGGGGGAAAAGAAACCAGAACCAATTCACATATGGTTTAATCTATACCACATATATACTATATATAATAATTATTGTTACAGTTTACCTTCTTTTCTTGTGTTTGTTTGTTTGCTGAGGTGTTTTTTGTTTGGTTGGGTTTTTTGTTTTGTTTTGGTTTTTGTTGGTTTTTTTGTTTTGTTTTGTTTTTCATTGTTGCTTTTTGGGCTTTCTGATTGTTGGTTTGGTTTTTTGTTAGGTTGCTGTTACTGGTTGGTTAGTTGGTTGGTTGGTTGGTTATTTTTTTCCTTTTATGTTCACTTTGATTTTTTAAGTAGGAAGGACAGAAAATGGCTGTAAATTAATCTCTTCAGTTGATAATAAACTGTGACCAGCTCCAGAGCTATCATTTTTTATTCAGTTTTTTACTCAAACTCACAGACCACAGCCAGGACACCACATCAATTATCCAGAGGGCAAACAGCATGAAGACCCACTATGAGTATAAAATGGCACATTAATGTACAGGTTGAAAACTTCTAATGCCTTTTGAGCTGAAGTCAGAAACCAAGCTGAAAAGGTCAGGTCACTGACAGAAGCTGTTGCATAATTATATGCATTCCTGTTCTAATGAAAGATTTCATCTACCTCTGCTTGTCTGGGTCCAGCACAAAAAAGTTACAATTCAGGCTGTGTTGCTGACACTTTGCAGCCAAACAAGTTCTTCGAGCCTCACCTAATTCCTTCACAGTGATTAAATTTTTAGAAGCAGAAGGGTTGGATATCAACAGTCTCTGTAACCCTTTCCCATCTACATCACATTTTAAAGATTTCTTGAGGCTCAAAGAATTCAAAGTCTAGTTCCTCATCAGACTGACAAATAAGTCACACCTAAGGCAGCGTCTCAGTGACACCTAGATTTTATTATTAATATGGCTAATTAAGAACTTCCATGTTATTTGGGTTTGTTTTGTTGTGATGAGTCTTATTGCACCGTGTGAAATGGAGTAGTGGAAGGATTGCAGTGCTCTGCTGTGGCAAAGAACCATCTTAGAATGGTCCTGGGTTAGCAGAAAAACACAAATTTTTATTAATGTTACGTAACAAACCCCTTAACCATGTAAGTGTAGAACAGCTTGCCCAAATCTTCCATAAAGATTCAACTCTGTCTTTAATCATGGTGGACAGAGCAGAATGGCACAGAAACTATCATTTCAGTCATTTCTCTCACAATTTTATTGCAGATTTCTGACTACTGACAAAAGTTTGAATGCAATTTTTAAATACAGTAAGCACTGATGAAGACACGTATTCAAAAGGGCTTTGATCCAATTTATTCCTGCTTTCTAAAGAAATTCCTGTTCCTAAAAAAGGAACAGCAGGAAACAAACGTTCAAATGGAAGAGTGCTGGTCGTTTTTTGGATATTTTATTCTGGAATGCATGGAGGATAGATTATTTGCTTTTTTCTTTAAGTTAGTAGAGATCAAAGGTAATTACACACATTAACCAGTAAAGCACTTTAGCACAGTGTAGCACTTTAAGAAGGTAAATAGTTTGATTTGATGGAACTTGCATTCTTCAGATGACATGAATGCACAAGCTGGAGTAGAGAAGATATTGGTTCTTTGTCCTGCTGGAAAAAAAGAGAAGTTTTGATGGTCTCAAACAGCAAAGATGCCACACTCACACTGAAGTCAAAAGTCATGGAAAAGTCATGAATGTGTTTAATATAAACTACACATAAAAAGATATCTGTAAGTTGAATAAACATATTTTTGCTTGCAATAGAGGGTTTCAATCCAAGTAGTGTTGACATAACACTATTAAAAAATACCCTATGCAATTTCCTGTACACTTTTAACTGTGGTACGAAGTTATGCTCAAAACATATTGAATTATTTTGTTTTGGGAATAGAAAACAAGAATTCTCAAGTAAATAATTCACAAAACTATGGTAATCTCTACTGAAAAAAGGGCAACAGACAAAAATTGAGTATATAATAATTTTACAATAGGACTTAGAAACAAGAATTAAGGAGCACAAGAAAAAATGGGGGAATATAAGGAGACACATGATTTAGCAGTTGGACAATTTTTTTTTTAACCTTCTAATTATCTCTTCCTGGTAGGAAATTACCTCCAAGTGACATCTGCAGAAGAGCCTTAATAATTTCAAACGGATCAGGATCAAGATTTTCCCTGAAATGTTACAGTTTGATTTTGTTTGTTTGTTTTGGGGTTTTTTAATGCCCCACATGTGCTGCTACCCCATGGGATCAGTTCAGGCTGCCTCCCATGATTTTGTTGCCTTTGAAGGGTTTCAGGGATCCTGTCAATGCTGTTGAGTGTCTGACAAAGAGAAACCTCACAGAAAAAGCAGTGCTTAGGGGCAGAGAATGTCAGATATTGTGGCAGCACTGCAGGAACCTGACTGAGATGAACCAGAGCATCCTTGCCACCACGAAGGAAGCAGCTGGGATAACGTCCTGTGCATATTATCCCACTCACATGAGATGTTAGATCTGGCTTGGTTTGCTTAGAATAATCACCACAAAGTTAAATTCAAAAATTCAGAATCACTCTATATTTGGTGTTACATATAAAAATATTTTTAGTCACCCTAACACTTCATAAAGCTCACAGCTACCTTACCTCTCCTGCAGTCTCCTCCATGAACAGAACTTAGTTCTAGTTTTTCATTGTAACATGGGGCTTGCCCCTGCCATAGGTGAAGTGCCCCCATTTACATAAATCAATATATATCCTATATGCAGTCACAGAGAAATTGGCTTAGGCATCACTGTATTTGCACAGCAATTAATTTTTATGTCAAAACCTGTGGCAGCTGTATCTGGGATATTGTTTTCTTCCACCATCTTTCTTCCTGGCACTGGCAGAACCAAGCTGTGGCTGAAGCTGCTGCTTGATAAAGATTTCCTGCTGCTCACTTTGCTCACTGTTTGCTCAGCTGTGGTGCAGGTTATGTCAAATAGATTTGATTGCTATATCAAATACAGCAGTTGTAATCTGTGGTCCCAGGAGAGGCTGTGAGAATAGCTCTTCTCATTCTGGTGGTATTGTCAGAGATCCTGCCCTTTTGTCTTTGCCCTGTCAAATAAAACCCTCACATCCAGGTGAAGTGGCACTGCAAACTGGGCTAACTTGTCTCACTGGCTGTACAATACCGTGGCAAGAATCTGCTTTAACTCAGCCAAATGTGCAGTAAAGATACAGGACAGATTGCTCAGAACAACAGATTTTCCCACAGTTTCCCTCTCTTCAACAGCACAAAAGAAAAATAAAAATAAAAAAAAGAAGAATCACAAAATCATCATCTTACTAAAGCATGGACCTCTGCACCACGTTGCAGAAACTGTAGTGCAGTGCATTAGAGGAAATTATATCATCTGATAACTCAGAGGGCTTTTCTGTAATTTACAGTTGTGTAAAACTAAGCAGTAACTGCTTGGAGAAGCATTCAAACACACAGAGTGCAGAGCCTTAACATCCACTGGTAAACAGGTGAATATTTATTGCAGCGATTAGGTTGCATTTGGACACCCTCTGTGTCAAATGATGCAGGGCTGGGGGAAAAGCTGTGTGTGCTACTCAGCCCCCACAAACTCTCACAAGCTGCTGTTCCAAATCAAATGTCAGCAGGGCTAGAAGCCTGTGTAATATGAGTGTTTTACAATGGCACCTTCCAGCAACACACAAGTGGCATGGCAACACCCTGGCAGCCAGAGCAGGCTCGTTGGAATTTCCTTGCTGCAGCATCACAGCTCTTTATGTTTATCAAGCCGTGGGGTACAGTCCCACACTCTGAAAGCAAACAGAATTTTCAGTTCAAGCTCTTGGGCTAAAAACGACGTGTGTGAGGAGTGAGAAAAGTACGCATCCGAAGCCTGAAATCAGAAACTCTAGCACTGGATTATATTCCATACTTTTTACTCCAGTAAGTTTATCACAAGCTAAAATTCAGGGGTTTTTCTCCCAAAGAGGGATTTATGGAAGGAAAGCTGCCAAATTCATAGGCAGTTCAACACCCAGTGCAGACATTCTCTTTCTAAAGCTGAAATTGTCTAGTTACAGCAAGATGAAAGTGGCCATGTTGCATCTCTAGAAGAATTCTAGTGGATTTTTGTAATTCATGTAAATTATGTCATCAGAACAAAATTAATTTTATAACACGCTGATCCAATACATAAACCTTCCTTTCTCTAGGAGCATGTATATTTTGGAAAAAGTTGCAGGCCAAAGCAATTCAAACAATAAAAGATTGATGAGCTTTCCAGTAAGGAAGATAATTATCTGGATCTTTTGCTAAGATATATACCAATATTTTCCTTTCCATTTTTGTCTCCTGTCTAAACAATATAGATGTTTAATGCCTAACAGGAAACAGCGAGAAGGAAGAATATCACCATCTCCCCCACAAGAGTCTCTGTTGCAGGATGCATTCACTCCCTACTTTTACATGTTTTGGAAATAGCTTGTTTGCTTTCCTTTTGTTCTAAATGTCCTTAAAGTGAAGTCACAAAAGCCAATAATGGCTTTTCAGAGTCTAGCACAGTTCTGACTTCTGCCTTCTAAGTGTTCCTGGTCAGAGCAGGCCAATAGCCAAAGGAGCTTGAAGACCCAGTTTGTGTACCCACACTGGATTTTAGTTTTATTATTTAGTCTTACCCTTGTGTTTAAGTCACAGTGTTTAACCTCGACTATGACTATGGGACTACACAAAAGCAGAACCAAAATCATGCACCTATGTAAATTAGAGAGGGAGAATTTACAGATTGTGTCCGTGGACAAAAAAGGGTGTCTGGTCCAAGCTAAAAAAGCTACTATGTGGGGGGAGAAAAAAACCCCAAAAAACATTTGCCTTATTTACATATGACCCTGCATTCAGTCCCTCCAAACTTATAAGGTGTTACTCACTGAAACACAAAATGTAATGCAAAATCCAGCTTTCTAAATGGCACAGTTTTAATGGCCCTCTGTTCCAAAAGCAACATTCCCCTTTTTTTTGAAGTAATTCAATGCAAAATTTTCACTTTGTGCTGGTCTGAGTTCCTTTGGCTGCAGCTGAATCCAGTTTATAAATAAATGCCCAAAGTTTCAGGATGTTTCTCGACATTCTGGGTCTTGCCCTTTGGGTATGAATGTGATGGGCAATCCCGTCCACCAGGGCTTCCAGACTTCGGAATATGCTTGGAAAATAACTTTGTCTACTCCACGAAGTTACAAGATCAACATAGGATCAGTTGCACCAGCCACACCCTGTAAAAAAGAGCAAAGGCATGGCATAAACACTAAGTATACAAAACATTACAGCATGAAAACAAATATAGAACCTATTGTGCATGAATGTCCTAAAGGAAACAAAAGGGTCTATTTGTCAGCACTTACTCATTTTTGACACTTAAATGAATGGCCATATTTTCACGTACTGGCACTTAAAGGAGTGGTTAAAAGTGGCTAAAAGCTTTCCTTCCCACAAATCCTCAAGAAGTGCAAAATAGTACTGCAGAGACACTTAACCTTCAAAGAAGAGGGGTTGAGAAAAGCAGGTTGCTAGGAGCCTGAAATCTGAATGTCATTAGCCCACAAACTTCCACATGCATAGCTAATATGTTTAATGCATGTAATGCGATATATTCAATGCAAATAAACCAGATTTTATTTATAGGCAATTGAAACAACATCCAGGTCTTTAGAGATCTCACAGAAAAGTGAGAATGACCTCTGGATGCAAAGAGGGCTTATTTCCCCAAAAAGTAGTTTTTTGTAGTCTTAGCTTTCCACTTGAAAGGGTAGAGATGAGGAAGCAGCAGCAGATAGTGGAGTTTGAGGCTTTTTGACACTGAAAAAAGTAATATTTGTTGATATGGAAGTTTGCTGAAATGAAGGTGCTTTGTTCCAGTTTTGATGTCATTGTGTCTCTGCAGGAGCTTCTAATGTGCTTCTGGCAGAAAGTAGTTCAAATTCTATATTTTCATATCCTTCTCTCTTATGGTGGTGTTGCTGACCTGTCTCTTGCCTCATGAGCTATGGCACACAAAGTTATTTCAGCTAAAAATGCACAGCAGCGAGAGCAAAAGCCACACAGAGAACACACTGGGGGGATTTTTCAGAGGACATTTTTGATGCCATTCTCTCTCACCTGTGCTCCAGACCTGCACAGCTCTGGGGATCCTATTACAGTTCTCCTTACTGAACACCCAGTGAAAAATGTGCAGTTCATTTGCTCCTAAGACAGAAAAGGAATTTGCCTTCAGGACCTTGAAGGAATTCTATGTGTGAAGGAAGAGCATGCAGGTACAATATATCAAAATGTCTTCCTTCTCAGCCAGAATATCTTCTTCCCTCTGAAGTTTTCTGTGGAAAAGTCCCAACTTTGTAGCTCAGAATGGCACACTTTCAGTTATGTCCTGGATTAATACCCCATGCCTTTCAGAAGGGCTACAGAGACAACCTGTGTAATTTGTATTAAAAACCCCTGCCATCCACTGTGGTGCTTTTCATGTAGGAAACAACAAATTTTTCATTTATTCATTTCTATGTGATAGAATTTCAAAAGTGTGTGCTACCCTCATATTATACTGACTTGTTTTGTAGCTTTGGCTTAGCACATGTTAAGTTTAGCTTAAAATTTCTAAAGGGTTTTGTAATGTCATTAAATTCTTGATAACACAGAAGAGTTGGCTGCATATACAGCTCTTCAGAAGAAGAAGCTTCAGAAAAGGGAATGTAAGGAAAACAAAAATTCATTATTTTGAGCTGGTATGCAGTCAGTTAGTGAGTTTGTTCTCTGACTTCAAATAAATTTCAGCAATTGCAACAGTAGATTGCAAACACAAAAAAGAATCAAATTTTCCAATTCTAACTTCCTCTATATTTAAAAAAAAATCAATAAATAGGACTTAATATCAATTATGATAATTTGGTAATGACAGATATATAATTCTACACTCTGTAATAAAACATAAGCCTCCCAAATTTTATATATGCTCCATAGTGGACTGATGGCATCCTGATTGCTCATCTTGCAAATCTGAGCCCTGAGCCAAGTCTCCTTTCTGTAAAGACAAATACTTGGTGGTGTGAATAGGTAGATAATTTTCTGCTCTTAAGGTTTAGTAAAAACTTATAAAATTTGTGGGGTTTTTTTTCTGCTCACATGCTTTAGCTACCAGCCTATTACCACATCTGACCTGAAAAAATAGATAAAATGATTAGAATACTTAGTTCAAGTTGAAAATGCAATTCCACTGTATTATTGAACTTTAAAGACTCCTAATTTATAACATATAATAAGATGTTTGAGAGAAGGCAGTTCTTTGCAGTTCCTGTGCTGGGTTTAAATAATTCGAAAAAGCAAACTTTTAAAATACTTATTCAATGGTTTGAACTTTCCTTATTTATGCAATTACAACATAATTATACACAGTGTAACTGCAATATAATTACTGTGTAATTATATGCATTATATTGGACTATTACAAGTTTTAAAGATTTTTAAAAGTGTTTAACTTATTATTGTAAAATTACCACTTCATCCCTGATTCTCCTGCCCTCCCTCTGCACTGTAGTCACCTTTTAAGCTTTTAGTTTCCAGTACCACTAAGATTTCTCGATAATAAATTCTACAGGATTCTACTTATTTAAGGGAACGAGACTCAAAATGAAATCAGTACGACCTATTAAGGCAGGAAATCTTTGCAGGACATAAATGAGATAAAAATATGGGGAAAACCCTCCTATCCTGGTCCTTTCATACATTGAACTGCCCACGGAATATGTGATCTTTGAACACGTGCACCGTTGGGGAAGCAATAAGTGTTTATGGTCATGATTAAACTTCAAAGTGTTTTGCATCAAACACCTGAACACTTGAGGCTGTTTGAATTATGCCAGTGTTTTATGGGCAGAGTGATTCCCAGAGCCATTACAGTGATAATATGACAGATTGTGGTGGCTAGATAAGGCCTCAGCTCTTGTGAACCTTCCTTTACATTCAGAAGTACTCAAGAAAAAAAAATGTTTTGGGCCATGTGCAACTTCAGCTGGGTTTTGTAACTGCTCAGTTTGCAAAGACCAAAAAAAAGTCTTCGGTGCTGAGAGAATTTCAGGACCTTTCCCTGATGAGAGCTCAAAATGTGGTTACAGGTGGTTCACAGTCCTGTGAAAAAAAGGAATATGTCCTAATGTCATGGGACAGACTGTTCACCATGTTAATAAATTATTTAAGAAACACAGTGATAGCAGAGTGGCAGTTTTCTCTTCAAATTGAAGTAATTCAAGTCAGTAAAAACAAGCTATAAGGAAGCAGAGAATGAAAAAAGATGGTCAATAAAATAACTGAGAAAATGCGGTGTAGATAAAAGCACGGGGGGAAAAAAATTATCCTAAATATGCATGTGCAGCGTGTGACTCCAAGTTGAGAAATAACGACCAGGGTCGGTACTGTAAGTTCATGATAGTTTATCTATTTCTGGGAAAGCATTATCTCCATTCTTGTTAACACTAAAAGAAAGCATGGAACAGAACAGAAGAGGAACAGAAAAGAAAATCTCCCCGTTTTACCATACATAACACAGTATGGTTACATATGACATTGAATACTGTAGGAATTTGAATGTTGCATTATTTCTTATGATTTTAAGATTTTACCCATCTTAAAAGGATATAGTAGAACCAAAGATTATGGAGAGGTGGGAAAAAGATTGGCAAAGATATGGAATAGTTTTCCTATACACACATCTCAGCTTGGAAAACGAATGTCTAAGGAGAGACACCATTAAGGACTTTAAAGCCATGAATGAAACAAACAAACAAACAAACAAAAAAAACCCCTAAAAACAACCACAACAGTAAATAGAAGAGGGTTATTTACTGTCTTGCCCAATTTAAGAATGAATAACATTAATTACACTTATGAGGCAAAGAAGGTGGATTTTACACACAAAATGCCGTCAAACTGCAAAACTCATTGTCACAGCACGTTGTGCATCCTGCCCCTCCAAAAAAACCCTCCAAAATGTAGTCTGAAAGAAATTAAACAAATTGCCAGGAAATATCTCCTAAGGACTATTAAATGAAAATTTTTAAACGTTTAATGGTGCATCTGAACAAAATACTCCTGAGCCCACTCTCAATGCTGGTTTGGAAATATTGGAGAATTATGACTACAGACTACAATATGCTGTTAAAATTTTCCCAAATATCTCCGGGTTTGACTAATGCAAGGACATTTGGGCTAGGAAAACCTGTGTTAACTTAAAATGCAGATGCTTTTTTTCTGTCTGTCCTAACAGAGTGGTGACAGCACCACTGTGGACACAGCAGCATCCCTGGAGCTTCTCAAGGTGTGAGACCACGAATCCCCAAACTCAGGGTCAGATCAGCTTAATTAATGCAGACATGAAGATGCAGCACTTGAGAATTGGGTGAAAACTTCATCTGAGGTCTCTCTCTAGACCAGCTACAAAGTGGCTGCGTACACAGGCAAGGTCAGCTGAGAACTTTAATAACGAGACAGTAATTTTATATAGTGCACATTATGTAACGCCATTGTTTGATTTTAAATCAATTGCAGACAGCCAAAAGATAATGTCAACAGAATGGGTGATGGTTCCAGAGGCCAGCTGAAGGCTGTTATTGTCCCTTCATGCTGTGAACCAATGCTGTTCTGCTCTTAAGATTATATCAAAACAGCCAGCGCTAGCCTCCAGCGATGTAAAGGCAGGAACTTTGCACATTGTCTTCTAAAATGTCACCAAACACTCACCATAATTTGAGCCAAACCAGTGACTTTTAATCCCTGTAATTATGTACGTTTTTTGACTGATGTTACCACAACACCAGAGGGACTGTAAATAATCTTTGATATTTCTACTGTGCCTCGATTAGTAAGAAATTTGGTGCAATAGTAGTCAAGTAGTAACTCAGAGTTGTTGCTGACACACCCAACAACAACATGTGGTGGAGTTTGGGGGTGTTACAGATTATTTGTTCTGATTATTATTTTTCTTCTGTAGAGTAGCAGTCAGAGTATAGTCTAAAACACAAAGAATTTTTAAAATTTTTGAAGTTTCCTTTTTGGTGTTATCTAATGAACACTATACTTCTTTCCTTGCTCACAGTAAGAAGTATGTTTAATTTCTAGTTTTGTTATACTCCTAAAAATAAAGTATGTTCTTATTCTGCAGGTAGCAAGATACATTTTATCTCAGGCTTTAAAGAAATAGTTTTTCTTTAAGGTCTTACTGTTTAACAAAAACAGAAATGAAAACGAAAACAGTGCTCTGAATCTAAGGACTGGCTTTTTGGGAAATAATATCCAAATTAAACTTCACTGTGTACCTTCACTCAAAGCAAGCCGTCAACATATTTCAACTAAGATTCAACAAATTTAAGTTTGCTGATTTGGCAAACTTAGGTTACGATTAAGTATAAAGTTGCAGTTAAGATTTCAGTATAAAGGACCAGATTCAAATCCTGATGAAGGATTTGATTCTTGTTGATGTCAGTCATAATAACTGGTTGATAGTGAAAGCACTCACTGATTTTGCAGAAAGCAGTGGTTTTAGTGAGAGTGTAATTTTGTCATTGTGAAGTCAAAAAAGTTACACTAAGTTTAATTACTTCAAATTTCCCCCATATTTATGTGTACATTATTAAGTAACCAAAAAAAAGGAAAAAAAAGAAACTTGTGCGATCTTCACACTCTTTTAATGAAATTTTTGTTCTTTTGATGTCTCTATATACTGAGAAGACCAAAGAAAGCACTGTCTTCTTGCTGAATGATGACTTTCCTGGTTTGGTTTTCTTTTGCCTGTGCATATATCAGATCAAAATCAAACTATGTGCTTGCCATGGGATATTACAACTAAATGAATACACTCTGGGGTGTCACAGTTTTATGTCTCTGTGCAATGTATGTGCATTTCACTGTGAGAATTACTTCATATTTTAAAAGACCCCAGAGACTTTTAAATACTACTCAAGTTTTGCAGATTCAGGGCCAGCTGAAGTCAGAGCTGTTAAAATTGCAGAGATAATGAGCAGCAGAGCAAGAACTAGAACACACTGGTCTTGACTGCCAGAATTGTCCCCAAACTAGAAAGAATTATGCAAAAACTGGGTTGAAAATAATGACCCATAACAAAAAGTCAGAAAATGATCTGAATGAGATGAGTAGTGGCTCTGTGGAGTGCCTAGGTTTTATTGTACATGCACGGCCAGAAATCAATGTGTTCAGTGAGTGAGTTTATCAAACAGACAGAACAATCCATTGTGATATGTCTTGACTGTTAGTGGTGCTGGCAGCTCAGCTGAACCTTGCAGGGTAATTAGCTAAGGATAAATTAATCTGTTCTCAAATGAGGCTGGGTGATCTTTCCCAAGTTGTGAGCTCTGCTTAAAAGCACAGTTTCTTCTATTTTTTTTTTCTTGTCAGTGTTTAATTTAGTCTTCCTTGGAACTTGGCTAAATAGTTGTATCTGCAGCTATGAAATGTTACTTTAACATTTCGAAAGATTTTTCCTGGGTAAAAAAGAGCTGCATCTGTTGGATTAATGTCAGGCTTTTTTCCTGCTCGTACTGAATCTTTAGATTCTTTGTGCAAATGTTCTGCAGGAAATATCACATAACTTGTCTCAAGGAAGACAAATATTTAGGTTTTGCAATGCTGTCCTTAAACGACTACATGTAGCTCAGGCATAATGGTTTGGCACAAATTTCTCTATTTTACTGTAGCTACCATAGATCAGACTTATTCACAGCTCTTGGGGCTTTCAAGGCCTGGGATCTTGGTTCTTTTATGCTATTCTAGAACATGCATGATTTCTGGCATATACTACTGTTTCAAAAATTTTCCTTTAATGACAGCTATTTCCAATTATTCTTTGTGACACTTGGTCTTGTAAATCTGTCTGATTAGAGCTAGCATGCTAAAACTATAATTGACATTTTAGTTTTACGTAAAGCATTTTTACAAGGGGAAAAAAAAAAACAGGAACCACATACACAATATTTATCCTCTTTTAAAATCTGTTGAAATCACTTCCCAGTAAATCAAAATGGAAATGAGCCTGTTCTGCATGAAAAACTGATATTAGGAATAATAATAATTTTTTTTCCCCACATAGATCCTCATTAAAAATTAAGGTTTATTCAAATGAATTGTCGTTTTTGTTTTTTTTTTTATTTCCCCACCCCATGAATTCTACTCTGCATCCCATAAAAACCTGGCTTCCAGGTAAGTTTTCCTTCACATTCAGTTTTTCAGTCCTTGGTGACAGGAGGAATTCACACCATGCAGAGAACACAGTAATTGCCTACACCCACACAGACTGTCACTGGGCATTATTTGCAGTTAAATATGGCAGCAATTGGGGTTTTTTTTCCCTGGATTTAGTGGGCTGCAGAAGCAGTTCTGCACTACCCCACAAAGTTCTCTGTCAGATGAGGTACAAGCACAGATCTTCCTGCTCATCCATGGAGCTGGGAGACAGTGCAGCTGCAAAAGGATCTGTCTCTGGTACTCTGCTGTCTATGGATTCATTACTGAGCAAACACTTACAGTTTCACCCATACTAAGCCTCCCTTTTTTGAGGACCATATGCTACTTTTTAAGTTTAACCTGAGGCTCAGCTTTGTGTCAGTATATTTTGGAGGGCGGGAGTTTAGTTTGGGGTTTTTTGTTTTGTTTTGGGTTTTTTTTGTGTGTTGTTTGTTACTTTGTTTCTTTGGGGTTTTTGGTTGTTGTTCTTGGGGTTTTTTTTGTTTGTTTTTTGGGGGGTTTTGTTCGTTTGTTTCTTTTGTGTTTTTTGCTTTGTTTTGTTTGTTTTTTGTATCATCCCCATACAGACTTTGGCCTAGAGATGCTGCTGCTGGGGAGCAGCAGGCTGCTTCTCCTCTTCCCAAGGGTGTTTTCCTCTTACACAAAGGTGTGAAACTGTGCAAAACTGGGTCTTGAGTATTCATGCAAATTTCCACTGTTGTGGAATGGCAGCTCCTAAATGGGCTAAAAATTCCTAAAAATGTGTTTCTTTATTTAAATGGAAACATACTGTGCACACAGCCTGCTGGAGGTATGCCTCCTCCTCTCAGGGGTTCAGTGTTAAATACTTGGACAACTCTTTAATTTTAAATAGCTGTTTAATTAAATACACTTTAATTTAAAAACCCTTTAATAAAATAGCTGTTAACCACTTTCCAGGGGTTCCTCCCTGGGAAGGACTTGGCCTGCTCCATCATGGGCCGTCCATCCTTCCCAGCAAGGACAGGGCAAACCTGAGGCCTCTCTGGCTTCCAAGCTGCACCCCTAGGTAGGAACACAGCAGGTTCCAGGCAATAAATGGTGACACCAAGCAAAACAAAACAGAGATGGCCCTTCCCAGCTGGTGACCCTTGTGGGAAAGGCAGCACCAAGGCGGCAGCAGCAGCAGCAGCGATGCTGAAGTGAGGGAGGTGCCGCCATTACCCCGCTGCTCCTGTCAGCGCTGGTGGTGTCACGGGCCTGCACAACCACTCCGTGTCTGCTCCAAATTCTTCACCTGTTTAATCACAGCATCCGCCCAAAGTGCCTTAGCAGCTTCCTGGTGTGGTCAGGCTGCTGTCAGCTGGTTTTCTCTGTGGTTTATGAGTTTGGCCTGACTTGATTAATGGCAGCCGGATGCAGCAGGGACAGAGAAGGCCGCACGGTCCCTTGGCTCGAGGTTGGCTGATAAATCTGAGAAAGCTTCCATGAATGTGATTTACCTTTTATGTCTGGCTTGCAGTGAAAACTGGTTTGGTGCATATTAGCTAACTGCAGCAGGCCAGGCAGTTAATAAAGCCTTTGCATCAGAGGAGAGATGGGGAGAGAAAACAAGAACACGACCTTGGATTTCTCAGTCTGCACAGCCAGTGCCAAGATACTTTCATATATCACTCCAGATAAAGGAACTGAGAGATCAAACATAATCAACAAGGAAAACTGGGTCATATGGGACTTGAAATTAGCATGTTTTACCACAAGGCTTTTCAGATATTAAAAAAACCCCCAAATTTAAAGAAAAAAATATATTTAAACTTGTTTATTTAAGACCTTAATGTGTTTAAGGAATAAAATTAATCTCAATTGATTAATCTCAATTGATATCTCAAAAGATATTTACATAATTCCTAGCAAGAAGGAGTTTCAGAGGTCCCTGATACAATGTGCAGCTCATAGGCATGATCAGACCAGGTTATTCAATCCCAAGTCAGGACTGTGCATTTGTTTTTCTTGAATTTCCTGCGATTCCTGTTGGTTTATTCCTTCCACTTCTTTAGGTCTCTCTAGTTGGCAGCCCTGTCCTTGAGCACATTGACTCATGTCCCAAATTTGGTGTCACCTAATTAAAAGTTGTAATAATCCACTTAACTTTTAAATTTTGATTTTTTTTTTCCTCCAGAAAACATATTTGTGCAAAAAAAATCTTCACAGGGGACTTTTACAGGAATTTTGACTCGTCTGTTAATGGCACAAACCAAGCAGAATTTTAGTCCTCTTAAAAAGCTAAGAAGAAAACTGCCCCAGACAGAAGGAAGATTTTAGCAACACCTAATGGGGTTTATGAGTTAAAGAGTGTGTTTGCCTCATGAATTGAGCTTTAATTCACAAAAGTTCGGCCATCATTTTGGATTCAATTTCCATGTTTCCTTGGGTTTAAAAAACCTCAGTTATAACCAGACAAACATATCAATTTCTGTTCAAAAAAGTGTTTGATTTGAGAATAATATAAACAATTGACCTGAAAAGTGATAAATTAATTAGCTAGTGAAACACGGAGTTGCTCAGAAATGACAGGTAGGGTATATTTTCTTATTTTTCCTTTCATTTTGGAGATGTTGCTACAGCTTAATGTGATAAACTGTTAAATATTTATAGACCCTGTGATCTGCACAATTCTAGGAGTCTGTAGATGTCAGTGCTGAAGAAAGGATGACCAAATCATTAAGCAACAAAGAAGAATAATCGTGTATCATGTTGCTTTCCATTTCATGAAGCAATTTTGATAATTTTCTTCATTTGTCAGCAGACAAAGATGCAATCTGCACTGCTTACAATATCAGATAAAGATAAAGCTCCAGGCAAGTCTGGGAGATGTTCCACTGCTGGGAGGGAGGGGGTGACTTTTGAGACAAATACAAGTCTCATATAAATCATACAGAGTTCACAAATCTCATCCAGGGCTGACAGTGTAACTAATAAAAGAATTTTTAAAACACTCCCTGAACTCCCACCTAGAACAGGTATTTCCAGACACAGAAGTTTCCCCTCCTTCCCCATGTTTTCTTCCCCACTTTCTTTCCACAACAGGCTGCTTTTAATTTTCTAGGGATTTTACATTACAGTGCTTCAAAGTCAAAAAGGACCACCAAAAGCTGCCGTGCTACCACAGCTTCCATTAATTCCACTGAATAGCTGAATAATGGTGGCATTTGGGCCTGAACATGCCCGAGAATCTTTGTGGAAACAATTTTAATAGCTACCATCCTTTGAGTTACACTTCTGAGGGGCATAATAAAACTTTTAGTCACTGTCTGCAAGAGGAAACACAAATGCCAGGATGTAGAAACTGATGCAGTGAAGACAAGATCTTCTGTATGCCCTCTCCACCAGGATTATTTTCAAATAAAAGGCTTTTGTTGTTGTTGTTGTTGTTACAGGATATGTTATTTATATGATATTTAATAAAAGGCTTTAACTGCCATCCTAATTTTCCATTTTATTTACCCCACAGGCCCATCTTCTTTGCTAAATTTTCTTCTTTCATGATTGTGTCTTTTTGTGTTTTAAGTGTGATCTTCTAGGTATGGAAGTATCTAAAGGCTTCAGATTATGAAAAAGACTTTTGGCAAAATATTTTTAAAGGTGAATGTGGCAAATTTGCATTATATCTTCAAGCAACTGTATCTCTGTCTTGGATTTACCTGAAGCTGACTAATTCATCCCTGTGGAAACAAGGCCATCTCTTACCTCAGGCTCTAAATACATCCTTTCCTTTATTTGCACCAGGCCAAAAGATTACAGTGGTCAAAAACATTTATATTGCCACTGTTTGAACCTGCATCATTTGCCTGAAATATTGTATACATTCCTTTTGCAGCTCATAAAAAAAAAAAAAAAAAAAACAAACAAAAAACAAACAAACAAACAAAAAAAACCCCCAACTAGATCTGTCTGTCCTTTATCTAATTATTTTCTGTTCTTTGCTATCACTCCCAGTTTTGGTATCTGTGCATGTTGTTGTTCTCACTCATCAAATTTATTCTCTGTTTGTGAAAAACAAGGACAGTTCCTAGACACTGGTAGGAGAACTAGATAAGCAGACCTCTGGCTCCTCTGTATCCTTCAGCTGGCTGGAGATGGAGCCTCCATAGATACAATGAACTCTAATATCTATCTAAAGCTGTGTGATGCTGTATTAATTATTTTCTCTCTGAACTAGGCAGTTTTTTAAACTAGAAGAAGTACTCACATTTCCTATTTTCTTTAAATTTGTAAACCTTTTTTCATATAACCAGCTTGATTTTTGGTTGTATTTTTTGTTTTTTGGTTGGTTTCATTTTTGGTTTGTAATTTTTTTTTAGATTACTGAATATAGTTAGACTGACTTGATAAAACTCATCTATGTGGATCAGGTGGGTGTTTGTGACTTGCATTTTAGTCCCTATATCGGCCGTGTGCGTATATGTTAAGAATTCTGAGGTGCAATAACCTAAAAAAAGGTGGTATTATTTTGCAATTTTAGCTACATCACCATTTATTGGACATATTACGATGTTATGCTCTAGGTTATCTTTTAGAACTACAGCAATCCCAAGGTCTTTATTATTTGTGCATACTTGAAGGTCTCATTTTTCATCTCTGTAAAATTTGTCTATGTAAATCTTGGTCTCCTCTTCATTCTACCTAGTAAAATCATCCAATTAACAGTTGCTATTCTGTAGCTTGCATACTGATTTGATACCTGTCCACAGCAAAGAGACACATAATTTTTGCAAGTGTTATGAGGATGGTAGTTTTACCATTTATACTATTTACTATTTTTAGTATTCTGCCTTTCCTACAGCCTTTTACCTTGAAATCATGTGTGTCAACATAGCCACTATGCCCTGAGGCCTAGGACAGACATGAAATTACTCTTTCTGAACACTGATAACAAAAGATAATCACAGTGAAAACGTGCAGACACGACAATCTCAAAACCTGACACCTCGTTTTCCTCCCACCCCTTCCATAAGCTCATGCAAGCTGTCAGTTCCTCTACTTGCACTCCTCTGTCTGGTATTAAACAAAACAGACAACACACCTTCAGCCTCAATTAAAAAAAAAGTGATTAATCTGTTTTTTCACACCTGCAGGAGGATTGCATCAGAATCTGGGTTTCTCACTGGCCTTATATGAGGGCTTTAATCTCCCACAGGGAAACTCTGCTGCACGGAGCTGAGTTGGAGCAGCAGGAACTGGTAACAGGATCAAGCAAACCAGCTGGCAATGCACAGAGCTGATGGAAAGGCCGAGGATAACTGTAAGAAATCAGGTGTCACCAGGCAGGTCTGCCTTTTCCTGGCAGCCTGGTCAATGTGGACACCTCCAAAGATGTCCCTGGGGTCACCTCCACGGTCACTACCAAAAAGACCATGCAGATGCAACCCTGTTCACAGCAGAGGCACAATCAGATAATTGCTGCCTACAAGTTTGGCAGCTCTCAGTTGTTTGGGGAGGAAGAGAACCCCACTGTCAGCATTTAATAGAATATGTTCACACCAGATTTTCAGGGCCTGGGCTCAGTCAGAGTACAACCTGAGGGTCAGCTTTAGCTTTTTGTTTGGTTGCCTCCACTTTTCAGCCAGAGGAGTAGGAAAATGCTGTTTAGGCAGGTGGAATGCCTTCCTGTTTCTATCCTGAGAGAGGCAAAATCCTGTTGCTCATGGGATTTTAGACTGAACTTAGCTGTGCCACGGGGAACTGGAGCTCCACATCAGGGGTGCAGACACCTTTGGCTGTTGGGAGCGGAGCAATCCTGCTCTGGAGCATTTGCTTCTTTAGTGACTTGGCAGGGAATTGAGCCCATTGTTTTCTGCAGAAATGTGTGGAATGAGACAATGATTGCCAGGTTGAGAAATCCTGAGATAAGCTGCTTGTTGTACTGATCATATCCCGGGACAGGCCCGTGTGTGCGTGGCAGCCACACACTGATTTAAGTGTGGCTCTCTAGCTGCAGGTTGGATTTCTGCACATACATACTGTCAATCATTTCACCTGTGATTATTTCCCAGTGGAGATACAGCCTACACATGTCCTTGGAGAGTTTCAGGTGGTAGATGAAATAAATGATTTGCCCAACCCTAAAAATCCACAGGAAAAGAGGAAGAAACACAAAAGATATTGTGTGTTGAAGGCACCAGTGTAGCTGTGTACACCATTCACACCAACAAGAGCATGACATTTAAGACTAAGCAAAGCCATTGGTTATGTAATTAGTTAGCAGAGGCAAACATCCTGCCTGGAAAAACAAGAACAAAAGCTGATTTGTTATATCTTTGCCATTCTCTTTAAGCCAATATTCTGCTCCAAATACAGCACTGCTGTACCAGTGTTCGTGTTCCTTCCTCACTAACAAAGCTGAAGTCGTGCTGCAGAACAATTCTCTTGTAGTGACATCAGATACAAATGGCCTCAGAAGTAATAAATTTGTTGAAGAAAGACCCAGTTGCTAAAATTAGCTGTATAAGTGCATTTATCATGAGAGATTACTGTGTCAATGATGCCATGCAGCTCCCTGGGGGACTTACGTAATGGGTTTTTCTATCACTAATAATTCTGATTTTGGGATTCTCTGATCATCTGGGTATAATACAAAACGTAAGCCTGCATTCAGGCAGAATTAACTGGATAGAGAGATAGAAAGTTCCAATTACTTACATTAGCTGTATAACTACATTTCTTATGAGAGATTACTGTCAGTGGGTCTGTTGCTGGTCCCCACGGGACTTACCTAATAGGTTTCTCTGTCACTAATAATTACAATTTCATGATTCTGTGATCAGCTGGGTATGACACAAAACTTAAGCACGTGTTCAGGCAGAACCAGCTCTAGAGAAGGAATTCCACTTCTGGCTCCACAGAAATAATGGTGTTTATGCACTTTCACATATAAACACTGCTGCTAAGACTACCTTACTTCAAACAAACTTATCCTCACAGTGCTCTATTTAAACACTAAAGCACAATAGGCAGTGCATATTTGGGCAATCATTGCATGCATTGCATGATGTTTAACCACCCGTCAAGAACAATAATCCCCTAGAAATGCAGCAGCTGAAATACTGTTTTGCTTTTGTAGACCTGAACTCACAAAGAAATAGAGGGAAAACAGTCTAAATGGGCACTGGCCTAAATAGGATACTGCCACAGCCAAGCACTAATCTTTGTTTATATCAAGTATTCTGGAGCCATTGCACAATTTCATGAAGTATCCCAGGTATTCTCAGTAATCTTCCTTGTCAGGGCCAGTACAACAGGGCAGCAATATGCCACAGTATCTTAGGCCTTCAGCATTTAATGACAAATATGGTTGGCTTGTGTTTATGAGTATTCCATAATCACCTGAAAATCACTTACTGAGGTCTGGGAGAAACAGTGGCCTGAAATCTGGAGATACACTTGTTAGAGTTGTCTTTATTTTGTTAAAAAATAAAATTATGCCATGAACTCAGAGGAGCAAAAGAAGACGGAAGAGTGATTCTACTCAAATGTAAATGTGGACTTGACCTTGACCTTTATAATTGTTTGTACTGATAGAGAGAGAGGAGTCAACATAATTCAGAGGAAAAATCAGCTGGACGACTCATACATTAGTCAATTTTCATGTTACTAGTGAATATGCAGTTTTCTCCTTTTCTCTGGGCTTGCATATATTTCTATCAGCAGTACATTGAAAGCTTTCCAAGGATATGATGTTGCATTAAAAAAGACACCATAGACAAGCAGAAATAGATAAATATGGCCTGTGGTTATCATTCTGATAATATACATGTATATGGGCATATAGATAACGTTTAATGAATTACATAAATTTGAATACATATTTTATTTATATATATGTATAAAAGTTACAACTTGTGTCTGTTACTCTGTGCCAGGGTCCTGTTTGGGTCTTCAGGAGCCTGATGGACATACAGGCAGGTCCAAATTCATGATAAAATCAGAGATAAGGAAGCTTGTGTTGCAACTCTTCCTAGCATTAATCTTGTCTGTTTGACAGTGGTCAAAGACCAAAAGGAAACAAACCTTTTGGGATGCACTTTCTGAAGCTCTCAAGAGCAACAGAATTTTTTGGAACTTGGACAGTTTGCTCAGATCCATTAGAGACAAAGGCTGGAGACAAAGAAGATGAGGAAACCCATGCTATTTAGTATTCTGAAGAAGGATAAGAATCTTGGTAAAAGACTCCTTCCTCTTATGATTTTATTTTCTTGCCCTAACTAGTGCTGAATTATTAGTGACATATTTAAAGAACAAAACAAAACAAAACAAAACAAAAAAACCCCATCACTTTTAACTAAATTGTCTGGACATTCCCATAAACTTCAATGTTAATTAATATTGACTGCAGATCAATTAATTAACACAAATTGGTTAGTCAGTACCAGCCATCTACAAAGCATGGAGTAGTTTAGTTGCAACCTGTACTATATATTTTGGCAGAGTTTTATGAATACAGAAACCCAGGGGGATTTCAGGGCTAGGATTTGGTTTATCCCAGGCTTCCTCCTTCCTGGTAAAATCTCCCAAAATGATATTCCCTTTGTTTTTCTCCTCAAGGTTGTCCATCAAGATTAGAGGCTCTGACTACTTTTCTCACCAAACTGATTTTAAGCGGAAAATGTCTCCTGGGGCAGTGCTGCCCTCTTTATTAAATTCATGTTTAAATAATATGAGGAAGTTGTGGGGTAGTGCTAAAACAGGGTACATGGATGAGTAATGGAGGAGAGAGTAATACTGAAAGTTTATAAGCTGGTTTTGGTGTAGAATCATACACACACTTGCACTCCTCCTAAAAGCACACACCCATTTTCAGAATGATTTAGGTTGGAAAGGACCTTCAAAGATCATCTATTCCAACCTCTCCAAAAAGTACAATACCTGGTTGACCACTTTATGGCAGGTTTTCCTGCATAATAGGCATGCAATCAAAGATTTTCCTTTCAACTTTGTTTTTCTTTGTTTTGTTTTTTGTGGTTTTGTGGTGGTTTTTTTTTTTTTTTTTTTTTTGGGTGGGGGGGCTGCTTTGTTTTGGTTTGTTTTGTTGGGTTTTTTTGTTTGTTTTTTTGTTTTGGGTTTTGGGGGTTTTTTTGAGGTGTAACGCTGATGTGTGTTCATTAGGAGCCTAGAAATAAATATTAGACATTTTTAGAAAGTGGCAAGTACCAGCTAAGGGTGCAAACCTCAGATTGCCCGCTGTTTCTAAGAAAACTGTCCTATTTCTGGTTCTTTTTATATATGATAACCTTTTGCCATCTCTAATTTATCAATCCAAAGAGCCAGGGAGCTCTTTTGCCACTAAGAACACTCATAAGAAAACAAGCAAAAAAGCCAAACACTATCTTCAGTGTGACTTAAATCTAAGTTTAGAGAAAAAGAACTGGGGTGGTAATCCCCACAGACAGAGTCACGTAGTATTTATTCTTTTCATTAATTCCCTGTTCAGTAGGAAAATGGGACACTTGCTTATAACCCTCCAGAGCTCTTCTCTCACTTCTGTGGTGATTCACACAGATTTTTACTGTCTAATTACAGCTCTGCAAAGATGCCCAGTGGGTCTGTTCTCCCTGCCCACACCAGCCTGGTCAGGGAGCCCAGTGCTGATGCTGGACGTGGCTGTCAGATCAGTAGGTCACTTCTGATCTGGGTGACACCAGCAGAGCTGAGGTCAGAATTTGGGACCGCGCACCAGCAACGTCTCTGCAGCGGCGTGAAATTAATGCCAGGAGAATGGGGCCCATTGATCCCAGCAGAGCAAAGCCATCAGGATTGACCCTGGGAATCATGTGACACAGTGTTCCAGGAAGCAGCCTTTGTTTGCACACACTGTGGCTCTTATTTATTAATATGTGAGGCCAACAATGCCTATTGTCTCCTCTCATATTAGAGTGCTGTCACATGAGCAGTTCAAGTGACACCAAGGATTGCAAGGCGAAGACAGGCGGTTCTATCCGACTCCAACTGCAAATGTATATTTGAATACATTAATACTCGACAAATATCCTCTCAGATTAAATAGCTCACAGGTTTATTTTTAAATAAAAACCAACCAAGCCACTCTGCCTAACTTAAACTTTGCCCATCTAAACAAAGGAAGAAAAATCCAGGCACAATGCATTCAAATTAAATTAAGTGAATGATCCGAAATTCAGGTTGCAGATTATTTATTATGATAACTTTTTAAAAAAATCCTCTTTGATCCTGTGACACTTGAAAATTTCAAGTACAGAGCTATAATTTTTTATGAAGTTTTGTTTCTGCTGTTTGAAAGACATCTTTTTTGTCTCTGTCTCTCTAGTATAATTTAGTCATACAAAACTAACAGCCTCTGCAATATTTAACCTTATGTTAACCTTACTATGTATAGTTTCGTCCTTCCCCCCCTCTATCAACCTAGAACAATACTTTCTTTTTTTCTTTTTGCCTTACAATTGCTGCTTTCTCCCCACATTTTATGTGAATCAGTTCTGCATAACTGCATCTACTATTGTGTTCAAGAGAAGAGATGAGGATTCTTATGAATTATATCAGGCTAATTACATCAGGCTTGAAATAAATACAGCTGAGCCTTCAGCTTCTGCTATAGTGCAAGGAGTAACATGGCTCCCACAGACTTAATGATGGGACAAATTAAGAATAAGAAAAAGAAGGCAATGAAATACATTTAAATTGTGTTTGATCTGGACAGTACTGAGGAGATACCCTGTGCTTTGGGAAACACAGAAACAAGTACATGGAAGATATTTTCAGAAAAGCCAAAAGTACATTCCCATCTGCAGACATTTATCAGACACATAGACTCCAATCACTCTCCAGAGACACATTTCAACAGAAGACATGCATAAAAATATTTTTTTTGTGCCTAATCCTTGAAAGACTAAACCATATTTTTTTGTACTAAAGGCTCGGTTCAAAACTATCTTATATTTAAAAGAATGGAATGGAATGGAATGATCTGTGTCCTACAGTTCAATGCCACTGAAAACACTGAAATCCCTTACGCTCACATTTTAAAACTTGTGTCCTTGTGTCTCTGGTCGGAATGTACAAAACTTCCCAAGGATTCAATGCCACCAGACTTTTGCTCTAAACCTCAGTAAGCGAGAGGGGACCTTGTGGCAAAAGGGACATTGAGGTGTGGGAACCCAGGAAGTTCCTCTGGCTGCCCTGGAGGACTCCAGACCCCATCAGGCGGCTCAGAGACCTTGGCACAGAGCCCAGGACCCCTGTGCCTTTGATTTAGCCCTTGGAAAAAAACCAATAGCCAACCTTATAAGAAAAATTACAAGCCACGAAAATTTAAGTAGAAAGACAGTGAATTTATTTAAGACGGGGTGAAAAATAGATTTTTTTGGGTTTTTGGAATGGGGGTTCAGGAGGCAAGATGGAGGGATCTGGGTGTGTCCAGCCTTTATCCTTCTTCTTCTTGGCCTCCATCTTCTGCTGTGGTGTTGGCACTTTTATATTAGTTTAGAGTAGAAGCTCACTGTCTAACATGGGTGATAGGTATTGGGAAGTAATTTTAAATATTGTACACGTAGTTTTTAGTATAAAGACATAACACAGCCCCGAGGGCAGGCAGAGTGCCTTGGACTGTCCTGTTGAGCAGACCTCAGCAGGACAGGAGAAAGAATTTTATAGATAAGATATAATAAACAACCTTGAGACCCAGAAATGAAGACCTCTGACTCCTTCTTCAACTGCCAGGCTGAGAAAAGAGACTTTCTAACTTTTCTTGGGGTCGCTCTGACCAGCGAGACACCCTGAGACTGAGGGGTTGCAGCATGTCCAGGGAAGGGAAAGGAGCTGGGAAGGGAATGGAGCCCCAGGAGAGGCTGAGGGAGCTGGGAAGGGGCTCAGCCTGGAGCAAAGGAGGCTCAGGGGGCCCTTGTGGCTCTGCACAGCTCCTGCCACGAGGGGACAGACGGGGGGTCGGGCTGTGCCCCAGGGAACAGGGACAGGAGCAGAGGGAACGGCCTCAGGCTGGGCAAGGAGGGGTTAATTTGGGTATCAGGAAAAATTTCTTCAGTTGAAAGGTGGTGACACACTGGAAGGACCTGCCTGGTGAAGTGGTGGAATCACCATCCCTGGAAGTGTTCAAAAACCATGGATGTGGCACTTGAGGACATGGGGTAGTGGTGAATGTGGCAGTGCTGCGCTAATGGTTGGTCTCGTTGATCTTAGTGATGTTTTCCAAACTTAACAATTCAAGGAGATTCAAGGAGACAGGACAGAGGATACAGAAAGTGTCTCTTTCAATTGATATTCCTTTTGTACAAATCAGAGCAAATGCAGTTAGGTGCTGAAACGTAGCTCAGCAATAAAAACACTCGTTCTAAAAGTATAATACCTTGCTTTATATAAACAGTTATGCTTCAGTGGGTTGAGACATGCACTTTTAGGGTTTGAGAGCTTTTATCAGCTTTTCCCAAAGATGAATTTAAGTAAACTTCCACTCAGTTTATTGGCTTTCCTGAATACCATTCTAAAGTGAAGACTCCTTCCTGTGTTTGTCAGGGATATTTATGTATCTAGCTTGTGATAGGTAATTCCTTTAAACACAGGAGCCCCCAATGCTGAACCCACCAAAGCCCAGGAAGCTCTGGATGTACCTACCTCCCAGTGACCTTCAAGCTTTTAAAATTCCTGCTGTTTGATTATCAAACATATAAAAATCTTTACAAGCCTGGCCTGACATTCCTTGGTTACTTAAGGTCCTTCTGAGCATTGTCTTTCTAGCTTTGTTGTACCATTTGATAATATTGGATTCAGAAAAGATCTCTCAAATGCCAGAGGCATTTAGCACTAACCTGACTTTGAAAAGCTTGGGACAGTGCTCTCCCTTTCTCTTTCATAACTTGGGGCTCTACAGAGACAGAAAAGGAAGGCACAGAGCCAGGAAATAGCTTATCTAAGTACTCCGAGTCTTTCATAAATCAACAATATTACCATTGGAGAGTGAAGCCAAGAGAAGAATAATGCCAGCATCCTTAAATTGCAGCCACAGTGAGTCCTCCTTCAGGGGGGTGCTGGTGCTACTGCACAGCAAATTATGCAGCTTAGAAGGGACGGAAAACAGGATTGCAGCTCCTCATGAGTGCTCTGAAGTGAACACCTCTCTGGATGTGAAGAACTGAAGAGTGGGGCTTGCCCATGATTGTGTTGAAGTGAGCAGGAGATATTTATCCCAGCCTTCTCAGGAATTCAGGTGCAGTTTACTAACTCATCTCCTGGAAGCTGCTGCTGTCAAAAACCCATGCACAGCAGTGGAATAAAATTCCAGAGAGTTTTTGTTGCACAAACAGCTTCCATATTTTATAATCCTTATGCAACAGGCACATTTCTGTCGAGGGGCTGAGTTCTTTTGGATTCTCATCACGTCCTGCTGAAGTCTTTGTGGGCATTATCACTGTCTGAATGGGCTCTGGATCATGGCCTTCACTGCTAAAATCATTCCGCAGTGATAGATGAGACAGGCTGGAAGGAAGAACAGTGGCACCCAGTGGTGATTTGCTTTTTCTTTGCAAAGTTCTCCTGAAAGACCCTTTCCATAACTTTTTGAGTGGATTACCATATATAATATACTGTCTAGTTTACACAAAGGATATACAGAAATTATACATCTATTATAAAATAGTATACATACACCCACACACTGTAATTCATAATGTAAAATTTGGGCTTTATAATTACTGTCTAATTATAATGTTGATTTAAAAGGAAATAAAAAAGAAAAATAATTTCACTTTATAAAAACCGAATCACTTCATGTAAAGTGCTTCAGGTAACTCTGCTTGATTAATGGTTATGCCATTTCTGCAGCAGTCAAAGGAACTATGTCCTAATGAAATGCTAGCAATTATTGTAAGATGAATGTGTAAGTGCACATAGAGATCTTTTATCTTTTACCTCATTGCAATAAATAAACGGTGAACATGCTTTCACTTATTCTAGCAGAATGGCAGCTTCCACTTCTTTTTTTTCTACCTCAAACTTTTCAATCTTGCAAAGAGCTGTTTAAAAAAAGGGCGCAGCTTCTTGTAACAGCGTGATTCTTGTTTCATAAAAACCCTCTTTGGCACCGATTCATGTCCCAGGTTATTAATTATTCAACCCAAATTATATGTATTTGCTAGTCACTTAGAAAATGCATCAGGTTGTTCTTTGGTCTCAGTTGCTGTACCATAGCCAGATTTCTCTTGAATGTTACCTACATTTTTTTCCTTACTGTTTCTTACTGCAGGAAATACTCGTTGTCTACATTGTTTGGCTTCTTGGACATAATATTAATGCTGCATCTCTACAAGTAGCTTATACATGGCCAGGGCTGTTATCTCATAATCAAACAAGTTGGCAAGGGAAGCTTTCTACATACTGCTCAATCCTTCAGCCTCCAAAACACAGAGACTGCAAGCAAACCCCTCCTTTGGAATGATCCACAGCCCCTGCTAATTCCTGAATCTCCAGCAGGAATCATTAAAAGGACTTAAGTCTCTCAGGCCACAATTACCAGAGGTAATTAAAGCAATTTATCTGGATGAGCAGTTCAAAGCTAATGCCACATCACATTGACAGACTTTGCTTTGTTTTTAACCTATGGATATCCTATAAAACTGCTGTAAGGCCTTGAGATTTCTGAAAACTAAGGTGGTCCTGTCATGCTTGAGCATGGTTCTCAGGGCTGCAGGATAAGTATGGGCCTGAGATCTGAATCAAATGAGAAATCCTGGAGCTAAAAGCTTCAGGCTGATGGAAATCCAGGAAAAATGGTTCAGCCTTTGGTTAAGAGCTGTAACTTAAATGATCAGAAACCAACGTAGCTAATATGTAATTTTATTTTTTTGCATGGTTGCAGACATGGGTAATAACATGTAGAAAGCTATATTGTTGAAATTGTGGGTAAATGTTTGGGCAAATTATCCATTCTATCAGGGGGAAATTATTCCCAGTAATAATACACACCAGCACAGTGCAGCCTCAGGGTTTATCCTGCAGAACTGAAACCAGGGAAGAAGAGCTGGACACATGACAGCCCATAGCACTGGGTCAGAGGCAGCTCCTTTGATCCTCTGCCATCTAGCAAGATGGATAATGGAGCCCTGGGATTTGATACCCACGTTTTGAAACTGGAGCCTTACTAGAAGAGGAGGAGGGGAGTAGACAGCTGCCTGAGTAGCTGCACCATCAAGAATTCAGAGGGCAGACTTACTTTTGCAAAAGGAATAGCACACTATTGCATATCTTGGGTTTTTTTTTTAATAAAGGCAGTATTCTAAGACTGATTATATTTGAATGATTGAGTATTTTTGTAACTGATCAATAACAGAGACAGTCTTTAAATTCTGGAGAATTTTCAGAAATGGAGGTCCACCTGTTTGTTAGAAACCCTGCACTGAAATTTTTCAGGCCCTCGTTAATAAGTCTTCACTGAATGAGTAGACCAGTAGCAAATTAGTAGATCCAGCTTTTACCTGATTTCCTTTCCTTGGCAAAATCTTGATATCAGCTGTGACTTTGGCCATTTTGATTATGAGTTAATAAGTGAGGGAAATATTTCTAACCTGATAAACTGTTGTAACATTTTCCTAATATTCCATGTGCTGTTATATTCTGCAGAGCAGGCAGAGCATTAGTTCTGACATTGCTTCCCTGAGAGTCTTGCTTTCTAAACAGGAAGAAAAATAGGAGATAAGGACAACACCAGTTTTTGGTAAGAAGTGCTCTGTCACTCATGTCTTTGCAATCACAGCCTGTTAAAATCTGATTTTTCACCTCCACAGAACTTCAGGTGTGCACAGTGTCTGTTACTCCACTGCTCAGAACACCACAAGCTGGGTAATTGTGCTGGGAGCTGGTTAAAAAGCAGTGCTGTTGACCCCAACTGCTACAATCTGGTTAAGAACAAACAAAATGAGGTTCATTCACCATCTAAAATTCATAATTTGCGCAAGTGTAAGTTAACTCATGCCAGCATTATCAGTCTAAGGCTGCTGTAAAGTGTGTCTGCTTTAAAATTTAAATTTACAGCATGGCTGCTGTAAAGAATTCGTGTCCAACCCAGCAAATTTCTCATGGACAGAGGGATTCCCATGGCCAAAAGCAGCATGTTCAGAAAACCCTGCCAGCTCTCCAAATGCCACTGCCTAAAGTTTCTTGCTTCAACAGGACTAAAGATTTAGATATTGGGGCTTTTATTAATCTTCAAAATGCCTCCTGGATATATATACTGTCTAAGAGCACACAGCTTTTCCCCAGAAATAATTAGCATATCATACTTGTTTTTCTGAAGGAATATAAAAAATATATGAGTTTTTTAAATAGTTGCAGCATTAAATATTAGAGAATGATCTCCTGGGACCACATACAATAATGTTGATTTCTTTGCTGTTTTACAACTAACTTCACCGTGAAAATGTTGATTTTCTTAAATCTGGCTGAATGCAAGGGTTGTGCTTTAAAAATAACTGAATAATATGCAGTTATTAATAATAAAAAAATTAAATAATAAAAACAAATAACAGAAAATAATATATAATAGTAAAATAATAATAATAATAATAATTATTATTATTATTATTATAAATAACTGAAGAGTATATTTGAAATGTGAATTTCATCAGTCACTAGGGTTAGGATCACACAATCATAAAGTAATAGAAGGTGGTTTTTTTGGAGGGGACGCTCAGAGATCATTTGTTTCCAACCCCCCATCCCTTCCTGCATTTGTCTCTAGGCCAGATCACTCAAAGCCTCATCCAACCTGACCTTGAACATTTTCCAGGTCATCCACAACTTCTCTGGAAAACCTGTTCCAGTGTTTCATAATGGAAAATGTCTTCCTTATGTCCAATCTAAATGTACCCTCTTTCAATTTTAATCCATTGCCCCTTGTCCTGTCACCTCAGATCCTGGTAAAAAAGTCTCTACCTTCTTCTTTAGCACTCTTTATATATAAAAAGGCCCCAATAAAGTCTCCCCAGAACCTTCTATTTTTCAGGTTGAATTAGTGCAATTCTCTCACCCTTTTTTTCCACAGGAGATGTGTTCAATAGGAGTACATGATATACATTAACTTTATTTTCTTTGAAGCTAAGAAAAATTGAGACTGATTTTTTTCACAGCTAAGTTTTTGAGTTTAAATTCATAAATTGCCTCAGCTTTGAAGCATCTATATTGATAAAATAAACAAGAATGAATGTTTCAAAGTTTAAATTCATCAACTATATAGAAACACATGCACTGGCAGAAACATCCTATGTTTGAGATCTTCAGGTCAGACCCTGGGTTGTTCAGATCTCTCATTCTTAAGGTAGATTCAGCAAATGTAGGAAATACTTCTCCATCAGTATTGGGCAGAATGAATACACCAGAGCTGGCAAATCAACAAATCTGTATTTGAAAATATGTTCATTAACCAAACCAAGTGCTATCTGAGCTAGGAAACCTTTCATCTCTAAGTTCAGTGCTGAGCAGAGTGGCCAGCTGGAAATTTGTAACAGTGAAATGGTCTTTTTAATAATTTTAATTTAGCATTTATCCCAAAAAGGGAGAGCCTCTATGATTCTCAAGGTCAATCAGACTCAACTTGGGTCAGTAATATAGTACTTAAAAATTTAGTGGCTATGATTCATACTGTTGGAACAGAGAATAAATTAAATTAAATATGGAGGCTGCCTGAATATATGAATCTGGAGCAAATTCACATTCAGCAATGTTTTAATCTATAGTGGCAAATAAGGCACGGGCTGAAAGCCCCAGGGCTTGGTGCTGATGAAAATGCTTGAAAGAGCTTAAAAAGGACTAATCAGCATTAGCAGGGAGATAAAACAGACCTTTCACTGGCTGTAGATCTGTCAGCAATGGGTGATTACTAAGAGAGTTTGATTAAATTTTAAATCCATCCTCATTTAAGTTTTTTCCAAGTTCTGCTTCATGCAGTTCATATTCCTTGACACTGTTTCTTAGAGAAGTGAGTGGACCAGAGCCTGGAATACAGGCAAGGGATAACATGACACATTTTTTGGGTGGGGGCAATTGTCAAGTAACTCTTAACCACCAGAACTTCAGTTTCTGCTTTGAAAATCTGTCAAAAAAAAAAAAAAAGGCAAAAAACCAAAAAAGCTATCAAGACCTTGTCATCGAACTCTAAATTTTTGAAGGGAGTGTTTTAGGAAACTCCATTAGGCAACTGAATTGCAGCTTCAGAAATGAGTCCAGTTTGGTTTTCTACTTTTGCGCATATCTCTGCTTATAGTCTCTTTTAGAGGAAAATTTCAGATTTTCAGTCTTGGTCTTCAAAGCTACTATGACCACTAGAAATGGGAGTGATACTGACATCAGCAATTTGGGCAAAGGAAGCAGGAAATGATAGTTTCACAACAAGGAAATTCTGGTGATCTGGAAGTCAACTAAGGTAGAAGAATTTGGTTGCCTTTGAAAGACCCACTGGGTAACTCTTGTTTCTGTAAAGAAATCTTATTCAGAGGGAGTTAAATTTAGTGTCTTTGCAGATTATGGACAAAATCAAAGCATCCAAGTGACTAAAGTTGAGTTGTTGCAAATAGTATTGTCCCAGCATTGTTGTCTTGTTAGTCATGTTTTACACAGAGCTAGGATAACTCAGTATGGAGAAAAACACATCAGTGTTGTCAAAGAGCAAATATTCATTTTCATGTGTGCCTAAAATTGTAAAGCCTTAGATTCCTTGTGCTTGGTATGGCATGATGGAGGAGATTTGGATTAGGGAAGTGAAGAAAATAGGAAAAGAGAAAAAAATAGAAGGTATGCATTTGTAAATCACAACATATTTGGAAAAATGATGACCTGGGAAGAGAAGAAAAATTCAGAAATGAAACAGAAATGAAGAAGCAGAACTGTTGTGTGTGTACTGTGACTAAGAAGGCTTCCACTGGGAGTGAGAAGCCTCATTTCAATCAAAAAGTGGGGATCCTCCAATATTCCTTCATTAACCTCTGTAACTCCTTCAACAAATATGCTGGAGGTCTTTTGTATCATTCCTCATTCTTCTTCTTCTCTGGAGTTCTCAATTTTTGTCCCTCTCACTCTTTCCCTACCCAGTTCTTCCCCTTCCACACACTGGAATATTGTCTACCTTATTCAATAATAACAACAGTGCAGTCATAGCCTGTTTTCCCTGCCACAAAAAGAGAAAAAGGAGGAAAAAATTTCCACGTTTGTTTGACAAATTTCTGTTTGATAAAAATGCTGACAGCAGATGTTTCGGCCTCCTGATGGTGATACTTTAAATTTGAGAAGCTATTCAACCTAATATTACAAAGCAGTCTAATAATACAACATGTCCTGTATAATACAGAGATGGAACATACCACATTAATAGAACTTCATTGTTAATGAACAATTTACTATTGAGAATGTTTCTGTTAGGATTTAGATATAAATTGTCTTGGGACTGCCGCTAAATTTCCCAACAATTAACCAGATTTTTTGTTGTTTATAGACTCTGTCTGTCATGTAGCTGTTCCTTTCATACAGTAAAATAGAAAATTTCTATATTTGGAGACTAGGGACATAAACTGCTTTATAGCATACTGAATCCATTATGCCCTCAGCAGAAGAGCAGTGTGGTACAAACATGCTTATATGGCTACTGCTTATTTTTAAGAAAGGTCCTCTGATAATAAAAAATTCAGATAAAGAACTTCTCCCATCATACTAATTACAATTTTTATAATACTAATTAATTAAGAAACACCCAAGGCCAGAAGTCTGGAATATTGGAGAATCACTCCCCTGTGCTTCCCACTGCTCCAATTTACAAGTCTGATGAAATAAGGTCTGTGCAGGGCTAGCACAATTGAGTGCCTATCATGTAATTATCCATATCCTTCTGCTCTTCCAGTTACCTGTCCTGGATAATGGAGAACTAATTATTGTCTCTGCAGTGAACTTCTCAGTTCCCCAGTCACCAGAGCCACAGAGAAACTTATTCTTTTAATCTGCTTTCTCTTGGGCCAGGAAAACTCAATTCTTTCAAAAATGCTTGTTCCAAATCACTTCTGACACAGCCAGCCCTAAAGCTCCTCCATGTCAAGCCCTTTATTTAATGTTTTAAGCTGGACACTGCACCTACCCAAGGCATTGCCAGAACAAAGTATTGTAACCCTTCATGACTTCCATGTAGCAACACTCTTAATACATGGGGAAGGTTTTCTGCCTTTACCCAACACTTTCAACACATTTTTTTTCTCTTTCCTTTGGTTTCTTTTCCTTTTCTGCTTCTTCTTTTTTTGTTTTTAATTATTTTTTTTTTAGTATTTTTTTTTTAAATTTACTACTGCCTGAAAATCTCCCGGGCAGTTGTTTAAATTTTGCTTCCTCACTATAATTTTATTATGTATATGCACATAACTTTTGTTATATGAGTTTCATCTGCCTGATTCCACAGCAATTTGTTGTTGATTTCTGACTCTCCATATAACTGCTCATACATCAAAAATGCATTCCTTTCTCATTACAGCATTTAGCAACAATGTGAACAACACCTGGAAAAGACCAGGTTGTCTTCCAGCTGATCAGACTGTCCCCAAATCTTCCATAGACCTCCATAAACCTGGGATGTGGCCTAATCTGACAGAAAATTATTAAAAATTTACTTAAATGCTGCTTTACAATCAGATGTAATTCTGCCTTATTGTAGTTTCAAGAAGAATTATTCACCTAGTTGACCAGGAAGATTTCACAGAGAGCTGTAAAAAGTTTTCCTGAAATCCAGGCAATTTTCCTCCTGTCTTCTTTAGCAGATTTGCTGCCTAAGAAAAGCACTGGATATGCTTTTTCACTTTGACACAAGTATGTTGTCCATTTTTAATGTTTTTATTATTCCCTAGACCCTTGTACACTGATTCATATCTTCCCAGTGTATTTCTGGGTAAGTAAGCTCATTGGCTTGTAATTCCCAGGATAATTCCTGCCTTCACACAATGTACTTCTTCAGTTTACTGTGCTCTCTCCCTGACTTTCCCAACTTGCCTGTTACAGTCTGGAGTGTCTCATCTAGCTATTTACATTTCCTGACATGTATTTTATGTAATGCTTTCCTTTTGCTTTTACCTCAACTTGCCTATTTTTACTCTATCTCCATTCAAAATCACACAAACATCCAGCTTTCTTTTTTTTTCCCTTTTTTAATCTACGCTTTCAAAGACACATCATAAATTGTTATGGTTTTTTATCAGATTAAATTGGATTTAAACAAACACCAATGATATATTAGACTGCATGAAGTAGTAGGCTAGATACGTTATCCTAAATACGATGGTACTGACAAATGTTTAAAAGTAGAATGTAAAAAAAAAAAAGGGGAAAAAAAAAGAAAAAAAAAGAAAGTTACAGATGGATAGTGGCCAACTACTGTCCAACCTCCAGACAGGCAGAACCTGTTCCCTGTCTTCTTTCTTGCCCTTTTTCTTTGCTAAAGGTCACTCAGATGCTCACATCCAGCCAGAATCAGGACACAGAAGCATTTCTGACATACTAATCCCTGCTGCTCTCCTTCCCTGCCCTGTTTCTCTCCCACTCATCTCATATAAGCAAAATGCAGGCAACTGCTGACACAGCCAGCACACACAAAAGTGCACCTGGAATCTTTTCCAAGAGCACAGGACAAGGACATGTTTTGTCATGTGTTTGCCTTTTGATCTAGCAAAGGGCACAGGGATCTAATTTCTGGAGCAGATCCACCCTTTTCAAGCATTTAAGGGGAAAGCATCCAAAGCAGGAGGAAAGTAAAAGTTTTGTGTGCTTAGCTGATGCAAACATCTTCGTTAAATCCCTTTCCTCCCTGCTATTATATACATAAATGATTAAGGGTTTGGCTGGAACTGAAAAATCGAGCCTTTACTTTCTGAGAAAATGTTCCTGGCAAACCCAAGTGCAAATGGACAGCTAATGTAATTTGAGATATTGAAGGTCTATATTTACTTATTGTTCCACTTACACATTTTTTCCACAGCTGTGTGTCAGTTATACATGACACACCTCACAGAACTCAGTAAGCTGAAAAGTTAGCACTGCTTTGTGGAAACTAATGACTCTTTTTAACTTTTGGAAATCATATGACAGGATTATTTTTTGATTAGTTTGATCTGTGAAAGAGGAATTTTGACCTGATCTGGAAGTACTGGAAGAACATAGTTAAGGAGATTTCAAACTTTATCTGTAATTCTTAGCTGTGTCATCTGCAAAGACACACAACTGATATTCCTTTAAAATCCATTTCTTCTCCTTATGGCAATAAAGGAAATGTCTTTCAAATGTCAAAAATCTGCCTACACACTCTTGTATTTAGAACAAATGTAGCAGCTGAAAGCCATCGATTAAGGGATGGACTAATTTCCCATTTTGCCTGGTTTGGCAGTCTCCTACTGTAACCCCACCAGCTCAATTCACCAAAATTGAAGCTGAGCCAGTGACTAGGAACAGCCTGCACTGTGGCAAACCTAGACAAGAAATTACTTTATTACCACCTAGAACAAACAGGAAGATGCACCCACAGTAACTTTGCAGCCTCAAGGTTCTGCCACCATGTGATGTATTTGAGCATTACAGAACAGTAATTTAATTCTGGAAATCTGTGTGTTTTAAGCACACTGCCTTGAAGAATATTAAGGACAAAGCCATTCATTTTACAGCAACCATCACACTGTCAATGAGTTCCTGAGTAATTTTTTTTCAGAGAATTTAGAACAACCACAAAAGTTTTTTGCTCTCAAATACTATATAGAAAAAAGTCAGTATTCAGTTTGAGTGACAAAGATTAATTTTCAACAGCCATTGCTCAAAGCCAATAAACTTCATTGAAATACTTTACTTATCTTCCACAGGTTTTGAATTAAATCAGTTTGTCCCCTAGACAAATGAAGTAGTTTTTTTTTTTCTCTATGGTCTTGCTGTGGTTAGCATCTGAAACTAATTTAGGAAACTAAATTTCTACTGGTGCCATAATTCATTTTAAGGAGGGAACTAAACTATTTTACTTAGATATCCTAGATTTAGTTAGATTTCCATTGTATTCATGTGACTATTACTAGACATTCAATCTTAAGGTACACTTACCACTGTTTCCTGAAAGAATACAGTTAATGACATTTTATGATTAGCAATAGCAAAGCTTCATAATTAATTTTTGAAAAGATCAGATCTCCTCTAAGATATTATTTTTATGTTGGAAAGAGCATTTAGCTTATTCATTCTATGACTGTAATGTCATTTATGGAGCAAGTGTTTATATTATATTGATATACCCAGTGATGCACTATAAAAGCCAGACTTGCACTGGTGAGTTATTTGTTAGCATCTTCCTTTTGTATGTTAGATTCTGCTACATTTGAACTTCATATCTCTAAAAATGTTCATCAGGCAAGTGAATCGTGTGAAATAAGACATAATTTAAAACAGAACTGTAATAATAAGCCCTTTAAGATAACAGAGCACAGTGAATACACAATTTCCAGAGAATATAAGATAAAAAAGAATAATAAAAGGAAAAATAGGGGTCAATCAAAGCAATTGACACTTACAACCAAAAACTCTATTTTTTTCCCCCCAGTTTCTGCCCTTCTTGTTTCCCTGATGAGAGACAGTTGGCCTGAGAGAAAAGCTCAGCCTACTTTAATTCTGGTAGTGACTGGGGCTTGTATCTTCAGGTTCCAGAAAAGCAGGGCAATGAACTGGCACTCTGTTGTATTTCTGTTACCACTTTTGAACAAGTAACTCTCCCTGCCAAGGGATTTAGATTCCTCTCCATTCTTTTTCGTTTGTGCTCACTTTTTGCTCACCTTTGAAATGCCACCCTGAAGTACATGACTACAACATTCACTGTGTATTCACTGATCTCTGAACTTCCTGGAGTATTTCTCTGATGATTATTTTCTCAGTCTTTTTCAATTTTCTTGTTTTTTAGGCTTCAAAGTAAATTGTATGGTCCTAACAGCAAACCCAAGTATTACAATGAAAACAGTGAGTGAAGTGAAATTTAAAATTCAACAGAACAGAGCCTAGAAAAGCTGTACAAGTGGCGTTGCACAACTGATTTGTAGAATCTCTACTGATAAAACAAACAAAGCCCTTGAAAACCAGCCACTTCACAAGACAATAAAATGCAATCAAAATTTCTACAGCAACCCAGTCTAGGTTACATAATGCACCCATAGCAGGCAAGCTGGGCCTCGTACTTGGATGTATTTATTGTTGAGATGCAGGAGGCAAAGAGCTGCCTTGATGAAAGTCAGGTTATTTTATGCTCCCATTTTTCTTTCTTCCCCCTATAAGGAGCAAATTTCAAGAAGCAACAGGGGTCATGATGAGTAGAAACAGAAGATGCTGTTCCAAACATACAGATTCTGTGCATTGCAAACAGCAATGAATTTCTTTAAAAACCACACGACAGGTTTAAAGCTGATTAAAGCAGGGGATTACAGTGTAAGGAAAATTAAAGGTAGGAATTTCAGCTATGTCAATCAGCTCTGTCCTCCAGGAGTCAATAGAACTATGTCAGCTCTGTAGCAGCAAAGGGACAAGCTGAAAAGTTTAGTAACATATTAAAACCTAGATTTCCCATAACCTCCAGAAGTCTGTCACAGAGCTGTCCAGCTTGACTTTTTCCCATGAGAACAATTCATTTTTGCAGATTGTTTACCAGGCAGGACAGCATTTCAGCCCAGCACACAGAGGATGTGAGCAGCAACTGCCCTCAGAAGGGAGTGTTCATTTCCAAATGATGAGAAAGCAGAGAAGAGGTGCCAGAAGGCAGTTCTTAAATAAGTTACAGGCTGTGAAGTGTGAAGTAAGACAAGTGACTTTTCAAAGTCTCAAATGTCATACGCTGAACATATGTCCTGTTATTTTTGTCTCTCTCACAGTGACTGCTGCAGCAGAATTACTGTCCTGGACTTGTTATCCATGTTGGAGAAGGGCAGGATCACTCTTCAGGACAAAGGTGTCCTGCCAGGACCACATGGCTTTAAGTGAGGGGACTTTCCTCTAGCAGCTGAATACCATTTCCATTCTTAACTAAGTGAATAGAGCACAAGACTCCAAAATGCAGCAAATCTCCATCCCATGAGCTCCCTGCTTTTAAAACTAAGTCAGTTCCACATATCAGCCCAATTAGGTATTTTTAAATAAGTTTTGGGTGAAAATTTGTAGTGAGTATCAGAATTTATTCATGTTGTTTTCTGGAATTTCAGTGATTTTTTAAAATTTAAAGTACTATCTCTGCCAATGCACAGTAACTGCCAACCCTGATTTAGCAATTGAGCTTCCAGCATAAAAATGTAAAGCTATCCTTCATATCTAAATGCAATAGCCCATTGCCTATTCAAGAGGAAAATTCAGGTTTGGCACTTTTGAAGTGGATGAAAATATTTCACCTCATGTAATATGCACTTTCATAATCTGAAGCAATCCTACCAGTCTCTGTTCAGCCCTGAAAAACACAATTGTTACGAGCAGTGGATTAGGATGAATCTTTCCTCAGCACAACTCCATCACTTCTCCAAAATTACTTTCCAAGCTAGTATCAACCTTGACTCAATTTAGATCAAATGAGAGGTATAGACACTTGTTATCATGTGATCAGCAGCATTTGCAGTCCAAAGAAAGAGTTTCAAGCAAATTCTTTTCCATTGTTGAGCAGCCTGATGGCTTCAGGTACCTAGGATACTATTTCCTAATTATAAATTATAAGAAAGATCATATGCCAAATTAAAAGGTGGTGAGTGAAGGCACGATGAGGTGATATTTCATATTCATGAACATGAGCTAAACTTGTCTTGCCTATGCATAAAGCAGTAACCACTCTGAAAGGAGTAAGTAAATGAAACACTCAGATCTAAAATTTCAGGCTCAGATAAAGACTTGAGATGTCCCAAATGAACCAAAGGGTCAGAGAGCACAGGGGCCTCCACAGTTTGTTTCCATGGCCTAATTGTCCCTCAGAGTACAGCTGTTCAGCTTCCAGCAAACCAGAAAAGCAGAAGTTTTCAGAGTGGCAGAACATTTGGGGAGTTCAGAATTATTCCCAAGATTTTTCCTCCCTTAGGTTTAGAGGCCTTCCTTGGCCTCCTTCTTTTTACTGCTCGAATGGGCTAGTGGGGAAAAGAAAAAGAAAAATCTTGAAAGTTTTAAGGGTTTTTGCTCTGCTGATGGTCTGTGGGAAAATCTGAAGACAATAGAGTGGCACTGGCATGAATGCCAGTGAAATGTTGTTTCCCATGGTCTTCTGGGGGTTCAATGACCATAAGGCTTTAGCAGAACATTGCTGCATCTCATGGTTGTTTGCTAAAAATTTACTGCTCCAGCAGCCACTTGCATGTTCTGACTTGCTTCCTCTTTCAAGCACAAATCTTATCAATCCATGATCTAATCATTACATAAATACTGGCTGTGTTAATTTATTCTAACCTTATGAAGCACTCTCTGGCTGAGAGTTTTTGAAGACTGTAATCCTGCAAAAGCTCTGCTGCAGATTGCCTGTGACTTAGGGTTGTTTGGGGTTTTTTTTTTTTGTTTTGTTTTGTTTTGTTTTTTGGTGTTGTATTTTTTTTTTTTTTCATTTGTTTTATTTGGTGGAAGAAAATTTAATCCTGCATCAGTTTAGAATGGAACAAGAACACAACACTGCTCTCAGAAAGTCAGCAGGGTCCTGGGATGCAGCTTTTTGTTTCTGTTTGTGTTATTTTAGCAGTGACTCTATAGTGTTGCTAATTTAAACAAGACGTTAACAAATTTGTTGAACACTTCCCAACCCTTCTCAGAATTTTTCCTCTGATATATTACCCCTTGCACTTATTTCCCCCAACAGAATTACTGGAAGAAGGATGCCTTAGCTGGAAAAAAAATCTTTGTTGGATGTTTCTTATGCTGTCACAGGAAACCCTAAACATATTTTTCTTTCATATTTTCTTAAAATAAATCAATGTAGTTCTCTATTAACCCCGAATCTGCACAACATGTACTTGAACTGCTTTAGCACATCCATGCCATTTTCCTCTGAGACCTGAGTGAATAACACCTCAAAGTCAGGGCTGCTGTAAAATGAGCATTTAGGTTTCAAGTTGTTTGCATCTTAATATGCATACTGAATTCCAGGAAAACCTGGACATTTTAATAATAGAATCACACGTGAAAATAAGGGCTTGCAAGATGTTTTTTTCTTTATCCCTGCCCCTAGGCAGGATTATACCTACACTATTCTTAGGTTCAATAAAAAATTAAATTAGTGGGACATTTTTGCTGGAGGCACACTTTGTAAAAAGTACCTTTCAAGCCACCACACTTCTCTGAGCCTTCTGAATAAGTCTCTAGCAGTTTAGGAATAATTGTGCTTGTGTGAGTCAAGGGAACTGGATATGACACGGGAACTTGCTTGATTTCAGGCCATTGTTTAAATTTATAGCCTGATCAAAATAATGCTAAAAGGAGACAAGCACTTTCTTGGTATAATTGGTGCAGTTAATGGGTGAACAGGTAGTTTGCAAATATTCCACACTAGAAACTGATTTTCCTTGTGTTTCACTTCCACATTAAGGCACGAGTCAGTTTCCTTTTAGGTACTTAACACACATTTATCATTTTAAGCTAAAAATGTAACCTTTTGCTTGTGATCAATGCATAATACACTTCCCTCCTTCATAAATTTGTTTTTGTTTAGTTTCAGTTTCCTAAAACCCACATCCTTATGGTATTGTGCACAGTTGGCCAGTATGGACTATTTCAAAGTTATTAATGAATTTTCTTTATTCATGGAGAATCTACAAATGTTTAAATGAAACGATGTATTCAGAAAAAAAAAGGAAGACAATAGTAAGCAAGGAAGAAGTTAAATGTGTCCAAATAAAAAACCTACTCCTCAAAATCTCTTCTACAACAACCAAAATGCCCTTAGTGCTAATCAAAACATATATTCCCAGTAGTGGAATGTTCCATGTCTTGCAGGAAGACAGCAGATCATATTTAGCCCCAGCTTTCCCTTTCAAAAACAAGAATAGCAGTGCCTATCTTGGCAGCACCTTGCAGATATTTAATTCCTGTTTAATTTAATTGCCAGGGCATGCTAAGTATTTTCCTCTCTCACAAATATGCTCCATGTATTGTGGCAGACCTCCTACAAAAGAAGGGTACTAAGGAAATTATTTGCAAGCTACTTTAAATACTGCAGAAGTGGTATGGAACTAGGAGGTGTGTTGAGCTCCTTTAGCTGGGCTTACTCTCCACACAGAGGTGGTGGACAGACAGGAGAAGAATTCTCTTTGCTGGTAAACACCAAGGTCTATTTAGAGCCATCACACAGATCTCTGTTCTTTTCCCCAAATAGACTTGGCAGATGTTGCTGTGAAAGTAATTCTCTTTGCTTCAAGCAGCCCTCGGGTTAAAGAGGTGAAATTATACAATGTTCCATTATGCTAAATACAATGCATTAAAAAGCTGCCAGAATCTACAAAGATGCACTTAAATTGTGCTTAATTGGACTGCCTCAATTGCACTTAAGGTAAACCTGGGGCTGAGCTACAGAACCTTAGAGAATCTTGCTCTACAGCTCAGACCAAGCTTAAAGAAAATCACCTGGCACTTTCCCTGAAATATGGATATCTATAAACACCCACCAACCAAAGCTCCTAAGAGGGCCAGTCACAAATGTGGGACTGAATTTTTGCACAGATTTACCCTTCTGTTTACATTCTGGAATAAGAGATTTTTCAAGGCAGACAGGTCATCTGGGATTTGGTCACCACATTAGGGTGTATAAGGAAACTGGATAAAACCTGGACCTTACTAAGTCCAGATAAAGGTTTTAATTGCAATAAACAATTACACAGCTTTGGTGGGGATAGAATTGCCTGGGAGAGGGGAAGGTTTTGTCTTTGCAGCTGCCAATGACAGCACAGCACCAAGTGTGCAATTGAGCTGCCAGAGCAAGTGGAAGGCACGTGGGGATGATGATTGGTCATTATGCTTTCCACCTCCAGGCAGACCCTGAAATTCCTATTTAACTGACCTGGCATGCCACAGCTAGGACGAAAATATGCTTACACAGAGTGTAAATAAGCACAGAAATAGTGAAATACAGTGTTCCTTTTGTCAGCAACTGCATCACGAATATACTTAAACAATAGCCCCTTTGAAATGTGGCTAATGCCTGAAGAGAAAAGGAGGAATGCAAGACCAAAATATCCACCCACAACCTCAACAAACAGATAATTAAAATCATACTTGTTTACCATTACAAATTGGTCAACCTTTTTGTCTTGCTAAACCCCTACAGAGTCCCACATGCTCTATTGTAAAGAGATATATTGGTTTAGATAGACTCAGTTCTGCTTCTCTTGAAATCAACACAAAAAGCTCTACTGCATTCAGAGAGGGCAAAATTTCTGCCTAAATCAGAGCTACATATTCCAAAGTGTAATTTCTGTGTGTGAATACATATATATACATACATATATACATATATATATATATATGTGTGTGTGTGTGTATAAAAATATATATTTATGCACAAACAGACAGCCACATTCCACTGGTTTTGTATCCAAACACATTTAATTAATCCCAAACCACACTGTCCCTTAAGATAATACTAGAGGAACTCAGATATATATTGCCCTTGGTGGTACCCAGTGTAAGCATGAATGAGGTGGCTGAGGAAACGAAATTTAAATTTATTTACTTAATTTCTCTTCACAAATTGAAATGCGTAAAGACATCCTAAACTTCCTCAACATGTTATTTTTTCATCTCTGAATGAACACATTCATATGAATTGCAATTATACCTTAGAGATATAAAGAATTTACCTCTTCAAATAAGTTTTTTTAAAAAACATACCATGTAAGTACTGTGCAATTAATTTATAAATAATCCCCCCCTCTCAAAAAAATTCTTCTGAATGTCAGTTCTAGGGGTATTACTAACAAAAAAAGGGAGAAATAATAGAAATAAAAATTGTGCATGAAATGTATATATTCCCATAAAATCTGTAATGTGCATGTATAATCTTGATCCAAAATTATTTTCCCATCGAGTTCTCATTTCTTGATTTTACACTGGTACAAACAGCACAAGAAAATAATTAAAATAAAATTCTCCCCTCTACTAAATTAAAGATTGTGAGGCTGGTATACTTCTGCTTATGCTGACCCAAATTTCAGGGACTTTGATTTTTTTTGGTTCTTTTTCTACATTTTGCTGTCACCATGAAAGTAATTTCCTTTCTCACCTGAAATTCAGTTACTAAATCCAGGAATTGTAATCTTCTCCTGGAAATTGTTTTAATGATTGTTTTTGTGTCTTCTGTGAAAGAAAAGTGAAAGCTGACAAAGATGTAATTTCAGGTTTTGAAGGGATAATTATAAAGAGTGTTCTACTTCTTTTCATATAAGTTTAAAAATAAAACTTTTGTGTCCCAGAATAGTACAGTTATAGTCACAGAAGCCTTCTGCCCATGAGGTAAATGAGAAATATTACACCCAGTGGGATGGGTTTGGTAAAGCACACAGTTAGCTGGACAATCTCACAGCCTGTTTCAAAAAAACCAAGATATCTCATAAAACCAATGCTCTTTCACAGTGTCACAACCACAAGTGAAAAAAAAAAAATTTGCAAATATCTATTTTATTAGAAGGATATTTTTGATTATGTGAAACATAATGGATGCTTTGCTAAATCATTTTATGAGTGCTCAGATCCTCATGGCACGGCAATACCCAATGGAATTAAAGCCCAACTGTATAGCCCAGACTGATTTTCAGCACAGCACATTATGTGCACATCAGAGGTGTCCAGGATAATCCTTTCTCTCTTGGGTCTTGTGCAGCACATTAAAATTATGCTATTTTATATTATAACTCTATGGAGACATATTAATATATAAAATTATGGTTTAATATATAACTATCCATTAAAAATAAGAATAAGAATAAGAATAAAAATTAAGTATAAAAATAAAAATTAAGTATAAATATAAATATAAATATAAATATAAATATAAATATAAATTAAATATAACTATAACTATAGCTATAATATAACTATAGCTATGAATATAAAGTAGATGTAAGTGGGAATATAAATGTGAATGTGAATATAAATGTAAATGTGAATATATATTTATATATTTCCATAGTTATATATTTATATTTATACATTTATACAAAAGAACTATATCTAACAATTTGATCACCAACAACTTTCATGCACAATGTCCTTAGCAGGGGTGCCACTTGTAGAGACAGGAGTAGATGCATCATTAGTGCACCCTTAAACCATTTTATAACCCCTTTTTTTAACCCTTTTATAATTCCTTTCCTTTTGATGTGGCTGCCACAGTGACCTACAGCCTGTCCACACTGGAACTGCAGCTCCCATGGTTGTCACGTGCAGCTGCTGCCAGACCTGTCTGGTTAACAAACCACCTTTTCTTCCAACATCATTTTAGATCCTTGTGGCAGCTTCTTATCTCTTGACAGCCCCTAAGAAGAGACAGCAACTGTTATGCAGCCTAAACAAGGCTCTGCCTCTTAATAATTAAACATTTAGCAAGAAAACTGTCTTTGATTGCACTGGTAGCCTCAGTATTTCCTACACACAAAAAAAAAAAAAATTAAAATATTATTTCCATGTCCAATGCTTGTTCTAATCAAAGTGGCTCCTGAAGGTGAACAATCTGCTTTATTTCTCTCAAAACTGTGTCATTTTTACACTCATTGTAAATACACTCACAATCCCATTGTGGACAATTATGATGTCACTGAGATTTTAAAAGAAGATGCGATTATGATTTTGAAAGAGTAATGATTCTATGAGAATTACGATTTTAAAAGAACTATGATTTTTAAAAGAAGCTTTCTAATATTAGGCATCTTGTGTGAATCTTTGCTCTGTGAGCCTGCACAGAAACCACCTCCCATCTGTTCACAAGCAGGAGGGAATCACTTCAGGCTGTGGCTTTCAACCTCACAGATGTCTCAGCTCCTCTCCATCTCCCATGCATTGCTAAGGACATGATCACAATAGCTAGGCCAGTTGGAAAGATATTTTTGTTCTTGCCAGGTAATAAAAACCAAGTTCTGTTCCGTGTGGTGGAAATGAATCAGAAAGATGAACAGAAACAAGAGGCATCACATCTCTGTGGAGTACATCCTGCAGGTAAAAACATGGGAGAAAAGGGATGAGGAGTCAGAAATGCAGCTCCAAACTGGCACCCTGCAAGCAAGGCTGATGCCAGCTGACAAAGTGTCATGATTTATTTAAAATTTAACCCATGGGAAAGAATACTCCAGAAGTGATGGTTTGCCAACAGAAGACAGTGAGGGAACATCAATTTTCATCACGGAAAACAGTTCTTTAGAAATGTTTTGAGCTTTCATAACAATGAGGAGAACTGTCATGATTCGGCCCACACTCACTCATAGCTGGCAAAGCTGGTGAACACATTCAGCTCCAGTATTATATTATTTTGCTTTTCGGGAGAGCCTACTTGGAATTGAATATTTAATGAGTGCAGCCTCCTTTTTGGCTGATCAGAGGCATGTGTCTTTCTATTTGATTCAGCCACTGGTCTGCAGCATAAGAATTCTCAAAGCAGATCAGAATGAAAAGGCAATATATGTTTATTCAAACATAAAATTTTTCATTTCAACCCTGTTATATTACATCCTCCAAACTAATATTATAGATACGTATATAATAATATATTATTATAGATGTGTGTTAACTTAGTATAGGGGAGCAGGGTGGTATTTTTTTCTTAATATTTTCTGCTTTGAAATAATATTTCTTAACATTCATAAGGAAGCCAAATCTCTGTTTCCTGAACACATATTTCAAAATTGTGTGGCTACAGGTTCAAAAAAACTGTAGCCCAAAATCTTACCTTACTGTTAAGTCATTTTCCCACCATTTTTGAGACAAATCTTAAGCAATCAGTTTATGCTAAAAAAAAAAAAAAAAAAAAAAAAAAAGGCAAAAAAAAAGCAGCTGCTTTTGAGGAAAAAATATATTACTGGGCCCCACGGGCAAGGCAGTTCTGCTGACCTACATGCCACACCTATGTTAAATGTGACACAAATGAATACTAAAAGGAGTAACTCATAATTAATGTGGCAATCAAGAGCATGGTGCCAGAGTTTGCTGAGGCCCTGGACATTCACAGCTCACTTTCAGTGGGACAGTGCCTACATGGAAACCAAATTGGAAAGGAATGTCTCTCTGTGCAATTGGATTTGATCACAGGCTCTAAATTCAAATTTTGTACTTGCCAAGTCATATCATTATCTATAATTCTGAATTGACTGGGTTTGAAGTCCTTCATAAGGGTATCCCAGTCTTTCAAATTCCCAGAAAATCAAACTGAATTTCACATAAATCTTAGGTAGAAGATGCAGTTTGTTGAAAAATCAAGTAAGATACCACAACCTAGAAAACTGCTGAGTACCCAGCGTTTTGAAATTGATTATGCTTTTCAAAACCTCAGAGTTTCAAAATAAGCATTCTGTGATGGATCAACACTGACATTGCCAAACAAAGGTGAATTGTGAGATAATAGACTTCCCTCCCACAGTCTCATAATTTCTGTCAGGAATCTGAAGTGACAGCATATTAAGAAAACTATTTGATGAGGCACTTTTTGACATTTAATAAACAGGCTGACAAATTCATAGCCTTGAAATCAAACAACATACAGAAGTAAGAGTGCACAGAGCCTCTGTTCTATGAAAGGATTCTATGAATCCTGCACAAAATGGTTTCAAAACCCACAGAGAATTCACGTGGGCTTATTAATTTATTACTAATTCAGTAGCATCACTAAAAATCCATAGATGAGGAAAAATTGGTGTCTAATATTTTTGATGTTCAACAAGATGTAACTGTAAACTTGCAGCAGAGGACTTTACCGTGCCCTCAGGCTCTCCTGGGGTGAGTCACTTATCAAAACCCTGGCAGAAACCATAAAGTCTTAACTTTTCCACTTGAGGCTGCAAGCCCACATACCCCTTGGAATATTCCTCATGCCTGCCCATATCACCTGAACTCCACCAAGTACATTTGGACAGAAACAGAGGGACTCTAACAGACTGCAAGCCCTCAGCAATATTGTTCTTCCCACTGAATGCAGTGATGAAATCTCCCATCAATTCAACATGCTGAAATCCAGTTTTTGTGGCTTCTCTGGTGAAGAGATTAGCCTTGTTTTCATGGGACACAATGAGCTGCAGATGTCAGAGCTTTCAATATTTATTACCCCTGCTTTCCTCTGGCACCTTTTTATGCTTGTTCCAAGCTTGTCTAGGGGATTCTGGTGTATCTTTTTTGTCATACCAAAGAGTCTTTTGGTGCAGTTATAGCTCTACTTCCACAGAAAGGAAGGGAAGTTTTCCTTCAGGAATGTCCTCTCACAAATATTTTGGTGGTCTGCCCGAGCTGATCATCATGATTCTCTAAAACAGATTCCACATGTCCAAAGCAGCACCCACTGTTCAGAGTGTTTTGATCAATTTCTATCAAGAGAATGCTATCAGAACTGATAAGCCCTTTCACTTACCAGGGACACGGGATGCAAACCACCTGACAAGAGCCAATAATGATCCCAGCCCTGACATGAGATGGTTATCTGTGACATGCTGGCACAATCTGTGGCTCACAGGAGGCAAGCAGGTCAGCTGTCAGCTCAAGACTGGCATTTAAAATAGCATTTGGAGCCTAGAAGCATCATCCATCAAGTCCCTTTAGCATCTCTGAAGTTTCCATTAGCCCTATGACATTACAAACTTATTTACTTAAAAACATATTAGCTTCCAAACATATTTATTTCCAACCTTGCTATATTGGAATCAGCACAATGAGCACTACTAAAAAAGTACAGCAGTACTGTAAGATCTGGGTTATTTAGCTTGCTGTCACTAAACACAGAGAGATGGCTGAGAGACAATGGAAACTTTCAGATTTTGCTTACACATCCAAATTATACTTGACAACATAAATCAAGATACATGCAAAATTTATCTCTGCCTCCCAAATAAAAAATGACACAGGAAAAACCAAGAAATGCTTGAAGAGTATAGATATGGCTGAGGTAACTGAAGAGTTTCACTGGCTTCTCTGGAAGCTATACCTTTAAATATTAGAAAAACAGCTAACCTGCTATGGAATCCATTTTGAGCCTCTGCAGTTTTAGGTCCAGAACATTAAAGAAATAATTACATCTCAGACTCTTTCATTCTCAAAAATTATGGCTATATTCATTAATTTTGTGTCTGACAAATGTGTTGCTCAGGGCTGTATACCCTTAGTTCGTTTTTCCAATAAATGAATTCTATTTCTCTAATTAATTAATCCAGGTATTCAGGTCATGTTTCTACAGGTGATATATGAGCAAAGACTAAAGAACTTTCTAACTCATTTTAATTACTACTTATGATGTTAGCAATGAGAAACTGACTGTTTTCAAAGTGCTCTCCCTCCCATTTGATTTAGAGAGAAAGTGCAAATTTTCTCTGTGAACCTAGAAAATAAAGTACAATTGCTAGGATTTCTGTCATGAGTGAAACTCATTATTTTTTAAGATTGATCTTCCAATGCTGTCTATTTTCACTGAGGACTTTGGAGGCTCCAGATGAGAACACATGGGCTGTGGTTCATAATTTAATGAGATCAAATAGGCAAAAAGTGATTCCAAAGTCAGGTTTGAAGTTCTTTTAGCAGTTTAAAACCTGCAAAGGCATCTGTAATTTGTTTTTCCACGCAGAAGACTGAATTTAATAGATGTGTCTTTGAAACAGCAAAACTAAGTGAGCCATCATTACTTCTCTTTTTTACTTGCACCTCAGGAATTCCAACTCATAACTCTCTATTGCCCACCAGCATTTTGTGATAATTTTGTTTTTTTGCCTTCAGAGAGTTCCCTTTCCAGGTGAAAAGACAGTAAAGGAGTGTTGATCTAAATGATCCACATCTCTCTCTGATCGACATACCTGTGATTAAGTCTTGCTGATGGCTACAAAGAAAAGAACTCACATTGATGTGGTGTTAAATGGGATGTCATAATTAGGATGTTCTCTTTCTTCTACCTTCTGCCTATGTGGAAACTCATCTACAAGATTCTTGCCCCCGTTTTGAAATCCACGGAAAGCTTAAAATGTCCTAATAATCAAGGGAGACAGGTCACATAATCGCAGAAGCTTAGTTTCTTAGCTTAGGTTTCTACAATAGTCAGATGTGTTCAGCCAAAATTTAATCACTCTCCAAGTGGCAAGGAGGAATTCTGCTTGTGAAATCTTGATTAAGCAATGTGTTAGCTCAGCAGACAACATTTTTCCCCTGTGTCTCTGTCTAAAGAGAGATTTCTGCTGAGTGCATGCGCTGGGCATGGTATTTTTCCATGTCTTCACAGCAAATTATAAGAATAAGTCATTGCCTTGTTTTCCACCCTTTCCCACCCATTTTTCCACCCCTTTTTGGTTGACTTTACAGGGGTTTTGTTTGGATTTCAATGAATTAATATCTCATTGACTTCTACATTGTTAAACTACTACATTGTTCTTGCTAATTAATGGTTTCTTCCCCCAGCTTCAAGGCAACCAGGCTGAAGTTCATTTTAAAAACAGAATTATATAACAGAAGATGCATGAAACCTGGGCAAATTATATAATTTTAAGAAGAGCTAGTGTCTGAATCTGGAGTTCTTTTGGTCAGTTTGCTTTCCTGACCTCCTAAAACACAGGGATCTCAAGGTTCCTAGCATACAGGCTTCTTTTTACTGCAGTTGAAGCAAATCTACAGTCTGAGTTAAAAAGGATCAGTGTTTTTACCCAGATTATAGGGAAAAATATCACAGCTTTTTAATTCCTTGCTTTCATAGCCAAGTTTCCTAAATGACTAGAAAGAAATAAAGTAAAAAGCTACTAAAATCTAGTGGTGCAGAAGAAGAAACTTTCTGATTCACTTAGGACAAAGCAACACTCAGCTCCTTCTTTTTTTTTAAGTCATCACATCATGAACTTTTCACTGTGATGTTTTCAGCAGCTAAAAAACAACAATTTACAGCTGCAAAACAGACTGAACCTACCACAGAAAGTTCACAATTTATTGGCTGTGGGCAAGAAAATACCATACATCAATATCAGTGCTTTTACAGCATTGATATTAGTGCCTTTTCAACCTTTGAAAACATTTTTGACACAGTAATTTCACCAGTGGGCAAGGTTTTTCCTATGAACAGACTTCTGTTCAGACACTGCTCTGGGCAATCATTGCTCTTCCATTTCACTAACAAGTGTATTTATGAAAACTGTAAACACACCTTTGCAAAGCACCAACACATTACAGGCCCATAGATGGGCAGTGAGAGAACTACCATGCATGAAGGTTAAAAGAAATCACCAAAAATTGTTGCTAATTTCAACAGGCAGACGTCCCAGAAGGAATTAGATTGCAGTCAAGCATTGCTGCTTTTATAAAGTAAAAAAAAAAAATTGAAATGTTTAGGAAGTTATGTGTTCTGGTACACCAGGTTGTATATGTAAGGACATTGTAATTCAAAATTGTCACCTGTTATTTACAAACAGAGCAGAGATTTTTAAGTTTGTCCATCTGTATCCCAACCTTGAGAAATAAATAGTCAAAGTCTTAGAGAAGCATCCCAACATGATTTCTGATTGTTTCTTTATTCCAAGGCGCTTTGACTCTTCAATTTAATTTTGTGCTTTGGCACAGAAGAAGGCCAAGGTACCTAACCTATAGATATCCTTACTCAAATTCACCAGTTTCATCCTTCCACATGGCAAAATAAGCAAACTGAGAATGCTAGGATGGAGAATTTCCATCTTAGCCACACTAAGATTGAACCAAGTTTACTTCTGGGACAATTTTACTGGCTTCAAAAGCTGAAGAACCAGGCTCCCCCCATCCCCCAAACCCTATTATTAAGCATAAGTGTATACATATGTGCCAAAAATTCTGCCTGGTTTTGATGACTGTGGATAATGATTTTCCCCTTCTGCTTTATCTCTGTAAGACTCACTTAACTTAGTAATAGCTGCAGAAAAAGGATAGTCTCATAATTATTTTTAGAGATTTAAAGACAGAAGGTGTAGCCAGTAAGAGACCCATACAGAGCACATTCCCTTGAACAATACAAAGAATTAATCAAATGGAAGGTTCTTTGCGAGAAATGTTTAGATAACTACAAATAGTTCACTAAATAAAATTAAGAATGTAAAGGGAAAGATAAACTTCGACCTAAAATATATTTGTGCTCATTTACCATCCTGTTGTACCTTCTGCCATCTGCATCACTATTCCTTGCCTAAATCCCTCTTAGAATGACTTTCAGCATTGTCCAGTAGGACATGCATGTGATTTTTCCTTTTTTTAAAATCCTTTGTGAAAAAACGGATGTCCTGTTAAGGTTTTTCTCCCTCAGTTTTCAGTCTGAGAAAGACAAGAGAAGGAAGGATGGTTTGGTTAGATAAGGACTCAATGTGAACAGAGTAGAAAATGTGCATAAATGTTTCAATCACAAAGAAGACATTTAATAGAAATTGTAACAAAAGCTAAAAAGGAGCTGAGGGAAGTTATCTGAAGACAAGCAAGGGACTAGATTGAATAAGACAGGTAAGACTAAAAGAACTATTTAAACAGAAGAATGAAATGGGAGAAGTTGTGTTACAACAGCCAAGAGGAATGTTCTACATTTAACTGGAACGCAGTGTAGCAATCAGCGCTGAACAGGATCAAGCAAAAATCTCAACAGACAACTCTGAGAAAAAGTCACAGCAGAAGCACCATGTGTGATCGATAATAAAATTGCCTGCTAGTAGGCATAGGCAGAATGGCCTTGTGCTTAACAAAACTCAACATTTTTCAAGACAAGAGAAGGAAAACATATCAATTAAAGCAATTAAGAAAGGTAGCGACCTAGTCACCTGTGGAGAATATTATGAGGATAAGTGAAAACAGATACTGCATACAGGCAAAAGCAGAAGAAAACAGATTCATCATTTCTATCCCCAAAACAACTGGGATTTGCACCACTATATTAATTTTCTATGAATAATCTAGCAAATGTTTGCAGCTTAGCGGGGCATCAGTCACTCCTGTCCCCCATGTACATTCTTTCCTGTAAAGGTTATTACTCTGCCCACTGCATCATAGTTATGTGCTCCAAATAAGATCTCTTTAAATCATCACCTACAAAAACTGTCTAGCTTCGTGGTAATTTGAGACCAGCTATTGCAAAAAAATAATGGAGCATCCTTGTATAACAGAGAATACCCCTCACACAGAGGAGACAAGGATTCATTGCAGACAGGGCAGAAGAACAATAGACTCACTGTTGAAGAAAGGCATAAATAATTGAGAACGTCTGCAAAGGGACTAAGTTCTCACAGGAACTGGCTTTTAGCCACTTGTAAATTAAGTGTGAAGCACACAGAAGTAGGAGGCAAACAAACCTGAAATGATTAGGCAAAAGAACAGCCAAACACAGGTCCCAATGAGGCAGTCAGCAGATCAGCTCTATCAGCTCTAGGTGTATGTGGAGCACAGCAGACTTTTTTGTAAGAGTTTGTGAGGTATAGGGCACTACTTTTCATCTCCAGCTGGGCAAAGCCTGGTTCTGTTTAGTGGTACATATCCCATGGGATCTCTATATTCAGTTTGGTGTCTTCCTTCATACATTCATGCAAACAACATGCAAACCCCACCAGATCTCAAGACCCCACAGCCTTTTTCTTCCAAGACCTTGACTGGTATCTACTACAAGGCACCATTTTCTGTGATCTTCATCAGCCTTAAGCTGCAGCAAATTTGGGACTGTAATTCTTCCTAGACCCTGCCCCTTCTGTTGATGTTATGAGAAAAAAAAACCAAACAACCAAGCAACTGTAAGCCAGTTCTGCATGTCTTAAGAAGATTCCCTCTTAAAAGCAGTGAACATCCCAAAACAACTTTTCTTCTCCTTAACTGCCTACTTTGAGTAGGCAGTCCCAATGACAAAGAACCAGAACACCAGAAATTTCAGGTTACATGCAGGTATCTGCCCATGCCACCCACATTTCCCTCTGTCCTTCCAGGTCTAAAGATGTTCTCCTAAGAATCAGAGACAACTGACATTGTCCAAGCTTAAAAACAGCAAGTCTGCTATGAACCAGAGACTTTGGCCAGCCACAGCCCATTACAGCAGTGGTGGTGAGCTCTCATATCCTCCAGTTTACTAGAGGATACTTCCTTCTTACACCCTTTTCTCAGGTTTCCTAACTAACCCTCATCATCTCACAGGAACTGTCCCAGCTCTAGGGAACCTCAGATGGAGTCAGTCAGTCAGTGTTTCCCTGCCACCCACACATCTCCCTCCCAGCTGGATAATGGTGTATCTTACCCTTTATTTGAGCATGGGTTTTTTTACCAGAAACCCTTCATGTCAGCTAGGCCTGTCTTTTAACATTTTTCTGACTAGCAGCTGCTAAAATCAGCTTGAGCACTAACATAGGCAGGACAACCAGGGCATGAGGCCCAGACAGCTTGGATTTATGTCAGGTGGGTCCCGCTCAACTGACCCGATCTCCTATGACAATGTGATCCACCTAGGGAATGAGGGGAAGGCTCTGGAGGTTTTATTAAAGCCTTTGACATCCTTTCCCACAGGATTCTTATAGAGAAATTGGCTGCTCATGGCCTGGAGAGGTCAGGTGTTCCTGGGTAAAGAATTGTCTGGATGGCTGGGCTGGAGAGTGGTGGGGAGTGGAGTGACATCCAGCAGGGACTGGGCACCCTGGGGCTCCTCAGGAGTTTGTACAGGGACCAGCCCTGTTTAATTTCTTTACTGAGGACCAGGATGAGGGGATTGGGTGGCAGCAGGAGCGGGGCAGGGCCCGTCCCTGGGCCGGCCCTGCTGAGGCCGCGCCTCGAGGGCTGCGGCACCTCTGGGCCCTCACACAGGGAATGGAGGGGCTGCGGCGTGGCCGGGGAAGGGAACGGAGCTGGGAAGGGAATGGAGCCCCAGGAGAGGCTGAGGGAGCTGGGCAGGGGCTCAGCCTGGAGCAAAGGAGGCTCAGGGGGGCCCTTGTGGCTCTGCACAGCTCCTGCCAGGAGGGGACAGCCGGGGAGGTCGGGCTGTGCCCCAGGGAACAGGGACAGGAGCAGAGGAAACGGCCTCAGGCTGGGCCAGAGCAGGTTTAGATTGGATAATTAGGTGAAATTTCTTTGCTGAAAGTGTGGTGAGGCATTGGAACATGCTGCCTGGGGAATCACCGTTCCTGGAAATGTTCAGAACACATGGATGGGGCACTTGGGGATCAGTTTAGTGGTGAAAATGGTAATGCTGAGTTAATGGCCTTTTCCAATCTTGACAATTCCATGAATCTCTCATTCTAAGATGTGCCACTTGAGATAAAATGTTTGCAGGGAAGAAAACACGCTTACTGATAAGTCACAAACTTGTTGGGTGGCAGCTGCCAACTCCAAGTGGGAACTTTGCCTTAAGATAAACCTTTAATGTAAGCGGCTTAGCATCTTTTCCTACTAACATGGCACAGGCAATGTTGTGCACCTTGTGCTTTCTCTGCCATCACCACTGCAGACAGGGTGTGCCAGAAACTGCTACCACAGGAAAAAAACCCACAAAACCCAATTCAAATAACCATCTGTGATTTGAAAAACATCTAACTATCTCACAGGCTTGTGTTTTTAAAGCCTGGAGATATATGCTCTAAACAGTGCGTGGTTAGCTTAAACTGTTCTGTAACAAAAAGAACAGGAAACAGTCTCTCCTCCACTGAAAGGATACACCCAAAGAAATAGGAAGCAAATTCTATTCTTTCTAAACCAGCCGGTTCTACATAAGACAGTGCAGGACTTTTGTCACTTTAGCACCCTGCAGGTTTTTAGCAAAACAAAAAAATCATAAATAACCAGCAACTCTACTAATGCTGAGCTTCCATTTTACAAGAGCAGGTAGAGCTAAAATGGTGCTTAGGCACTGGCAGGTTTCTGGTAATCAAAAGTAAATTCTTTTCAGTGATGGAGGGGGATCTCTCAGTGTAACCATGTGGTTTCATGTGGTTTCTTTGTGTTGAGGTCGCTCTGTTACTCCTCACTCTTGCTTTTTTTTTTTTTTTTTTTTTTTTTTTTTGTGTGTGGGCATGTCATATTTCTGTTAGTATGTGTGAAATTGATAATTTCTCTTTTCTTTCTTTCTGGCTATGCTTCCCTGTCTTTCTGTTGCATTTTTTTCTCATGACAGAGGATTAACCCTATTCCTAGAAGCATCTTTGAGCAGAGGGGCCTCTTCAGAGAGATCCTGTGCACACCACCCAGTCAGGGTGAGACCTGTGGCAATCATGTACTGCTCCTTAGGTTTTGTACCCAGTAAAATGCATGGTTTCAAATCAAGCAGCCTGCTGCCACCACACACAGATTTGCTTTGCACACTGTCATGCAGCTGTTCCATAGCCTAAGTGGTCACCTTTTCACTCTTTAGCAGAAATACATGTTTCTAAAGTGTAACTGACATGATTATAATCATATTTTAATTCATTCATTAATGATGAACTAAGCCACCTTTATCATCACTACATGAGCAGGACTGCCAGGAAGGGTGATCAAACCAATCTGCATGAGCCAAAGACTTTTTCCTACATCCCTTCCATGTTCAGCCTACTGCCAAGAGTAATTTAGGTCTTAGTTGCTCTAGTAAGAAACTGCACCAGTTTACACCAGTATATCTTTTTTTTTGGTCTAATTCATTATTGAAACCTTGAACTGAATGGTAAATAAAGCCAGATTTACTGCATTTACTGAAATCGCTGCACTTCTGATGTAATAGTTTGGGATTGAATATGGAATTTTCTGCTCAGGAAAGACTGAAGTTTAGTTAGTCTTGTAAATGTCAAGAGCTGGCAAAGAAATTCTATCTGAGTGGGAGCATTAAATAGCCCATAGTTGCAGTCCAGATGTGCCATGATTTGTTTTACACTGTAAGGAGAGGCTGAAAACCGAAGAGATCACGAGGAAAAATATCCCAGCAATAGCACATATACAATCCTACCATCTTGGACAGTGTACTCAGCTGTGGCAGCAGCTGCCTTTGTCCCTGACACCAAGGACACCCTTCAAGAATTTTGTTTTATCTCATCCTCAATAAAGCTTGAAAAGACAATAGAAAGTCCAGCATGAACTCGGATTACAGGAAATGAATGTTCAGAGAAAGTGCTGAACCAAAGCTGTTTTCCATGGCACAGCTCTCCTCCCTCCCGAGATCAGTGGCAGGAGTGAAGCGCCTGCTTTGTCCTGGCTGCTTTGGTGCTCTGTCACAGAAGCACAGAATATACTGGGTTGGAGGAGACCCACAAGGATCCTTGAGTCCACTCTTTTCCCTGCATCCCCAAGAATCGCCATGTGCCCAAAAGCATTGTCCAAATGCTTCTTCAACTCTGTCAGACTGGTGCTGGGACCACTTCCCTGGGGAGCCTGTTCCAGTGGCCAAACACCCTCTGGGGGAAGAACCTTCTCCTGATATCAAACTTAAACCTTTCCTGACACAACTTCAGGCCATTTTCTGGTCACCACAGGGCACAGATCATGCCTGCCCCTCCTGTTACCCTCATGAGGAAGCTGCAGAGCTGCAGTGAGGCCTCCCCTCACTCTCCTCCATCTCAACAGACCCAGCGCCCTCAGCTGCTCCCCATGGAGCTTCCTCTCAAGGCCCTGCACCATCCCCATGGCCTCCTCTGCACACTCCCTGACAGTTTAATGCCTTTTTAATGTTGTGATACCAGAACTGCACCCAATATTCCAGGTGAGGCCGCCCTGGCCCAGAGCAGAGCAGGACAATCCCTGCCTGCCCCGGCTGGCCATGCTGGGCCCAGTGTCCCCAGGACAGGGATGTCCCTGCTGGCTCCAGGACACTGCCACTGACCAGCACCCCTGTCCCTTTCCCTGGCACTGCTTCCCAGCCCCTCATTCCCCAGTCTGTCCATGCATCCAGGAGCACAATCCCAAACCTTGCACCATCCCAGGAGCACAATCCCAAACCTTCCCTTGTTGAACTACACTTTATCTGCCTTTGCTCAGTCCCCACTGAGTAATCCTGACCTGTCCCTGCAGGCCTTCCCTCCCACTCTCTGGGCCACATTTTCAAGCTCATCCTTTCACTAGCAATGGGCACTGTGGAGCATGACTCTGATAACAACTTTGAGCCTCCTGGGCCCGATCCAGGCCTGACATGTTTGATTCATGGCGTTTCCTGGGCTCAGGAGGATTAAGCAGGCGTGCAGGCTCTCAGCATTTTTCTCATAGCCTTGAGAGGAAGGTGTGTGCCTGGCACAGCTGATGCAGTATTGCATAGGATGTGTCAGCTACTGACAGATAAAACTGCTCCTCAGGGCTCTAAAGAGCTGTGGAGAAATCGAGCCAGTCTAGCCGCATTTCTGTCCACCAAAGTTGACATCAGTGGGTCACACTATTGGGAAGATGCAGAACAAGTCTTAAACAACCAATGTTATCCACCTCAGATTCAGTTCAAACTGTGGTAAGCATTAAAGAGCAGACTCAGGAACTCCTTAGCCAGATGTTGTGGTAGAAAAGAGAAGCCAGCACTGATCCAAATATATGCCTTTAAATACTTCTGGCTCTAGAGGATAAATCTTGAGTTGTTTATATATCCTGGTAAGGAAGAATGGGAGTCAGCCATGTCACAAAAAGGTCACATAACAGCCTTTGACATTTACACCAAGTGAGGTGAGCACTTCCTCAGGAATCAGCTGGGAAATAGTTGAAGCAGCCTCGTATATGTTAACACTGTGTATTTAGTTTTATCAAAGCCTGCCTCAATCCCAAATATAGCACCAAAGTCAGAATAATTTGTAAACAACATTCAGTTTTTAAATCCAGCATTGTGAAGACTGAGAGTTGGGCAACTTACCAGATTTATAGGCTAGTGATTATATTTTTCAGTCCTTATGCAATATTGTAAATATAGACATTAATAACACAAAACCCCCCTCACTAAGCATATTTGTTAATTTCAGTTTCAATTTTACATTATCTGATTATTATGGGTATATCTAGCACCATCATATCTTGCAGATGTGAATTATTATCATTATAATGTGGAGAAGAAACACATGAATTAAATGTCAGTATGAGATGAAGTAGATAAATTGATCAGATACACTGGAATTTTTTACACCTTGTTTTCCAAGTTACCAAAAGATCTGCTTTATTTATAACTTTTTAAAAGTAGGAAGAAGCAACTTATTGGGTATACAAAGTAACTCAAAGTAGTTGCCTGAATATTATTAATAATGAGGTTATCAAAAGTTTAATATTCATAGGGAAATTATAGTAAACACTTTGAGTACTGCAGTATGACTGCCCATTACTTGTAATGCACAGATTTAATTCTATTTTTAGTGGGAGGGGAGGAGAAGAAACAGTTCAGTGACTAAACACTTTATTAGAGTTTTTAAAACCTCATATGCAGAAATCAAATCAATGTTCATACAAATACTCACAAAAGGTCATAGTTATTCTCCTGCTTACATTGTGGAGCTACCAGCTTTTGGAACATCAATAGGTTATTGATACAGTGTGAGAAAAAGTCCATTTTTTCCATCGTCCTTCCAGGGCATTCTTCTCTCCCAAAATGGCTATAGCCAATTTGGCTTTATTTTTATGATAGATCTTCTATAAAGTCTTCTGAAAACTGTATAATCAAACAGAGTCATCTAATGGTGAAGGAGCTGAGACTCTCCTGCTGCCAGGTCAGTCCATCAGCAGAAATCCCAGGCATAAATGAACACCTCATGTTTGAGGCATTACCATCCCATCTGAGCCACCTGAAATGTCTCATTATGGCTGATCCCACAGAATGCTTTTCATCTGCCCCACACACTTTCCAGGCAGAATTACTACAGTAGAAATTGTTCAGTTTGGAGTTAATTTTATACTGTACTTCAGCACGGCTGAACCAGATATGATAAATAAGGATGATGCTTCAGAAGAGGGTCAGGGGAAAAACAAACTGTACTCTGAACTGAATAGCTCTTGGTATGTTAGACAAGAACAATTTCCACAAATGATGAGATTTTTGCCCTGTATGATTTTTACTGGCTTACTGAAAGATGCAGATGAATAGCCTGAAATGGTCTCTGTCGCATCTGGATTAAGTCCACTAATTAAAGACAAAATAGAAATAGCTGCTTTCTCAATTTTTTTTCCATATTACATTAAATTTAGCATTACAATGGAGCATCAAAGGCAGCTTTATGTTCCTGCAGGCTTAGGTCAGCTAAGAGCAAACTGGTTCACTTTTTCTGGGTTAGGGTCTCCCATTGAATGTCTGAGTTGCTCCCTGCCACTTCACTCCTCTGTGATGTCCACTGTGTGCAGAACACAGAGTCAATATTTGCCTCTGCCTCTGTTTTTATCATTGCTGCATGCACATGCCATTTTAGGTTTTTTGTTTCTTTCCCAAAGTATTTTTCTTTTTGATTCATGCTGCTTCTAATACATTCTGACTTAAGTTGGCAGTTTGTACTGTGTGTCAGTCTCTGGTAGATCTATGAACATGTCTGCAGTTTATTTATATACAGCTAGTTAAAAAAAAAAACATTCAAATACATTTAAATCTTTACATTTATCAAGGTGCAAAAGAGCTTGCTTGATCTGGTGTTGAAAGTTGGAAGAAAGGGGTTTTTGTCCTGACAATAGCGCTCAACTTCTTCCAAGTTACACAAAACCATAGTTTTAATTATCAAGTACTCATTGTTGTAAGCCATCAGTTTGTACTGTCCTTGGATTCTTCATCAGGCACAGATTCAATTTTGTTTTATTGTGCACATTTCAAAGGAACAGATGTGTGGACAAAAAGAACAGTGTCAGTGATCACACCTCTATGATAACCTCAACAGAAAACACACTGGTTGCCTCACCATACAAAGCCCTCCATGATAAACATTTTGGCACTACTAAGAGCAACTCTTCACCATTTTTGAGAAGGCAGACAATCTATTTGAAAGAAAAGTGGTGTTTACATAGGTTCCCTCTTAGGCTTTGTACATGCTATGACTTTTGGCTTTGTAATGCCCAGCGTGTCCAGCTCTGAATCTACAGGAGACAGAATTTCAGCTGGCAGGAGGTGCATTTTGGCAGCTAACCACTCGGTGAAAATTCCCTTATGTTCTCTTATGCCCACACCCCCCTCCCTGATGGGACTGCAATCTCTAAAAACATATTTTGCATTCAGTGTGGCAGAGCCTGAAGCTGAGGACACTGAGACTCAGCTGCACAGAACTGACCTTAGGTGAACTTACTCTACCCATAATGTACCAGTGAAAATCAGATGTGGGCCTGGAAGATGCAAAGTCAAAATACAGATCCTACATGATTGTCTTGATTTTGCAGCTTGAAAGATATGGAATGTTTCTGGATCAATGAAAACAAAATAAATTTAATAGAATTACATCAACAGCTCACAGGTCATGAACAGGCATAGCAACTTCTTAGCAACTTCTGCTTTGCAGTGTATTTGTTTGGCTATTCATCTTCCTGTATCATCATTCTACTGAAATGAGATTTTATTTTCTGTGGAGGGCTTATAGATTTCAAAATAACTTTCCCAGAGAAATAATTAATTTTCACAAGTAGTGAGGCAGAAGGTGAGTTCTGAGACAACTTCCATTGGCCCTGTTCTCAAATTTGGGAATGGTTTGACAAATAGGCACCTCTTTCTCTTCCCATCCTATTCCAAATTGCTGAAAGAAAAATAACAGAAAATGACAGCTTTAAAAAAAATTTCTATATGTTCTTGTTTTCTCTGCAAAAAGAAAAAAAAAACAACAAAGGAAAAGAATACTGGGGATCTATATAGGGCAAAGGAAAAAAATGAGTTCTCTAAAAACTGAGGTATGTGGACCTAACCTAAACCAATACAATCTCAGCAGAGTAGATGAGCTGAAACCCTATACCTAGATAAATAAAACCAGGAAACCTGCCCAAAAATCTCTGGTATACTCAGTATTTGAAATAGATATCAGACAGAGTGAGGAAAACATCTTCATGATTACTTCTGGGTGAGTTTGCATTTCAGCAGCCACAATGATTAGTCACTAATCTTTGCTCTTGAAAGGCTGGCTCCTGAAATGAAAAGGTGTGTAGGCAACACTCATCAAACCAGGACATGGGAGACTGCCCTGCTGTGCTGTGGAAAAGGTCAGTTCTGCCATGGGTTGCTACATAATACCTTGGCATTTCATAGCTTTAATGTTGTTGGAGACAAAATGGTCCAAACACATCAGGCAGAGTATAGGGAGAAGCAATGAGCTATATTTGTATGAGGAATATAGTTAGGTATTCAGGTAATTTGAAAGAATTTGCCAAATAGCTTTATAAAGGGGAAGTGAACTGTAGATTAGCATCCTTCCAGTATTTAGAAAAGAACTATACTTGCATGCCCAAGGAACCATTGAAATTGATTGCAGAAAAGGGCTTTTTATTCTGGTCCTGTATTTCTCTCTGATTTTTTTTCTTCTTTTTTGTCAGGGTGGAGTTTGGAACAGGTAATAACTAAAAGGAGGATTTGAAAGGGGCTTTAAATAAAAGAAAATGTATAATTTTCCTATTTTCCTATCTTCCATCACTCAATCATCAAATTATTCTTCTTATATTTCTCCACAAAAAGAAAAAAAAGAAAATTAGTTTACTTGCAATCACCTCCCTGGTTTTGTAATTTGAAAATGTGCAGATGAAAATTTCAAGGAGAAAATCCCCCTACTATTTAAATCGGCTCATGTGAAAGAAACCCCCCAGAAATTAACCTCCATGAGAGCAGACTTCAGGCAGCTGATCTGCTTCCAGTGTGACTGCAAGGAAATGCACTTGGAATGACTGAATAGTGTTGCTGTGGAAAAAAAAAAAAAAAACCAACAAACCATAAGGCCAGCAGTGTGCCCTTGTGGTGAAGGCAGCCAAGCACATCCTGGGCTCTCCTGCAGGTCCAGGGAGAATTCCCTGCTCTGCACTGGGGAGACCAAGTCTGCTGAGCTGAGTGACTTGATGTGTTTATCAACAACCTCTACTAATGCTGATACTAATGTGCAGACAAAAAAGAAGAAAAAATCCTGTATTCACTTCTAATGTTGATGTACCCTTTTAATGTTAGCATAATGCACACTTCCCAGACACCTCCCAAGAGAATTAGGAACGAGGACTTTTTATTCTGAGAGTTATGTGGGCCATGGCGAGTGCTACACGGAGATTGTTGTGCAGTTTATACCATTCAACAGTGAACTCTGTATCTTGGATATCAGTACCAAGTGCCTGACAAGGAGCCTAGCAAGGACTGCTAAATCAGTATTCAGTGCTGGGACAAAACATGCTGTACCTGGGCTACTAGAAATCTTGTTACTCCACATTTCAGTCGTAAATAATTATTTCCTAAACACATTGGAGACTTCCTGGTCTTGATATACAGCTGTAGATGGCATTTCTGCCTTATCCTTTTCTTTCAGGCAAGAAGTTTCTCCATCTCTGCTTACCTTGAGAATATATTCAGTGAATTGTGGTTCTGTTTATTATTTGTGTGCCTGCTGCTGTGTAACCAGCAACACACACACCGATCACTGAAATTCCACAGAACTTTATATTGTGCTCAACTCAAACCTTTCATTTTCATTAATCTGTACACAAGCATTATGCTACTTTAATAACACCCATTTTCTATATGGTCCAGGGAGAAGCTCAGAAAAGCTGAGAGCATTGCATCATATGGTAAATTTACACTGTATTAAAATGATTGCCAGTGAGATATGTAGGGCCAACACACCAGAGTACCTCAGGGAAATAAGCTGCATTTTTGTGCACAATCCATTCAGGGTGGATTAATGGATGTGATTTCACATTAAAGGAAGTGACTTTTCCATGTTTACAGTAAGAACTATAATGACTAAAAATAATAATCCTGACCAGGTAGCCTGTAAAGTACAGGGGAAAAGAAAGATGAAATGAAAATCACAGCTCTTCAACAGATTTAAAGCTCTGATTTTATATTTTGTTACCTGGGCCTCTGCAGTATGCCTTCTTACATCTGACAATGACTCTTCCTGGGAGAAGAAAAAATGCTTTGGCAACAGGCAGACAGAACTTGTAACCCTAAACAAAAGGAAGAAAACAAAAAAACAAAAAACAAAAAAAAAAAACAAACAAAAAATATGGGAAAAAAAAAAAAGTGCTGAGGCATAAAACTCTACCTAAGGCATAACACTCTGAAATGACAAGGTAGGAGGAGAAAAAAATTGCCTTTTGCCAATCATGTTTAAGCAAAAAAAGCAGCAATGTGCAGTGCACAGGCACATTGGATTTCTGGCAACAGGAAATCCAGATCGTAAACAGAGGAGGAATCTCATTTTTACACAAATGCCCTGTGCACAGTAATGCTTTGTGGTCACTCCTTTCTGGTTATGCAACTTTGCTGTTCACCATAAAAGACAAAACACAGAAAATACCAGCAATATTTTTTTTGTAAAAGGTGGTTAAACTTTGCACTAGTGAGATTTTTTAAAAATCTATTCAAATGGATTAGAAGGCATTAATAAAAACATTCCAAAACCCCAAATTGAGACTCTATAGAAAAAAGGATAATTTTCAAGTTGTAAAAAAACCTGTCCAAAGCAAGAATAAATTAAAAAAAATCAAAGCAAAAAATCCAACCATCTCATTCTGTTGCAAAGCCTAATCAAAAATAGTGATAGAATACAGAAGTGGTGCTATCAATGGTAAATTTAATGCCTGCTTTATGAGACTAAAGTAGCAGCCAAACATCATGAATAAAGATATGTTCTGCTATATCTGAAAGCTTGTGAAAGCATACTGTCACCATGGCAACTCTCTGGCCTTTATAGGAACTGTTAGAGCTTAACAACCAGTGACGTTGCTCCTAAAAAAAAAAAAAAGAAAAAAAAAATTAAAGATTGACTGTACATGTATTAAGCCCTTCAACATGGAAAACACTACAAATATTCTGCTTTAAAACTGATTATAAGCCTTCTTTGTCTCTGCTACCTTGAGAAAGACCTTTCACTCCGTGCTGCTCCTTCTAGACCATGAAGATGATGATGCAGATGTTGAAGGGCATGATGGGGATTGTTCACTGGTGTGCCAAGAGGGGAAAATAGAGAAATTGCTTTGGTGTCAGCTGCTTTTAGAGCAATGCCAGAAAAGAAGAGGAGCCCTGGCAGCTTCACATGTCAATGCTGCAGAAATTTCACCAAATCTGTCTATTAAAAGAATCCAAAACTCTGCAGCAGAACTCCAGAAGCACTGAAAACAGGATGTGCAAGGTGGAAAACCAATAACTTTATTTTAACACAGAGTACATCAGTGTGAATAGAACATTTGCCATAAGCACACACGTATGACTAAGCATATTTAAATAAACAAGGCTGGAAAAAAAATCAGTTTCTCTGTTGAAGAAAATTCAGGTCACTGCCACAATCCCAGTCTTGCTGCAGATCAAATGTTTTTGTCTCCTTCCATGCAGTTTGTGGGGGTCTGTGGGCTGCTTCTCTGTGGTCATTGACACGGGCAAGTTTGTTGATTTTTGAGCCAAATTTAATATAAAGTCCTACCAAACAGTCTCCAGATCTGAGAAGAAGTTACAGTTCCTTAGCTAGACTCCTTGAAACTACCCCATGAAAGCACAACTTGTGTGGGTAGGTCTAACACCTCTTTGTGGGGCTCTAAATCTGCAAAATCCTTGTGTGCCCATCCCAACGGGCTCACAGGCCAGGAAGCCAAACTTCAGGTACCTCCAGGCCTCCTTTGGGGGCTGTATGTGGTAAAAGATCATTAATTTATGCTGTATGGGACACTTTGTCAAAATTAAGCACTACACATTGTCTCAAAGTTCACAGCAGAAAAATTCACGACAAAAATCCCACATAAGGTAAATAACTTCACAAAAAATACAAGTAAGACACATTTTTGATTAATATTTCCTTTAATTCACACAAAACCCTCTTTTTGTAAGCATTATTTAAGTCCATCCAACCTCACAAACCCCATCTCTGGTTTCTAGAGAAGAAGTTTGCCGTGCTGACAGCTGCATCATAACTGATGAGTTATTTTTCTCTTGCAGTCAGCTGTTATTGATGGATCCTTCCCTTAACAGAGAGCTCAGATCCTGCCAGTTGTGTGGCAAAGGGTGGGTGCACTTCCCTGAAGGTCCAACACATACCCATCAGTAATCCCTGCGTGGTTCTGGCAGGGAACTGTGGATTTCTGCATGTCATTCCTGACACGTGAGCTGCTCTGGAGTCAGCTCATGCCCACACACGTTGCACCCAGACCTCTCGTTGTGTGTGAGAAAGAGAAAAACCAAATTGCTGTCTCTGCAGGAGAAAAATATGGAAACATGGTCCTTGTGAGGACACCTGAGAACAAGACAATGCCATAAATCTGCCAAAAAAGTGAGAAGCAGAGGAGGATGGCACCACAAATCCACCAAGAAAGGAGATAAAGCAGGAACAAGCAGTTGATAAGAACAAAAAAGATTTGGGATTGAACTTTTGTGCCATTGGCACAGTGAAGCTCACACCCATTGGCTGCAGATGCTCCTTAGTAACATAAACAAATATTTCTTCTTCATCCATCTATCTATCATCTATCTATCTATCTATCTATCTATCTATCTATCTATCTATCTATCTATCTATCTATCTATTTATCTATCTATCTATCTATCTATCTATCTATCTATCTATCTATCATCTATTTATCTAATCTAATCTAATCTAATCTAATCTAATCTAATCTAATGTAATTTATCTATCTACTTATCTTCTTGCACTTCTTGCACATTCATTCAACTACATTCATTGGCTGCAGATGCTCCTTAGTCACATAATCCCCTTCCACAGAGAGCATGAGGGCTAAAATCAGTGCCATTTAAATGAAGGTGAGAAAATATTTAGCCAATGAATGTAGTTTAATATTGTTCTCTGCAGAGAAGACGTTGATCAGTCACTGATTGAAGGATGTAGAAGTGGGGAGCTGGCATGCAGAGAGAGGGCTGCTCTGTGGATTTACCCCAGCACCCATCTCTATGAAGGGAGTAAACAAATATTTCTTCTTCATCTATCTATCTATCTATCTATCTATCTATCTATCTATCTATCTATCTATCTATCTATATCTATCTATCTATCTAACTTATCTATGTATCTAGTTATCTTGCACTCTGGGTACAACCCATTTTTGGGACAACACTGACTGCAGCACAGAGGCAGCATCAGGGCTGTTCCCACACACACCCCCCAGACGTCACTGAGAACAGATTCCCCTCTCAGCTCCCTGCTGTCAGTCCAGCACTTTCATTTAAAGGTCAGGGCTGAGATATAAAACTCTTGAAATCCTCTCTGGAGTAAAAGAGCTTTGCTCCCTGGTGTCTTCCAATAAAGAGTTTTAGCCTGTCCTTATTTGGCCTTATCTCTCCAGGGTGAGAGTAAACCTTTCACTTGAACTCCTTGTACTGACACAGAGGAAACGAACATAAATGTGGTATTTAAAAAATAAAGAAATAAAAATATAACACATATTCCCTCCAATTCTGCAGCATGTTTGCTTTAATTAAATCAAGAAATTTGAATTCCAAAAAGAATTTTTAAAGGTTGCGCAGGATTTTCCTACAGAAATAGATAGAATAAACAAAATCCCATAGCAGAGTGATGCAGAGCTGCCTGAGCACAGCTGCATTAGCACAAAAGCCCTCCCTTTCCAATCTTATTAATATTTCAGTCTTTCCAGAGCAAATACATATCCTTGTGAGACGTAGTGATGTGCCAGAGACTCCTCTGAGGGCTGGAATAATAATCTTTCCATTCAAAGTCTGGTCTGGTTTCTCAAGAAGAGAAAAAAGAAAGTGAAGTGTCACAAGACTGAATCACCATCATGTTTTCAGAAAGCTTCTGCTAGACTTTGGGAGTGTGATGGAAAATTTCTCTGCTGCAGTGGGGGAACTGGTGTGAATTTCCTATCTTTGCTACAGTCAATTTAGCAATATCCACAGATACACTGGCTTGAAGTGACTGCCCAGCAGTATTAAATTACCCTTAATAGACTGCCTTATCCCTGTGGTTTACAAAAATATCTCCTTAGGATGCTTCCAAACATACCAGAGATGCTGGCCAGCCAAGTTATCCAAAACAGTCCTCAGTTAGCAACTTCCATACTCCACGTTAGAATCAAATTGCTTCACTTGAGCATTTGTTCCACTTGTTCCACATCTCCTCAATCAGAATCATCACCTCCCCCTTTGGGGGGCAGTTATAAGGAAATGTCCTTGTCTTTTAGAAGAAAACAACATTTATGGAACCCTCAAATAAACAGAACCTGACACAGGAGAGAAATCCCTAGCGAGTGGGAGAAACGCTGTTACTGCTCCTTCATAAATATTGTCAACACATGGCTTTAGGCGGGGTTTAGTGTGCCAACAGGAACATTTCTTGTACACCACACTGTCACTGCCTTTGGGAAATCATCTGAAAGCTTTGCTTTACTAAGATCTGGGCACCCTGGCACCAACAGAGATGGAGCTGGTGCCAGTATCTCCTGGCTTCTGGAGAAGGTGGCTGTGTTCTTGTCCCCTCCTGCCAAAGGCAATCACCCCTGCAGCGAGCTCTGCTCGAATTTCAGCAGGGACAAGTCACAGCCCAGCTCCTTTGTGTGAGCTCATCAGGGAGCTGTGTTTGGGGTCTGGTTGCCCTGCTGTGAACTGTGATAGCCATCCTTGAGAGCCACCCCTCCTTCCACTGCCTCTGCTACAAATAGCAGCAACCTTTACCCGATGGATGGGATATGCAGCAAAGGGAAATAAATAACTCCGAGTGCCACAGCTAGAGCCAGAGCCTCGGCTGGGATGAGTCAGCACAGCCCCAGCTGTACCAGCTACAGGGCTGGCTTTGATTCTCCCCTTGCAGACTGCCAACCAAAGCACAAAGGAAAACCTCCCAACTGCTTGGCGTTACTAGAGGATGAGCAAAACAGCTGCATCCAAAACTTTGCCTGAAAACAGGCAGCATGTGCCTTCCCTCCCCTCTTCACGATGCTTAAGAAGCCTGGCATCACTGGGAACTTCTTAAAGACTCATCTGAGTGCAGTGTGGTTTTTTTCCCTCCTGGCAGGACAAAAGAGATGCTGTTACTACTATAGTGTTCCAGTGCTTGCAAATACCCACCTGGACTACAAGTAGATCTACTAAATTTTAAGCAATCTTTAAAACCTCTCTCTCCCTGACCTGTCCTGCAGACAGGTTTTTGTTTACGTTGACTTCCAGGAATGGATCTTCCTTGTAGAAATGCTTTCAAAGACATTTATAAATAAAGGTGGGTGGTGGCTATTTGTGGATTCTTAGCACCAGTGTTTCAGTCATATAAACAGACTGAGTTCACCAAATAAACAGACTGGGGAAAACACAGGGTTTGAAACACATGCAAGACTGAAATTCATTTGCATATGTTTTTGCAAGAACAAAGCAAAAAATCTATTTTAGTAGAAAGCAGTTTGGGCAGAAAAAGACAAAGGCCAAAATAATTACATATCTTACTTGCACCAAAGATTACAGTGATTTGCTAATATTAATCACTGCTTAATGCTAAGACAGAGCATCTTATTGAATACATGGGAAACCAGATAATTTTTTCTGGAAGTCTTCTTGACCTTTTAGACTTATGGAAGAGGACACTTCCTCACTTGTATTTGGATAGACAGTAAGAAGAGCCTTGTGAAGCTTGAAAAGATAAATTATACCTTTCTTTACAGACTGTTGTTAGTGCAAAAAGGCTGTGCAAGTGATTGTGTCCTCTACTGTCTCTTAGCTTTTTGCAAGAGATCACATACAGAACATATTATTCCAATGGATTCTGAAGTGCTAACACAAACTTTTATGTTTTTCACAGTGAGAATATTCACTAATCTACTTTCAAGAACTTAATTTGATTTTGTATTTAATTAAAATAATTTTGTGCGTATTTGTACATTGCAACTCCTGCAATATTTGGAAAAACGTGAAACAGAAACAAAATAACGAGGCATATCAAGGTGCTAAATAAACCTCCATAATTCTGGTCTTTAGGTAAGAACATTGCTGCAGGATGGATGAACCTCCTCTAAACTGGGGGGGAGAGGCTAAAAAAGCAAATGTAGCCGTGGTTTCATACACAATGACCAAAAATGTTTGGATGTGGGATGGACCAGGATCTGCTGCAGGCTGACAAAATTCATGTGCCCCCATGATGGAAGGCAGCAGCCACTCAGTGCCTGCAGCTCTGCAGCACTTATCCAGAGGCATAAAATAACTTCTGTTTGAAATGAGAAAAGATTTTGGATGGAAGCCTGAAGTAAGCCAAGTAGTAGTCTAGTTCAAGGTCAAATGTTTCCTCTTCTTAAAACCAGAGTCAGGCTTGCAGACAGAGTTAGAAAGAAAATTTTTTTATATCACCAGATCTGCCACATCAAAAGAATTGCCAGGATTTGGGATTCAGCTTGGCTGTTTCTGGAGAGCAGAGCATATGCTGTGCTACTGCCTGCCTGGCATGTCTGTTCCCTAAAATGTCTGTCTGGGCGTCTGCCCACCTTTTACTTTCTCCTCCCTTGCACGCTGGATCTTCCCTCCAGCAGGAAAGAAGCATTGCTGGATGCCAGAGGCAGTCCAGGCCTGGGCATTGGCACCTCTGAAATTACCTGCCAAGTGTTCCCAGGAGAAGAAATGCCTCAAAAGTGGTCGAAGAACAGGGCTGAGTCAGCTGAGCGTTGTCTTAGGGGTGGGAGGAAGGAAAAGAAATAGAACACAAAGCAGCATGAAGCATGGACAGGTGAAAGGTTCGCAGGATTGCAACCACTCTTTCACTGGACTGGGGGCAGAAAAGATTTATAAACCTCAGAAACAATAATGTCTCAGCCACCAACCGATAAAATTGCAGAGCACTGACTAATAGAAGGAGATAAAACTTTAGGAATAACCAGTTTAATGAAGGGGTTGATTTGTTTAGTTTAGTTTTGTTTTTGTTGGTTTGGTTTTGTTTTTGGTGTTTTTTTCCCCTGAGGAGTTGGTCACCTGGTGAAAGAAACACAGAATTCTGATGATAAATAACATCATTATTAAAAAAGAAGAAAGATATAAACTGAGACAGTGTACCACTGTGGCCAAAGGTGGTGGTGTCCAATTCTAAAAGACCTCTGGTATTCTGGCTACAGGAAGCTTCTTAGCACACACATTATGTCCCAGCCTTTAATGTTATTTAAGCATTATACAGAAACTATAGACAGTTAGAAGCCTTTCTTGAAGCTGCAGTCACACAACACAGTGACTGTGCCTGCTTTCACAGACCAAGCTGTTTCAGGAAAGGTTTTCCTGGCACTTTTTTCTAGGCATTATCTGAATGCAGTTAACAACCATGGGAGAAAAGTGCAGCACGTGGAAAATCTGTGAGTGCCAGGAAAGATCAGCTTTTGATACACTGGTTTTAAATGGCAAAACTTAGAACAGACAAAGTTTTGTACACAATATCTTTCCAGTTTTGAAGAAACCCGATTTTAAAAAGATAAAAGTAGTTAATGGCTCAGTGATAAGCACATGAAGTCCGTTTTTTTCCTTTTGAGATCAGGCTAAACACCTGAGGGGGATAATTGCTATTAATACCTGTGTATCATTCAGCCACGTTACTACAATACAGCACACATTTCTCTGAGACACAGAAGCTCTGGGGCTGACCTTCAGCTGCCATAAATTGCCCCAGTATAATCAGAGGTACACCTAGATTTGCAATAGTGAGACTCTGGTCACTCCAGAAACTGTTGAAGGCATCCAGGTAGAAATGTCACCCACACAATGTAGGTGTGCATGAATTCAAAGCAAATATTTTAACTAGAAACGTTAACAGTGGACTGGCAGCACCTACTTATTGCTATTTCTTGATAGGGCATTCATTTCACAATGTTCTGTGTAAATTACATGCAAGAAGTAGATAAGCCTCTGAAACAAGGAAGTTCAAAGGAGGAATGTGGTCAACAGAAAACCATTTGAGGCACTGGGGCCTGCAGTCTTGCTAAGCAAACTCAAATATTCTACCACTGCAGGTATTTGTATAGTTCTGATGACTTAGCAACCACTTACACCTTCTGGCCTTTCAAAATTTGGTGGATAAAAATTGCCATAAACACACCAAAAAGATGTTCTTCTCTCTAAGTTAAGGCCTGGGGACTTCTTTTTCCCTTCTCTTCCACCTGAGATGGACTGGAGGGATCTGTCCAGTCTCGTGACATCCCTGGGTGCTCCACAACACAATCCTGATGTGCAGGTATCCTACATTAATGGAGCAATTGGTTTTCCATTATGAAATATCTCATGGAATGCAGCAAGCACACAGCTGGTGCCAAGACCATGTGCATGATTTTCCTATACCACCCATACTAGTTTCACTGATTACTCACTTCCTTAGCTACAGAAACACATGGCAAGTTTCTTCAGGCTCAAACATCTGTACACAAACTATTTGGGCAAAGATGTTTCCATTCACTCACACCTCCGTTGCTGTGACTGACATTTTAAACCTACCTTAACCAAACAAAACTTGATTACAGAAAACACCAGGCTAACAAATTAAGTTACATCCCTCCATAAGGTATCCTGTACTGTAGTCTGCTGCATAGTCTAAATGGATTCACCAGCACTGCCCTTTTCATCTGTGCTTTGTCCTTTTCTTCCTGAAAATTTGATATCAGGCTTAAATTGCCCTCCTCCTGTAGGCACATATTCCCCTTTTTGAACAGCTTTTAAAGACAGATCTCTGTGCAAAAAGAGCCTCTTGGTGCACTGTTCAGCTCCTGGCATTGCTAAAGGAAGTTGATGGGTTTAATTTCAACAATAAAACAGTGCTAGAAATGGATCTGTTCTTTTTTTCTGTAGAATCCCCAATATGGTTTTACTTAATGCACTGTGGAATGTTTAAAATGCAAACTCCCCTTTAATGTGTAAATGTGCACACAAAATATTTTGAATTCATCTACGTAAGGCGAGTTGGGATGTTTTACACATAAAAAGAGTCAAAGTTACCCTAAAAGCTTGAATTACTCGCTGCATTTGTAGGTACAAGAGACACGAGCCCTGCAACCCTTCTCCACAGCAAATACCTTAAATGTGTACTTGTAATAACATAACCAAAATTGCTAAATCTTTTAGAGGCACCAGTATGGCTGACATCCAGATGAATCAGCAAGCTGAAAACTTGTTATCTTACCAGCCACAGATCCACACCAAAACAATATTTGCAGCTGAAAATTTCAATAAATGGGTTTTACACTATGCTTTTTGCTATCAGTGAAAGATGAACTGTAATATACTTTTCACAAGAGAAACGGGAAATACACAACAAGATAGTCAGTACACATTAATTTAATTATGGCTATTTTTAGGCCTGATGTCAGTATTTTGCCCTGCTATATAGGTCATAATAAACAGTTACAGCTTTATTAAAAACATGAAGAAAATTAGACAACTTCCCTGAAAGGAGATACCTTCATCTAGTTGTGAAAGAACTTGAACCATTCCCCACAGCAGTTAGAGGTAGTTACAATAATCTTTAATTTCTATTCTTCTGCATTTGTATTTCTCAACATAAATTATGAGGGACTGTCAAAGGAATGGTGAATACACAAGTTGAAAATCTTCATTTTTAAGGCTTAATATTTTGCACAAAAAAAGCCCCACAAACTAAACTGAAAATCCTCTTTCTGTCTAAGAAGCAATTAGCTCACAGTGCTGTTGTTTCCTTAAAGCAAGGCTATAATTTCAGCCCTGAAGCTTTGCAGAGGATCCTGTTTGGCTGAGTACAGCAGCCACCCTGTCAGAAACATTCTTCAGCAGAGTATTAACATTGAAAAGGTGTACCAAGAAAAACCCCCAAAACCCACCACCAAAAAAAAAAGTTGAAAAAACCCACAGGGTATTTTCATATCTCTGTAAAATCAGAGCAAAAAATCTGCTTTTCTCTTCTGCTCTCTTGATTGTTGCCAGCAGTCTGTCTGTTTAACTGCAATTAACACAACTTGTATCAGTCACTCTCAATACTGATGACAATTTATGATCTTCAGAGAAATTCCCCAATCCCTTACCTTAAAATATAGTGGATGATAGGACACCAGTGTTTACTTTATTTAGAAAATTTTCTGACCATGCAATGGGAGAGGTATAGTCAGTAACATTTGCTGCTTAAGTCCTGAACTTCTCTCTAGGTGTTTTTGTCTTGGGAGTTTTGCTCATTTCCATGTCCTACAGCTGCCCTTGATCTAGCTGCTTTTTATTTTGAGGGGAAAATACATGACTATTTCCCTTTCCCATGGGAAAAATGAAGTTAGTTTTAGAATGTCAGTCAGATAGAGTGATTAAAAAATGTGAGGTTTTTTTTTTTTTTTCCTAACTGAAAGTTTCTACTGAAAAGCAGACAAATAGGTATATTCTCACACAGAGACCCCAAACCATTTTAGGTTGGTCATTTGCTTTGTCCTCCTACAAGGAAGTTCAGTTTTCAGATATCCCATATTTTCACAGACCAGAGAAAGAATACGGGATATTATCCTTCTTTCATATTTCTTCTCCTACGGACAATAGATTTGAAGCTCACCAGAACTATCTTCCTTTTTCTGACCCATGAGGATTTTTCCCGTGGAGGCATCTTTTATTTTTAAACACCAACTGTGTCAGCTGCGCTGTGGCTGTCAGGGTCAGCCTGGCGGAGCGTGGGACCGCAGCAGGACAGGCTGTGCCTGCAGAGATGATGCAGAGCTGCCACCCAGGTCACCACAGAGCACAGATTGTCATTCTGTGGACACCCCTGTGCACCCTGGGGATGGCCTGGCTTGGGATCGTTCACCACCTGGCTTCTCATGCTTTATGTGGTGCCCTGAGATTTTAGTTTTTATATTTTTCAGGTCCTGTCCTGCTCTGAACTCCATGTAGAGTGTTAGTAAGCTCTCTTCTCATTTTGGCCAGACACAACAATCCTTGCAGGCCTGAGAACCAAGGCCAGCCTCTGCTTCAGGCCCCTAAAAGTACAAACAAAAGGGAATCAGAGAGGAGCAAACTGGGGGAATGTGACTTCATTACCTGAAGCTGTAACTGGAGAATTAACCCAGATATGCAAATAGATCAAACTTATATTGTGTGAAGAACTCATGACCATCTTGGATGTCGCTTCTGCAAGGTTTTTGCACTGCCTAAGGTGTAGCTGTTGAAGGCCTTCAATAAATACCCACTTTATTCTCTTAACTCTGTCTAGCCTCTGTTCTAGGCAGCCACTCCAAGGCGTCATACACAAATATAAACAAGGAGGAAAGCACCTCCTCCTGCTGTCACATAAAAACCTCCATCCATGCCTCCCTCAGAGCCTTGTCCTTTGCAGGTATCCAGAGCAATCCAGGGACAGAGGCCTGGCACACTCTGAGGGAATGTGCCCATTATTTCAGCCGCCTGCACATCTCTTGGCAGAGCATTTACACGAGAACACACCTCAGTAAAATCACAATGCTCTGTGCCCTATGAAGCCGTTAATCTCACATCATGGTATGCCTCTGCCTTTACAGGAAAATGTTTCAGGAATGATTTTTCAGCTCCTTGTTCTCCTTCCTCAGGATCTGTTTCTCTAGATGAGCTCCACAAAGGGTGTCCCAGGGCTCTGTTGCTACAGGAAGCAACTTCTGCAGGGGTAATTGACAAGGATTAGAAACCTCTCCTTGTCTGGAAGATTCATGATGAGACTTGACCAAAGATGCTGAACTGCATTCCCAGAAGATCTCTGACATAGAGGTTTCATAATATTGGACAGAAGCTTTGTATTTTGCCTGTAAGTACCCTCAGATCACACAAGGTGTTACAGACTCAGTAACACATTTCTGCAGCACTGCTGCTCTGTGATCCAGGCAAGCTGGTGTTCTTCCTGGGAGTACCTTTTTGTCAGGAAGAAACTCGTCATCACACACTTCCCTTTAAACAATCCTCATTGTGAAAAAAAATTGTCATCCACTCAGCCCTAAGAAACTCAGCACGTCTGCGAAAACAAAATGAATGATTAATCTCTTAGAGGAAAAACTATCATGTAACAGTGAGAATCTGTAAGTCCATAAATCCTATAAATTAAGGAACTCCTAAGGAAGGGGAGGCTTCTGTCACTTTATATGCATTTTATATCAAGTAACTATTGGATTAAAAAAAAAAAAAAAAAGAAAGAAAGAAAGAACCAGAAATAATCTCAGGAGACATTTTATGGGCGTGTAAAAGCTGGATGCTGCTGCCACACAGTGAGCTCAGAGGAGGCAGTGTTTCTGCTAGGAACTGGTCCCAGTAAGGTCAAAGCAGGAGCCAAGAAATAAGAAGGAAAAACCCTGAGGTGCCTCTGACCAAGCTGGGAGTCAGGAAAACAGTCCTGTGAGTTCCAGCAGTCATTATAGCCAGGGAAGGTTTAGTATTTCAGAGTTATGTTCATATGCCCTTAATGTTACTTTGGGCACCTAAAGTTTTTGGGTGTGACTTTTGGGCTTCACAGATGCTATAGGGTCAGTTCTAGGAGGGCTTGCAATGAGTGCATCATATCCTGGCTTCCACCCCCAGACATGGCAAACTCCAAGACTCTTATTTGATTTGAAAATATTATGCTTCACAGATGCCTCCGAATGAAAATAATGTAAAATTCTTCAATAAATACCATACAACATTGGTATTTCGAGTAATTTCCTACAGCACTGGTAACGGGGTCAGTTTGCATCTCCAGGTATTTAACGGAAAAGTTCCTTTACTGCCCTTCAAAGAAAGCTTTTTTCTGAGCCAATGTCATTAAAATATTTTCCACAGCCTTGACTTGCTTTGCTATGAAGCTGTATCTTACCCTTTTTGAAAATGGAGGCTTGAGGATAATTATGTTTAATATTAATACATGTTCTTCAGTTCCAAACTCTACATCAATTTCAAATAGTGTAAATAAAGGCAGCCTTTCATGAAAAAAATTAAAAAAGAAAAAAAAAAAAGGAAAAAAAAATAGCCCCCCAAGACAACAACTAATTCTGATTAAAAGCCAAAACTGTGATACTGAGACATTCACTGCAGCTCCAGAGATGCTCCTGCCAGCTTGTTAGTGTGCTTCTATTTTTGTCTGCCCACAGAATCTGTTACTCACCTTTGGGTGCTGGAGGTGGGGGCCCTGAATTGCTGCTCCCACAAGAAGAACAGGCAGCAGCGTGCCACACACTCTGTACCCAGGTGTCCCTCTTGCAGGTCTTCTGCCACCCCACTCAGAGGGGAAAGGACCACGAAAACCTGATTTTTCCTGCAGAGGTTCCTCTCACTGATGCATTTCCTGCTTTGGGAATGTTTCCTTTGGCAGGTGTGTGAAGGTGCGTGAAATATCTCTCTTAATATAAACCATTCAAAATGTAATTTAGACATTATCTGAGGGTAGTAAGCAAGGAGTAGGACTCCTGACTTCTCATTTGTAGCACTATCTGAAATACACCTGGCTCCCCTGTAATCCTTCATATCAGCCAGCATTTTCCACAACAATTGCTTGTGCTCTCCCACTTATGTTCAGTTTGCCAGATTAATTTTTTTTTATTATTATTATTATTTACACCATAAATCTAAAACATTTTTTTAAATTGAGCATTTTTAAAGAATGGCTCAGCCTGGACAGGAAATGTGTACCTCTGCCAGGGCAAAGTGAGAAGGATAAAGTATTGGGGAGGTTAAAAATGTTCAGAAATCTGAAGGAACAGTCACACCATAAATATGGTTTACTTTGGAGCTCGTAGTTTCCCTTCTCTCCTGTCCTAACATAAGTGATTATCTCACTTTTGCATCCACTGCTGTGACTTTGCCTCAGCCTGTGCACAAAGCAGACAGCCTGGAATCCTGGCTTGGCCAGAGGAAGACGTGAGAGATTTTGTTTTGCACTCAGTGTAAATATAATTCATAATCTGATGGTCAACACTGATGTGTGTTTATACAATCTCAGCCTAAGGAGACTCCTAAAATCTGCCTAAGAACAAGGTGAAAACAGTAAATTTTGAGGCAGACACGGCTGTTTTGTCTGTCTGCAGAAGGAAGGGAGAAAAAGAAATAAGGATAAGTTTTGGGGTGACAACATCTTTTCAAACCATCAGTATGATACAGGCAGCTTTAAATCATCTTAACCCAGAGGTGGCATTGGATGCAGAAGTTGAGTTTGCAAATTATCCTGCACTCACACTGATTTATTTTTCCTTCATTTGTATTCTTTAGTGTGCACTGGTGACAATACTAAAAACATCCCTAACATCATTTATATAACTTACCAAAAAAGCCAAGATTTCAGAGTTAATTTACTTTCTCCATATTTTCCTCTGTTTCCCAATTTTGCCTCAATACAGCCTAGATGTGAAACCTAGCATAACATGACAGCAATTCTGCTGCCAAAAATATAAATGTTTGTAAAAGATTCTGCTTCTCTTCCTTCAGTTGGTTTATGTAGGCAGCTGGGTAAAATTTGGGTGGTGGGTGCAAATAAGAGATTGCTAGATATCTAGTGGCTGGCAGCTCCAGAAAAACACTGATTTAAACTTGTACTTTACATGCATAGAGCAGAATAAGAGTGGGCAGATAGATCTATGTTTAATCCATAAGCTTACTGGTAATTAAACAAGTAATGTGCAATTTTATTGCTATAATTCTGAAGATTAAAGAAGGATGCCTACCAAAAGGCATTATGTAGGAATTGTGATTTGGTGTGATGCAGTTCAGTAATGCCAGCCAAGACACATTTTATGTCCAACTCTCATTAAAATAACCCCAGAATAACATCACTGAACAGATTTTAGTAAGGAATTATAACCACTACCTAACCCACATTAGTTAGCTTGCCTTAAAAGTCATCTTGAAATAACATAAAGGCCTTTGGAATAATGAGGATGAAGAGACGTGTGAAAGCTTAATGAGCAGGCTGCTGGCTTTCCTGCAGTTTGATTTTGCCCTGATTTTCAGTAACTTTGCAGAGCTGAGAGCTGCTGCTGAGAAGTGAGGCAGGATTGTCTCAGCAGAGAGGTTGGGTTGTTGCAGAGACACAATTCCTGACCTTCAGAGCAATTTGGAATGATGAATATGTTTTTCCCTTTCAAGAATCCTGCTTCCTTTACAAAAAAAGTGCCCCTTCTCACAATGATGTCATCCTTTGAGAGTGTGTCATGAAAGGAAGAGGTAGCTCCCTTAAGTAAGCCCATACAGCTGAAATTTCTACACAATGTGCTGCAGAATCCCAGGCAAGGAAGATGGCAACGCCCAAGTGATTGTTACTCACTGTTTTGCTTAAATTGGGGCTTTAAAGAAATTAAAGTCATCCTTCTGGCTGACCCAGAGACGACAAAGGTGGCTGTGCTTTCTCAGTGCAACCCATGGAAATTCCATGTTGAATGTTTTACACGCCCAGCAATGCAAAACAGCTCACACTGACGCAGTCAAACTGGGACCTCTCCCCCCACAGTTTGCTGTTGTCACTGATATAATGTCATACACTGCATTTGGAGCAGGAAATAACTGAGTATAATGTACAGTAATTTAGGGAAATGGTCATAAAAGCAGTTATTCAGTGTAAAGAATACTACCTGAACAAAGGCTGCAAACATTTCAACTCGGAGCATGACGATTTCATGTGACAAAAGATCAGTTATGCAATTCTCTTTTCCAAATAGAATAGTAACTAGCATATCTAAATGCTAAACACTTAATGTTCTGACTCATGGAATTTATAATTCTCCAAAAGCAAAATTAGTGTCCTTAATTAAAGATAAAAGCATGTGAGTCCACATAAGGAAACACACACAGACAGAGCTATTTACTACTGCAGTTAATTTACATTCAAGATCAGCTCACATTTTCCATGACTGGGGCAAATGACTTAGTTCTGTTTTAAAAGGTAATAACAAATGCAATGGGTTTTATTTGAAAGGCCCACAACACATTAATTAAAATGAATCTGAAGGATTCTGTACTAAACGGAGCATACTCTTGAAATGTGACAAACAAGGGAAAAGTATGGTACATTGAAAGAGATATTTTAAAAGCAGCAAAGCTTCACTGTGTAGTACTGCATTTTTCTGTGCAAAAAATCTTTTATTTACTAATAGAACTACACAAAAAATTATAACTACTAACTTTAATCATATTATAGGTCAATAAAGTTAATCAATTCCCATTCTGAGAAGCAATTGGTTAATACAGCCCTCATTTTCTTTAGCCTCATATTTCAAAAATCAGTAATGGTCTCAAATAACAGTATTTTTTCTGCCTTTTTCCTTTGCTTTGAAGCATTAATGAAAAACCACCAAACCAACAAAGAGAACCTAAGCTACTGTGGAATGCTTTTGGAACAGGCAGCAGTGAGAAATTCCACTCCATTTCTTCTCCCTCCTCCAGTCTCCTCCACGTTGTCCATATCTTGGTGCTTCCACCAAGGAACTGAGGACCTTTTCTGCTGGAAAAAATCTGCAGCCAGCCATCCACCTCCCTGCTTCTTTGCTTTGAGAGAGGCTTTTCACAGTCCAACAAAGTCACTGTGTGTGTGACAGAAACAGGCAAACTCACCCCCAGCCACCTTCCAGCCCCACAGGCTGCCACCACTCCCTTGCACCAGACACAGCTGTTGTGCAACTGCAGCATAAATCAGGTGTGGAAAATTCTCCTGAGGAATTAAAAACGAAGGAAAACAAAGACATTGTCATCAGACCAGTTAGCATCTCGAGAGATGGGCAGAGAGGGAGGGGAAACTGAGGACAGAGCACCAGGGCTGCCTCTTCCAGCAGAGCAGCTGATTATTAAATTGGCTTTAAGCTGTGGATTGAAAGTGCACTCTAAGCCTTGGTGCAGAGATGGGGAGGAAAATTGTTGGGAAGGATGAATGTTTGACAAGAAAGTCTCACAGATACGTATCCATGGCAGAAAGATTTTTTTAATATAGAGTCTGATGAAGGAATAGAAATGGAAGCAAGTTTGATACAGAGGAAAAGAATTGCTGAGCCACTTTCACTGGATAACCAAGGAGGCAAAGGGTGTGTTAGTTAGAAGGGGTTTTGTGGCTTAGAGCAAAGGATAAACCCACCCCAAACAAGAAGATGTTTTCACCAAGCAGAAAGATAGCACAGGCAAAGAAGTCAGCAAAGTTGCAAGTAGAAAAAAGGTCTCAGAATTTTCCACTGCAAGAAAACTGAAAAACAACTTCCAGCTTAAACTGTAATGTACTAACTTTTAGTGATTGGAGAATAGTAACATGAATATGGCATTTATAATAGTTATGATAGGCTATAGATAACAGTTAAAGTATAGATTGGTTCTACTGTATTAAGATGCTAAGCAAAGAAAAGTCTATAATGCAATGTAACCAAAACCAAAGGGTCTCCAGGCCTGCCTGCAGCTGGAGCTGACAGCTGTAGGCACAGCTCTGTCACCCACCACCCTGGACTGCTGTATCCTCTTGGATGGAACAAATTGCATTTTGGAGAGCCCCTGCAGACCCACATCCCTCATTTAGGCTCTTAGAGAAGATGACTGTGCACTCACCTCTTCTTAGAAACAAAAGGTTAGAACTAAGGGGAGGACCCAAGGATGTGGCAGAGCTGTGGGAACCACACCTGCAGCAGGACAGGAGCAGAGCAAGGGTAAAAGGGAGCAGACAAACACTGATTTCAGCAGTCTGTGAGTGTGCAGAGAGGGGGAAAGCAGCTGTGGGAGGGGACACGGAGAAGCTGTAGGAAAAAAGGGCTGAGGGCAGAGAAGGCTCGGGGGACAAAGAATTGCAAAATCATGGTTTCATTTAAGTGCACGTGAGAGTAGGAGAAAAGTGTAATGACTGAAAGGAAGGGGCAGAAGTTTCCTGCATATCCAAACACCTGGGAAGAAAGCACAAGAAAACACCAGCTCAGAGGGTGTGTGCATACTTGGAGACACATTTTAAGGTGCTAAGGTTGTAATCGTGCCATAAACCAAAAGCATATCTGGTAAAGGAGCAGATTACTAATGGCAAGCTGCAAGAGTCTCAGCCACACATACCCACACTTTACACTCATTGTACAACCCCTGACACCACCAGAAAGGTGACATCATAATCTTTCTTATATTCTTGTTGTGAGACCATGAGACAAAACAAGGGGAAAACTCCAGGGCCTGAATTCTGGAGGTTTATTTATCTATCACTTACTTGCATGTTGAAAAGTGTGATTGTAGTATTTTTAAATTTAATGTGATAAAGTTAAAGCTTCAAATGGTGAACCACTTTAATGGTTTAAGCATTTTAAGAAAATAAAATGACTATTTAAACGTCTTCCTTGTGTTATCTATCCTTCTTAAATTATTTTAATAAGAAATGGCCAACCATTTCATCTTGAAATAAGACTTTTTTCTTAATGGAGAGAACAATCAAACACTGGAACAAGCTCCCTGCAGACACAGTGGGGTCTCCATCTCTGGAGGTTTTCAAGTGGGATTGGACAAGGTGCTGGATAATCCCTTTGATGCCACTTTCCCACAAAAGGGATCTCCCAACCTGGTCTATCCTGTGATTCTGTGACTCATTTGACATATCTGATCTGTCAAAAATTTAAAAAGAGAGGAGCAATAAACACTGCTCTGGGAGATCTTGTTAAACATCATAAAGATGAAAAAATGTTTTCATTACTCCTAAATGGTTCTGATTAATCTCAAACACTGTTTTGCAAATCTCCTTCCAGTATCTCATTCAGCCTTGTGGAAGGCAGGTTCAGGAAAGGTGATTTCTAACTAAAGGCTGCAGCAATGAACACTGAAAATGTTACCAAACGGGGGTGTCAGCACAAGGGTATTTATCAATAAACCTTCCTGACGGTGTTACATCTTAGTGGCTCCTAAGGCTTCCCACAGTGTGAAACCACATTTCACATGAAATGTATGCAAAAACTGAGCTATAAAATAATACTGAAACACTTGTGAAATTTAAGAGAGAAGATGGCTTATCAGAACTGGAGACTCCTCATTTTTGTTTCTCAGGCTTTTCAGTGGTATCTTCTCCCTGTTGGCTACCTAGGTAACTTTGCTCTGGTTTGGTGGGACCTAATATTAATTCATTAATTCACTCCTTTATTGCCAGTCAACTGTAAGACAAAAGAGATATTGTTCAAAACCCTCACCTGACTTCAAATAGAGGCCTCAGGCTTTTTAATTAAAAAAAAAAAATAATTGGGGTATATACTGCAGAGAAATACAGAGCAAGCCAATACTGCTGCTAGCACTGGTCAGAGAGTTTACTTAACAAATCTGGTTTACCTTTTTCGTTCTGAAAGACATTATTGGAAATATTTCCTTTTGAAATGGTGAACAATAAAATCTCAGAGCCCAGCAGTAAATATGTGCCTAAACACACATATTTACCTTGCTCTCTACTTTCTCTCCATGCCCAGCCATTCTGGCATCCTGGATGCACAGCCCTCCCTGTCTCACCCTGCTGTCCCACCTCTCCTGCCACCTCAGAAGCCCTGCCTGGCACAGGTCCCATCAGGAGCTGTCACCCTCTGCAGCTTTTCACCCTCTGCAGTCAGCAGAGACACCTTGTGGGAATCCACAAAATCAGAGGGGTTTGGGAAAGCTGCAAAAGGCAGAGTCCAGAGAGAGCAGAACTGTGATTGGAGCTAAGCAGCAGCCATGAGATAGGTCAGCAGAAAAATTATTTAAAAAGTAGAAAAGCAAGGACAAATAGAACCATGGTCTGTGTATTAACACTTGTCTAGAAAAACTCCCTAAGCTACAGAAAAGTTTATCTAGCAAGATATTAGGAAGATTGAAGCTTAATAATGGAGCTCTGTGCATTGTGTTTGAAGGCTCACAAGCAGGTATTGTATTTGAAATAAGCAAGCATTGTTTAACCAAAGGTTCGTGTGCTTGTAGTGGTTGGATAGAACTACTGTCAATGTGCTTTTGCTTTGTGTGATTGGTGAAAAAACTTATAAAGTAAGTTGTAACATTAAGTTCCTGGTCTGCTGCCTGGGATGTGAGCTGGTGGCATCTTCCCATTGTCATAACCATGTAATGAGACTGATGCTGGAAAACAAAACAGCTCAAGGAATGTTCCACAGCAGCCTCATCCCGTTTGTGATTTGTACAGAGACCCCAGCCGGTGTCAAAACCTCAGCATCCTCTCATCTGGGCATCTACCAAGGACCTGTGCCCAAGAGCTGCACTTGAGGCACTTCTCCAAGCCACCCTGGCTTCACAGAGAGCAGCCAACCCATCTTTAACCAATTGATCAGTCCCTGCTGGCCAGCACTGCACCCACACCTGCAGGGCACTGAGGGTGCCTGGAATGTTGGATTTTCAGCAAGGCAGTGCCCTCACACCACAAGGCACAGCCTTGCTTTGTCACTGCTTCAGTAAGGTTGGGAACAGCTGCAAAATCAGCTATTTCTCCCCTTCATATGCTGCTTGTCTAAGTATATTTCATTTCAGAGAATTCTAAATGGTCACATGAATATTTTGGCTTAAATTTACTGTCATCAGCATCCACCTGGCTCCTCATCACAATTGAGGGGGCAAAATATCATACTCTCTTTGATTTTTTCCAGTTCAGAAGAACCTGCTGTGCTGGTAGACTTGAATGATTTCATTTTTCTGCACAACCTCTTAAGCACAGAGGGCTTCTTCACCAAGAAAGAAAAGACACTCTCTTTTGATAGATACTTATAATAAACTTAATTGTGTAAAAAGTTCTCTGAGTTTGCTTTTGTTTCAGAAAAAATGTGGTCCCCTGCAGAGGATTTTGATCCTGCAGATACTGCATTTTCCAATGAAAGGCATTTTTCTGAAAATTCTCCAAAAAGCTTCATACTAAACGACTAAAAATACCACAGTGATGTCTTCTTTAAAACATAAAAATAGTGATGAAAATCTCATTGTCCCGTTCACAGCCTATTCTTGTCATTACAAACAAAAACTTGAAATCAATGTTTTTTCAGTGCACTATTTGGAGCCAACATGAGTTTTTCCCAGGGCAGAACCAATTACAGCAGAATTACTCTGGTAGATGTTTGTCTGACATCCAACAAATAATGTTTCTCCTTCTCCTCCTCCTCCCCCTCCTTCATTTTGTGAGATGGTTGTGTGTGCTTAGGTCCCACTTGCCCTTAAATCCTGCCTTTTGAAGGCCAGAATCTTCATTTTTCTCTAAATGGAAGCTGAGGTTCTCACATGGTCACAAGCCAGTAGGAACTGGGTTTTAAGTAAAGCATCAAATGGCCATAATTGAATTTCTGTAGCTGGCAGCACCCCCTGAACTTGCTGAGAGAGAAAAGCGGGCAAGTTTTTGGAGTAGCTGGAGGCTCTCAAGTGGAGCTCTGACTCACACAGAGGGAAAACACACGACATTGTTTTGAGAGCTTCTCTGTGCACATTATTCTAATTTGGCAGTCCTGGGGCTCAACTGGTTTTCAGAAGTGTCATAAATCACTGTCATTTCTGTCCTTAGCTACCAAGAAAAACAAGCACCATGTTGTGGGACTTTCTTACATCCCTTCTCCTGGCACAGGTTTGTTTGGAAATGCTTTGAACTCCACATCAAATGCCCCTCACAGTACAAATAAAAACTTCACAGAAATGTTTAAACAAGAACTGTGCACAATTGCCCACAAATCACTGAATCTGTGACTGGCTGACTGACTTTAAGGTGCAGTTGTAATGCTCTGATGAAAAAGGCTGTGTTTTCCCTGTTGAAATATCTGCCAGACATTTGTGGATAGGTTCTCTGTTCTCCCAGTGTCCTTATGAACAAAAGTAACAATTATAATAGAAGATAACTATGATTTTGAAAATATATAATCCTTAAAGAAAATGCTGTAAGTTCTTGGGAATCAGGGCAAAAAAGCCCTAGTAAGGATGGGGAAGCAGAAGACAAAGAGGTTTTATCTGAATTTATCAGGTCCACATAAGGTTTTAAAGAGATTTAACTGATTTTATCAGGTCCACATAAGCATATTGAATAAGCTAAAATACTATCAGAGGCTCAGGTGTGACCACAAATACAACTGGGTTTAGCAGCAAACAAGATATGGACTTGAAGGTGCGATGGAGAAAATTATGAAACTCAACTGCATCCAGGTTTGGGGTCCTCAGTGCAAGGAAGATGTGAAGTTCCTGGAGTGGGTCCAGAGGAGGCCACAAAGATGTTCTGAGGGCTGGAGCCAGGCTGGGAGAGCTGGAGGTGCTCACCTGGAGAGGAGAAGGCTCCAGGGAGAGCTCAGAGCCCCTTCCAGGGCCTAATGGGGCTCCAGGAGAGCTGGAGAGGAACTTTTTAATGAGAAGATGTAGTAGCAGCACAAGTGGGAAGTGTTTCCCAGTGCCAGAGGGCAGGGCTGGCTGGGATCTTGGCAATGAGGAATTGTTCCCTGGCAGGGTGGGCAGGCCCTGGCCCAGGGTGCCCAGAGCAGCTGGGGCTGCCCCTGCATCCCTGGCAGTGCCCAAGGCCAGGCTGGACACTGGGACAGTGGGAGGTGTCCCTGCCATGGCAGGGCTGGCACTGGATGGGATTTAAGGCCTCTCCCAACCCAAACCATTACGTGATCCTTCAACATCACGATCCTGTGATTTTGACAAAACAGGGATTAGGACTCAAGAAAAGAGGAACTCAGCAGGAAAAGGTTTAAGAGGGGGCACAAGACAAAATGGGCTTTTAACAAGGAGGACTTTAAAGTCCTGGACATTAAAAAAAGGAGGACTTTAAAGCCCTACTGCTACAGCAGAATGTGCCAAGACTACGTGTGTTGTGGAGGACTGACAAAGATGATTATCTCCAAGGCAAGGAATTTTCTCCCTGGAGGAGAGGGAGAACTTTTAAGAGTTACACTTAGAAGAGGACACTTTTAAGGACTTGCTGCGCCAAAAAACCTTTTACAAATCTGGATTAGCAAAAGAATATCACAGCAAAGCCAGCTTTCTTTCCCTTTTGCAGAAACTTTTCTTCTTGAAGCTCATGGCACCACGAATGGTTGTGTGTTACAGCTTAGAACTGTTCTTGCAATACAGTCCCTTCTACACAGCTCTTATACTTAAGAAGGAAAAAGCTGACAGGAGAAAAAGAGCTCTTTTTCTGGAGGAAAAAGGGCTGAAAGAAGCACAACAGAATGAGATGTGTCTGGTAGTAAGTTTTATCTTCTCAATGGATGGACTACGTGACTCCTTAAACTTAGCTGAAAGATGTCAAGAAGAACCCAGAAAAAATCTAAAGTGATTTTCTGTTTTCAGTTTGTGCCCTTAGTAAAGACAAGAGCAAGCACGGTGGCCTTTTGCTGTCAGAGTATTTGGTAAAGAATAAATCTGGACATTAGCCCTAGGAATAACTTGAGCATGCTGATAGTTTTTTCTCCAGTCTGTACAGAGAAGAGAAACGGTGAAGACACAAAAGTTTGAATACACTTACAAAATAAAATAGGAGAGGTAAAGCACAAAGATATTTGTGAAAAGAGAACACCTTGTCAAATAAGAAGTGAGTAAACTTGAGGACACAGATAACTGAAACCTGATTTTATTTTAAAATAGAGACCCCTGCTATGCACACAGGGTCAAATGGAAAAATTCTGTTTCAAGCTGAGAATTGACTAAAAAGTGAAGGGAAAGACCTGAAAGTATGCATCTGACCATGAGATGAGTACAAGTACTCCAGATAAAGACTTGGAGCACTTAAATTAGATTAATTTGATGTGCCTGCATATGGCTCTCCATCTCTAGAGACCACAGAGGAAACTGAGTTCTTAAGCCCTTGTTGGTCATGGGTGGGCCCAGCAACAAAAGATAGTTCAGATATTTATATGAACAATAGCATTAAACACTTATTAATTTCTTATTAAATCCTTACTAAAATTTCTGTGGAAAAAGACTTTAAACAAGCGACCAGAAAAAGCTGTGCACTACTAAGTCTTGTCAGATGCTACACTGATTTTTTATTATTTGCTGCTTTGGCAGAATGTTCAGGCAGCCCTGGGAAAACAGAAGATGACTGAGTGTAAACATGGCTCTACATGGCTCTAATTTAATAAAGAACTGCAAGCACAACTTAGCATTAGAAGAGAACCATCCTCTCTAGTTCCCTCAGTCTCTCTAGGTGCCTCTGCTTAACAAACTACTTTGATTTTTTTTCCCAGCTTTTACCTACAAGACTAGTTGAAATTAATATTGTTTTATAGTAACATGCAAAAAGTAAGACAACATAAAATTTAAGGCGCAGGATAGTGCATCATCCTAACTTTATAACTCCTTACAGCAGTCAGTGAAGGAGAGATGGAAATTTGGCACTGTGAATGTGCTGGATTGGTGGGCACGGGTGAAATTTGCTCCCAAGAGGGTGATCACTGACATTTTTGCTGTAAGGATGGTGGTAGGAACAGGGATTTTTCCTCACCCTGAGGTCAGGCAGCCTCTCAGCATTCACTGGAGTGGACATGAGGCACACGTTTCCTTGCTGGCTGTGCTGGGACCCAGGTGCTTCCTCTTGTTTCTGCACTGTGGTTTGTGAGCCATAACTTGTATTTCCACAGCAGTAACAGGATGGGAGTAAATAGCACAGAGAGAGTCTGAAATGTCTTTTTTTTTTTTCCTTTTTTTTTCCCCCTTTTTTCCTTTTTTTTCTTTTTTTTCCCTTTTTTTTTTTTTTTTCTTGTTGTTGGGTTGGGGATTTTGGTTGTTTTTTTTTTTTTCCTTTTTTTGTTTTGGGTTTTCTGTTTTTTTGTTCTTTTTGTGTTTGTTTTCTTGGTTGCTTTTGTTTGTTTTGTTTTATTGTTTATTTTTGTTTGCTTTGTTTGTTTTGTTGTTTTTTGAGGGGTTATTTTTTTGGTCTTGTTTCCCAAGAGTTCCTTCCCACTCTGGAGGAAGTGGAGGTTTTGTATCCAGGCATGCATTCCTGAGCAGGAATAGGCATGGGGTTAATAAGGACAGAAAGAAACCTGACATTTGCTTTTTCATTAGCAGAGAAAATAGCCAGGGCTGATGGCTGAGCTCTGAATAACATCACCACCTACATCTAATCAAGTGAAACATTCAGGTCAAATGCACACTATTATATAAATGTCTTTGCAAAGATCCACAGCACTGAGATACTTAACAGGCTTGCATTTTCTCATGTGTATTTATTTTTTTAAAATGCTGCAAAAATGGTATTTTATTTTCCATTTAGCTGAAAATCCAAGAATAGGAGGCCTCTGCTGTATAAAAGGAAGAAGATTTCTTCAAATTATTGAACTTACAGGAGAAGAAGCACTATCAATGCAGTGAGGCTGACATTGAGGTAGTTTGGAGTCACAGTTGGAACAGAGAGGGATGATACTTATAAATATGGCTAATGGAAGTTATGGTCATGAATTTTATCTACCACAACATCTATTGAAGACCTTTTATTTAGCAAGCATTATTTCCAGCATTTCCTCCAGAAGCCTAAAACAATTGGCTAAATACTGCTGGAATTAATTATGCCTCCCCAATTTTCATATGCATTTAAACTATCCAAGGATCTCCAAGGAGTGGGTTACATGTGAAACACAGAGGACTGTTAAAAACAGTTTTAATTTCAAATTTTAATTAATTTCTTCAGTTTAAAAATACCTGTCTACCACTGTTGATCCAGTGAGTTTTCCCTTTTTTGGCATTACATGCTAAAAAGTCCAAGAAGAAAAAAAAAAAAGCAGCAAGATAATTCTGAGGCCCTGAAAAGAAATCAATGTTTCAATTAAAGAAATATCTTCACAAACAAGAGGAAGGATAAGAGGTTGAGAGATTTCCTGCAGATGTGAAGGTGCATCTTCTCAGGGTAATGATTATTTTGATTTTTTTATTAGACATTTTTTGGTTTGTTTATTTATAAAGCAAAACGGACTAAACCAATTTTACTTATGATACCTCCACAGACAGATTAAAATTATCTGTCCAAATACTTTCAGTATTTTCATGTCTCCTTGGTCCAAAACTTACTTTTTGAACCTTTCCTATCAATTTAAGAGAAACATTCAATAGGATTTTACAGCAGTCCCACCAAACTTCAAGAGACTTTTTACAAGGAGTTGACCAAGCTATAGGAAGCAGACACTTGATTTATCTCTGAGGTATTGTCTTAAGGGCAACACTTCCAGTGGGAAACAATTTTTGGAGCACACCAAAATCTTTGGGGCAGAAGTTACTGCACTGCTAAAGCTGAAAGCAGCTAAATATGCTTTTAAAAAATTACAATTACTGAGTTCTCCCATTCAGATTCATGACTGACCAGGAGAGCTCAGGTTTTCAAACCATGCCTAGTATTTCTGTGTCACATGGCAGGCAGATCATATCCCTGATGCTGGCTAATTAAAATAATTTTTTTTCCTCACAGGGCTGGACTCTAGTCCAGTCCACTCTCCCTGACATCCAGTGCCATCATGTGGAGACAATTTGTTACTCTCTGGATGCCTGAGAGGAGCTGCTTCTAGAGACAAACACTTACATTCACTTAAAATCTTGTATTTGCAATAATAAAATATTTTTTTTTTAAAAAAAAGCACATTAATGAGGTGTTTGGCAGTTAAAATTTCCTTGGCTGTTAAGAACCTCCTCAGTGCCTCAGATCTGTACTGCTAGCTGCCATGACTTCTCCCTGTATTAAAATAAAAGAACATTTTCTAAAACACAGACAGAATCTCTTCTGCTCTAATCTTCTAAAATGGTATGAAAGCATAATTCACTGGAGTTTATTTTTTGGTGCTAAAATTTTCATTGTCCTTCCTCAAGGACAGAGGCACAGATTCCTTTCTTGAGAAGAAAAAAGAAATCAAAGTTTTATCTTCCATTCTTATACAAATATACACGCACACACACTTTCATATGCACACATACATTAAAAAAATCCATAAAAATACTTAACCTGGAGATAGATTATGGGGAAGAGGATGGTCTTGTGGTCATAATATGTTTTGACCTCCATGAGGCAGGAGCTCCACCCTGGTAGGTTTCAGACTGAAAGGTGGCCTGAAGGCAAATCCATGTGAAGAAGCAGAAATAAAAAAAGTAAAACAGTTTGTGCACACTTACAAATTGTCAGAAGCTGTACAGAAAATACATGTGACAGGTGAGTGTCCTATTAGCAAATGTCAGGTGCTGCAATGCACTGACTCCTTTTGCCCCGTGTGTTTCCTACCACAGAACAAACACATTTAGCTTTGGCACAGCAAGTTTTCCAGGGAGGTCAAAATGACCTTCCAACAAGCAGGGTATCAGTGCTTCTTTAAAGCTCATCAGAATCCGTTACTGAGGATAGCAAAACAGCACTTTGTCCAGAATGATACCCTGTGGTCTGTCCCACTGCCACAGCCCAAACTTCCAGTGTGGAGATATAAACCAAAGGAAACAAGTGCTCATGTTTCACCAAGCCTTAAGAGCCCAGGAATTAACCACAATTTGCTGTGTGACTTTGGCACAGGAGCACTTTTAATTGAACAGGCAATGAATTGGGATCAGGTCTGTATGTTGGGAGAAAAGAAATCTGAAATTAAATTCTAAAATTTTCCCCCAAATGCCTGCAAACCACAATGAAAACGTGCACAGGAACCAGCAGAGAAGCAGGAATTCTGTATTTGTCTTACTCTGCCTCAGACATAGAAGCATTGACAGCATCCCTCAGGTCTGAAGCAAACAGGTTATCACCCCTAACAGCAAAGGCCTAATCAAACCACTGTGACACTTTTAAGGACTTGCTGTGCCAAAAAACCTTTTACAAATCTGGATTAGCAAAAGAATATCATAGCAAAGCCAGCTTTCTTTCCCTTTTGCAGAAACTTTTCTTCTTGAAGCCCATGGCACCATGAATGGTTGTGTGTTACAGCTTAGAACTGTTCTTGTAATACAGTCCCTTCTACACAGCTCTTATACTTTAGAAGGGGGAAAAAAGGCAAAACATTCAAAAGAGGATGCTGATTTGCATTTTATACATACACTTTTTAATATACTATAGAAAGTACATTAAAAATTTTAATAATCATGCATATATAAGTTCATATAAATATATGTGTATGACCAAAGTAAAAAACCAGCCAGACTTCTTGATTAGAGTACAATTTCTGCCCTGTTTTGCCTAAGCTTTTATAGGTGGGGTAACTACAGCCTCTGCATTTGGTAGGCCAGTTTAAACAGGGCCAGTTTAAACCAGGTCAGTAATCACCAGGTCCTCAGGATTGTGTCCATGGTGAATAAACCAGGAGGATTCTTTGTTAAGGAAGCATCAGTAAAGTAGTCTCTGGGCAGCACTCAAATCAGTAAACAAGCAGAACTGAGGAAGAGGCTCAAGCACAGAATACTCAGAGGTGTCACTGCTTTATGCCATCCTGTGCTCTGTCTCCCGATTCAGAGGGGCCAAGGTAGAAACCAGAAATTAATCTGGCTACTGCTGTAAAAGAAAACAAAAATATTTTTGAAAATATCTCAGCATCCAAAGGAGAGCCAAGGAGAATCTGGGTTAGATGCAGGGGAAAGAAGTGACACAGGAGCAGGAAAAGGCTGAGGTAGGGTACCCACCTTCATGAAATAGAATAAAGGATGAAATAATCCACGGAGAAGGGGTCAGTAATGTGCTGTATGAAGGAGCTGGAGAAGGCCTCACTGAGCCATTTTAATCCCTTTACAAGCAGTGCTGGCAACCCAGGAGGGTCCCAGGTGACTGGAAGTTGGCAAATGTGAAAAATGCGTATTTTACGATGGGCTTTTCGCAAATATTAAAATGAATATTGTATGTGTTGTGTTAGAAAGTAATGCTGTATTAATTTTCTTAAGTAGTGTGTTAAATATAGTTTCAGTTTATAATAAAATGTTAAAATAGAAACTGTGCTATGTAAGATATTTTTTTAAAGAAAGACTTTCAGCGAGATAGCAGCCACAGGACACCTAAATCTTTCAGAGAAAGAGAATTTATTCAGAGAAATAGAATTTATTTATTGCCCTGTTATCAGAAGAAATGAACTTCTACTCGCCTCGCTTAGCAAGGACAAAGCCGTTAGGATTCAGAAGAAGAATTTGACACTGACCAGACAGAATCCTGTGTTTGAATGGAATTTATGCATCATGTATGAGATGTATGAATATGCAACATTCATACATATTGTTTTTAAGGGTTAATCCTCTGATAACGGGTGTCCTTTTTCAGATTTATGCTGTCCAGAAAATGGTACCCGGACATCCGTAACTCTTTGTTTCTATTGTCTCATATTGTCCTAATCCAAATTGTCCAAATTATTACGGCTCTAATTATATTACTATTTTTATAACCATTTCATTACTATTAAACTTTTAAAATTTTAAAACCAAGTGATTGGTGTTTTTCACAGCAAATGTGTTACCCACCTCCAAGAGGCCCAGATGGAGGATCTGGGGAAGCACCTCAGGCCACTGGGGTGAAGGACAACAACGTGAGGTGTTGGATCCTACCCTCGGGTCACACCAACCCCATGGAGCTCCAGGATGGGGGAGAGGGGCTGGAAAATATCACTGACCAGGGTCTCTGTACAAATCACAAACGGGATGAGGCTGCCATGAAGCATGCCTTGAGCTGTTTTATTTTCCAGTATCAGTCTCATTACATGGTTATGACAATGGGAAGATGCCACCAGCTCACATCCCAGGCAGCAGACCAAGAACTTAATGTTACAACTTACTTTATAAGTTTTTTCACCAATCACAGAAAGCAAAAGCACATTGACAGTAGTTCTATCCAACCACTACAAGCACACAAACCTTTGGTTAAACACTGCTTGCTTATTTCAAATACAATACCTGCTTGTAAGCCTTAAAACACAATGCACAGAGCTCCATTATTAAGCTTCAAACTTCCTAATATCTCACTAGATGTTTTCTGCAGCTTAGGGAGTTATTCTAGACAAGTGTTAATACACAGACCATTCTTTTATTTGTCCTTTCATTTCTTTGTCTTACTTTTATTCTTACATAATTTTTCTGCTGACCTATCTCATGGCTACTGCTTAGCTCCAACCACAGTCCGCTGTCTCTGAGGCCTGCCTTTTGCAGCTTTCCCAGTACTCTCTGATTTTATGGATTCCCACAGGAAAAGGCCCTGGGGGTGCTGTGCCAGCAGCCGGACACAGCCCAGGGGTGCCCGGGTGGCCAAAGGCCGATGGCCCCGGGGCTGTGCCAGCCGTGGGGCGGCAGCAGGAGCGGGGCAGGGCCCGTCCCTGGGCCGGCCCTGCTGAGGCCGCACCTCGAGGGCTGCGGCACCTCTGGGCCCTCACACAGGGAATGGAGGGGCTGCGGCGTGGCCGGGGAAGGGAACGGAGCTGGGAAGGGAATGGAGCCCCAGGAGAGGCTGAGGGAGCTGGGAAGGGGCTCAGCCTGGAGCAAAGGAGGCTCAGGGGGCCCTTGTGGCTCTGCACAGCTCCTGCCAGGAGGGGACAGCCGGGGGTGTCACCGTGATATTTTCTGAAAAATTCCCTCGCCAGGATTTCTTCTCCTGAGAAGCTGGGAAGCTTCAGCTTCTCCATGTTTTGCTTCTCTGGAATGTGATTTGGATTGTTTTTAATTAATGGCCAATCACAGCCAACTGTGTAGGACTCTCTGTGTCTGTCACGGGTTTTTATGATTCATTCTTTTCTAGCTTTCTGATGTCTCCTTTCTCTTTCTTTAGTATAGTTTTAGTATATAATTTTCTTTTACTATAATATCATTATATAATAAATCAGCCTTCTGAGAACTTGGAGTCAATTCTCATCTCTCACCTCGTCCTGGGGACCCTCACAACACCACAACAGGGGCTCGGGCTGTGCTCCAGGAAACAGGGACAGGAGCAGAGGGAACGGCCTCAGGCTGGGCCAGGGCAGGTTTAGATTGGAATTTAGGGGAAATATCTTCACCCAAAGGGTTGTCAGGCATTGGAACAGGCTTCCTGAGGTGGTCTTGGATCCACCACCCCCAGCGCAAGAAGTTTTACGTCACCTTGTTCACCTGTTATCTACATGTATCACATGCCTTGTGGTTTTTTTTTATTTTTAATTTTCCACAGTTCTGCTTGTGCAATGGTGAAGTAAATGCCCTTGGCTTTGGCTGAAGGAGGACACAGCAGATTTATGCAGGTGTTTGTGTTCAGCAGAGAGAGAGAGACACGAGACACAGGCAGCTGTTGTATCTGCAACCCCTCACACAGGAGTCTGGCACCTCTTGTGATTTCCCTTTCTTGTTTTTTGGCCTCGGTATCCCTCAAGTGGGTAATTACAGGATGGTTTTCAGGGTAGCTCATCTCCCTTTCACAGAAGCACACAGAAGAAAACACACACTCAAGGATTACACATCCAGAATGTAAAATGCCAAAATGTTTTTGGCCCAGCACATGGCATATGCAACCCATAAAATTAATACAGAATTACAGCACTAAAGCTGATTATGAATAGTGCTAACTGCAAGCACAGAAGGAAGATGTGTAGAAGACACAGTTACATCCTTTGCCAAGAAACATTTCCCTCCTACTATACAAACTTCAGAAAAAGATATGCTCTGAAATGTCATTATTTTATCTGTGTTATTCACACCAAATTATTAAAATTTGCTAGAATTTTCTGAGTAGGTACTTTGAATGGTTTAAAAAAACTCTCAGCAACAACATGCCTTTCATTAAAAGATTAAATTTAAACATTATTGGGCAACTCCACAGTTGGAAGGATGCAGCAGAGGCAGGACATTCTGCTCAGGTCCATCCTGAAAACGTGTGTCAACACTGACTGGGAGGATCTGCTCTCACAGAATAGTGTTTATTCACTATTCTTTCACTTCCAGATGAGTTCATCCAGCACCAAGCAGAAGGGTGGGTTTGGTCACAGCCAATGAGCAGACAGATTAATTTCTGGGGAAATCTGAACTCTCAGTTCTCGAAACTAAGAGAAATCTGCAATCTTAGGTTGCTGTGGGCTTTATTAAACTTTTTTTTTTAGGATGTGGATTCAAACCTAGTTTGTTTAACTATGACTCAGAAGTCCAACTGTGAAGAAAACACTCTTTTTTCCTTATTCAATTAAGTGTATGGGACTAATGCTTTGGTGTTAAGACAGTTCTGCAGATCTTGGTAAAACACCTCTCATGACCTCTGCTGTCTTTAAATGAGACAAAATAATGAAAAGGTGGAGCTGCCTTATCACCCCACATGAATTGCTATTTAAACACTGATTTAAACTAGCAAAGGACTGGGGTTTTGACTAAAACCAGTCATGTTTCATTCAACAAACTAGTGAGATATGGGCTTCCTTATGAAGAAAACAGAGAGAAAATTGTGTATAGGGAATATAAACAGCCTGCAGCGAGAGGAAACTAAGATTAGCAGACTAAATTTAACAGGTAATTAAAAAATGCAACAGAGGTCTTCTGTGGGCAAAATGATAAAACTTTCTCTTTCATAGCAGGAGAAACTTCATTACTAGAAACCAGTCTAAGAAGAGACAGCACTCCTGCTTCCTTTTTCTAAAAGTGCAGTTAATGACTTTGTGCAATTAATGTGTGGATTTTGCCAATACTGCTTCTTCATGTGCATCAGATAATGGGACAAATCTTACAATGCTTATTTTATTGCAATTACAACTTTCTAAATATTGGGATGTTCACTTCTGATATAGATACTGATATATATTCTGATATAAATACCCTGAGACACACAGAAATAAAGAACTGGGTAACAGTGCAATTACTTAATACAGCAACTCCCATTATGTTAAAAATATTCTCCTGCCCTTTCCTTTTCAGACACAGGTTTGCTGATTTTTAGTTCTAATGCATTTTATCAAAATAACGAATTTCAGTATCTGCCTTGCATGTGTAATTCTGTTTACCGAGACACATTTCCCTCCTACTACACAGACTTGAAAACATATATGCACTGAAATGTCATTATTTTCTGTTTTATTTATACTAGATTGTTAAAAGAGCATTATTATCCAAGAGCAACATCTCAGGTCCACCACTATTAATAGCATGATTAGTAATGATGTTAATAACAATTATATACTAACTACATATTATATAATATATATTATATAATATATATACTATTATATATATATATTTAGATATATAGTATATTATTAGTTATGTTATATTATATATATTAGTTATATTATATTATTATAGAACTGGTCTGCCTGGGAATTCTTTCTAAGCCTGCTGCTGTGCCAGAAACTGTTTTTCACCTCTTGTTGGATGGCACAGCTATTCAGAATCCCACCACTGGTCAAAACAGTCACATGAAACTGCACTTTTCCAAGAACCTGCAGAACATTCAGCACTTACTTTGCAATGGCTGTTCCTGCAAATGTAAGGATTACATAATGAAAATGAACCCTGGGTGCTGTGCATTCAATGTGTTATTGTAAAAGCAGAGAAACCAGGTGATATTTGAGGAAAAAAATAAATTAGGGTCCATCTCACAGCAGTGAACTCAACTGCAAGGCATGAATACACAAATATTCAAGTTAAGGCAAGTGAAAACTTTCAAAACTCAGAGAACTCTTGATGGAATACAAAACCAAGCTGAGAAAGGCACTCGACTGAGTGATTCAATGCATTATTCACAACAAAACTACAGCAGTAACCAATTTTCAGTTTGATCTTTATCAAACACAGGCTGGTTGCACTGACCTGACAACAAAGATTAAAAAACAAGTTTGAAAGGTCTGGTGTGTGACTTTCAATACCAGATTTTTTATTTAAAAAAAAAAAAAAATCACATTCACTTGTGTCATGGAGCATCCTTTAACAGGAAACATGTTTTTGTGGTCACCACCAAAAAAACCCCAGGCATAACACAGAATTCCATGTGACTTTGTATTAAAACAGCCAACATAATCTTGGAAAAACCTGCTTTCTCCTTTACTTCTGTAAGGTACTTCCCTATTTTTACACAGCTACATTTGCTCACACATGTAAAATACCAAGACAGCTGAAAATCACTTTCTCGACACGAAATATTTTATTTTTTCCTGTAACCTTAAAGCTACATCTCCTTTTAATCCAGTACATGAAAACCCCCTGTGTTGGCTCAGAAGCAGCTGCTGAGTGGTTTTAGACCTGTTATTCCTCTGAGTATTCCCAATTTAGCTGACAGGCCATAGTCTGGCCAGCAGAATCAGCTGGCTGGAGTGTCCAAAGCTTTGACAGAATTCTGCACAATGAGATGATAAATCAAACCAATTGGCCCCCTTTTTATTTTAGGAACTTGAAATCCATTCACCATTAGTTTTATAACTTTTTTTTTTCCCTGAATTATGTAACCATGGATGGAACAAAGCCATAAAGTCAAAGCCAAATGACTCCAAGATTCAGGATTTCAAAATATGATTTCTTAAGGTTACAAACAGAAGTGTTGAAGTTAAAATCCACATCAGAAAATTAATCAAGTTTGAAGCTATTTTACTCTTGCTTTTAAGTCTGTTAACAACTCTTCATGGGATATAGAATGTTCTAATTTACCACTTGCTCCTGTGTCTGCTAACAGTAGGAAATAAACAAAACCATTTTTTTCTTTTTAAAAATTTGCTCCAAATTATTAACTGTAATTGCAAGCTAAACACACAGCATTTTATGTTGCAGAGTGAACACTATTCCGTGAAATTCCTTAGTTTAATCTGAAAAGTTTACTATGAAAAAAAAAGAGGATACTTTTACAAATATCCTTAAGAATTGTTACAAAAATTCTCATTTTCAACAGGTTTATACTTACAGAAATCCTTCAGAAATCTCCCTCTTGAAAAACACCCCCTGAAAAACCTCCCCTATGCTGCATGGAGGGGTAAACATCTAAAGCAACTTAAAAGCTTCATTAGACAAAGATACAGAATCACATCTGTGCTAAATGTCTCTGCTGGAAGATTTTCATGTTTGTGCTCCCCTAAAGCTGCCCAAAATTGACAATCAGACACAATTCCATATTCCTGATTTCTCAACTACCCTCTACAATCCTCCTGCGTTCAGGACTCACCAGATATTCCTATTTCTCAGGCATTCTCCTGATTGCTTTCACATCCTTCCACAGTCTGTTCTTTCCTGTGCCCTCTTCTGCCACTCCTCACTATCTTGCCCAAATTGAGCGTGGGGTCTAAAAGAGGTGACTGGTGGTATTATTTCCAAAAGCATTTTGTTGAAGGAGAACACTCTGGTAAGTGTATGGGCAGTTATTGAGGCTGTTTTGTTCCTGATTGTGGACCAAGAAATTCCACCAAGCTGTAATTGCTGCTCTATCAGACCCCACATGCCCCCATCCCTTCACAGAATTTAGGGCCAATCTTGAGAGAGGCAGCTGGGTGAAAGCTATCAGTCTAATTCCAACAGAAATGTGTGTGGAATTTTATATCCATGGTTTTTCTCATCATTTTTCTCATCTCAGAGCCATGCTGATCTGAGCAGGGCTGTGATGAAAAACCAAGGCCAGGAACACAGCAGTGACTTCTCAACAAAAGCAGCAACAAGTGCAGAGCTTTTTCCAGCATTTTAAAGAATCTCAGTTTAAGGACCTCATAGATCTTAATGCAAACTCAAAGAGCTTGGCTGTTTTTTTTTTTTATGTGAAACACAGTTTTAAAGTGGTAGTATAATAGTAAAACATATAGTAGTTTTTATGATTTCTTCTGACACTCACATGGAGCAAACTCAGCAGAAACTTCTGGAGCAAACTGAGCAGAAATGGCTTCTGCAGCTGCACCTACAAGTCACCCCCTGCCATGATGTGCAGTTGAGAGTTGTAACAAAAGTTACATGCCCGAACTGTCTCTGCTTTTCTAAGTTGATCTGTGTATAAATTTAACGCCCCTGTTGAGCTTTGTCTCTTATTATTGGCCACAGCACAACCCTGGGGGTGGTAAAAAGCTGAACTGTCTCCATAATATGGTTCAGAATTTATCCATGTAACTCCAGAAAAATGCAAGAAGCAATTGCCAACTTTTTTAGCCTCCCAGATCACAGTCCAGACATTTTTCCTTCCCTCGGCCTCTCAGGGAAGAAGCTGAGCTTGTGGTGTTCATGTGAGGATGTGACTTTTCAATACACAAGCAAATCATGCTCCCCAAAGGGAAAGAACTAATAGGTAGTTGCAAAGCTAAATAATTTTAATTCTTCTGGGAGCTGTCAAAAATAAATCACGAGACGTTCGTGAGCCAGAGAAAAAAACATTTCACTTGACCACACTGTCTTCCTCTACTCCTCTCACCTCTTAAAAAAGTGAAGGCCAGGGACAGGAAAGGGAGAAAGAAAAGGGTTGGTTCCTCTTCAGTTTTAATTTTAAGCCATGCCAGGGCATCTAAATCTACTGATGACTTCATGCCCTCCTCCTTTGCATCACAGATGCTGCAAGCAGGGGTAAAACAGCAGCATTCAATTTATTATCTACTGCAAGCTGAAATGACAGTAAATGCAAAGATGACAAAGAAATAATAAGAGAGATGATGATAATAAGAGAGATGACAAAGAAAACTCTTTGTATCATTTTTTGGTTTAACAGGGTAAGAAGCTGCCTCAATGAGGGACCTCAGGATTGAGAGCTGGATCTTGTTTGCTTGTTTAGTATGTGACAAACCTGCAAATTGACCATGCAAATACAATTTCAATAAAGATGTTTACCATCTATAAAAAAACCAAGCCTTTAAAATAGATGCAATTCTCTAGGGAAAACATTTATTCAACTGCTTTACAGAGTAAGCCAATTAAGGCCAAATATATTACTTGGAAATAGACAGGCTTTCACTGGGTACAAATATGAGCTGGCTTAACAGTATACTGTATACAAAATGTTCTTTGAAAGCATCTAAGAAAGGTAAAGGCTGAGCAATACAAGCTGAAAAACTGCTTCTTTAAGGCAAACAAAAAGTATTTGTTTATTCTTTGTTTCTTAGAAAAGTATTACCAAAATATTTCTTCACAATTACTTCCATATTTCTAAGTAAAGATTTAAGATTGTGTGAGCATGGATGGAAGATATTTATAGCCACAAAAAAAAAAAAAAAAAATCAGACACCACTCAAAACTTATATGAGAAACAGTGAACTCATGACATCATGAAAGCTTTTAGACTTAAAAGTTTTTAGGAAACCCAGAATAGCAAAGCAAGTGATACACACATGACTGTTTTCCATAATCAAATTACTGACAACTGTAAATACATAGAAAAAATTACATAATTACATATAACAGATGACGTCTGGAAGCACTGGAGTAAATCATGTTATTGAAACTGCTGAGATGATTTCATGTGGGGAGTGCAGTACCTGATCTAAAACCCACTGAAGCAACTTGAAATTTTGTCTGTGGTTCTTCAGCTGGCCACGAATTCAATTACTGTTACGTAAAAAGCAGGAAGATGCAGAATAGAAAATGAAAATTCAGAATTCTTTAGCAACGACTTCAACTAACAGGGCATGGATTTGTGCTCTTCTTCAGCAGCTCAGTCTTAGGTGCTGTAGAGACTACTTGGCATCACTCCTGAGAACTACATACAGACACCAACCCAAGGAGGTGATAAGTATCCCCTAAACACATGCCCCAAAAACCACATGTAATACAGAAGGTAGTCTCTCTGGATTGAAATCCATATATAACATACATGTTATGCTGTCAACATGTTTATATTACTAATATAATAGAAATAGCTAAACAAATATCCCCTTTAGAAAGAATACTAACTAACTGTCTCAGCAAATGGCTGGTAAGGTGTCACACCACAGCACATTCCAGTTAAAAAACTGCAATGCTGCCTGTAGCAGTCATAAATACATGTTTGTTTTATGAATCATACTGGAAATCACACATTAGCTAAAAACTGCAATTGCCCACTCCCACTCCTGGAAATCACCTTCACTTCTCAACAAGCAGAGACGGTTTAGAGCTAAAATCACAACTCCGCATTGCTGAGCACGGGAACACGGGGCTTCCGCCGATCCCAGGATCAAACCCGGCGATCCTGGCGGGAGGGTGTCCCTGCTGTCACACGGTCCTGGGGGGCAGCTGCTGTTTGTACATCCCTGCCAGGGCCTTGGCCGCGCTGTAGATCATCTGCCGGCGGGACATGCCCGTGAACACGGCGTGCCAGTCCGTCCTGCTCGCGTTCAGCACGCTCTTCTCCAGCACCTCGCCCACCGTCACCAGCAGCCCCGACCACCTCAGGCTGTAGTCCTGAGGGGTCAGGCTCTTGGCCTGCGTGTGTAAAAGTTTGAGAAGGGGTTACTGAAACGGTTTGGGATCGGTAGATTTGCGTCTGTTGTTGGATTTAAGCGACTTTTGCAAGAATCATTCCTGTTGCTACAGACTTATGTGGAAAATTAAAGGGCGTGAGGAGGAAATTTGTCACGGACATATTTTATGAAAAATCTTTTTGCTAGGCTTTTTCTCCTGAGAAGCTGAGAGGCCTCAGAAATGATATGTAAACAATAATTATCTGCTGCTGTGGAATGCAGCAGGTAGATCTGTGATTGGTCTCATGTGGTTGTTTCTAATTAAGGGTCAATCTCAGTCCAGCTGTATCAGTTCAGTCACAAGAGATGATAATTTTATTATCATTCCATTCCTTTCTATTCCTTGCTAGCCTTCTGATGAAATCCTTTCTTCTATTCTTTTAGTACAGTTTTAATATAGCATTTTCGTTTAATACAATATATTATAAAATAATAAATCAGCCTTCTGAAACATGGAGTCAAGATTGTTGTCTCTTCTTCTATTCTTTTAGTACAGTTTTAATACATCATTTTCTTTTAGTACAATATATATTGTAAAATAATTAATCAGCCTTCTGAAACATGGAGTCAAGATTCTCATCTCTTCCCTTCTCCTGGGGCCTCTGTGAACACCACCACACAAATTTCAGCTATTCAGAAATTGGTGCTACTGCAAAAAGCCCCAAAGTTACTGTTTGCTCTGCCAAAACAACATCTGAGGATCAAACCTCAAACACTTCTGGTTATAAATTCTTCATGGAAACATTTATTTTAAAAGAATTTTCAGGCCAGAGTTAACTGAAGAATGGCTCATATCTGTTGTCAGGCAACATGCAGTGACTGGAGTAATTCCCAGTCTGTGCCCAAAGAAAAATAAACCACCTCCAGAAAAACTTCTTTTGGTGGTGTTTCAGAATTGCACACTACTGCAGCTCATTCCATTATTTTCACTCAAATGAACCATGGTATTTCCAATATTTAAATGTTCTGATTTCAGATTTGTACATCTTTGCCAAAATAGCACATTTGAAATCAGCCTTGTCTTTTAGCTGGGACTCTGTGTGTTCACAGAGGACTTAAGTCCAAGTATTGTTCTGGAAAATGGGAATCTTATTTTTAGGAATGAGTTTTCAGAGAGTGCAGCATGCTGCCTGCTTGGTTAGTATTTCTTCTTAAATAGGAGAGTAAAACTTGTGATAGATATTGCAAATATCCAAAGTGACAGATACTGCAGAATGAGACTCTTGACTAAGAAAGGCTTCACTATAAATGTCTAAACATTAATTCATAAACATGATGCAAAAATATTTTGCAAAAATATTAATAAATAATTCATAAACATGATCCAAAAATATCCTCTTATCATAAATAAAAATATTTAAGTCTAATAACTTCCAGTAAGAACTAACATCATAACTAAAATTAAAATTTCAGTCTTATGTCTCAGGTGTTAATTGGTAAGAAAACTGAAAAAGGAAAAAATATGTTCTCACCTGCTGAACATATTGCAGAGGCACTGGTGTTGCTTGGGTGAATGCTTCCAGGTGAATTCCATGAATTGGATCCTCAATAATCAGACATCCAATGTCAAACCACCTGCAGTGATGTGCAAATTGTTTTATTTCTGAGTACCGAGGATCACTCTGGTGAAAACTAACATGCTAGAAGTTGAATTATGAACATTTTACAAGCCCTATTACAACTGCAGTAATAATTTAATAATGAAACTCATCAAACTGTTGTGGTATTTTGCAAGTGAAATTTGCATATGTCACTTTCCATCCATCCATCCATCCATCCATCCATCCATCCATCCATCCATCCATCCATCCATATCTCATAATAGTGCACTTATATGCATGTAAAATGCATAAAATACATAGAAATACAAATTACATGAAACTTACAAATCAAAGAAGAAAAGGAGAGCTGAAGGGTGGGTGTGTGTGCAGACATAATCCCTTGCCCACAGGTATTCTGCTACAGTTCTCACTCAATCTTTCAAAGAACATTTCTCATTAAAATAACCATCCCTAATAATTTTAAAGAAAATTGTCTATTTGTCATTCATGTTCTACATTCAGAAGATTTTTTGGAAAGTCTAATGCTATAGCAGTAATTTAATTCTTTATTCAGGGAAACATTTCTGCCTGTCTGGGCCACATAAACCTCATGGTAAGAGTTCAGTGGAGCCAGACAGGAAGAAGCAGTTCCATCATCTTTGTAGCAGGGAAGAGAGCACTGGAATGCTTTGACTAGCAACTATTAATGACTCCTGAGAAAGCCTCATGGTTAAATATAACTTGCTTACAATTAATAATGAAGTTGCTGGTATTTTCTTGTGTTCTAAATATTTGCATTTTTATCCATGTGATGAGCTTTTATTTATTTTTTTGATAGATACTCTCCTTTTGCTCTATTTTTTCATTTAGTATTTTTAGTGAAATAAATGAGGAATTTTCTAAAGTAAATAGGAGTAGGAAAAAGCTTTAATTTTTGTTTAGCATTTTTTTCCATCTAATCTGATTTAGACATTTTATTGTCTTTTTAAAGAGGATTAACTATGACATACATTATTAGTAGTGTGGGTAATTACTTGAAACTCCTGTCCTTTGGATATATACAAGCATGGTAAACAGTGGAAGAAAGCTATTTAAGTTTGCATTAAGAAAAATAGCATTGTCCCTAATGTTTTGGCATTTAATTATAAAGCTGCTTCAAGAACTGCCTGTCAAACAACATGTTAGAAAATCAAGTTGCAATGCATTTTGAAACAGCATTTCTGTATCTGTGCAGTGCAAGTTGCATGCAATAATACATTCTCGGTGAAAGGAAAACAGAAAATACATTGTTTGACAAAATCATATTGTTCTAAATGCCAAATATCTCCCAATACCTCTTCTGATACAATTTCAGAGAGAGAAGGGAGGATGTACACCCTAAATGCACAAACTGTTAGCCAAATTCCATATTTTACAACTCCTTAATTTCTTCAGCTCACTTCACTGTGTTTTTACATTGTCAATCTACAAAACCTGACAAGGACTTCTTTTATTAAGGTCTCAAGAAGCCTGGACAAAAAGCTGAACGTCATCACCAAAACCAAGCCTGCCAAAATACTTCAGACAAATCTTCTCCCCTTCTTTCTCCTTCTTCTCTTCTTCTTATTCTCCTTCTTGTTTCTCCTTCTCATTCTCCTTAGTCTCTTTCTCCTTCTCCTTCTTTTTCTCCTTCTTTCTCCTTCTCCTTATTCTCTTTCTCCTTCACATTCTCATTCTCTTTCTCCTTCTCTTTATTCTCTTTGTCCTTATTCTCTTTCTCCTTCACATTCTCTTTCTCCTTCTCCTTCTCTTTATTCTCTTTCTCTTTCTCTTTATTCTCTTTCTCCGTCACATTCTCTTTCTCCTTCTCCTTCTCTTTCGTTCTCCTTCTCTTTCTCCTTCTTTCTCCTTCTCCTTATTCTCCTCAAGTCTCCTCTTCTTTCTCCTTCTTTCGCCTTCTCCGTCTTTCTCCTTCTTCTCTCTTCTCCTTCCTTCTCCTTTTCCTTTTCCTTCTCCCTCTCAAACTGCCACCAGCTCCTTACAAGGCATATTCCCAACGTGTCCCCACCCTCCTGGGATAAATGCAAGGCTCTCACTTGTCAGGAAGCAGCTCCTCGATGAAGTTTTCCACTGACACAGCAGGCTGCTTCTCGTGGATGACTCCAGTCCGGCGCAGGCTGTCTATCCTCTCCTGGGCTCCCTGAGTGGCAACACAAGCTGTTAGACAAAACTCTGAACCACAGCTTAGTGCTGTGCTTGCAGATCAACCCCAAAAGAACCCTAGAACACAGCTTTCAAAATGACTCAATAGGAAAAAAACCCAACAACCCAAAATAAGGAAAGGCCAGGAATCCCAAACAGCAACAAAACCTACGATAAAGCAAATTAATTTTTTTTTTAGGTTTTTTTTACATTCCAAGAAAAATACCCAGGGTAGCATGCAAAGAATTCCTAAACTGTGACAAGAATTGATGGTTTTAACTCTCAGTTAAAGCATCAGTGTATATTTGTGTTACTTTGACATTTCTACAACTTAAAACTTATTGGGTTTAGAGTCTTTAGGAACTTTGGACCAACTTTGTGAGAGCAAGGGAAAGATTCCATTTGTTGTGTTACATATCCAACTAACACACAGGAATTATTTTCCTGAAAACTGTTATCACTCTGAAGTTGTAACAGAAATATACACAATACACTGCAGGAGACAAAGAAAGGAACATGTACATTATTCTGCTTCAAAATTCTTATTCTCAATACAAAATTGCATCAGGTAATACACTGCTATGAGAACAGGCTTTACTCTGCAAACACTGCCACCACAGTTAGGGGGAAAGGCTTCCTTTTTCATGAATTTTTGCTTACATTTAGTAAATGGAGTATGAAACAGCTGTTTTCAGGATTTTCACTTATTGGCCAGAACTGATGAAACAACCTTTGCTAACCCCTCCTCTAGGGTTTGCAAGGCTGCCCAGGGAATTCTTATTTTTCAAAGAGAACACAGATCTGTTCAGCAAGATCAAGTGTTAATTGAGTTGTCTTTGATCTACAGAATCAGTGGGGAGAAAAATCAATCTTGGAGACTTTTAATTTCTAACATTTCCAACATGATGTGCTGGTAACAGACTATACAAAAAATGCCTAATATATTTGGAAGGCACAGTAATAGCATGATGTATGCAAGATGTGATGGCAGTCAATGACAGTACAAGGAAGTTGACATAAATGGCATGATACACTGACATAGGAACTCTTCACTTGCTCCAAATGTGTTTGCAATAAATCTTGAAAATATTTCAAAGAGAGAGCTTTGGATTGAATAATGCAAATTAAGAAAAAAAGGACAAAAAATGGCCAAACCCCTTAACCCACAAAATAACAAAACCAATGAACCAACAAAAAAACCCCTCTACCCTGAACAAAACAAAACACCAAACCAAACAAACAAAAACACCCCAACAAACAAACAACAGCAAAAAACCAAAACACCTAAAAAAACCCCAGAGAAAATATTTTCCTATCCCAGAAACTGAACTTCACTTTACAGAAAATTAGATAATTTTGGGTGAATTTCTCTTTGCTACTACAATATATCAGCTTACCTTTAAGCCTGCAGCATAGCCCACAGGCTGTGGTGCAATGTTGGACTGTGCAGCCTCTCCAGTCACAACAGCCATCCCAAAGACTTCTTGAAAAGCATCACGAATTGCTGCAACTTTCACCTCTTTATTGGAAGTGACCACTATGTCCAGCTCTCCCCCAGTTCCTGCAAAGTATTTTTGTAAAGTGGGCTGTAAAAAATACATCCATGCATGGAATAGTCCTCCTTCCCACTGCAGCACAGTTCAAACACAGTTCTACACCTTCTCCAGCTGCTTCTTCTCTTTGTCATGCACTGGACAGTAATTCTTCCATGAAGGAGAAGCCATTTAAGTTAGGAACTGAAATTCAGATGAATAACTAAGGGATACAAGGGTGAAAGACAAGCAGCAGTATCTAACCTGGTTCAGCACCCAAAGAAAAATCATACCACTCATTCAAGATGACAATTCACAGAGCTTTAGGAAAATAACTCAAAGACATCCTTTTCCAAGGATGCTTTGGTGTCCTGTGAAGCATCAAGGAATATTGCAAACTCTTATGAATGGGTTCAGAAACACTGATGCAGGTCTTAAAATCCAGTGAACAGCTGCCAAATTACACAAGATTTAAAAGAAAGGCTCCCATTACTTTTTAGCTGTCCTTGGAATGTGAACTTCAGTGTCATTTTATTGCTCTTTTTAGTTTTTAAATACCGATGGAACTAAAAATCTTGTACACAGTTCTAAACATTTCCTGTAGGGTTACATCTCCTTAAAGAAGCATGAGCTTTCACTAAACTTTTTCTGAATAAAAGAAAACAATTCATTAATTAAAAGAAATCTAAAACTACCACAGAAGACTCAATCACACATCACATCTCTCTGTCACAGCTGGATCAGTTTTATTGTGCAGAAACACACAATAAAACTCATCCATGCTGTGAGAAGCCTTCTCAAGAACAGATAAATCTTTCCTCAAAAGTGGAATATGACACCAGAGAAAGCTGCCTAAGTAAAATGCATCAACCACACGAGCTTACAGAGCTTTCAGTATTTATCCTGATTCAAGAAAAGTGCCTCCACTGATAAGGGTAAACCCAAAGCTTAAAATTGAATGAAAAAAACAATTAACTTTTTGGCTTGTATTTCTCAGCAGATCTCAGTTACAGGAATAATCTTATTTTTATGAATAATAAATAGATAGGCAAGAACAGTAGTAAAATATACTACTTTGGGGGTTTAGGGTAAGTTTTTATCATTTTATTTATCAATTGCTTTGCTGAATGGAATTACGTGTACAGATCACTGAACTTGAAGCAATTGCTTTAAATGCTGTGCAACTACTGGACTAAAAGTAATTGAGAGTATCTTTTTTCATTGACTCCTTCTTGATATAAACCAATTTAACATAATTAAAGAACTGCTTACAATTGACTGCAGGCTTTTACTGAAGTTAGTCTCGCCTGACTGCTCAGGAACAGAAATACTGTTCACCAGCTTTTAATGAAGTTAAAAACTAATCCATAAATATCTAGTAAATTACTGCCTAACATTTTTAAGAATGGCAACTGTGCCTCATGTCTGGTTGCAGAATACAGAATATATTCTTTTGTAATACAGATCAGCAAATATCAAAAGCATCTATTTTTCCATGAGAGATACTACAGAACTGAAACAAAGATATTACATGGGCTAAAAAAAAACATTTGTGACAAAATCTAGTAAAATTAGAAAACCTAAAATAAATTTAGGAAACCTAAAATGTAAGAATTAGATGCACCCTGGTAAATTCAGTGGCAGAGCTGTACATCAAGTTAAGCTCTGATACCTGATTGTGAAATTTCATTGTATCTTGTGCGTTATAAACTGAAATGACAGTTCCATATTTAATTTAAGATTCCCTGCTGTCTTTTGTTGTAAAAGCACTGTTCTTGATGCTTAGGAGGTGACCATTTCCTGTCTAGATAGAAATTGTCTGTTCCAGGAGTGCAGCTCAGTTAACATTTTCACCCTGTGCCAATGAAAACAGTTCAGCTCTTTTCAAGAAAGAGATTACAGAAATACTGTTTGTTCAGATGAGGGGAAAAAAAAAAAGATTTCAACCACCTCATCCAGAAGCTTTGGTAATTTCAGGCAAAAGGAACGTGAAATTCCTTTGGCACTGCAGTAATGGAGGGAGAGCAGAGAGAAGTGGGGCTATTTTTGAGGACATGGTTTTTGTAGAATACATTTCTACAAGGGAAGTACAGGCCAAGTTTACAAACCTCTGCTCCATTTTCACAACCTGAAACTACAAAAACCATGCAGTACATAAATGGCCAAGATATAGACAGATGCTCCTCTCTTCCAAAAGGACTTTAGAGAGCTTTGAGGTAACCATTGACTTAGTTTACTCAACCTAAATCCTACAAACCAAGCTTTTTATTAGTATTACTTCCTCCTCCAGATAAAGCTGTTCTGCCAATAAACACTTGGTCAAACTATCCAGGATACCAACAGATTCTGTTTCTAAAAAAAAGGACAGTGATGACTGCAATAGAAACCTTAAATACACTTTGTCAAATTGTGCATAAATCAACATTTACTGTAGCTTTGCCCTGCATCCTGCTACTCTTCTCAAATACCTTTAGAAGGCATTGCTGGATGGCCTCACTGGTTTTATTCCCACTCCCTCCTCACTTATGAGCTGCTGGGAGATTTTCCCTTAAATGTAAGACAATTAACTACTACTCAATAATTAAGTCATCTTCCCCTGTTCTCTGCACTAGTACAAAAGTGCAGCAGTAGTTAGCTGGGTCACCTAAAAGGTTCAGCTGAAAAAAAAAAATCTCTCAGGAAAACAAAATAATAAAAAAAATCATTTTAATGGTTTCTTCTCAGTCTTAGCTGTTTCCTAACCAGCTTTTTTCATAGGCAGAACAAGGTCAGTATTGGCACACCTAGGAGGGAGAGCTGCTTATCAGGCTGCTAGGAAAAAAAAAGCCATGCCAAAACAAAAAAAACCAAAAAAAAAACCAAACCAAAACACCACCCTGGACAACTGGTGTCTTTTCCTTGCTTATTTTACTCTCAGGTCAGCTACATGTGACATGCAGTGTCCTCCAGTAAAATAAAAAATATAAGTAACACAAAGCTTTTCTTTTCCTGTTAATTTTCAATCTGTAACTAAAATGCTTTTACACTTAAAGTGTAAAAGTAGAAATAATGGCTATTGCAGTAGCTTCTCCAGGATTTACAGGCAATACATGATGGTTTATCATAAACACTTACTGATATATGGAACCATGCCAGGATCCAGCGTTGTGATCATGGTCTCCACTGAATGCTTGGTTTTATCAAGAACAGACTTCACCATGGGATTCTCAGCTACACCCTAAATTTAAGCAAATACATTTCCATATCATTTTCCTGGGTTGGTTTTTTTTTCCTCCTCAAGAAATTAAAAATGTTACAGTTAAAAAAACAAAATATTAAGCTGCTCTGTAACATCTGCTGTGCATTACTCAGCACAAACACTGAATATGACTATCAGTGCATGGCTTTTCTGTTACTACCTCAGGTTTAAATATTACCTCCTCATAAATGCAAAACCAGCCCTTGCAAAGCCAGGCAGTGCTTCTCCAGGTAGCATCCTGTCTGCCTAACTAACATAAAGTCATTATACAGATGGCTCCTGAGCCCTGAGTGGAAGATGCCTTTATGTGTTCATCTGCCTAGCACAAACAGGGTGAAATAATCCATATTTTTATACAAATCCCAAACATTAGGTTATTGCAACAATTATGTGGAAATCAGTCTTGGAACTGCAATGGGACTGCTCAGTCATTTTTGAATGACTGAAGAAACTGGAACAGTCCCATCTGATTCCAAACCATTGATATATCAATTTTAGATTGTCATAGTTTTCAGTACTACTGAGTTTGAAGGAAACCTGAAAGGAAGATGTATGATTTCTTAACAACACCAGAGGAAAAAGGGTATATCAAATTACTTCAACGACAGAAATAAAGATAAGTGTGGCAACTACTGCATGAGCTCCTCTACAGGAAATTCAGGATGCATTTCCACCACATGTCCCAGATTCTGGCTCACCTTTAAAAAGCACATACTCTGAATGTGAGCTTACTTCATACATCATGAACTTGATGGTTTCAGTGTAAGTAATGATTCCTCATTCTTTCACTTAAGAAATTCTCAGGCAGTGGTTACTGAACACACAGAGCACATGGAATGCTTGATACTTCAACCACAATCTTTTTACTGGAGTCAGTATACAGACCTGCTCTATAAACAGAAATAGAGCACCTTCTGGATCCTAGTGGCAGCACTAAAATGTGGATGAGATTGGCTTTTCAATTAATTTTCAATTGAAAGCTCTGGTAAGAAGAGCCTAAGAATCATGTTACAAGTAAAATGTTCTCTTCTAGAACACTGCCACCTACTGCAAATATCAGGAGGAATATAAGGACTGAAAGGAAAACATTGTTACTTAAAGGAAGAAGGAAAATGTGTTCTTATGATCATGAGAAGACATTTCTCCCTGAAAATGACAACATGACCACTCTGCTGTCAGTGTACTGATGGAGAATTAATCTTCCTCTTTAAGACTGTATCAGTGGAGAGACAGAGGACTCAGTCTGCCATGTCACACACAACTTCTTCTGCCAGGCTTTCATGCTTAAAAGCGAATGAAAACCAAAATTCTTCAAGTGCACTGGGACAATAATTTTCTTTATTCTTCCTAAGGACAGAATGTGGCGCTGCTGTTGAAGACAGCTCAGTGTTGAGGTACAGCCCCCAGACCTTCTCACCACAATCTACATGATGCCACTTAAATGTAGCCTCTCTTACAGCTCCAGAAAGGTTACAGGCTAATGAAATTCTACCAGCTGATGTTGCTGCTTATTTCCTCTGATTAGATGGCATCACAAGGAGAATCTGTTCTGCACTGTGCATTCCATGCCCTCTAGCAGACTAATCTTACAAAATACCTTAAATGCTTCTTTGTGATTGAAAAAATATGTAGTCTGTCTGTCCTTGAAAAAAGACAAAATATAACTTGATTGTTATAGAACAAGCATGACTTGCATACCACAGGAATCAAACTCAGTTAATTATGAAGTTATAAATGGGATATGCAAAGCATTCAGGTAAGGTAAAACAGACTTATCTTTTTCTGCATACAGTCTTTGTGAAGTAAAAAATACCTTTCAGATCTGTAAGGTTCTAGAATTTTGTCTCATTTAAGAACATACCATATGGAACAGGCTCTCACAAGTTCATATCACAACAATCAAAACTAACCTAGAACACCTGCATTTGTACAGGTGTTTACTTTTTCCCTTCTATACAGAGAAAAAGCAAAAGCATAGTTTCAGCAAACAGCACCATTAAAAACAGCCACCCTTGTACATGAGGCTGGAAAAAAAAATTACTTACAGCAGCATGCACTTAAAGAGTGCAACGTGTCTTTCTGTAGTCAGTACAAACTGCTAGTTCCTCATGAAGGCAACAGAAAAACCCCGTACCTTTATAAAGCCCCAGATTCCTCCAGCAGGTGCTCCACTCTGGGCAGCAGATACCCTGGGATCTTCATGCTCCTCTGGAAAAGTGATTGCAGAACCAGCCCCAGGAGACAAAGATGAAGAGAAAGTTGCCTGTTGAGTAATGGGATCTGCCAAAACACCTGTAAGAGAGAAATATGAAACACAAGGGTTTAATTTGTTATATTGAAGCAACATGCAATTGTTTAACAGGAAAACAGCAGGAAGAATAAAACAATTCCAGACAAATTCAACTCATTGCTTGGAGGCACAAGAACAATTCTGCTTGTTAAAGGCTAGCAGATCTAATGAATGCAATCATATCTGCTAAGAAAATTGAGACTGCTTGCACATTATGTACAAAGTTAAACAATTACTCTTTTTCTTATCACACTAATTTAAAAGCTGTTCTTTTTATTGTATTCAAATTTTCATAATAAACTCTCAGAAAAGAGAGGGACAAGTGCTAGTCTCTGAACAAAGGCATAGGAATGTTCTCATACAATAGAAAAAGTAAATTTTCTAACATCAAGTGCTGCAAATCAACTGTAGTAGAAAAAGGATGAAAGCTTTACATATTTTGAAGGAAAACAAAAGAAACTAAAACAGCAGAAAAATAAAGTCAGACCTTTTGCCCTATTACTCAAGCTTATTTTAACAGATTTTCCAACACTAGCCTTAACTAAGAGTTATTTTTATTTTATGCTGGACAACTGATAGCTCTTTTTAAACATCCTCCTAATACAGACTACTTAAAAGAGCTATCACCAGGAATAATAAAAGCTTGGCCCAACTGCAGCTGAGGAGAAAAGTTTCCACTCCACAAGCTGAAAAATGACATCAGTTCAGCAACCACAGCAACTGCCTGTATTATTATGTATTTTTAGCTATCCCAATGCAATTTCGTGGCTGGAAACAAAAAAATAGAAGCTGGTGTCACGTGTCAGACAGCTTGTCAAGAGCCAGATTTCCAGAACAAAACCCTGAAAATTATGGGTTTATGGTCATTCTGGGGAAACATAATGTTTGAAGGTGGCTCTCTGAGCTGAAGAAAAGATGGCCTTTGGCGTGCAAGGTAACAAAAATAAAAGTTCTTAAACAAAAGATTTTCTTGTGAACCTGATGTTACCAGAACTTAAAGCGGACTCTGTCCTGGACCGTGAGTGTATTTAAAAGGTGATGACCTTAGAAGAAGGCGATACCTTCTTCTGAGTAGAGCTAATTAATTAAGAGTATTATCCCCTTGAAGTAAAACTAATTAAGTAAGCACACCCAAAAGAATAATAAGCCATCAAGGAGATGCTCAGCCTGCCCCACAAAGAGGACAGCAAACAAACAGAGAGTTAGTTACCTGTGACTGGAGGTGCAGAGAATGAAGGCATCAGCGGGCTCTGAGGTGCTCGGCCGGCGTGACCTCTGGTGATATCATAGGTGGAAGACATGGAAAACCCTGAAATGGGGGGACCAGTGGGAGGTGCAGGAAGGCCAGGGCCAGCAGCAGAGCTCAGAGGAGGAGGAGGAGGAGCAGAGAACTGGGACACGGGGGTGCTGAAAGCTGCAGGGGCAGCAGGAGGCGCGACAGGGCTCTGGGGTGGTGCGATTGTAGAAACGGCGGCAGAAGGCACGAGTGGAAGAGAGGCCGAGGTCATCATGGGAGCAGGAACTGGGGACACTCCAGCTGGCAAGGGCGGTGAGTAGGCAGGAGAAGATGGCATGCTGGGTGTGGCAAGGGGGCTGGAAAAAGCTACAAAAATAAGGGGGGAAAAAAAAAAGAGAGATAAAAGAATTTTAGAAGCCTTGATCTCAGACATTCAGTTCTGTATTTTGTTCAGACGCTTCAGTTATATATTTTGTTCAGTTATATATATATTTCAGACATTTCACAAATAATTGTTTAACCAGTTAGGGTTTTCTTTCATTCAAAATGAATTTGAAACTTCTGCCTGAGTTTTCACATGGCACCAATGGTACTTAATCCTTGGTGACAGCATCTTGCAGGACACATCTCTTACTGCATGACCCCCTACTTGTCATTAGCTTAAAAAGACAACCTTTGACTACTGAATTTACAGCACCTGAAAACTGCCTCAGATATTTCAAGCCAGCTCTGTTATTCCTGAGTGACTGCTGCATCAACTGAGGATGCAGGAATTGCTCATCTTCAGGAATACAACACACACTCCTAATATCTGGGAGGGTGGGAGCTGTTTTAGAGGTGTGGCACTGGAAGATGGACTGAACCTCAGGCAGCTCTCTCTTCTCTGGCACTCATCTCCCTGATCCCACTGCTTTCCCTGTTTCAGCTGATCCTTGGATAAGCCAATTTTCCTGTCTATAACCTAATTAAGCCAGGAAATTAAGTCAGAAAACCAGAAATTGCCTTTTTTGATGATAGTAACTTGCTAGACCAGCTTAAGCAGGTCACTGTCCTCAGTCTAAACACCACAGTCAAATGATATGCAAATCACACTAATGCTATGGACTTCAAACTTGGTCATACACACACATCAGCAAAAATACTGATCATCCATTCCCCCATGTAAAATCCCTTTATCTATTGTTTACATGTACCACTGTTCAGTATGTCATGTATATTACAAAAAATACACAACAAAAATTTAGAAATCATGAGATAAAGAGAAATGAAAAAAAAAAATTCTTAGGAGTACAAAACATTTTCTGTTTACACTGGAAATAGTTTTGATAATATACTATCAATATAATAATATGGTTAATTAATAATGGTTATGATACTGTATAACACAATCATTGATAGTAACTTTTTCGGGTGAGCAGTGCAACTGAAGAAACCTCAGCAATTTTTACATCTTGGTTTAACACCTCATGGTGCAGGAATTTAAAGGTCTGGTTCTACATTCAGACTATTCTGATGCTTGGGTTTAAGGGCTGAATAAAACACCTCACAGAGATCCACATGGAGGAATTGCCTTGTTGGCTGTGCTTGCTGTACCATGCTATTCATTTCCCACTTCCACCCATAAACCATGCATTTCCTTGGAATTTAGCTGGCAAATTTTCATCTTCCCTGATGTCCATCAATTGCCCTTGCAAGATAAACGTGCTGCATTTTTTCATTTTAATTTTATTTTTAATGAGTGTGTTCAAATCCCAGAGAAACAGTTTTTAAGATGTTCACACAGGTCGGGAAAGTCTCTTTGCAGACTGATGTCTACAGATCTGACAGTTTTTATGCAACACTTGCATTGGTTTTGGCTGCAGGAATGAATAATGATGGAAGTGATTTCCAAATATCAGTTTTGGAAATGGCTTTTCAAAAACACGACTTTCTTACAGAAGTACTTCCTGCATCAGTCCTTGCTGAAATGTCACCTTTATCTGGATGGGACAAATTATGAGTGCATATTTTTTTGAAAATATCAACTAGGTGGTACACTGCTGACAGCCTCCTGTCACCACAGAAAACATCAGCAAATCTGAGACTTTTTGTTAAAAAAAGTTCATGTCCACATAATTTCAATAACTCTTTTAACAGACCTTGCCACTGGGTGGCCAGCAAACTTGCCATTTAAAAAAAAAATTAAATCTTTCATCGTTACTCCCTATGTAAGTAGAAAATACTGCCAAAAAATGCACTATTTAAAGATGTTAAGTTTTATAGAATTAACTTTATTGATGGCATCCTGAAGCACACTTCATGCACTTCTGGCTCTGGTTTCTTTGCTTGTGTATGAATGAGGCAGTAAGTACATTTCATGTGTGCTAACATCTCTGGCAAGCCTGCTCCAGAATCTATTTTCATCCTAGCTAAACCAACTGCTCCATCATAGGCTACATTTCCACAGTTTAATTTAAAAAATAGCTTTTATTATACAACTCATTTAATGTCGTGGGCTGAGATCTTGTCAGTATATTCTTCCTTTAGCATCTGAAAAACAGACTGCACAAGTCTGACTTAACAATGCCACATCTGCCAAAAAATTCTGTATCTGGTATTCAAATATGGTGTTCAGAATCTTGAAAAAAATCAGAAAAATCGCTGTGATTATCCCTCACAAGTGAGACCTTAGAGCACCTTTCCAGTACCTAAAGGGGCTACAAGAGAGCTGTAGGGACTTTTTACAAAGAGGTGGAGCGACAGGACAGGGGGAAAGGCTTTCACTGGATGAGGGCAGATTTAGGGCAGTTATTAGGAAGAATTGTTCCCTGGCAGGGTGGGCAGGCCCTGGCACAGGGTGCCCAGAGCAGCTGGGGCTGCCCCTGCATCCCTGGCAGTGCCCAAGGTTGGACAGAGCTTGGAGTAGCTTGGGATAATGGAAGGTGTGCCTGCCATGGCACAGGTGGAACAAAATGGTCTTCAAGTCCTTTTCCACCCAAACTATTCTGGGATTCTATCAGTATTTAAACATAAGTGATTATTCAGGTTTACCACTATCCCCTGTAAATCTGTTTTAACTCCCTGTGGTGGTTTGACCAGAAATGGGACATCTGGGATATGTTGTTTGTGCTGTGTTGTGACATGACTCCCTTCTATGCTACTCATCTAACTGTGATCTATAGTAGAAAGAATTATTTACCTACCCTTGCAACTTTAAAAAATACAAGTGCATCCACATCACTTCCTACAACAGTTTCAAGAATAAAAAAAAAAGCTAAAAATAATTCTGTGCGATATCAGATGCATTACAGATAAGGAGCCCACTTCCATGATTAAGAAACAATTTAAATCGTTCCAATTAGCCTGGAGAAGAGAACTGCAATTATGCTGATTGCAACTGGTTTTGTAGTGCTTCAAGAGACTGAATAAAGGTTTCTGCACCTAAAGAGACAGGCGTAGCAGCAGCAGCAGCCTCCCCTGCTGTGCTCGGAGGGGGTGTGCCAGGCGGAGTCGTCTCTATCCCACTCTCTTCCATCATCTTCCTTCAGCTACAAAAAGCTGTGAGGGAAATAAAAGTAATTATAAAGTGTATTGAGAAATAAGGGAAAAGATTTTAAATTCGAATACAAAGGCCACAACACAATTATTTACATTTCTGAAGAGAGCAGGTAACTCAAATACCAACTCTAGGAAACTAAAAAAAGAAAACCACTGTCTACCTCAAGTACAAAATTATCCCCTTCTCCTGTATCTTCCCTTTATTTTTAGCACTGTGATAATACCTCAAACTCCAAGACTCTTTCTAAAAACCTTACTGTAAAAACCCAGCTACTGCTTCCAAAATATACTGGTGGTACTTGGAAGAATAATAGAGAAGTAATTACACATCATAAACCCCATAACCCACTGCAAGAAAAATTTAACTACAGGGAACAATTCTGCTGCATTATTGAGCTGTAATAATGCAAACCAGGACCTGTTACTTCCAGCATGATTAAAATTATACTGACACCAAGTTTTCCAGTATAGCCAATTCCTGTAAAATCCATACACCACACTTCTCTGGTGATGTTAACAGAAGTTGAAGTAATTGAAGGCTTTGGTTTTTATTTTGAATGCCAGAAGAATCTTTTGATATATCTGAATAAAGCCTTAAGATGTACTACTTCTACAAAATTAACTTAACAGTATTAATGTAGAAGGTCGTAGAAAAGTAGAAAAAGTAAGATTTTCATGAACACCAGGAGATTTTCCATGCTTCAGTGCAGCAGCAGCTTACAGAAAGTCCTGCTTCTTCACAAGTCTGGTAAATTACCTGTACCACTACCTGAGGCAGCAGTCCTTGAAGAACTTACAATGAAATGAAAGTCTTGTATAAAGACTTGTATAAAATTAAAACATTTTCTACCATAACCATTACATCAGTGGCTACTGAAGAGTGCCAGCTTATTCCCTTTCAGAATTCAAAGGCTTAGATAGTATGTTGAATAAAAATACTCACATATATATAAAAAAGAGCTCCACTTACAAAAGCACAGAGGCTCTCCTCTGTTTAAAAACCAAAAGTAAAAATTCCTCATTCTCTCATCATTGTTTCAAAGGTGTACACAACTCTCAGTTTAATGTGAAGAAAAAACTACTATTATTACCAAACTGAAAAATCCAGAGAGCAGGACATCAATGTCAGTCTTGACAAGTGCACTAAGAGTTTCCAAAACAAATGAGAGCATCAAAATCACAGAGTAGAAGCCACAGACCCTCTGATAAATTAGTATGATCTGCATTAAGTGATTCAGGATTAATTGCTTTGGCCCAGCCATGGGAAGGAAGTCAACGCGGCTTACGTGCAGCACTCTTCAACAAATTCTTATGACAGATGGATTTTGGGCTCTGAGCATCTCTAATTCACTAAAAGGCTTCTCTTCAGGTGGGAAGAAAGGGTCAGTAGCTGCCTGGTGGAAAACAGACTGTCCTTGCAAAGTACATCTCATCATCCCATAAAAAAGAAATGCAAACTCTTCCATTAAACTTTACTAAAGGCAGGAACTTGCAATTTATGATTTTTGTCTTTTAAACAGTCTACAGGAGTTTACATTCCTCTGCACAGAGGTATTCCTTAAGTTATTCTTCCAGTTATACACTGCAAAGGATGAAAAGAATTTTCTACTGTGCAATTAAAGTAATCACTGACCAAAACCTAGAAACATTTTTTGAGGCTCTTCCAATGCGCTGCTTGATTTCACCCAATTCCATGATTAAAAGCTGCTGAGAGGTGCTTATTACTTAAAATAAATTCTGTGGCCATGCAGAATTACTGGTAAAGTTCCACGGAGCAACTTTCCAAAAACTCTGTGCAAGGATTTTTCAACTTTTCAGAGACCTATTACAGTGGTAGCGCTGGGGGGTGGGAGAAGGGGCAACCCCCCAAAAAACCACCTGACATCTAGAAAATCAGGAATTAGTAGAAATATAAATACCTCTGTAGCTGTTTTTTGCTATTAATTTTGCAATAGGAAAGATTAAGGACAGAAATAATAATTCCAAATGTGCAAAAAATCATGTCAGCTGCTGAAATATGATAAAAATCCCAAATGGAGCTGACTTAAATGATGTCTTGACTAATATGGAGCCTGCACAAACAACAGCTTTCTGTACACTGATTTTTCAACGTGATCCACCTGTGGTTTGCAGGTACTGCATTATGAAAAAAGTAAATAATTTAAAGAAAAAAAATAAGGGCAAAGACCAGGCACAGGAATAGGCAAAAGGAAAGCAGAAGGCACAATGGGTAACTTAATTAAAGCTAATAGCTCGCAGTGTTGAAATAAGCACAGATTATTAAAATGATCCTACAGGATATTTATGAGCACAACTGCCATACCCAAACCCAGCAGTGTGAGAGGAACGGGTGGAAGGAGAAAGGACCCAAGAAATCCATAAGCAGTGTTCAGTCCTCAACAAAAATTCCAGAGGGGGCTCCCAAATTCCCTCAGGGGAGATGCAGGGAACAAGTTTCCCGGCAGGATCAGCCTACAATTCCCTAAGGACTGACTTCTCAGTGACTTGAGAAAAAACCCAGAAGCTATAATAATAGCTCTTCACAATCCAAGCCACAAACACACAATTTACAAGAGGGAGCACCTGGAAACTCAGCCTAACTTCTTAAGGAACTGACTTTCATGCCTTCTTGCAAGGTGGAACATTTTGGTTTACTAAACTGAAGGGGCAAAGGAGAAACTCAGAGACAGAGAAAGTGAAGCACATGGAAATTTAGGTGAAAACAATTTCAGCACTGCCATCTAGTGATTTGTGACCAGAAACTGCAAATTCGATTATGCCACGTCTTCCTACAAGGAAATCCTGGTTTGTTTTTATATGGAAATTAAAAAGTGGGGATATGGTGACGAGAAATACAGGAAAAAATGTATTTCCAGTGATCAATCATCGTTAAAACAAACCCTTTAGGAAGCAGAAGCATAAATTTTGTTTGACCAATTATTTCCTTTAAAAAAAACCCTTTTCAGTACAATGAAGAGACCATAAGGATGATGCTAAATCCTCATATTACACAAAGGAAATACAGTACACACACAAAGTCTGTCTGTAGAACTGATTCTCACCAGCTGAATCTCATCCATTAATCTAAAACAAAATCTCAGTCATTAACCTAATTCTCAAACCAGGTAATTAGGCTGTGTATACTGAACAGAAAACCAGACTAAAACTGAAATTTTTAACAGGGGTTGTGCTAAAAGCAGGAAGTAAATAATTTGATTTAGAGACTAGAATGACAAGTTATTAATCTTTTCACTTTAGTTTCATAGAAAGTCATTACATTTGTGCTAATATTTTGCAATCATCTTAACGACTTAACCACACTTCAAAAGTATTCTTCAGGTTATTACTCTAAAATACAGACATTCACAGCTAACGGTAAGATTACCTACAAATGGAGATTAGCAAATTTCATGTGGATAAAACCACAACATCTAGAATCAGCTATACTTCAGAGTTTATAATGAGGTGTATTTTCAGTCATCTTTAATTGATCCCTTCTTCTGTTTCAGTAGGCGCTCCTACTAATAAAAACCAGCAAAAATCCCAAACAAAAAACCAAACCAAAACAAAAAACAACCCTCCCATAAAACCCACAAAAAGAAACCACAATATATTTAAGCAGACTAAAGAGAGGGAACTGCTCTCTAAATAGAGCCTAAAATGAAACATAACCACTAAGCTGGAACACTGAATTGAAATGTCACTAAACGCTTTGACTTTAATCACAGTAGGCATAACTTTTAATTAAGTTTTCCACACGCTGCAGACACTGCTCGTGGCTAAGCACACACTGACAACTGTGCAGAATAAGGTGCAGCTAACACCAAGCAAATGGCAACAGTCTTCAAAAAAATGAAACCAAACCAGAACTGGACCCTGAGTATATTTAAAACTTTCATGTGAAAAGTTCCTTGCAGTGTTTTTGTTTGGTTTTTTTGGGTTTTCTTTTGGGTGATTTCTTTTTCTCACTTTAGAAAGGGAGAGCACTAAGGAGATCACTTTTCTCTGTGCAAAGAAAGAGCACAGAGAGGCCACCAGTTTAATCACCTCGTGTGAACCAATGACTTGTTCCGAAGTCCAAAGTCTTAAAGAGAGGTAATCAGGAGAGGGGGATAAACACAAAAAAAAACCAAAAAAAACCAAAAAAACCACCACCAAAAACCAACAGACCAACCCCCCAAAACTCTCCTATACCTGATTTCTGAGACTTTAGGCTTTTCACTGATGTCATACCTCGAACAATGCACTTGGGTGTGAGGTGATCCCTTGACTTGAAACTGAGGTGGCAGATAACTTTTCATGATTAAGGTCTTAGAGGAGGAAACTGAAGCTAAGTCAACTTTCCTCCCATTTCACAGTGAAGCTGATTGCACCAGGTAAACCAGTACTGTGCACTTATTATTTTGGGGCTCTGTTTAAGTTGTGCTTCCTCTAAGTTAACATGGGTACTTCAGAGATGTGACATAAGCTAGAAAATCCATAAATGAAGTAACTGTTTACATGTTTTGTGGTATAGCTTAATGCAGAATCTGATGTATTGAACTACCAGTAAATAGTGAAAAACATTCACACTAAAATAGAGCAGGTTTAGACCAGATATTAGGAAGAAATCCTTGACTGTGAGAGTGGTGAGGCGCTGGCACAGGGCGCCCAGAGAAGCTGTGGCTGCCCCTGGATCCCTGCAAGTGTCCAAGGCCACGTTGGACAGGGTTTGGAGTAACTTGGGAAAGTGGAAAGTGTCCCTTTCCCATGGCAGGGGGTGGAATAAGATTATCTTTAAGGCCCCTTCCAACCCAAACCATTCTGTGCTTCCATAATCATCACATAAATTATGTTAACCACAACACCCGCATAACCTTTCTACCTTAAAATAAACCCCAAAAAGCAGCACCAAAGAAGCCTTTTCACCAGTGTGCATGAGAACTAACACATACCAGGACAGCTGGAAACACCAGGCATGACAGCAAGGGCTGTTGGCCTTCCCTTGTCACTAGCACTGGCAGAGTCCACAGACACAAACCCAGCAATCTCCATTTTTCCAAAGGCTGCCTGACCTCATCAGAATCATTAGAATGTCAATTACTTCACATTTTCACGCCACTGCCAACCCTCAGGATTTGCAGCAAACTACCCCCCCCCCCCCCGCCTCCTCTCTTTGCTATCAAATATTTCAGTGTCACAAAACCCTCTCAAAACCTCACACACCTGTGATGGCTGCAGCAGGAAAAATACATTTTAAACTGCATAACAGCGTGAAATAATAGCACCGAAGAAAGAGCCAGACCCAGCCCATTTCAACAACCGGCACCCATCGTTTTTCCAGGGTATGGATATCACAGGGCGTGATGCAACAACTCCAGCACTTTCAGAGCTATTCTCCCAAAAGAAATAATATGGGGTTTTTTTTATGCGATAGTAACGCCAACTAAATCATACAAAGAGCAAATCACGCCTCCAGAGACACCACAATAAAGCAGTAAGGCTCCTGAAGCACCATTTCCCTCCGGCATTAACAGAAAGTGAGGATGAACCCGCAGGCATTTTACCAAGGACCAGCACTCCCACTTCTCGCTGCGGGGTGGAATTCGGTGCCCCGAGGCTCCGGACAACCCAGCACCCACACCTTCCACGCAGGAGGAAACCCGGCCTGAGGAAGGACCAGGACGGCACCGGCGACCCAAGGAATCATCGGGATAAGTCGCACCGAGAATTCTGCGCACTCCTGCTCCCCGACCCTCATCCTCACCTCACAGAGAGCCTCGGAACCCGGCGCTGCTGGCAGCCCTCGGAGCGCAGGAGCCGCCGCAGCCCTGCAAGGACACGCCGGGTCAGAACACGAGGAGCGATCCCCGCACCTCCCGCAGCCGCTCCGGGCCCCGGCACCGCCCGGCCCAGCCCTCCGGCCGCTCCTCCCCGCCGCCGGGAACCACGGGTCACAACGCGGCGCCTCCTCCCGCCGCCAAAAGCTCCCTCACCAAGACAGATCCCCTCGTCCCGTGTTGTCTCTTCCCAGCCTTTCCCGTCCCAGGGATACACGGAGAGAGGCCGCAGCCGGCGCCGCCTCGGACTTCAACTCCCAGCATTCTGCGCGCCGCCGCCGCCGCGCCATGCCACGTCTCTCACGGCCGGGTCCAACGGCCCCTCGCGGGGGGGTCGCACCCCTGTACTGCACCCGCAACTTGGTTCGCTCCGCACTCATATATAAACGGCGGCGCGGGCGGGATCTCGGCTGCGCCACGTTGGCGGCGTGAGGGAGCGGTCGTGAGCGCAGTGTGGGTCTGAATTACGTAGTGCCTTTAGCCGTTAGTCTTAAAAGAACGGCCTTAAGACGCAATCGGGCATCATGTGATGATCTCTAATAGTAGAGACTAGAAATACGTCTCGATTGAAGTGATTGGTGTTCGCGGAGTGAATTAGGGCGAGAAAGGCTTCTGAGGTTATGGAGTTGAGACTGTGATCAGCTCTCTCAGCTCCTGGGGTTCCAGAGCCTTCCCAGCTCCTTTTCTGTTTTGGGCACGCTGCAGCTCTTTCATTCCCTGTGTGAGGGCCCGGAGGTGACTCAGCTTCTCGAGGTGCGGCCTCAGCAGGGCCAGCACAGGGACGGGCCCTGCCCCGCTCTTGCTGCCGCCTCACGGCTTGCACAGCCCGGGGGCCATCGGCCGTCTCAGCTCCTTGGGCACCAGCAGCACCATGGACCTGAATCGCCCTCCTGATGTCCTTCCGTGCCTAGAAAAGAAGAAAAAATTACATGGTTAATGAAGCCATGCAGGCAACTCCATTAGGCTCCCATTGCAGCTAATGCAGGAATTTGGAGTGCATCTCAGTTAAGGCCTGAAAAATACGATTCAACAGATACACTTCTATTGAATCTGCATATGATATTAAGGAAAATTCAGCAAAGCCAAATATCATAAATTAGACAGGTTTCAATATATTTTTCGGGAGCTGGTTTTATTTTGTGGTTTCTGCATTTCACAGTAGAATTTAAGGTTAGAGAAATCAGTTAAGAGGGAATTTTAAGTGAGAAACAAAAACTGAAGATTTTCTTTGCCCTCTGACTTTCCCAAAACTGCTATTCCAGTGACAAAAAATGTCTTCAGCTGTGATGGCATTTTGCTTGGAAAACAGCAGAGTATGTGCGAATCCAGAGCCTGTAATGCAGCCTTGAAGCTGTATGCTGATGGAAAATAAATTTTTACACTCACTACACTCTTGAGAGAAACAGACATCAAAATATTGCCAGAATTCTTATGTTCAAATCCAATTGGTTTGCAAGTTGAAGTGCGCAGCTTTTCAGTGTGTTCTCAGATGTATTTAGTAATTTAGAATTCTTTGTTAGAGGGATGCTGTGAGTGAAGTGCCTCTAGAGTCAATGTACTCTGATGCTGTGTGTGCCTGGAACTGTCTGCTGGAAAAGTAGCAATATTTTGTTCTTCCAGACTGTGGTAAAGCAAGTTAGTTGGAAGCACCCATTGAAAGGAGCGAGACCAAGAGTGTTAACCAAGAGGACAGAGATAAGCAGGGGATATTTGCAGTTAGAGAAGCAGAAGGAATAAGTGCCTTCAGTTTTTTTGTAAATGCTTGACAAATATGTTGATGCGCATTGCTTTGTGTCAGTGAGAACGATGAGCTATTTAATTTGGGCCAATGATTTAATTATATGCTTTGTTAAGGAATAAAAAAGAAAACACGAAGCAATAATTAAAATATGTTAGAGAAATGAGAATTAAGAGAGAATGTAAGGCATGAACAAAAGCTGAAGCTTTTCTATGGTGTCTCACTTTCCCAAAACTTTGTTACTCCAGTGACAGAAAATGTCCTCAGCCTTGATGCAGGGGAAGAGAAGGGGGGGAGAAAGGAAGTATCGGGGGGTAGTGCGGGGAAGGAAGGGATTCTGGGGAAGAAAAAACTCTATCATGAGGTGGCAGCCATTTTGTGGCGTGGGAGTGGCTGCCATGAGGTGGAGGCCATCTTGTGGTACCTCTCCGGAATGTGCGAGGAATGGATTTTGGGAAAAAAAGCAACCTTGAACATTTGGGATTAGCTACGGGGACAAAGGGATTGGGAAAAGGTTTAGCTAAGAGTGGATTCCTTGGTAGTGTGGCCGCTACTGTCAGGGCGAAGGTGCCGGGGGAACCAGCGAGACGGTAACAACCCTGTATCTGCTGTGGGCAGATTGCTCCCCCTTGTCCACCTGGCGTAGGGGGTACAGGAGTAGAAAAAGAAGGCAGGGATATGGGGGTTGAGGGAGAACTGGTGACTGCAGTGTAGGACATTTTTGCTTTCTCGCTCACGATTGGTGCCACTATTCTTCACAATCTTAATAATCAAAAGAAACAATCTCATATCTTTTCTTTATGGTAGGGTCTTTCCTTTTTGTGCTTTCCATTAACAGACATCCTACAGTCCTCCAAAAATTCTCATTTCTAATCTCCTTGGCCATTATTTGCGGGAACTTAAACATCCAACAAACAAACCCCTTAACCAAATTTTGGGGAAATTTTTCACCCCCCTCTCTCAGGACCCCCACAACTTGGAGATAAACCTCTCTCTGCTGGGTGGACAGCCGAGTACCCATGCTGCCAACCAAGCTTACTCCCCCCCACTCATTGCTGGGGATGGAGGAAAATTAGCTGAAAAAGGGTCCCAAAAGCCGATGGTGGCGAACAACTTGCACTGCACGCAGTCCGTCCTCTCACCCCCTGGGGGCGCGGTTGCCTGTGGAGAGCCCCCCTAGCCGGGTCTGTCCCAATGCCACCAGGAAAACTCACCCAACCGTTGACCTCAGGAAAAAAAGCAGCAGTGAGGGTCCTCAGTCCTGAAGGCGTCCCTTCACGCTGCAAGAAAGGGGTCGGCCTCTCCCGCTGCAAGAAAGCGTTGCGCCTCCCTCCGTCCCTGGGAGCACCGCCGGACAACAGTGGGCGTGCTCGCACAAGGGCGCTGGTGCTGCTAAGAACCAAATCCAGAGGGCCGATGCCCACGAGGAACAGTTCAACTCCAGAGGGATTCCTGCCGTGCAGCGACGTCCTACACAGTGCCAACGGTAGAAGAGCTGGCAGAAGTAGCCCCACGTTACTCCAGTGACAAAAAATGTCCTCAGCCTTGATGGCATTTTCTGTGTTGTTGTTTAGAAAACAGCAGAAAATGTGAGAGCCGAAGGGCAGCTCAGTACATCTGGCTGTGGGAGGGAGCAAGGACTTGGGGCACCTGGAAATGTCCCCAGGGCTCTCTGCTCACGTGCCACACTGGGAGGACCGGGCCCCTGTTCTTTCTCCCCCAGCGCTGGGAACCATGCTCTGTGCAGTTGACAGAGGGAGGGCAAGCCAGCAGCTGATAGTGGAGCCTTAAAAATCTTAAAGATACAACTCTAAAATGTTAGGCTTTGTGTTTTCTCAGATCACTGCACCTGCGTAAGCACTATGATAAGTGATCTGATTAGTACATGTGATGATTGTTTAGTAATTAAACAAAATTACTATGTAACTGTAAGAATCAGGAGAAACTACATTGGAAATTTAATGGGGGCTATGTTTAGCTGAAATCTCACGTATGCAATAGAACAATATAAGTTTAATAATTAATATGAAAGTTATGTAACAATAGAGTATAAAACACCTTGAATGTATGGTTGGAATCAGATTTGGGTAATACCCCGATTCCCAGAGCTCTTAAAATAAAAAGCACCACTTATAAGCACTACATGATTATGTGTTTTCGAATGCTAACACAGCCACAGTCCTGGTGTGGTTGAACACAGCTTGTCTTGGGTTCTGCTGAGACAGAGTACTCAGAGACGGTTTGCAGTGTTGTGTTGCTGGGATTCTTCTTAGTCCCCTTCATTTCAACCCGAGCGCTTTTCTGCACTGTGCCAAACCCAAGTGAGGCACAATCTGAACACATCTGGCTGGGAGGGAGCAGGAACCTGGGACACCTGGAAATGTCCCCAGAGCCGCTCTGGGCTTCTGCCACGCTGGGAGGACCGAGCCCCTGTTCTTTCCCTTCCAGCCCCGGGAGCCATGCTCTGTGCAGTTGACACAGGCAGGGCAAGCCAGCAGAGTTGCAGCCACGATCCTGGTGTGGTTGAACACAGCTTGTGTTGGGTCCTGCTGAGACAGAGTACTCAGAGATGGTTTGCAGTGTTGCGTTGCTGGGATTCTTCCTAGTCCCCTTCATTTCAACCCTAGTGCTTTCATGCGCGGCGCCAGCCCAGGTGAGGCATACTCTGAGTTCTTGGCATGAAGTGGACGCTGCGCTGCTTGCATGCCAGGTGATGGCTGTGCTGACCGTGGGTGCATTGGCAGGGGAATCCTAACCAAAACTGATGGGAGAAACCATGGGGATATTCCTGGCACTCCTGCATCTGCTCAATTTCATCCTTGTCAAGTTGAAGTAAAACTGTTGATGCATTTTCAGCCCAGTATGAGTGTCTAACAGGGTCAGGAAGAAGGCCAGTGTTGGAGACATGGTCTGGCTGGAGAAGGAGGGCTGAGCACATCTGGCTGAAAGGCAGTAGGGACCTTGGGCGCCTGGAAATGCCCCCAGAGCCACTCTGGGCTTCTGCCACGCTGGGAGGACCGAGCCCCTGTTCTTTCTCCTCCAGCCCTGGGAGCGATGCCCTGTGCAGTTGACACAGGCAGGGCAAGCCAGCAGAGTTGCAGCCACGATCCTGATGTGGTTGAACACAGCTTGTGTTGTGTCCTGCTGAGACAGAGTACTCAGAGATGGTTTGCAGTGTTGCGTTGCTGGGATTCTTCCTAGTCCCCTTCTGAAGCTAGGCAGGCCGATGTTGAGATGCCCGGCAAGCTTGCCAGCCCGCTTGCAGTCAAGGGGGCACTCTCCCAACAAAGTGTCAGGTGCAGCGCCTAAGGCCAGCACTTCCGCACTATGGCGATAACGCTGCCTTCGACAAAGACGTGGTCGCAGTTGAGCTTCAGTCCGTGGGTAAATGAAGGAGGGACTCTTCAGTGGTAGGCACAGTCAGGTTTATTAGATCCCCAAGGGGGCCAGAAACCGAAGAGCGACGGGGGTGGGACTGCAGTACATTATAAAGGGAGTGGGAGGTAAGGGGGTGGCAACACTTAGGAACAAATGGGGGTCCAGGGAAGGGTGATACACAAATGATAGACATGAAAGGAAAACCAATGGGGAAGAACTTAGGGACGGGCCCCAGCCCCCTAACCAATCACTCGACACCCTAGTGAGAAGTTTCTGGAAAAAGGAGCAGGAGGGCCGAGTGACTGGCGGGCAGCCGGGGGTGGGGTATGGAGAGGATACATTGGTAGTCGGGGTAACCGAGGAGGGGTCTGGTGATTGACACTTAACAAAAACTTGGGGGGAACCATAGCCGAACATAACTGAGGGGGAGCAGAACATACCAACAAACTAAACTGCAACACCCTTCATTTCAACCCAAGCGCTTTTCTGCACTGTGCCAAACCCAAGTGAGGCACGATCTCAGCACATCTGGCTGAGAGAAAGCAGGAACCTGGGACACCTGGAAATGCCCCCAGAGCCGCTCTGGGCTTCTGCTACGCTGGGAGGACCGAGCCCCTGTTCTTTCCCCCCAGCCCTGGGAGCCATGCTCTGTGCAGTTGACACAGGCAGGGCAAGCCAGCAGAGTTGCAGCCACGATCCTGGTGTGGTTGAACACAGCTTGTGTTGGGTCCTGAGACAGAGTACTCAGAGATGGTTTGCAGTGTTGTGTTGCTGGGATTCTTCCCTTCATTTCAGCCCAAGCACTTTTCTGCACTACGCTGCCACGGCGTTGACGATGGCAGGAGTGCCATGGCTTTACTGAAGAAGCACCTTTATAAAGGGGCACATGCAGCGGCGTTGGCCTAATGGTCAAGCGTCCGGTGAGCTCTGAGTGGCCAACCCCCAAGCTGCACCAGAGGGTCCCTTCGGCATCTAATGGCCTTGGGCTGACCCCAGAACGGACTGCTGGCACTGCGGTGTCGACGAGGCAGGAGTCTGGACACTCACTGGGGATTAAGCAGGTTTATTGCTAAACCCAGGGAGGCATCCAGGGGGCGACCCCAAGGAGGAGCAACAGGGAGAACCCCCAGCGAGTGACCAAGATGGGAGGGTGAAACTGGATTATAAAGGGGGGAGGTTACAAAGGGAGGAGTTGACAACGAACCAATGGGAATAACAGAGGAGTGGAATGAACATAACTGACAAGGCATGGGAACGAATTGAAACATAATGAGGGAGGGGCCCCGGGACCACAGCCAATCATGGCTCCCAAGACGGGGAACGGTCTGGAAGCTGGGGAGGAGTAGGGAGTGATGGACTGGGCCCGGAGAGGAGAACAAGTATACATATAAGGAGAAAAAGGGGAAGAGAAATTACATAACTTACATAACTGACAAGGAGAGTGGCGGGAGTAACCAAGGATACAAAATGATAGGTCAGTGGCGGGAAGGGAGTAGGAGGACTGAACCATTACAAAATGTAGGGGGTACTATACATAATAGGGGAGCAATAAAACAAACTAAATCAGCACACTACAACAGGCACAGGCACAATCCTGGCAGTTGAGTGTGGCAGGTTCCACAGAGTGGAGGCCTTTATTAGAGCAGAGCCTCTCTGGAGGGAGTCGGGCAGCAGCTCGTGTCTCGCAGGATCAAACGGGGTTATATAGTAAACTGGAAGAGCGGAGAGAAACGAGTAATGAATGGGGTTACATGCACATCTCAAAGAAGGACCACCTGTACCCGTTTGTGACCCTGAATCCAAAACTATTGGAGGGCCCTACCCACTCATTACGTGGGGGAGACGCTTTGCTTGTGTCTCTACAGGTGCTGGACCCAAATGGATCCCCGGAAAATACATAAAACCCTATCTTGATTGCGTGTCTGAAGGTCCACCTGCCGACAGACTAGCCTACCGTGTCACTCATCCTGCCCCAGAATCAGCCTTCCCATGGAAAAGGAGAAGGAGAAAGGGGATGTACCCAAAACTGGTCGCAAGGGTTTTCATCACATATAGATATATCCCCTTGACTGAGCAGACGAACATTTCATACAAGGATGTACTGCCACCCTTCCCAAAGTGCCGTTGTTAGCAATAGGTCATTACCTCCCCTGACTGTTGACATTACACACGTCGGGTTCCGCCCTCATCTCCCTTCCCATTCTTTGTCATCCTCCTTCCCCTCTTCCGTCCTGTGGCACTTCTGCTGCATCTCCTTTTCTTCCTTCCCTTCCTTCTGTGCTTCCTTCAGCCCAACAAGAGCAGAGAAAGTTTGAGTACAGGTTGATATTAAACAGGAAAAGAACATTTTCTGTGAGAACAGAGGTTGTAAAAAGAAAACAGAGGGAGTTTGAGTTAGGGTTTGAGAATCTTTTGGCCCCAAGTTCCCTAATCTGCTTGGGCTCTGATGAGCATTGGCATCGGGGCCTTGACTCACACCATTCTGTGCCGTCCTCCTTCCCCTCTTCCTTCCTGTGGTGCTTCTACTGCATCTCGTTTTCTTCCTTGCCTTCCTTCTGCACCTCCTTCAGCCCAACAAGAGCAGAGAACGTTTGAGTTCAGGTTGATATTAAGCAGGAAAAGAATATTTTCCATGAGAACAGAGGTCATAAAAAGAAAACAGGGTGTTTGAGTTAGGGTTGAGAGTTTGGCCCCAAGTTCCCTAATCAGCTTGGGCTCTGAGCGTCGACACTGGGGCCTTGACTTGGCTTTCGGTTCATCCCGCAGTGCTGGTTTTGCTTTCCAAGGGTGGCCCACTGAGTGACCATGTTCCGTGGTGCAGCTCCATGCCAGCAAGCCAGCCCCCTTGACCCGTTATAAGTTTAAAATAGGTTGAGATTTGGGTCCCTTGTTTTCGTTGCGAAACCTTTTCAACAATTGGAGGTCTATGATGGTTGGAGATAGGTTGAGGTTGCAGGATACAGTGAAGTTGCGCTTTTTTTGTAAGCAGTGTTTTTGGAAGTTGCGTGCTTTCCCACGTATGAGCTGAGGTCGCGTGTTTTTTAAGTGAGTCACGTGGTTTTATGCAAAAAAACATCTTTAAGGTTGCGTGCTTTTTATATAAAAGGCAATTTGGAAGTTGCGTTCCTTTTCACGCAGGAGGCATCTCTTGTGCTCCATGTCCCTGGGGGGTTTTCCCTTGCTAGACAAATAAGTGTCAATGAAGGCGTCGAGGAACTTCGTTATTAGCTCAGCATAGTCTGGGATGTGGAGATGGTACACAGAGGTAGTGTCCTCCCAAGGGAGCCGCAAGAAAGGAGACTTGTTCTAATGGGTTTTTATTTCTTCAGAAAAGATCAGGTACACCAGTGCAGACCGAGGAAAGGAACGTGCTTCTTGATGCCACAATTTCAGGCATCCCCAGTTTCACAGCTAGTCTTGCCGCCATTGCCCATATCCTTGCTTCCATCCACGTGACCTCCTGGATCGTCCCCCAGCCCACACAGAACATTTGGGTCACCTTGGCGAAGTCCCTCCAACAGGACTTTCGTATGGCCATGGGAAGCGTGGATCCGTTATTTACATGGTTGGTGGGAGTCCCCTTGACAGAAAAAGATTATCGGTTCATAGGTAAGAAACCCAACCCTGTGGACCCCTGGGATGAATGGACGAGGATTCTTCCACGTGCTTCACAAGAGCCCCAGGAGCTAGACCTGTTGGGCTTATCTAGAGCGAAGTACTGCATTCACTTTGTGCATACAGTGAGACCCAACTGGCAAACCACGAAAGCACCAAGGAAAGATGTCTTGCCAAACGATAAGCGGTACAGTATAGCTGACTGGTGCAATTACACCAGCACCACACCTTCTGAGTCCATGTACATACCCCAGAGAGCTCCCAAGGGGATTGTTTCTTATCTGTGGTGATAGGATAATGGGCAGGAATCCACTCTTGCGGCTGCGCGGGCGTCTGACCCCGGCTAGCGGCCACAAGTGCTCCGCAGCTCACAGCCTGGTCAGGCCAGCTCCTTGCCTTCAACAGCACTGGCTCCGTAGAGGCGGCTGGGGAAGTGGCTGGCTGCCAGGGACCTTCCCTGCGTCTCGGCAGAGAGAGGAGTCCCCGAGAGGGCTGAATAGGAGAGGCGCGAGGCAGCAATTACGTAGCGAGGCGAAGAACCACGAAGCAGGGCGGGAACTCGCAGGCAGGAACCGGGTTTATCGAGGGAAAGGGAACGACAGGTTGGGTAGGGAGTGCGAGCAACAGCCCCCCATCTACCCCTCGGGGGGGGCAGATAAAGGGACCCCGAGGGGAGGGGGGAATACACAAATGACCAATGAAAACATAGGTACAAATAATAGACATGACACGGCAGCAAGTGGGAAAATAACAAGGCGTGGCCTTCTCCCCCTGCACCAATCACCCTCATCCCCTGATTGAGGATTTTAGAAACAGGGCGTGGGAGGAGGATGATGGACAGGGGGGTTGCCAGGGCAATGAAGGAGGGGGTAACTGATGGACAAAAGGATTATTACAAAAGGGGGTGGGAGTAACTGAAGCAACGGGGTAAGTTACAGTAGGCCCGCAGGGGGAGGAGAAAAGGGAGGGGAAGAGGGGAAGGGGGGAAGCCCTGAACAAAGCCATCATCTTAAACGAATGATAAAGTCCATAGACTCCGTATAATCTCACAAAACTGAACCAAACCCTTACAAAAACTTCTTAAAAGTCAACCACGCGCACCACAACATCTCCCCCTTTTTTAAACGAAACGAAAAAAAAAACCATGGGGGGAATGCGCAACTATAATGGGTGAGAACAGTCTCTAAAGTGCATTAGACATCTGCAGTTTCAGAGTCCTCGCAATTCTCCGACTCCGATTCGGCGACAACAATCTCAGCAAGAGGTGATAAAGCCGGGCTTGGCAGTGGGGTTTGCGGCAGAAGGACCATCTCCTCATAAGCTGGCGGAGGTGATAGAGGGGAAAGAGGAGAGGCCAGGGCTGCATTCACCTGAGGGTGATCAGTCAGTTTCTGTATTATGTTTTTCAGGCATTTCCAGAGGACTGCTGCGCTTAAGGTTACAATAATAAGTATGATTAAAACATACAACAAGTCTTTGACAATGGAAATGGCCCAGTTGGAAAGTCTGGACCCCGAAAAGAGCTGGTAAAGCCAGTCCTGTGGCTCCTCTTTGATTCTGGAGACATGATCTTTCATTTCGTTGATTTTGGCCTGCGCATTCTGGGCACTGGACCGCAGGTCGAAGCAGCAGAGGCCCCTGAACTCCCTGCAAGAGTGATGGTGCAGCAAGAGCAGGTAGTCCAGGGCCGCCCGATTCTGAAGGGTGGCCTGCCTGGTTATTTGCTCGTCTTGTAGGAGGTCACTCAGTGCGGCTGATGTCAAATTGGCTTGTTTGGCTGCCCAACACTCTAGTTCGCCTAATTCGCCCAGGGCCTTCGCGGCCGCAACCCAGGGCAACAACACGGACATTGCGATCCTTTTGGTCTTAGGCCAATGAGTAATTTCGGGATCGCAAGTCGAATCGAATGGTTTGGCTTGCCTTTTGCGCCGAATCTCACCCTCTGTGGAGTTGTTGGTCTGCCAATTTAAAATTTCGGTGGTGTTGGGGGAAAACAAGGTCAGCCGCCCGAGGGTGCATGGGCCTCCGACAAGGCGAGCGGGGATGCCTTCCCAGGCTCGGTTGCTGCAAATTAAAAAGAATCCTTTGGGAAGGGCTCGAGGCCTACCATCAGACGTGGAGAAGTGCCGAAAGGTGGATAGAGCTCGGCACCACCTTTTAGCAGTGAATTCCTTTTTATTTTGTTTCATGTAGACTATATTTGGCCAATCTCCAGGGATTTGGGTGGGGGTGAACTGAAAGCAAAAAGAAGCTTTCGCGGCTCCGAGCAACGTAAATTCGAGGGGGTCATGATCTAATAAAGGTAGGGAGTGGAAAGGAGGGTTTTTCCAAAGGCCTCCTGAAATGGCTGCTGGGTTCAAAAAGAAGGGAAGGGCTTCAGGGAGGAGAGGGATCCCCACCAGGCAGGTTCCAAGCGGGTCGTCCGCTGCTCCAGTGGCGAGGCATATATCCTCACGTCCCAGGGATTGCGCCAGCAGCTTCCAGATATTATGCGAAGGCTGCTGGATCGGCCACGGAGCCACAGCGATCACTAGGATGGTGATGACAACACCGGCCAGGGTCCGGGTGAAGGCGGGCATGGTGCGCGGGTCTAAAAGCAAAGCAAAACAAAGCACATTAAAATCCAGGGCTCAAAGTTAAGGGGAGGTTTCGGAGGTGAACGAGAAGAAGGAACCTGAAAGAAGAGTTGCTGGGTCAGAGCTAGGGAGGAAGGTTTCTGATTGGGAGGCCTCAGTAAGCAGTGGTGATCTGCGGAGCTTCCGCCGTCGCCGCCAGCTCGCCACTGCCACCTGTGGGACTGGACTGGGTGTCTTTTTTGCACGGGGGACATACGGGCGAACCCAGCGGGAAGGGACCCACCTGGGGCCTGAGGGGGTGGACACGCAAGCGTATCCCCGCACCCAGGTCACAAGCTGGAATGGCCCCTCCTGGCGCCAGGTCTCCAGGTCCCTCACCAGAACAGGGGGCTTCTCCTTGAGCCGCAGGTCACTGTGCCCCCCGAAGTGCCGTACTATGGCCGGATTTAGATTGTCAAAAAAACAATTAAGAAAATTTAGAGTGTACAGCGCCCGAGATAGCTGGACCTGAGGGGACTCCATCTTTCCGGCTGGTGTTAGATGGCTCAAGACTCTTTAGAGGTTCTGATGGGTCCTCTCGATCACGGCCTGACCTGTGGGGGAATAGGGGATGCCTGTTCGATGCTCTATTCCCCATCGCTGCAGGAAAACTCTAAGCTCCCTGGAGACATACGCGGGCCCATTATCAGTCTTGAGCTTCTTTGGGATGCCCAACAAGGAGAAAGCCTGGATGGGATGTTTCTGGATGTCCGAAGCTCTCTCCCCTGTGTGGGCAGAGGCAAAGACGGCACTGGAAAAGGTGTCTACCAACACATGAACATACTTGAGGCGGCCGAATTGTGGAATTTTGGTGACATCAGTCTGCCACACCTCGCAACTTGAAAGTCCCCTCGGATTGGCGCCAGCAGGCAGCGATGGTGGCTGGCTCTGCTGACACTGGGGGCATGTCGCCACAATGGCTTTGGCCTGGTCACGCGTAAGGTCGAACTGGCGGACCAGACCAGGCGCATTCTGATGAAAAAGCTGGTGGCTCAACTTGGCCTGTTGGAACACGTCCGGGAGCGGAGCCATTTTGGCCGCAGCGGCCATGGCCCACTCGGGTTCAATCCCGGCAGGGGCCGCGAGAGCATCAGCTCTGCGGTTTCCCTCCGCGACGAACCCGGGCAGGTCAGTGTGGGATCTGGTATGCATCACGTAGTACATCTGCTTTCTGTGGGAGATGAGATCGATGAGTTTCGAGAGTAGATTGTACAGGGCCGGATTTGGAACATCCTGCAGAACAGCTTGCTCAGCTCGGGCAACTACACCAGCTACGTAGGCCGAATCCGTGACCAAATTGAAGGGCCAGTCCTGGAATCTTTCGAATGCTCTGACGACAGCATCCAACTCAGCGACTTGAGGGGACCCCTCAACGTAGTTAACATCCATCTCCCAACGCTGAGTCTGAGGATCTTTCCAAGTCATTACTGACTTGTGGGATCCTCCGGATGCATCCGTAAAAACTGTCAGAGCATCGAGAGGAGCACGGCTCAAAACCCTTTTAGTGGAAAATTTGAAATGCAGATCGCTGTTGAACAGCGGGTGGGATGGCCGCCCAACATCAATCTGCCCGTTGTAATTGGCGAGTGCAAATTGAAGGACTTCGCTTTCTGACAGGAGCTCATTCAGCATTTTGGTTTTGAGTTTGCCCGATTTAAGATCTAATGGAACGTGTATGCATCCGAAGTCCACCCCTGCCAGCTCCCTGATCCGAAGGCGAGCCTTACGGATCAGTTCTGCCACCAGCTCGTGTGGCTGGGTGATTCTCTTGGACCGGTGGCAGCTGAGGAACACCCACTCTATGATTAAGAGGGGGTCACTCGCGCTGGGATCCTTGCCCTTTCTCTTGACGTTCTTCCGGGACAGGTCCCATTGATATATGAGACCATGGAGATGTGGCAGTCGGCCTAATATGATGAACTTGAAGGGCAGGCCCGGGATGTAGCGGTGGGCCTGCCTTGCCTCAAGTAGCTCACCAATCTTTTCCAGCGATGCCCTAGCCTCTGGGGTGAGATCCCTAGGCGAACAGAGCGCCTCTCCCCCTTCCAATAATTTGAAGAGGGGGGCCAGGTCTTCGGTGGTAATACCCAGCCAAGGTCTCACCCAGTTCAATGCCCCACACAGTTGATGGGCATCCGCCAGAGTGCTCACTTTCCGGTTAATCGCCAATCTTTGAGGAACAATGGTCCTCTTGCTGATTTCAAGGCCCAGGTATTTCCAGGGTGGCATCCGCTGAATCTTTTCGCTTTGGAGTTCGAACCCTGCAGCGACAAGACAATCCGTCACATAGGTGAGCACGTGGACCAACAGGCTGTCATCGCGGGCACAGACCAGCACGTCATCCATATAATAGTGGATGACGGCCTCACTGTATCGCTCGCGGATGGGAGCGAGCAGGGCCGCAACGTACCACTGGCAAATAATGGGGCTACATTTCATGCCTTGTGGCAAAACCCGCCAGTGGTAGCGCTTACCGGGAGCTTCACGGTTCAAAGCTGGCACCTTGAATGCAAACCGCGGGGCGTCATCCGGGTGTAGCGGAATTTGGAAGAAACAATCTTTCAAATCAATAATTGCCAGATTCCAATTTTGGGGGAGCATCGATGGGGAGGGCGTCCCTGGTTGGAGGACACCCATGTCCTCTATGATTTCATTAATTTTGCGGAGGTCGTGAAGAAGCCGCCACTTGCCAGATGCTTTACGAATGACAAACACTGGGGAGTTCCATGCAGACATGGTTTCCACCAGGTTGCCTTTGCGGACTTGCTCCTCCACGAGCTCGGTGAGCGCTTTCAATTTTTGTTTGTTCAGCGGCCACTGCTTCACCTGTACGGGTTTGTCGGATTTCCAATTGAGTTTCCAGGTGGCGCGCTCCTCAGTGACCGCTGCCCGAAAAACCGGGAGGGGGGCCGGGAGGTCAATTTTGGCTCCTCATTGTTCAAGGGTGTCTCTCCCCCAGAGAGGCTCTGAGTAGTTTAAAACAAACGGGCGAACATGCGCCAATTGCCCGTCTGGCCCCGTGATTTGGATGATGCTCTTGGATTGTTTTGCCAATTGGGACCCGCCTACACCTGTGATGCAGCCCTCCTACATTCTGCAGCTCCCGGTGTGACGGCCATTCCCGAGCGGGAATGATTGTCACGTCCGCACCTGTGTCTAACATCCCCCGGATGGAAATGGTGTCCCTCCCCTTGCTCATCTGACACTCGAGGCGGGGCTTCGAAGACCCCAGCCTCTGTGCCCAGGCCACGTGTGGTGTGTTATTGAGCTCTGCTTCCCCTCCTAGTTGTTTGTTGGGAAGGGAGCTGCGCTGACCTGGGCAGTCTGGATCCCAGTCCCCTGTGAGGACCTCGTCACTTTCCCGGATCGGGATCGCTTGAGCAATGATGTTCCCCTTGGGGAGGAACAGCGGGGGACGGAGACACGACACAGTGAGTGTGAATCTGTGTTTGTCAGAGGACACCAAAGCTGGGTATACTTGCACATCTCTCGGTGTGTGCTTGGTGTCCCCCACGATGACAAACCAGTGGTCTAAATGGCTCCAGCTACCTGGGTGTTCGGGAGATACGGTGAGGAACTGAAAGTCGGTGTTGGGCAGCCGGAGAGCCTTCGTCGTCACCAACCTGAAAGGGGAAGAGATGGAAGAGGTGGTTAGTGGCGGCTCTGCCGAGGGAACCGGGGCTTTGGTACAGCCCGTGCAAAAAAGGCATGAGGTTTCACAAAGGGAAGCCTCCACTTCATTTAAGTCCAGTCCGGTGAAAGAGTCACATCTCACAAGTGGCAACTCACTCCACCCAGATGTTAAAGGTGAAGTAGGCGGCGGGCCTTCCCTTGCTCCTCTCCCCCTGCACTCCTTTGATGAAATTTGCCCGCCTTTGTTTTTGTCATGGCGCAGGGGGGCACTGCGCTCAGTTACACGTTTTTTTGTGCGGTGGTTGTTCCCCCTGGCCCCCCCTTTTTGCTGTTTCGCTTCCATTTCCCTCCGGAACTTGTAAAATTGTTGGCGAAGGGGGCAATCGGGCATCCAATGTCCTATCTGAGCACACAGGTGGCACGGCGCGTCCCGGGCAGGGGCTGGCTTCAGTCCTCCGGCGGCGGCGATGTCGATTTCTCCCGGAGAGTCTGCAACAGCGACTCGGCGTGATGATGGTGCTTTTGAGCCGCTGGCCCGCTGTGGGATGGGAACTTTGCGGGCGCAGACCTCCAGGAGATCGCGCAGGGTCGGACGGGGACGCAGGGGCAGGCTCTGAATCGCCGACTTGCAGGCTGGATTGCAGTTTGAGGCAGCGATTGACCTGACCATCTGCGACTTGAAATTTTCGTCCCCGTCTTCATGTTGCACAGCCGCCTCAACCCGGAGGACGAAATCATCGAAGCTCTCGTCCGCTCCCTGCCGGATGTCAGTAGCTGGGACTGCCGGGGTGCCTGAAATTATCTTGAAAAATTCCTCCGCAGCCGCCATGGCACTCAGGCCAAGGGCGTCTGCAGGGATGAGTTCGGCTACCGTTTGCCCCTTGGCCCACTCCCCGAGGCCACAGAGGTGTTCCACAGAGATCTCACCTCCATTGCCATCCACGGCCAGGTTGGGATCTGCCCTGAGGCTGGGGAGAAGGTCCTCAACTGCCCTCTCCCAGCCAGCCTCCCATCTAGAGAACTGCGATTTGTTTAGCAAACATTTGAAAATTTGTCTGATGTCTATCGGTGCCAATTCTGTCTCTAAAAGGGAGGCCTCGAGTTGGCCCCGAAGGTATTCACTCTCAGAGCCAAACTCTTTCTGAGCCTTGCAGAGATCCCGAATCACTGACCGTGGAATGGGCTCCCACCGCACGTCCACACCCCCCCCCCGCCTCCGGCGATATTGCACCGGGGCCGCCGTGATGGCATTGGGCCGCTCAAGCCCCGGCATAAACACACTCACCCCCTCTACTCCCGATTCCCCGGAACAAGGTGGCAACCCGTGGGAACTGGAAGCGAGGGCGCGGGAACCGGAACTTGAGGGGAGGAGCTGGGAGGTACCATGGGAAAAGGGGGCGGGGTCCGATGCCGTGGGAACAACCGCCCAGGAGGAGGAGCTGAGAGGTGTGGCCTTGGGAGTGGGCGTTGCCCGGGAAGGGGCTGGGGGAGGAGCAGTGGGAGGAGCAGTGGGTGGGACTGGAAGGCGGTACGGAGGAGGAGCATCGGGAGGAGTGGCAGCTGGCGGCAGGAGGGGGCTAGGCTCGGGAATGAAAGGGTTGGAAGGGGAGGTGGAGAAGGGGTTTTGAGGGGGAGGGGGTGAAAGAAAAGGGTTCTGGGAAGGAGAAAGGGGCTCCTGCCACGAGGTTCGAGGGTCCCCGCCATCTTGGGCTCCATGGGAGCCATCTTGTGAGGGGACCCTGAACCTAACTTTTGCATTCAGCTTTGGGGACTTTAATACTCGGAATCTAGGGGAACGGGAAGAAGAGAGTGCGGGAGAGTCGGGGGGCGACAGGGCCCTTTGTCGCGCCCCGCGGGGGGATTGGGGGTCCTGAGGAGGGCCCGGGCGATGACTGGGCTCCGGCTCCTTGTGGGCGAGGGATACCCTGGAAATTATCTGATTTGGCCAAAGAGGGATGAAGGTTAGGAGCAGGGGTAAGGACTGAACTGGGAACTGAACTGGAAACACAACTGGAACGATTCAATCGCCCGGAGTCTCTCTGTGAGGCTCCGGGTGTTCGGGGGCGTTCTCGCAGCTCTTTCGATTGTTTTACTTTCACAGCAGTGATCAGCTGTGTCACCCAATGTAGGTGGCGTGCCAATTTCAACCTTTTGGTTATCTCGATACCCTCAGCCTTGGCCAAATCAGATAATTTCCGTGCCACGCCTTCCCAAAAGCGGAGGTCGCGGCAATGGTCTGGGGTAAAATCACGGAACTGCGAGCAGACCCACCGAACTAAGCTTCGGATCTCCCGCTCTTTAACTGGGAGATCCGCACCGACTAACAACGAACTTGAAACCAGAACAGCTTCGCGCTGAGCTGCTGACAGGCGAGCACCCATGCCGGATGTTGTTAATTGCAGCTCAGAGACCACACCCAGGAAAACAACTGACTGGACAGCTTAAATCGAAAACGAAATAAACACAGCGGAGAGGGAGTAATTGTCAACAAAAGGTAAACAGAGGTAGGCGGGAAAAAGGATTAGGGAATCCCCGGGAGGACCCTCTATCGCCCCGGAACGGGGATCGTTCGACGCCGCAGGGAAACCGACGCCGGACAAAGGGGATCACCACCCCCTGGCTCCCGGAACCCAAGAACCCAGGGGTGAGACTAATAAAAGATAGAGGGGGAGAGAGAACTTACCAAACAAAGACCGGGGGGGGGTGTATGGGTCCGGGTGTGATGCCTCGCTCTCGACCTGGCTCTGGGTGCCGAGCTGTCAACAGGTCGGGATCCCCGGGAGCGCCACCCCAAGCGCCCTGGGGTCTGCTCCTACCGGGGTGCTGTCGCGCCCGTGACGTCGAGGACGTCGAGTTGCGGGTTCGACGTAGTCCAATAATGGGCAGTCGAGCCCCACGTTCGGGCACCAGCAGCTGCGGCTGCGCGGGCGTCTGACCCCGGCTAGCGGCCACAAGTGCTCCGCAGCTCACAGCCTGGTCAGGCCAGCTCCTTGCCTTCAACAGCACTGGCTCCGTAGAGGCGGCTGGGGAAGTGGCTGGCTGCCAGGGACTTTCCCTGCGTCTCGGCAGAGAGAGGAGTCCCCGAGAGGGCTGAAGAGGAGAGGCGCGAGGCAGCAATTACGTAGCGAGGCGAAGAACCACGAAGCAGGGCTGGAACTCGCAGGCAGGAACCGGGTTTATCGAGGGAAAGGGAACGACAGGTTGGGTAGGGAGTGCGAGCAACAGCCCCCCGTCTACCCCTCGGGGGGGGCAGATAAAGGGACCCCGAGGGGAGGGGGGAATACACAAATGACCAATGAAAACATAGGTACAAATAATGGACATGACACGGCAGCAAGTGGGAAAATAACAAGGCGTGGCCTTCCCCCCCTGCACCAATCACCCTCATCCCCTGATCGAGGATTCTAGAAACAGGGCGTGGGAGGAGGATGATGGACAGGGGGGTTGCCAGGGCAATGAAGGAGGGGGTAACTGATGGACAAAAGGATTATTACAAAAGGGGGTGGGAGTAACTGAAGCAACGGGGTAAGTTACAGTAGGCCCGCAGGGGGAGGAGAAAAGGGAGGGGAAGAGGGGAGGGGGGGAAGCCCTGAACAAAGCCATCATCTTAAACGAATGATAAAGTCCATAGACTCCGTATAATCTCACAAAACTGAACCAAACCCTTACAAAAACTTCTTAAAAGTCAACCGCGCGCACCACAACACACTCTAACGTCAAGGGAGGTCCCTGCAGCTTTGGCCAGCTGACTACCCTCACCCCAAATACCACCCAATTGCATGATTGGACGCAGAGCAGGTCCTGGCTGAGATGGGAGACAGCAGCTGCCCCCTAGAACACCCCTGACTCCTGGGAACTTCAGCTGGGGGGGAAGAAAAAAGACAATCCCCCCCCCCCCCCCCCCCGCCAATAATAGGAATACTTTATTATCAATGAGTGACTTTGAGACTTTTTGTCTGGGTATTAGTAATATTCCAATAACCAATCAAAATCAGGGCTTCCTCCTATTTTTGCTCTATAATTTTCTGTTTTTTTAAAATCTGTATCGAAGGAATTATATAAGCCAAAAAGTGCATTTTCTGGTTTTTGTCCATATACACGTTGCACCATACATAAATAATTACATTGTAAAAATGACTCCATAATTACAAGTATAATATGTATTTTCATATAATATATAAAACTTTGTATTAAATCTAGATAGATAGTATTTGGGATAGTCTGTATTTTTCTTTTTTTTCCTTTATTTCTTTTGGCGTGTGTGTGTTTTGTTGCCGTTGATGTTTTTCTTTCTTCGGATGGTTATGGGCTGTTGCTGAGTAAGATCTCCAGCCAACACAGACACGATGTGATGAGCTGTCTGGAATAACAGGGCCCCCAGCCCTTGGCAAAGCTGATCCCAGATGCTGTTGGGGTCTTAGGGCCCGTCTGCATAATCCAGCTGGGCCGTGTGATGCAGCAGGCTGGACTTCTCATAGTCAAACACCTTGATGATGGAGTAGCCCGGCATCACCTTGCGCACAATCAGACTCCTGCAGTTGGGGATGTCCAGTGTCGGGGAGTTGACGAAGATGGGATGCTCGTTGTGGTTGTAGGCTCACAGCCTGTCCAGTTCCTTACTCAGTAAAGTCCCGTAGCTGATTTTACTTTGAGTCCTTCTCACAGTCTCGCTGCCCCACCCTGGACTCCCTGAAAATAAAGCCTTGTTGGAACAGCACCAGAACAGACCTGAGTCCTCTCTCTACCGACTGTGTTAGCTCGATCCATCTGCGGGAGCAACAGTGAGTGATCCGCATGGATCCCTCTGCGGCTGCACCGCCGAGGAGGGGACGCGCTGGGACCTGCTCGGTTTTGGGGCTCCTGGCATTTAGCGGCACCCCAAGAACCCACAGGAAGGGGCTTTGAAACTTGGCAAGGAAGTAGCTGAATAACAAGCAGATAAACGGACATCGGCTCAATTAAATAACAAAGGCAGGTCTGTGTCACTCTGAAAATGGGGAGAAAGCACAAAAGGACTCTACCAAACCACAGATCAAACAATAAACATGCCAAATAAAAAACACACAGCAATGCCTACCAGGCATGATGGAGGAGATTGGCGGCACTGCCCATGGCAGGCACATGTCGTTCTGTTGGAGAGACTTGGCGAGGGTGATGCATGCATTCTCCTAGGCTGTGCTACTTCGTCAGGCATTCATGGTTGCCATCACGAGAAGCATCCAGTGGGTCAGGAGCTGCGAATGGGCTCTGTTTTCCATGGTACCAAGTAGTTTGGTTGTCTGTGGGAGGGTCGTTTGTCCCTCTGGGAGCCTCTCAGGAACCCGCTGCCAGCCCTGAGTCAGTGGACAGCAGGGGGGAAACCCTATGGCTGACAGTGGGGAGACGCTCTTGTGCCTCGAGGTCACTGTGGGCAGCTAGGCCAGTCGCCTTTGCAGCAGAAGAGACACCAGAGACATCGGTAGAAGATAAAGGGCCAACTCTTAGCAGGGTTTAATCCAAGGTTTTATTCAGGGGCTCTGGTGAGGGCCTGCACCTCAGGGGGCCTCCTGCTGAGAGCCCCAGGAGATGTTCCAAGGTTACATTTAAAGGGAGGTGGAAAGTGAAAGTAGATAACATTTTGCTAACCAATAAGTGACCCTAAAGGATGGATACTGGGGATAGGTATTGTCATGGTTTGACGCTGGCACAATGCCAGTGCCCCCATGAAAATACTCTTTCCCCGGTGTCTGCTGTGAGGTGTGACCAGGAATAAGCAAAGTAGGCTCCTACTTCTGGGAAAAAAAACTTCAGTAAACTACAAGAAAAACAGTAAACTGCAAAGAAAGAAAAAAACACACAAGGAAAATGAAAACTGCACAGATACATCTGTCCTGGGTTGGCTGTATGATGCTTTTATCTCCAATCGTCTTGTTCTGTTCATATTGAATAGTAAGTTTTGTACCTTTAAGACTTATTGCAGAGAGTGAAGGGGGAGAGAGAAGTGCACTTTTTTTTTTTTTCCTCCAGACACTACTCTCACTCCCCCACATTCCTCCTCCTGGACTGTTGTCTGCAGACAGACAGCAGACAGAGCTCTTCTTTTGCTTTTTAGTTAGCGTTAGCTAGCTGAGGCCAAGAAGTCCCCTGTACTGTGGTTTTTTGGTTTTTTTTTCCGTTTCTTTTGGACCTCTTGAAACCTGCACTGGACTGAACACCCAGGGGAGCACTGGCAGCTCACATTTCTGGCCCACCAGGCCAGGCCTGGCCTGCGAAAATTCCAGCACCGGAGGGACTGATCAGAAACTGAGTGAGCTGCAACCCAGAGATGGGGTTTTCCCAGTTTTGTCATCTCTTTTTAGAGTGGCAAGGAGTCTCATTGTTTGATATTGTTTTTGTTTTATTGTTTAATAAACAGGTTTTTTCCACCTTTCCCCAAGGAGGCATTTTTTTTATTTCCTCCTGGACCAGTTTGGGGGGGGAGGTCCCAATTGGATCTGTTTTTTTCCCACCGGAGCTCCTTTGGGGGATTCTTCCCCAAATTTACTCTAAACCTGGACAACGTTCCTTCCTCCTCACCAAATTCCCAATACATTTACCAAATCACCAACTCTTGGTCCGGCACCACCATTTAGAATGCTCAATCCTCAATTCATCAGGAGTACAAGGAGTCCTTCTTTGTGCCATGGGCTTCTTGTCACACGTAGCATACAGTTTCACAATAGGCTCATACATACTCATTTTTTATGGACTTTGCTGCTTTGCTTTTTATGTGACATTTGCCGCTAGTTTCTCTATCAAAAGGAATTCCTAGGTCAGGTTGTCCTGGCCTTGGTTTTTGTCTCTGATTTCTTTATCAGTGTCTTTGTGTCTCTTCATTATCTCTGTCCTGCATGTTTCCCTTCTGCTTTGGCTTACAGACTTTTTACCTTTTTAGACTTTTAACCTAATTCAAAAGGGATTTCTACTTAGGGGGATTTTTACTCTGTCTCACGGTCAGGCTTCAAAGGAGATGTCCCGGCTAGTCAGCCAGCACCGCTAGCAGCACAGGGGGCACTTCTCCCGATAGTGGGGCTTCGGGTCAGCGCCTCAGGCAATCACCCAGTGTTACAGTTAGGGATGTTGCCAGGTGCAGGATGAGGCTGACAACGAGCTGCGATTGGCAGAAAAAAGGGCAGACTCCAACTGCGGTGTAATCCAGGTCTTTAATAAATCCCAGGGGAACCAGCACAGCAGGTGAAGACGAGGCGGGGACAGGTTGTACAGACTTATAAAGGGAGTGGGGGGTAAGGGTGGAACCCATTAGAGAGCCAGTGGGTATCCAGGGGGGACTGGGGTACATGAGATTGATATGTGGAGCAAACTAATAAACACTGCATATGGCAGGGACCCCAGTGCCAGGACCAACCACTCCAAGCCAAGAAGGGAAGTTTCTGGAAAATTAGGTGGTGGCTGGGAGTGACGGACAGGGCGCTGGGGAGGGGATATAGGAGAGGTATTGATAGGCATTGTCAGGAAGGGGAAAGAGGATCCATGCAGAACCATAATAATATAGGGGAAACACAATGAACCAGTTAAGGCAGGAGGGGAACAGAGCAGAGCAGAAAAAAATACAACACAACAGTAAAGTTCGCCTGTTTTGCAACCCAGCACTCTAGGTGCGCCAATTCACCTAGAGCCTTGGCTGAGAAAACACTCTGACTGCAGCACCTTTTGGTTTTGACCAATGAACAGTGTTGGAATCACAGTCTGGATCCAAATTTTTCAGATCTCTTTTAGGATGCTCCGAATTGCCGGTATTATTTATGGTCTGCCAGTCTGTGATTTGGGTTTGATTGGGTGCGCACAGGGTCAGCCATCCGAAAGTGCATGGTCCTCTGATTAGGCGAGAGGGGATGCCTGGCCATGCTCGGTCTCCACAAATTAAAAATATGCCTCTGGGGAGAGCTAAAGGCTCATAATTTTAAGGTTGAAGCCGTCTTCATGTGTGCCACACTAGTACGCAAGGAATTTGCGGTGTATTTTCTCTTGTGCTGCCAGACAGCATAAAACAAATTGTTTGGAGGGTCGAGATTAAATACAAGCAGAACACAATAGGAAGCTTTGGAAGAACCAAGTAATTTAAATTTATAGGGGCTCATTATTAAGTGGGGTTAATTTTCAGACCATGCTCCTCAAACCAATCATTGCGTTAGCTATAGGAACTTCTACTTAATTCTTGCATCATTAAGGGAGATGTGGCTCTTTGGGGGGACTGGGGAATCAGCTAAAAAAGGGGGAAACTCACTGAGTTTAAAAGGGATCCCTGTCGCAGACACCTTTTGTGAAAAATCCTTTCTTAAGATTTTTCCTGCTGGAGCTGAGAAGTTTCAGCAGCAAATGTAAACAATGGTTATCTGCTGCTGAGGAATGCAACAGGTCATTGTCTGTTCATTGGAACTGTGCCCTTGGAACACTTCTGTCATAAAAAAACCCAGCAGAGATGGGTGGCAGCTCCTGAACAACGCCCATAAGATCACTGAGATCATTGAGGGCATGGGTCTGTGCTCCCTACACACTGGAGACTGGCAGTGATTGATATCAAAGATTGCTTTTTTAACATCTGTCTCCATCCCAGAGATGCCCCAAGCTCTGTGTTCAGTCCCATCCCTGAGCCCTGAGCAGGCCTGCCCCTCCTAAGTGGTACCACTGGTTTGTTCTCCTGGAAGGGATGAAGAACTCTCCATCTGTTTTAAAATTATTTGTTGCCCATGTTCCTTAACCCATTTGGAGGAGATTTCCTGACACTGTAATACTTCATTATACAGATGATATTGTATATATTGATTGGATTCTATATATCAATAGAATTTGACTCCTGTTTAAAAACCTTGTTTGAGAACACCAAGCCATTGAAGAAGCAGGACTTGAAATAACAGCTGAAAAGATACAGCCTGTGGACCTACCTTGGACTCCAGATTGACAAGGAAACCATTGTGCCTCTGCCACTCACCATCAGAGATGACCTGAAGACCCACAGGAATCTTCACTAATTATGCAGAAGCATCAGCTGGGTCCATCTGCTGCTGGGAGTCAAAACTGAGGACCTTGTGCTGCTCTTGAACTTCCTACAAGGCTATGAGGACCTCAGCTCACCACGAGCCATCCGGCTGGAGGCCAGGGTAGCTATTGGAAGGGCTTCAGAAGGGTTGTCCACAAGTGTGTTTTTTATTTGGCATGTTTATTGTTTGATTTGTGGTTTTGTGGTCTTGGGTTTTTCTCCTCCAGTGTTTAGAGTGACACAGACCTGCCTTTGTTACTCTGTTGAGCCAGGTGTCGGGTTATCTGTTTGTTTCTTAGCTGCTTCTTTGCCAAGTTTCAAACCTCGTCCCCCCGATTCAGTTGTCAACCCCTCCTGTCCCAACTGTTCCCCTCATTTGAAATCCTTCATTGGTTTACACGTTGTATTCCCTGCCTTGTGTTTCACCCCAAGCTCTCCTCATTAGCCAGAGATTGTATCCTCCCCTGAGGCCTCCCCCAGTTTATAAGCTGCTGTTTGCCCCCAATTCAGGGCCTGGGACCCTGGACTTGGGGATTTTTGCCATCAAATAAAGTAACCCCAGTTCCAGCCCAGGCCCGTGCTGCTGCCTTTGTTTCTGTGCCAAACCTCACTAGTAGCTGGGAGTTTGCAGAGCTCGGAAAAGGGGGGCCCTGCCGTGCTCCCCTTTATCATCTAGCCTGGACTTAGTTTACTGCAACACACGAGGCAAGCCCACCATGCTGGCCTGACTCTACCTTTTCAGTTTGCTGTCTTAGGTAAGTTACCCAAGTTTCATGGACTCCTCTTTCAGTGTGACCCCACTCAGAAAGACCAGCTCCTTAAAATAGAATGGGTGTTACAATCCCACCAACCTGCCAAAACCATCACTACACCTCAGGAGCTGATGGCTCAGCTGATGATTGGTTTCCGGCTCTCAGATCAGAGTGTGTATATATATATTGCTGTGTTTCCCCCATTTGGGGTCTTTGGAGGAAACCCTGTATTGTGTACAGCTTATTTCCTTGTGTTTGCTCGCTATTAACGTTTGTTTTTCTGGGCTACTCCATTGTTTCTGTCTCTATTTCCTTTTGCCACTCCTGGTTAGTCTGGTCTACAGGTCGCAGTTGCTGTTTATGTCAAGTGGCACCTGAACAGGGACACGGATATTCAGGGTACTGTTGGGATCAGATCAGCAGGAAGTGCTGACCAGGACACAGTCCCTTTCCAAAGTCGGAGTTTTGGAAGCCAGGCTTGGCAACAATGACATACCTCGACCAAAAGGGGAGAATTTGATGAGGAAAAGCACCCGCGACAGAGTGCAGGTGAATGGAAGGTGGGGACATTGACCCGTCATTATTGGGCTTTATAAAAGGGTGGCAGAAGTTTTCATCTTAAATTTATTGTTTACGCGTTTATCAGAGTACCCAAAAACCAAAGCTACGATTTGATTTGCCACCCTGATAGCAACGCTCGTTAATTGGCAGGAGCAAAAGTGGCTCTGAGGGTGTTTCCAGCTGCAGAGGGACATATATGGATGGTTTAAAGTACTTTTAGTTAATCAGGGGAAAGAAGTTCAGAAACAGGAACTTTAAAATAAAGTGGATTTTTTATCATTTCCCCTACGCCACAGAAACTAACATCTCTACAGCGGGTTTACAGTGGGGGTAAACCTTTCCAGTCGAACTACTAAAAGAGACACTCTGGTGCCCTGCATGCTCCCCGTTGCAGTGTATTTTTTCTTAGATGGTTTGTTCCTTTCACCTTGTATTGTTAGTTCACTCCCAAGTTGTATCCTCCTCCTCAACTGTCAGTCTTGTCCAAACCCTGTTCTCAAATGTCCCCTCTCAGTCCACCTACCCATCCCTCCTTGTGCCAACCCCCTGCTTGGACCACCCCTTTGGAAATCCCCTAATCCTTGAGGCCCCATTTGTTTATCTGAACTCATTCCCTCCCCCTGAGACTCCACATTGGCTTAAGTATAGTAAACCCTGCCTGTTGCTCCTTTCCCGATGGGTTAAGAGTTGTACCCTCCCTCTGAGATATCATAAGTCCATGTGTACCTTTGTTCAGTGTGTTTTGTCCCTAGACCCTCCAGAGAATAAACTTCTTTGGAACCTACACAAAAGACCCCTCCCATGTCTTCACCTCTGCCCTCAGTGCTGCAGAGCAGTTCTTCCTCCAAGCTGTGTTCCCATGGGTTTTGAGGAACAGTCTGTTGCTGCATGTTTTTTATGTGGCATGTTGGCCATCACAGGGCACCCACAGGATGGCTGAGGGATGAGACCCAGCCAGCAGGGGTTTAGGAGGGGTAGGTCGTGTTTGACCAACCTGCTCTCCTTCCATGACCAGGTGACCTCCTGGTGGGTGCAGGCAGGGCTGTGGATGTGTCTGTTTGGGCTCCAGCAAGGCCTTTGGCACTGTGTCCCACAGCTCCCTCCTGGAGAAGCTGCAGCCCAGGGCTGGGACAGGAGCTCTCTGTGCTGGGCTCAGGCCTGGCTGGATGGCCCAGAGGGTGGTGGGGATGGTGCTGCATCCAGCTGGGGCCGGGCACCAGGGGTGTCCCTCAGGGCTCTGGGCTGGGGCCAGCTCTGTTCAATGTTTGCATTGATGCCATGGATGAAGGCATTGAGCCTTTCATCAGTAAATCTGCAGAGGACACTGAGCTGGGGGCTGTGTCCATCTGTTGGAGGGTAGGAGGGCTCTGCAGGGAGATCTGGAACAGCTGGATGGATGGGCAGAGTCCAGTGAGATGAATTTTAATAAATCCAAGTGCCCAGTGCTGCATTTTGGGCACAGTAACCCCTGCAATGCTCTGGGCTGGGGATGGTGTGGCTGGACAGTGCCCGGGCACAAAGGGACCTGGGGCACTGAGGGACAGCAGGCTGGACATGAGCCAGCAGTGTGCCCTGGTGACCAAGAAAGCCAATGGGTCCTGGCCTGGATCAGGAATGGTGTGGCAGCCGGAGCAGGGAGGTCATTCTGCCCCTGTGAGGGCACACCTGAGAGCTGTGTCCAGCTCTGGGCCCTCAGTTTGGGATAATTTAGTTGATAAGGTGGTGTTAGGTCACAGCTTGGGACTTGATGATCTCCAGGGTCTTTCCCAACCTGATTGATTCTGTGATTCTGTGCAATGTCCCAACCTTTTTTTCTTTATGTGGAATAATTTAGACTCTTTATGGAGAACGCTAATTTATAACCAACGATCATTTATCCTATGTAATTAATTAGGATCAGTCTTTGTTAGTTTTTCTTAATAAGATGGCCATTTGAATGTAAAACAATTATTTAGGATTAAGCCCCCTTTCAGCAGTATTGAAGGAATACTGAGTTTCTCAGATTTGCACAGAAAAGCCTGGAAAGTAAAGCTATACTTTTACAATACTGGATTGCAGCTTTTAAAATCTGAAACATTAGCCCTCTATGATAAATTTTCCTGTTTCAGTATTACAGTAATTTATTTTCTTCCAGTTAATAAACTGTTTTTATTTCAACCCCCGGAGTTTTGTTTCCTCTACTCCTCCCTGGTACCCACATGGTACCCAGCTGGGATCAAACCATGAGAGCAAAAATGACATTTCATACATTGCCTATTTCAAGATCTCCTGTAGGCAAATGAAAAAAAAGTGTAAAAAAAAAAATAAAAGCACTTCTCATCTTTCATTAGAAACTTTATTGTATTAACCTACAGGGATGTGAAGTGAAATATATGGTAGTGAAAGGGAGAATGATGAACATCAGTCATCTTTGGAAAATATATATATGTTTTCACAACAAAACACTTTTTTTGTTACAACTAAGAAAAAAGAAAGCCAGGCATACTTGATAGGTTTTCTTTAAAAATATAATACAATTCAATCATATCAAAGTGAAGTCTTGTGGGCTAAAAAACTGCAAAGTTATGTTCAGTGCTCTAGCACTAGGATGAGTGTATCAAATGACAAGGTTTTCTCTACATACACTCATTTGTTTTCAGTGATTTCAGATACTGTATATACAATCTTTAATATAAAGCATTTTTTGTCAAAACTAGCTCTGTGATCTTCAGTCTGGACTTTGGAGCTTCGGTGTAAGAATTACTATTTGGACACATATTGGATAAAAAATTGCTGTTAGTGTACTTGAAAATCCAAGATATTTAGAGTAACACATTCCTTGCTTTTATCGTAACTTCACTTCAGTATGAACTTGCAGATTGTCTCAGCAGAAAGTGTGAGCACAATGAAATCTTCCTTCCTGTAATCTGCACATGCATCTCCAATAAAGTTAATGGAAGTTCTCTGGGTAGATCAAGATAAGGACAGATTTTATGTGTAACAGTGTGTTGTGATTAAAATCTTGGACGTAGCAGAAAGCTGTGGGGTTTGTTATGCTTCTAAGTGGCCTGAATTAATAATGCCTACAGTATTTAAAGCCTAAAGTTTATACTCACTACTTTAAGTCAGCTACTAACTTGGTGTAGCTTTTTACTGAAATGGTGACACGTTGCTAGGGGAGAGCTACCTCCATTTTCAATGCTGCATTTTGTCCCTATTGAAATGTGAACACACAGAGGCAAGGCATCCCTTTCCATTCCTGTTTGTGGTGAAGTGAAGCCAGTCCTCTGAGTGCTGGCTAAAGCTGCTCCATCCCCTGAGCCATTCAGGCTCCTGCACCCTGCAGAATGCACCTCCAGAAGTGCTTGAGGACCACAGGGGGATCTGCAGGAAAAGCTCTCTGGATTGAGCTGGGGAGTCTCTGGTGCTGAGAGCAGAATGCAGGAAATCAGGGCTCTGATCCCCTCACCAGGCATCATCCTCCTCTGAAGTAAATTCATTTGCTTGCCCTGCAGATCCAGCTCAGGTTTCTGCAGGCATTGCTGCTGCTGCTGGTTATGCAGCAGGAGTTTCACCCACATGCAGGAAGGCAGGCCTCAGTCATGTGCACATTTAGAACACACACAATAAGCAAAATTACAGTAAACCCATCTATTTTCGTTAATATTTGACTGAGTATTTCACTTGAGGATATGTGACATGCTGGAAATTAAAAAAACCTCCCAACATTTATTCAGCTCTTCCTTTTTCCTTGTTAAAATAATTGTTTATATGATAAAGATAATTTGCCTAGTGGTCTTCAAAAGGAGCAAAAAGTTTTTGTGAAATCCCAATTGTTATTGCAGCATTTTGTATTCATGGCTTTAGAGAAGAAAGGTTTTATTTTAAAGTGTGTTTCACACAATACAAAAAAAAAATTATATACCAGTAGCTCTACATTTTATCTAGATGCATACAAACCCAATCAATACTTCATTTTACACAAGGATTAAATGGCAAGGAGCCTTAGAAATCTCCTAGCTAATACCTGTACTTTCCAAATCCAAAGGTAATGGAATTCTTTATTCCAAGGATGTACCAGAAATGCCCAGGGAGCTGCAGAACAGCCAGGATCCTTCTGCAGAGGCACTGCCAGGTCATGTTAAATGCTGGCACCTCACCCTCAGCTTCCTAAAAATATCTTTTCACTCAGAGAGGATATCTAAATCTATAACAACTGTGTTACCTTCAGGTTGATGTGTTTGGGGAAAATTCTGTCCAATGGACAGATCCCTTGGTGAATTTAATTTTCACTGAATCGTGCAGCTTGTAATAGATTATTTTGGAAGGACTGAAAGGTTCTTTTGGGAAAAAGGGGCTGTTTTGGGAAGATGATCTCCATCCACAAGATCAACAGAATAAGCTCAACTTTAAGGAGGAATTGGTTTTTACTTTATTTCTGCGTTTTTGTTGTCATTCTCAACAAAAAACATCTCGATTTTCTTCCCTCAATTAATGAATCAGTTTGAACTGTTGGGTATTTTTTAATCACCCCTGATTGACATCACTGTGAATTCTTACTTTGATCCTCTTGCTCTGCCCAGAGGTCCCTTGAACCGGACAAACAAAAGGCCAGTTGGCAAAAATGCAAAAGAAATGGACACACACACACACTAGAATATTTTTTCAGCTACAGGCTAGCTCACTAAAAACACAGACACACAGTGTAAAAATGGAGAGAGAAGTTAATGAGGGTGAGGGGGGTACATGTGTCACATTATTAGCAATGCAAAAGACCAGCTTAAGCATGTGTTTCCCTACATCAACTATAAAAAAAGAAAAGGTGCCTTTTTAGCAAGTATGCACAGAGTTTGCTTAGTTATTTCAAAGAAAAAAAAAGTCAGAACACTTGACTATCTTTATCCTATATTACAGTAATTATTACTACCTTTTTATAAAATGTAAACCCTTCCTTGCAGTTAAGATTTACAGAAGTCATCACCTTTGTCCACTCCTTACGTAATCAGTCTGTGGTGACAAAAATAAACTGATTCAATTTACATCTTTTTTGAAGTAATAACTGATATGTTTTGGATTATTTGTGTGTGGCAGAAACAGTGGTCAGAACTGCAACGTATGAAGCTGAACTGTAGCAAAATACTTGTTGAAGACTGGTGCTGGGTCTACAGTGCTAAGAGAGATCTTGAAGCATCATGTAAGTGTTGATGTATGCAATCATTTTATCTCCAGAACTATTTGAGCCAAGTACATCCACCACCTAGCAATGGACAAGCAAAGCCTGATGGTGGATTTCCCAAACAACTGCAACACTGTGCTTCCTTATCCCCATCAGATCTTGTTTCTTGTAATATGTCTTGACTAAAGATAAGAATGGAAGGTAAAATTTGGCAAGGCAGTTTTCTTTCTACTAGTGAGTAACTGGTGAATCAGATCACCTGTACAAAGTGGTATTTGGTAAATTGCACTGTCCTGGGAGTATTACTACTCTGGAACGTGACAGACATGAAGCCTATATTTGAAGTTGCTAAAATGTGATGTTATCAATACTAATCTGCAAACTACTATTTTTTTTAAGCCAGTATATTACAGTATAAATGTGTTGCATACCTGTTTCTATAAAATTTACTGCCATGAAAAAAAAAAAAGAAGAAGAATAATCAGGATCCCCAGAGTGTGGCATTTGTCCATCTGTCACTTGTATACACAATACAGACCTCGTGCTGAGATTCTGCTTAAGGTACAGCAATTATCTGCAGGACAGATCAGGAGCCGAGAGCGATGGTAAACGAGAGAGGAAGGAGCACGACCGTGCCACTCTGCCCCTTGAGAGTCCCAGGGCTGCAGGCATCAGCTCCCTGCGGGGTCATTTGCTGCTGAGCCCCTCTGTGGAGGGCGTGGGGCTCTCTCTGACGGGGAGCAGGTCGTAGTGGCAGGGAATGTGGCTGTTTTTTGGGAGGTCGTAGGGATCCTGGCCGAGGCGCCCGCCGCCGCCGCCGCTGCCGAACGCGCCCTGGACAACGCTCACCGTGGGCTCTGTGAGGAGAGAGGGCATGCACTCAGCTCTGGGGAAAACACTGGTATTTTATTTCAGTTTCTGCTTCAGCAGGAAGATTCCTCATTGTGCTGAGTCCTGAAATGCAGCTGTAGAAACACAGCTTGGTGGTTTTGCTTCACACTTGCAGCAGGGCGCTGCCATGAGTTTACAGAGAGAAACAAGACAGCATCTCTTTTTATGTGTCTCCAATTTCAAAAAATTAAAAAAAAAAAAGAAACAAAACAACAACTTGAATTTGAGGGTTTCAATCAAGACTTTGTAACAGTCCTTAAAAGCAGAATGGGTCTGTTGATGGATTTCAGTGATCTCTAATAGCATCCAGAAAAGGAAAATACATCCTGTGATACTGGACACAATTTATTACAGCCCAAAGATGATCAGGATAGCTTCCACTCCACAGAACCCCAAAGTTTTCTGTAACTAAAGAAATAGGGCAACTAGGTAGGGCTCATATTAGTGGAATACTGTGTCTGTGGGTGAAGATGCTGTTTTATTCTCATCAAGAGAAGGAAACAGAACTTCAACCCTGCCATGGATAACTCTTCAGTCTAACCTAGAGCTGACCTACATTGCAATCAAATGCTAAACTTACCTCATGCTGTTGGTTAAAGGAAAACTCACACCAGAGTAATTCAGAGGTACCTGAAGGTGATAGAGCAGAGCTGAAGGTACTTCAAGCCCTGTTTGTGTGAATTACACCAAATCAGTAAAAACGCTGTTGTTACAGCTTTTGGGCAGAACATGGAATCGGAACGTGTAATTTCGTCTTCCCAGTGGTTTTCATGTGTTTTGATGAAACTGAAGCAAAGATCAAAAAGCCCTGTGCTCTTTGTTCCTAAGCCCCAGCACCCAGAGGTGGATTGTGTACCTACCAACTTCGTACACGTTCTTGCTGGCTGTGGCAGAGCCGGCGATCTCGGCGTAGGGGGAGTCGCGGCGCGCTGGGGACTTCATCTCCACATAGCCACATTCTGAACTCTTTGGCACCAGAGCTGGTGGGTCTTTGATAGTAGCATAGGGGTTCTCAGAGCTGCTCAGTGAGCAGTTACTTAAATTGTACTCCGAGTTCTTCACCAGATCTGCAAAAAGAAAAACACGTTACTGTCTCGAGCATTGCTGCGTGCTATGGACATGGCTACCAAAAAAAAAGGGTTTTGTTTCATGCTGAGTTCTAAAAAGTCACTCAGAAGTGAATATTTAAATAGAAACCAGCTGTAACACCTCAAATTCATTTGCAACAAGCAATGAAAATGTCTCATCTGCTATGCTCTTTAATGGACTTCATCTTGCCAGCAGCAAATTACTGTTGCAAAATCCGAGCATCTTCAATTCTGGTTAAAATAGTGCCTTAGCATTATAAAGGGATAATGACAGAGATAAGCCAAAGAATAAATTTTAAACAAGCACTTCAGAACACTTCCTGCCCCTCCAGGTGGTGAACTAGGGACAGTTAAAATAACTGATCTGAGACTGTTCCCAAGAGCAATGTCTGGGCAAATGGCATGATTGGTTTGTAAGGATGGCTTGGGTGGTGCAAAGTTTGAGCATCTGAGTACCCAAAAAGAATAACCAGGTTCTTCTAAGTTTCTGTTAAGCACATGCAGGAGAACTGGCAAGGAACCATCAGGTGGCTTGTGATGTCAGGATTTAACTGAAGGATGAATAACTGGTTTCAGAGATGTATTTGCTTGTGCTGGGCAGTGATTTCGTGCTGTTTGTGTTACTTTGCTCTCTGTGTTGCTTTGTGCTGTAATGTGTTATTTAACATGACAATTCTTGGCTCATTCCTGACTCCATATCCAACATGAGACTGACCTGGTGGATCTGTCATGGATGGGTGCTCATGATTTTGTGACTCATAAGAACTGGGCTTTCTGTAATCACAAAGGTGTAGAACTGTTTAGGTTATAAAAGACCTTTCAGATCATTGAGTCCAGCCATTTCTGCAACACTGCCAAATCCATCACTTAATAACCACAATTCCTAAGTGCCAAATGCCAGCAGGGTGGTACAATGTAAAGTCTTGTGAGAAAACTGGATAATTCAGAAGATCAAGATACCACATCACCACTACCCTGAATTTTGGAAGCTCCTGTCTGTGTGTCTGTATGTTGATATCCTTTCCAAGGGCCTGCAGTGGATGTGGTGAAGGTTTGTGGTGATGCAGACCATGCCCAGCTGCAGCTGGAATTGCCTTTTAAGTCTTCTGCAGTCTAGAATTGAGCTGTGTGGTGACTCAAGAATGACAGAAAACATTTGATCTGTGTGACACACAGGGGGCTTAAAATAGCTTGGTTTGTGGTCTTGTTGGTTTAAAAAAACAATCCAACAACCTCCCTTCAAAAAAGATAAAAAACCCACACCAGCAAACAAACCATGCATTGATTCAGTGCCTAGGAAAAATTTAGTCCAGAATGATTTTTTACATTTTCTTCACCTAGAAACCAAAGGTAATTTGGAAGAATAAAAGGCACATCTATGTAGTTTCATCTAAATACATCAGAAAACAATCTCACCTTTCAGGGACTTCCCCACATATCCCCTATCAAGTCCAAAAGCACCTGAGGAGAAAATGATACAAAAAAAATGGAGTAATTTTAAAACCAAAGAAAACAAAAGGGATTAGACAACAGCTTGTAAATGTTTAGGAATTGCCTTGGGACTCATTTCTGCCCTAGCTGAATAATTCTCTCATAAAGGCTGTGGAACTGCCCAGGATGGGGGTACAGAAGCACTTGTACTATTTGCTGCCACATTTTCTAACAGGAACAGGGGAGGTGGGTCATGAGGGACCATTAAATTATCTGAAGTTTGACCTCACACAATGCCAGTTACTCCTATTAAATGCTGTGGGACTGAAGCTTTTTTTTTTCTTTTTTTTTTTTTTTTTGATGTGGGCAAACCCTACCTACCAGAAAGGCATCCCACCACCTTGACCTGAAAATCTCAGGGTGTGCAGAGCTTGCTCCCATTCTCATTTCTCTGCTTCCAAATTTAATCACTCCCAAATCAGGGCCAGCCTGTTCCAGCCCCAGTGGCCTCAGCACCTTGCACCTCAATCTACAGCTCTGCAATTGCCTGCTACTCACTGATTTCTCTCAATAAAAGTAAACAGCTGAGCACAACAGCTGTCTTCAGAGACCTGGCACTTTCCTGGTTACTGATCTATTCAAATAGCTGTCACTGATATTGTGGAGAGCTCATTTTTAATTAGGCTGTATTGTGGTACTATGCTAGAAGCATTATAAAAGCCTAAAATGGTTTTATCCGTGCACTATCTAAACAAATGAGTAGTTTTCAAGAGTTCAGAGGTATTACTTTAAGGAGACCTAAACATAATTAATTTTATTCCTACCCCATCTTTATTTACTAGATCTCATGTCACCTGTGCTGTTGCTTTCACAAGTTTAGTGCTCAGGTCACCAGCCTCGAGTTACCCAAGTAATTCCATTTTATTTTCTAGCAAACAGACACACTGTCAGCATTCATCCACTCCTCTGGAACCTCCCTGTTCCTCAAGATCTCCTGCCTTGGGTTAACCACAGCAAGTGTCACTTGGGAGCATTTGGTGCAAGTTCAGATGCTCTAAGAAAATAAAAAGCTGAATGTTGAGCATTATGACTGAAATATTGTCCTGGGGAAAAAAAAACCAACAAAACAAACAAAAAAAAACCAAATTCCAAACCAAACACAACAGATCTGAGCCTGAACTGTGGCTTGACCAAGGTTGGGGAAGAGCAGGGAAGAAAAACAAACAGTGCTGCCTACTTCCCAGGGTTTGATATGTGTAAGTACCAGAAATGAAGGTAATTAAATTTTCTGAATTATACTGCCACTGAAATCCCTTTTTAAGGCTTTCACTGGGCAGTGCAGCCAGCCTTTCTGGAATGCATGAGAGTAGAAAAGGGTGAAAAGGAGGACACAGCAACTCTCTCACCATTTGTTGGGAATTTCTCTTCTTAAAGACAAAGCTCTTTTAGCAAACAGGAGGCATAGCTGGGAAGATCTACTATTTACACCTGAAGTGGCTCAGGTAATGAAAAAACACTTTTTAAATTATTGCATCTTGTGGTGATGTAAAAAAAAAAGAATATATGCAATCTTTCTTTTATTTAATAGGAATCTGTAATTTTGTCCGAGCAGACCCCCATTGTTCCATGAAACTAGTGAATAAGCAAATCTTGTAATAAAAATGAGATATTTCACACATTATGTCTGCACTGGGCATCAAAAACTGTTCCACCATTCCTCACAAGGGGTCACTTTTTAATCTCCTCCTGCCTTAAGGGATGCATCCCACATAACAGTGAGTAACATTCACATTCTCCTCCTTTATTTTTTTTTAATTTTATTTTTACCAAGCTCATTGAGGTAGCCCCCGTGTTTCCAGTCTGCTGGCAGTGTTCCTGTGTAGTCCATGACAGCACTTCTTTTTCCAGGCTCCATATTTTTCAGGTTCACAAACAGCTGGCTGGTTTTTGCCTATTCCAAACAAAGAGAGGCAATAAAACTGAAATTGCAGGGAAGATGCTGAATTTCCAGGTGGTAATCAGGAAGAGCAAAAATAAGCCAAACAGGAGAGATGAAGAAGCAGTGTAAAATAAACTAAAGATTGTCAGAATTTCCACATTTTCCTGCTTTACCTTGGCCAAGGTCAGTCTCTCCATGTTGGTGACATGAGGTGGGCTGGAGCACTGGGTCAGAGTGTGGTAACTGGGGTTAGAGAAATAGTGGCTGTTGACATTTCCACCATTGGTATGAGGGATGGTTTCTGGAAATAAAAAGAAAAGGAAAATGAACAAAACCACGGAATTTCTTTCTTAAGATACATTTTTGAGAGTGCTGCACTGATTTCTGACTCTGACCTAGAGTTTCTTAAAAAAAAACCAAACCAAACAAACACAAAACTAAGTATTTTTTATTCATTCCAAGAAATGAGAGATGCAGGGCAGTGAGGGACAAGTCATGTGCTCACTTCTAGCAAGGAGCATTCACAAGTGTAACCTGCTAACTCAACTCCTCTCTCTGCTGTGGTCCCTTGCTCTGGTTTTCCTTTCTAGCCATCACTGCAGTCACTTGGACCATCAAGTCTGCACCAACATTTTCTGGTGCTCCACGAACACCAGGACCTTTGCTGATTTGCTTTTTCTTAACTCTGACAAGTCTTCCTGCTGCCTTCCTCAGCTGCTGCTTTCTTGGACAGTGGTGTTCAAAAGGCACAACTGCCTCAAGTTTCATGTACCCACTGAATCACAACTCACTGTGATTCTACACTACAGTACTAGTGGGCACTACAGTGGGTCAAAAACTCTTGTTTGTTCCACTGCTCCTTCCCTTAGTCAGTTTAAAACCTTTTTCTGTCTGTTTCTCTGCAGAATCCTGCTACAGATAGCATGAAATCCTGATTTTCTACACTCTTCCTCCATTCAAGCTGTTGGCATTGAGTTTGCCACATTCCAACTGTATATATATAAAAGCAGACACAGAGGATAGGAATGTCCATGTTTAATGCAGAAAATAATTTGAGGGTGTAAAATGTTGCACAGGAAGGTGAAGTAAGTGGTCACTTTTCTTTGGAGTTAAGACATTTTGCCAGGGTGTGCCACCTTCATGGTATCAAAGAGCAGAAATATGTGAACTCGAGCCCTGTTAGGGGCAGATCTGAGCACAAAGACAAAGAGATGGAGGGAAAAAAAATGTATTCTAAACGTTGACATACCTGAAATGGTGTAATCTGCATTGATGACCCTCATAGCAGGGGTGTAGGTCACGGTGGGCATGTGTGTCTCCTTCCCTTTCTGCTTCTGCCTGTAAATGATGAACAGCACCAGCAGGAAGAGCACCACCAGGACAAGAATGATGATGCCAGCTATGGCTCCTATCTGGTAGGAGTCAGCAGGGAGGGCAGTGCTGGTACGGCTCAGGCTGTTCAGGTTCCCCACTATGATTACACCAGCTGGAACACAAGAAGAAATGGAAATAAATGGCAAAAACCCAGAGGGGTCACGTGTCAGGAGCAGGAGACAAAATTTCACTTCTAAATATAACTGTAATTTAGTAAGGATAGAATAGAATTCTGTCAGGAACCACTCCTAAATTTAAGATAAAACACTTGGAGTTTTCACAGAAAAGGAAAACACTCACAATTTTCACAGAAAAAGAGATGTTTTCATGAATTTGAAAAAGTAAGAACATTCTTTGGGCAAAGGAACAGGGCAGGTAAAGCCCATGCTCCATCAGCACCTTTGAGCAGCACTGCCTTTAGTTTATTGCAAATCCCCACTCTAGTTACTTTGCTCCATTTAATTACCACTAATCTAATTTAAAGCCTCAAAAACTTATTAACAGAATGGGCTACTTAAAAAAACACCACCTGTCAGTTTTATTTAATGAATGACACAGAGATGGTGTTCAGTAGGTGAAGCCAGTTTCTGTGTGAAAAGATGACAATCAATTTGATTATGTCTGGGCTTTACCTTGATCACACCTGGCCCCTTTCCAGCCCGGGCTGCAGTAGCAGGTCCCTGTGATGTGGTCACAGGTGGAGTTGTTCAGGCAGTCACAGATCTGGCGGCATCCATACCCGTAGGTGCCCTGGGGACACTCTGCACAGGACAAAAAGCAAGAAAAATCTCATTAGAGTTTGGAGTTCCTGGTCTGCAGCACCACAGGAGTCCAACCCCACACGTTCCTGTCCCTGGGCAGCAGGTGGCAATGTGTCATCAGCATCAGATCTCCTGGAGATGCTCCTAAGAGGAGCATCCTCCTCCTCGGTGTGCAGGAGGGAGAGAAGCTGTGCTCAGATGTGTACTCATGCTTCACCTGCAATGCCACCAAGGCAGTGCAGTGAGTAATCAAGGGAAAAGAAAAACAAGGCAAAAAAAGATAAACTTTTAGAAATTAGAAGGCAGTGAAGAAATGGGCATGGTGTGAATAAAGAGCCAGAAGACTCAGATCCCAGGGCTTGGAAAATCTCATTACCATGCAGGTGGAGCCAGACACCTGGATGGTGTCCTGTGGTGTGACAGGTGTGCTGGTGTAAAACAAGGAAAGGGCCCTAACAGTGAGTCTAAAATGCACCACACGTTTACAGAGAAATACAACTGCTGCCCATTGCATGCTCTGATACTGCAATGTATACACTGAGAAACTACCGACAGGAGAAAAATGCTAAATTATGGAGAATAAGGTAACTGGGGAAGTTGTACTTAATTATTTGAATGACTTGAATGTAATACTTAATTACTGATCAAAGTGTCTCCTACCTCATGTAGGTATCCTGGTAGAGAATTACCCTACACTGATAAAAATAATTTCTTTTATACTGCCACAGTACTCTTGGTACTGTGTGGCCTGGCACATTACAGTAGTTCTGATGGTTTTAGCAGGTGCAGTGTTTCTTCACTTTTTCTGAAATTTCTTGAGAGTTCTGCATCTGTATTTACTTCCTTTTGTCTTAAAAGAATCTAACTCATCTTTCGTGCATTCCTAATTTGGAATAATTTAAAAAATAAAGCAACACAAAGTGTGCCAGAGAAGAGTCTTGCAGTCTTAACAAATCCCAACTCAAGTAAAAAAATTCATGTTTATGTACCTCTTCCTTCTCTTGATCACACTCAATAAAACAAGACTAAAAATACTGAGGTAAATGGATGGCCAAAACCCATCATGTCACAGTGTATTTTTACATTTCAAGATCTGAATTAGAATGAATACCAAAACATGTAGCTTAGCATTGCTAAATCATTATCATCAACTGATAGGGTAAAATACAAAATCTGTAACAGAGTTAGATTTGCCAAATTATTCAAAGCGATGTTTTGACATCAAGAGACTATCTTAAAAGGTTATCTTTTCCTGAACATTAGAGATGTTTTGAGGAGAAACAGAGATGTCATTTGAATGCACAAATTTGGAAGCAGAGCCCTGTAAAGTCAGCAAAGGTTGGACAAACAGTCCTGTGCTCACGAGCCTGATTATTCTTTTAATGTTGCAAAACATTACACCACCACTGATGTCAGTGGTGTTATCCCTGATCTTCCTGAGGAGAGAACCACATGTCTGTGTGAAAACATGAAAACAAAATGCCACCTACGACACTTTTACAAACCAGCTGTGCCTTAAAACCACATTGCAAAGGTTAATTTCATCCACCACCACTGATGTGTTAGTTCTTGCCTCCAGTTTTCCAACTCTTAGCTGCCACTGTGGTTTGTACTAATGGATACATTTCATTACTTTCACAGGACTCTAATGACAATTCCTTGGTTCATTTTGTTGCTTTTACACGATGGAGTAGCTGGGTGTCCCTTTAGCGCTACGCCCAAAGCGACTAAAACGCGGCACAAAGAAACAGAAACCACAAGTGGGACAGCTGAACTCAGTGGGGTTTTAAACAGTTTGGAAAAGCCTGTGGCCAGCTCTGTGCCCGTGAGAAGTGGCCCTAGAGGGCAGAGGCTGTGTCCCGAGGCAGAAGGAGGGAGGGAGGGAGGGAGGGTGTGCTCACTGTGCTCGCAGTGCCGCCCCATGAAGCCCGTCCGGCACGTGCACTGCCCGCTGATGTGGTCGCAGTCGGCTCCGTTCTGGCACTGGCAGATCAAGGCACAGTCCTTCCCAAAAAAGCCCAGGGGACACCCTGCAACACAAGCAGAGGGACGGGGGGAGAGGGGTGAAGCAGCTGCTTTGGGAGTGGAAGGCAAACGTTCTGGTTCGGTGTGTTGCTGAGGAATGCTCCTGCAGCTCCTGGAATGGAGAGTTCTGTCAGCGCAAGGCACCAAGACTTGGCTCGTGTGGAGTGGTTCTAAACACACATCAGGCAAAAATGAATTTGGGAAATGGTGCTGGCAGCAGAGGTTCTGAAAAGACAGCTCCTTGAAGAAATGGGCTTCCAAAGAGATTTGAGGGCACTTTGGGAGTTTGCCCATCAGTCAGGGACTCTCTGGCCATATTTCCTTCGTGGTTTGTACTGAAGCATTAAAAAAGCCAAAACAACAACATATTGTACCTGAGCTGCTCACAAAGAAACCATTTCAGTATGAAGAAGACACACCACTGCAAAGAGATCATTATTCACCAGCAGGAAGCAAAAACCCCCTGATAGCTGACAGCTGAACCAGCATAGTGAATGTCTCCCAGAACTGCATCCATATGGTCCTGTAATGTATCTGTTACTTCCTGCCACTATGACATTACTCATTTGAAACAGCAAAGTTCTGATTTCATGAAAAACATGTATTTGAACACTGAATGCAAAACACAGTCAGCAGCCCAATTTTTCTTGGGGTTTAAATGCAGGGGTTGTGGCCAGGATCACAGTCAGTGAGGCAGCATGAAATACAGGTAAACCAAACTGAAAGTGTAATGCAAAAAAGATAAGAAGTCAGCTTTACTTGTATTTATTTCTAACAGAAGTTTATTTCTCAAACTTTGTATGAACTCTTAGCCTGCACGTAATGAATGACACATATCTACACCCAGTCACTGCACAGCTATTTTACTTTAACAAAAAGCTCTTAGGAGAAAAAAAAAAAACCAAACAGTATTAATGTATTATTACATGAAGAAAATTCCACAAAAAATTATGTTACAGTCTAGTGAAATAATCTTTCAAGGTTCCAATAAGAACATCTTCTGTATCAGTATTTGAACTCCAGGTTCAAGCAGTTCTGGAGGATAATTGTGTCACTGACATTCAGGCTAAGGATGAGCACAAAATTCACTTACTCTGTGTGCAGTAAAGGCCAGTCCAGCCCGGGGTGCACTTGCACTCCCCATCGTAGGCACTGCAGAAAGCTCCATTGTGGCAGTTGCACGTGTGGATGCAGTTTGGTCCCCAGTGGGAAGGTGGGCAAGCTGCAACAACCCAGAGCAATTAATTAACCTCAAATGACAAAGGTTCCTTGATGCACATGAATAGAGCTGCTTCCATTCACACATGAGCACTGCTTTGTTCGCTGTTTTTCTCCCGAGTTCATGTTTTGGGCTGCTCTGTTCTGAGCAAACAGCCATAGATTTATTCATTTGTTTCAGTCAAGGAATCGGTTTACTTCAGGTAAAAAGTGCTTAAAAATATGAAATGGGTGAAAAATGGATATTCAATACTCAGTAAATAGGGCATTCACAGCAGCCTTCTCATAGAGAACGCCATTAGGTTTCCTTTCTTCACTTATTTTTTATTCTGCAAACAGTCAAGGTGATACAGCTTTTAAACTTCAAAAAGTGAAGGAAATCAGAGAAGGTGGAAACTCCTATATAGCCTAGAGCTTTAGATCCTATACTGAGCCTGCTTCTGGTGCTTCCACTGTTAAATTTCATGTATTTGCCTAAATGTGGTGAAGATAATCAGGTCTGTACCTTCATCTGGTTAACTCAATTGCTTCCATGGGTCCAATAATCAATATAATATTTCTAAACACCAAGTAATTATCCAATAATCAATATAATATTTCTAAACACCAAGTAATTATCCACAGAATGGAGATTATTTTTTGCACAATCATGTAGACTCATTATGAGACAGAATTTACTGGCTGCTTTGGAAATGTCATGATGGATGAATCTGATGCTATGTGCTGCCACTAGAACTGTGAAGTGGTTCCAAAATACTAATTACTATTCAGAGACAGCAAATGATAATTTTCTTCATGGTAGAATATCACTAAGTGAAGAGGGTACTCTAAGAATAGACCCTTTCTGTTAAGTAGGATTCTCATCTTGAGCAGTTTCTTCCTTTAATAAAGAAAACAGTACTTTAAGTAGTAATTAATATTTTAAAAATAAATAGTAAAAGAAATAATTTTTTAGTACTTTAAAATTAGTTTTATGGAGGTACAGTGTCAGTTTTTCGTAGGAGAGAAGCAGGAGGCCAGACACTGAAGCCTTGGTTTTATTCCTGTGTAAATTTAAAAGGGTAACTCCTTATGGTTTTGTACTGATCTGGTTGCCTGAGATCAGTAAAACTCTTGAATCCTTTAAACATTTGCATAATGATTCATGCATAAGTGGGCTGTACTTTTCCAAAGTATCACCTTTTTTCCCCAAATTTCAGTTCATTAAAAATTATATTATGATGAATTAAAAAAAAACCCACTTAGTTTGGTTTTTTATTACTTTCACTTCAGTTGTGCCTTTTAATTATTTTTTTGGGGTTTTTTTTTTTGTGTTGGAAATTAGTGGTCAGCTAGGAAGGAATGTAAATCACATACAGGCAAAAAGGTTAGAAGTTTAAAAAAGGTCGCTGGTTCTGAAAGAAATTAATGGAATCATTATTTTCCATGTGAACGAAAGGCCTTTATACAAAGCAAATAAACTTCCTCTGTTATGGTCTCTGAGCACAGCCTCAATAAACACTTCCATTCATATTGCTGGCACCATTTTCTTGATATTGATGCAGCGAGTAAGTCCCTCCTCTTCCTAAATACCCCTATTCTGCTACTCTCCCCACTACCTACTTATTTTACCATAAAAACAGGGACCTTTGTAGCCACTGGCTTCCACAGGAATGGGCCCAAGATTTATTTTGGTATCATAATGGGCTGTGCATGCTAATCACCTCACAGAATTTAGCCAGGAAAGTTGTTTTTTGGGTTCTTTTCCCAAACTGACCAGATGTTACCCTGCACTCGTGTAACAGTGCAGGTAACCTGGGCCAGTGAAACAGTAAATGATATAAACCAATGAGCTATGTCATTAAAAAATGCATTTCCCTGGAAACCCCAGCACAATGTCTGACATTTCAGGGTATGGTGCAGCTTCTTTAAGTCACAAAAGTGGGTTGAGTGGAATTTTGGCAAGTGTGTGTTTCAGACTGCGTGGATTTTAGCACCTTCTGGGATTGGATATGCTTCTTGTGAGAGTCTTCCTTAAAACAACTCTTTCCTCTAATTAGTAAATCTCATAGACCCATCTAGGCATATGGGGAGTGACTACTTAATAAAGTAACTTTACAAAAAACAGTAAAATTAGGACCTTCCCTTCTCCTTTTTTTAGGCAGTAATGAAGAGTCCAGTGAGTTCAACCCAGGAAGACAATATTCATTGAGTGAGGCAGAATGACACTAAAAATGTCTATCTGTGGAAACATGTCTATCTGTTTCTTCTTATAAAAGGAAGAAGGAGGAAAATGCATCACAAGAGTTATAAGCACTTAAAAAAAAGGCACAGTGAAAAATTTCTTAACAAAATGTTCAGATGCTTAGTGAGAATTAAGATGGTTGTGCAGCCAGAGCTCTAACCTATGTCTGAGAAATTTTCAGCTTTGTTCTTGGCCTGGCCAGAGAAGTTTAGGATTATTTATCTCTCCATTATTTACCAGGAAGTCCTAATTTCTGACTTAAAAAAAGTATTTTAAGTAGCTGCACCCTGATTATTTGTTCTAAAATTAAAGGTGAAAAAAAATCCAGGTACTTACGCTGAGAGCAGTCACTACCAATCCATCCAGGGTAGCACTGACAGGATCTATCAATAGGATTGCAAGTCCCATTATTGGTGCAGGTGCATATTCCAGCACAGTTCTTCCCAAATCTGCCACTGGGACATACTGAGAAGACATTGTCAGAATTAGAACTCCTGAGCGGTCAGAACAAGATTTCATTTTCTTCATTTCAGGAGAAAACTATTAATATTTGGGTTGAGAGAGGTATGAGGGTAAAGTAAGGTACTATAAATTACAGCGAGCACAATAGCCATATTGACTACACAAACAATGCAATGAAGAGTACAGAGGGTTTCACACTGAAGGATGAAACAACCTAAGACTTCTGATTTATAAACTCAACATTCCACAACAGAAAATATCTCCGGTTTGACAGCCCCCACGTGATGGAGTGGAAACCAGCCCACGGGGGTCTTTATGGCCAGCTGTACCTTCGTTGCAGAGGGCTCCTGTGAATCCAGGCAGGCAGTCACACAGGCCAGTGATGTGGTGGCAGGGGCCACTGCTGTGCACGCACTGGGGGCAGGTCTGGCTGCAGCGGTGGCCGTAGAACCCCGGCGAGCAGACTGGAAAGCCAGAGAGGAGACACGCTGTCACTGCTGCCCCCCTGCCATCAGCCACCCTGCAGGCCTGGCTTGCAGCTGGCTCTGCTTTCCAGACCCAGAGGTGGTCGCTGTTATCTGTGCAGCTCGGTGATTTACACTCCCAAAACAAGATCTGCTCCCTCTCCTCAAGGATTTGGTGTGATTCTGGTTCATCGCGACTTTGTTGACATTCCATTACATGTCAAGCCACCCTGAACTTGGATAATGTTTGGAATGCATACATACTTTTTTTTTTTTTTATGGCTAAAAAAGGACATCTTTTGAAGCACATCTGAAGTAACAGAGAGAATAGTTTTATCTCCAGATGAGCAAGGTCATCTTAGACCTTGATTCCTGATGTGTTTTCTAGCTTGGAATTCAAATAGCCACAACTTCACTGGATAAAAAGCACAGATGTTTTCCAATCAGCCTTTCTTTTACATGGTACAGAGTCACTCTTAACTTTCAGGGAACCTGAGACCAGAAATACAGAGTTGTGCAGTTAATTGTGATGCTAAAAGCACGAGTTTCTCAAGAAGTAAAAGAAAAAAAGGGGAGGAAAAAAGGCTGCTTCTCCTTCTTTGTTGATCTAATCCGTTTTGGCATTCATTTCCTGATAAATTAGAATATTAGGTAAGGGATCAAGAGAAATACCTGAACAGCTGCAATTAGCACTGACTAAACTACCTTGGAATCTTTTCAATATTTCAATTTCATTCAAGATTCAGTCTTTTAATTACACACTTGATACAAGTTATAGGGCCAGGATCTCTCCAGAGAGATTAACTTCTCCAAGTGAAACAGTGCCAAAAGGTCTTCCTGTTTACTGAAAAGGCAGTTTCTGACCAGGATCCAAATTATTCCTATGACCTTTGTCTTCCCAGCCTGCAGACCGTGCCTCAGAGGGGCACTGGACTGGGAGCCCCTTGTCCAGGTTATAGGCACAGTTCCAAAACACCAGGGAACATTTTTACATGGCAGTGTTACGCTTTGGATGCACTGATTGACTGCAGGGCCCTTAGAGATTAGATAGTGAGAATAATTAGTGCTCACAGTCAGGAATGCTCAAGGAATACTAATGCCACACTGATGTGGGATTTTAGCAGTGCCATGACACAGCCTTCAGCTGGAAATGCTGCCATTCCTAAACTTCACCTTCCTCTGGTTCTCCTTCTTCTGACAGTGACCATTTCAGGTCATCTCCTGCCTTTTAAGCTTCTTTTGGAAGAGCCAGGAGCATCTTTGCTTGTCCTTAACCCACCTGCTCCTGGATTCTGTTTCTGGGAGACCTACCCTGGAAACTGGGCTCCCCTCCAGTCCCAGACAAATTACATTTCTCTTCCCTGAACACCTTTCCCTCACAGCTTCAGTGATTCAAACTGAAGACAGCTGAACAGCTGGCAAACTGTGACAAATCTCAGTAGTTCAGACTTATTATTTACCTCCTGGATTCTGGCATGATTTTCCTTAGTTCATCTGGATCTCTCTTTGTGAAATTTGTATTTTACCCAGACAAGTTTTTCAAAAGGAGCCATGGGCACATTTGACATCCTCTGCTTACTGTGGGGCCTGATCCCATTGACTAACCTTACAAAACAAGTGTTAAAGCCCCAAATATTAACTAAGCTAATGGACCCTAGCAAACAATGGGAAGGCTTTTAGTTTCTGAAACTCAGGTATGTTTTATTTACCTGTATTACAACCTTAACACTCATCAACCACGTTTGGAAATGCTTTAGAATGGAATCCCCTATGACATGTCTTGGAAAGTCCTGTTCATAACAGTGCCACAGGACAGGCAGTGAATAAAAGGAAAGCTGTACCATAACAAGAAGAGCACTACTAGATGAAACATTTGTTCATTTCAGGTAATCCTTTTTTTCCCCTGAATATTCATGTGTTTTGACAAAATGTCCAATCAAGGAAGAGTTTCCTAGCCTTTCAGACTGCAATTAGCAAAGCATTAGGATGTTGTATGATATGTTTTCCAAGCAACTGGGGGAGAAACAGAGATTTTTGAAGTATTTATGTTGTCCTTACTTCTCTGGCAAGTGGTGCCTCTGTATCCTGGTGCACACTCACAGATCCCATCATCTGGAGAGCAGGATGCTCCATTTTTGCAATAACAAGGCAAGGAGCAGTTTGGACCCCACTGTCCCTCAGCACACACACTGTCACAGTGAATACCTGCAACCACAAACAAACAAAACATCTGTGAAGAGCTCTTGTACACAGTTAGGTTAAACCTTTGCTGAACTTTAATACGCAGCTCACACAACCCGTTTATCAAAACATCACTAACATGAGGAAAGTACAAGATAAACCTGCATCTCTGTTCCTGCCTTCCCCAGAACAGTGAATTTCCCTCATATTCCAGTTTTGGTGAGAGGCACATAAATGGCTTTTGCTTCCTCCATAATGGCTGTTTCAAAACAGCGGAAGGTTTTTTGATTTCAGATTTTATGTTTGGGAAAAGCACGACAGAAGGTACTGCAGGAACTTTTCCCTCTGAGCATTCTTTGTGTCTGATATAACTTGTGTATAATAATGGGGTGCAGGACACGGAATGATTTCTAATTAGTGGTGAGCTGATTACTGCTCAGCCTCGTACTGAAGGGAAAAATGTAGTGCACACAAAGGGTTTCCAAACACACCACGTGAGCATTCCAAAATGCTGAGCTGCCACAGTGTTAAGGATGCTGGTCAGCCAGTGCTTTGTTTAACCTGTTTCAGTATAAAATTGATTGTAAAATGGCCACAACTTGAATCTCTACACATAGATCCTAACACACACCACCCATTACAATCATCCAATCACAGTTTGTTTGCTGTGTTCTTCTGTTTGTTTGCTTGTCATTTTTCTTCACAATGCAGCAGCATTAAATATAATTTTCCTGCTTTTTAAGAAGCACTGTGCATGTTAAATGCCAGCAGGCACCACCGTGGAACTCAGACCCTATTGTGTCTGCAGCACTTTGCATTAACAATCAAGTTTTATTGTAATGCCTCCACTGAATAAACCCTCCACTAAGGGAAAAGTGGCCTGGATCCAACCACAAGCATGTCTTGCTTTGTAAGTATTTCCAGCAAAATATGCCACAGGTTCAATGGCTGCCAGGGTCCTAAAAAAAGCAAAACAGTTTTACATGTGACAAGGGAAAAAAATCTTTTAACTTTGAACCCACTGCTTGTAAAAATCCTGAGAAATAATTACATGGTTTGCTGATAGATCAGACTAAGAGGTGATTCCTCATCACCCCCAGCATGTGTCTTGCAAAGCTGCCCGTATCTAAAACCCAGCTCTCTAATTAGTGGAAAGGTAGAGCTCCAGACTCTTGAACTGTTTTTCTCTGCAGGACAATCAACAGACTGAAGAGTCAAATATGTGTTTCAACAGATTGCACCAACCTGTGCCAGCACGACAGAACAACACCTGACTTTAAAAATCCAGATACTGACAGATGGTACCCAGGCCACCTCAAAGCCCTAACTGCACAATGGTCATCAGTACTGACCTAAAACAAACCTATTGTCAGAAAATGAAAGGTTCCTTACATCACTCCTTTTTCACTGTCTGCCTGCCTAGACAGTGTCTGTCGTTCTGTCTCCATCTACATCTGAGAGGCAGTGCTGACTCGGTTCCCAGCAGTCTAGTTCAAACTTTTCATTAACTCATTTAAGCAAATTAAAGAGAGAGGTTTGATTTTGAGAGATGCTGGTGCACAAGAGGAGTATGATGACATCACTGCATTGATTTCATTTTTTTTCCCCAGAAACAAGACCACTTCTTCCAGCTGCTGCTTTTTTCCTGGTGTTCCCAAACTTGAGAATGTGGGTCTCCAAGTCTGTGAGAACACGGGCAGAGCCCCTCAGAGGGTTATCTGCCATATCCCACATAGCTGCACTCGGTGCACCCTGCTGCAGAAAAGCCATTTTTCACAGCCTCAATGGGTGTCGGCGGTGCTCAGTGTATAATGGTCACTATTAACAAGCCAGTGGTTGCCAAGAGCTACCAAAGTGCATTATCTGAGATTATGTAGACCAGTGACATACAATAACACCAGGCTCAATTATTCTGCCTTGATCTGTGCACAGAGGATGCTTTATGACAGCAGAGTGTCCGAGGGTGATGCGGGCGCGCTGGGATGGGGAAGACAATGGGTCCCATGCTGCACAGAGCCACGGGGCTCAAAACACACAGAAAATACCACTAAAAACTAAAAAAGGGGGAAGAAAGGGCTCCTTCAGTACACATCAGGGAAAACCATCCCTTAGGGCAACTGAAAAAACCTGCTTTTTATCTCCCACTCTCATCCCTTCAAGGAGGTGAAGAATGGCATCACTCCTCTTAGCAAATAAACAATGTGCACTAAATGTCACTGGGTAACAGTGATGACAACATAACACACTGAAACACTGCTGAACACAATTCTGTTTCACTGTAATTTTACTATATTCACTCTTCTTGATCATTAGGAAAATCAGTTTTACTCCTCTGAGTGTAAAGAACCAATGCAGCAAGGCTGAAATCATTTAGAAATTTACTGCATCTCTACTTACTAAAATAGTTTTCAGTCTCACTCACTATTTATTTATTTAGGTAAGTTCACAAGGCACTTAAAAATAACAAGGTGAGTTTCATATCTTATGGTTGTAAAAACCAAATGTGTATTTTTGAGAAAGAACAGGTTAGAAATATTAAAGCATTGAGAAAAAACTTCTTAAAAATTCATTTCCAGAGTGATGCTTTTATGAAATTTTGGCAAAGAAAGCTATGCTTTCATAGAAAAGCCCCAAATTATTCAGGGAAAAAAACCCCCATTTTTACTAGAACTTGCAAAGCAAGATTAGACTCACTTTTTACAACAGTGTTACCAACTGGTTGATGACTGCCACAGTTTCGTGCAAATATTAATCTCTGACACAATAAAATTGTTTTTATTAAGTTTTCATGTTGGTTCTGATACTGATAAGGATATCTGCGAGAAAATGTTTTTGCCAGAGCTATGGACAAAGAGCTCTTTGATGGCCTTCACAAGTTGCTAGGCAATAGCTGAATGGTCATGATAAACTTCAGCTAAGCTGCTCTGAAGAAATGCTCGTGCATTTAATGCCCAGTGCTTTATGCTGGGGGCCTCACATCCAAATCAGCATTCCCCCAGCATTCGTAATTGCATGAATGAAGTGAAGAATTCTTCAGGGATACCACTCCTCCTGCCCATGCTAGCAGAGCATTTGCACACTCCCTATGCTGTGTTTTTAAGTTGAGACTCAGTGATCCACCCGAGTCAGATCAACAAAGAGCTGGTTTGTTTTAGCACTTGAAGTGGGGGGAAAACAATTACCAATTATTTGTTACTATCTTCCCAGGCAAATTTACTGTTGGAGTAATTGCTGTTTTAGACCTTATTATGTTTTCATCAGTCTGATAAAAGGTTATCCAAACTTTAAGAAGAGTATTATTTTTTGTAAAGAACTTGTGTTTGCTGTGCAATTTATGTTAACACACGTGGAACTTTCCAGTATAACCCCTCAGCATTAAAAACTTTTTTATATACTGGTGTACTTCCCAGGTGCCAGTGCAAAACTGGATATGTAGCAGCCCAAACTAAAGGAGGAACAAAACCTTCAAAGGCTGGAGGGATCCTGGTGTCATTAAAGCTAATGATGCTTTCTCATTATGGTCCAAGAGCTTGCCCTTCATATTTGAGAAAAACTAACATTTCTGTTAAAGGCAGCTGCAACTTCTGATGGTGAGAATTACTTGCCTAATTTCTCTGTCAAGTAAGGGGCAGCCCAAAGAAAGGGAGGTGGTGAAAAATGTTACAGGCACTATTTCAAAGTACCTTCACTGTTTTGAAGGAGGGTAGTACCTTACTCCACTGCTGAAGGCAGCCAGAGGAATTAATTTAAGTATCCCAAATTGAGAAGCTAATGAGAGGATCAGAGATTTTTCTGCAGAAGTTCAGATTTCAGCTGCTTCCCTGCAGCAGCAGGAGAGTCATGGCTGGAAATTTTGGTAGGAAGCCAGCTAGAAAAGGCTGTCAACAAGGACATCTGAGTTTGAAGGCAGAAATCCTTATCTGCAAATTTTAGTAGCAGAATCCCTTTTAAAGTATTTGCAGTATCCTTCTGAAGGCCACACTCTTGATACATACTGTTGCCCACTCCAGAGGTGCTCTTATTTTCATCTATCAATCCCTAGGTAGCCACCAGGAAATAAGACTTCTCCCTTTTTCAACTTCTTCTAGGCAGAAAACAGGCACACCTAATCAGTGATTTAAAGCTATTTTTTTCCTAAAAAGGTGGTATTTCTTCTGCATAAAAATCCACCGCAGCAGAGAACAGACAAAGAGAGCAGACATACAGACACAGGGAAACCCAGATGTAGGGTGGAACCCAACCTCTTATTGGAGAATTCCTCTCCCCAAGCTTGAAAAGCAAATTTGTCATTTATCACGAGAGAGTGCTCAGAAGTAATTTCATTTTGCAGGTCACTGAATATTCCTTCCCATAGGGTGTCATCCTTCAGGAGGCCAGGTGGAACTGGTGGCAGTGGAGGGAAAATTATGTTTTTACAAGAGAATCTTGGCTTGGGTGCACTGGTGCTACAGCAGCAGCTCCTTTTTGCTCCAAACGTGAGACAGAACCCTTCCAATTCTGTTTTTTTGCTTTGCAGGACAGGGAAAAATGCATACTCATGTAAAGCTGAGCGTGAAGGCAGAGCTGCAGACCTGGGTGTTTCCACCAGCAGGGTGGGTGTCAGATGGCAGACCTCCCCTTTATAATCCAGCAACAAATGTGCCTCTCAGAAATACTGTCAGAGGCACATGGAAGGACACAGAAACAACACATCTGGTGATGGGTGAGCTGAGTAATGCCAGCAGGTGTCCAGCACAGAAAAAGTCACCGACACCCCTCCTGCTGCAGCCTGTCGGTGAACGCTCTGCCCGCTGGTGAAATGTGGGCTGGTATTACTGCATCTGTCTTCTCCACAAACCACTGCCATTGTTTTGGTACTAGATAGCAGACTGGTGGTATTTCATAATCCCTGGCATCACATAGCCTTTAAATCGATTTTGAGAGTAACAAATGTCGCGCCACCCTGACGTGACATCTCCTCACAAATGCAAAGGTGCTGCACCAGGGGGAGCAGAGCAGTGATGTCTGATCAGGAACACCCACGACACTGCAATTACACTAATAAACTGTCTTTTGCCATTTTAATTAATTAATCATATTGCTTTGCTTAAATTAATTGATTAATGCTTTAATGCGAAACCTCTGTTTGCAAGTATGAGTTCCCTAATCTTTCAGGAAATTTGGGAGAAATTTGACAGCTGCTTGCAGAACAGGTAAGATTAAAGGATGAAACTATCATGGTGCTTGCTGGTTTGCTTGTTGAGAGAAGTGTTAGATACACCTTTATAGTGGAAGTTAACCAAAAGTTTTGGTATAATTTAATAGGAGAATTATCATTAACTATCAGGAGAGTACATTTTCTGTGTGTTTCTTATGCTTTCCATTTTAATAGTTCTTACTCTTTTCCACTCTCTGGCTACTGAGAAATGAAAAAGAACTTTCCCTCCAAGTGAAAAAGAAGTTATTTATAAGATACAGTGAAAATGTCAAGGGATGAGGGAGTTTGGGGCAGACATCATCCTCTGTGTGGGCGGATGTTTCTCATTTGTGCCATCCTGTCATGTGGCTCCTGGAACGTGACGGAATGGTCAGTCTGCCAGGAAAAAAACATCACCCTTAACTCTTCCTTCCCTAACCAGAATTAAGCTGCTGCAGAGGGAAAAACATTTTGCAAACTACAACAGAACACAGGATTTCTAACAGGGGTCCTGTAAACCTAAGTCGCTTTTGTTTAGCACGAAACAGAGCCCCAATGAAAACCAGCAACCCCAAATAAAAACAGATCTAATGAAAGTTAATTTTTACTGTTTCTTGACTCTTTTAACACAACAATAGTGTTAAAACTATTTTAACAAAAAACAGTGTGTCAAAAATTGAACTTTTACTCCTACGCAGAACCTAATAAGGAGAACACCCTGGGCATGCTCAAAACCAAACCAAAAACTACGTAACAAAACTAAACCTTAGAGCATCTCAGGGCTGACCCAGTGGGGAGGCTGAGGCCAAGCCCCTGTGCCCACGTCAGCAGCCCAGAGCTCCCTCACACCCCAAGGTCACCGACCCACCCTCCCCATGCAGCATTTCCTGCTCCCCAGCCTTGTGGGACAGCTGTGTCACTCCTTGATGTGCTTCTAAAAAGTTACATAAACTATTCCCTCTGATGAAATTCCCTGGGGGAAGTGCAGATAGCTGTTCTGTTCACAGGGCTGAGGAAAATGCTGCGTTTAAAGCACCTTCTTGGAAAGTCTGTGTTCTTTTGATGGCATCAGAACATTTTGGGAAGTTCACCTGGGCGTCATGGATTTATTTGTGCTTAAAACCAAAAAATACTCACAAGTTCACATTTTTAAGCTTCCTCAAAATGTATTTATTTTTAAAACTGGTTTAACACCAATGGTTTTAAGCAACTAAATTCTCCATTTGGGTTAGATAAGCATTAAACTGATCCAAAATCTGGTTTTCCCTCTCTTCGTTTTTCAGCCAGGTAGGTAACACTACCCACCCCAAACTAGCATGTCTGATGGTTACTTTTGCAAATCCAACACCAAAAACAAAACAGAGGCCAAGCCACATAATTTCTTTCACTTTAGAAGCTCCTGTATTTTCCACACATCCTCCACCTGCTTCTCCACACAACCCTATGCAGAACCTCCCTCCTTAATCCTACAATCTTCTGCTATTCCTGCAATGCACTGTTACAGCACAGCTATTTGAGAGCCCTTTCCTGAAGCAATCCCTCCTTTTTTTTTTTAATCATTCCAAATATAAGCATCTGCAGAAAGCCTGGATTCCTCTCTGGGTATTGCTCTGACATGCGAAGTGTGGGAGGAGGATTTTTTTTTCCAGACACTGAGTATAAAGTGAGCTATGCTGTGGATGTTGTAAAGTGTGTCTAGACATCACCAACATGTCAAAACTAGTCTGTCACACACATGCTGTTCTGGTGACATCATCCAGGGATGGGGGGCTCCATTTTATCAATAATTAGGCCTCAAGTCTCTTTCTTGTGAAGTATTGTTCCTTTTAAGAACAAAGGCGAAGTAAGATTTCACTACACAAAATTACTGTATTATGTCTTTATCTTATTATACATTATATAATCTATATTTTGATATATTATGCTTTCCCACACCTGAATCCAAGCACAGTCAAGGTGCACTTGAAGCCTCTGTCACACCCTGGGTTAGTTATATTACACTGGCCAGGTAATTTTTATAACCTGTTATAAAAAATGCTGCTAGATTTTTAATCTGGTTTTTCAAAACTGCCTGTTTTAACCTGGATCCATTCATTAACACATTTTGACCCTGACTGTCTGTCTCAATTTTAGAAGACTCACAGGATGTACTTCAAGCTGTGCCTTTAGGACTTGTGAACAGCTCTACATACCTGCACCATTAAAGACTTCACATGTCTTTATGGTGTGTAATCTTTGATTAATGCAGTTAGTAATTCCTAAGATCACATTTTGAGCAGATTCAAATGTAAATCTGTGGAAATGTGTCCAAACACACACACAAAATTACCTGAAAACTACCTGAAAGTTAAGGACATTAACATCGTAACAAATTAAAACACAAAGTAGTGTCAGGAAAAACAGCAATAGCTGGTATAAGGCTAAGAGTATTTTTTTGTAATTCATTCAGGTAGCTTCTACTATTTTCTGCACTCCTGAGGCATCTGAGTGGCTGATGGCAAGTCACACTGCAGCTTGTGGGAAGAGAATTGAACCAAAAGAATTCCTGCCTCAGTTAGGTGAGTGCTGGCTCTTAAAGCTCCTCTCACTCACACGGAGAGGAAATGGTGAGACAGGCCTTCTCAAAGAGAAAATAAACAGAAAAAATGAGCAAATAACAGAGAGGTTTGGTCTTCCAGAGCAAAGCAGGAACTTTTGGTGTGCCTGTGTATCTGCATCCCCTAGAGATTTCCACTTCCTGCCCCCAGTAATCATAAAAGTCATGTTCATCTGAACAGAAAGAGAAAAAACAGCAGGTAAGCTGTAATCAGCTACAGTTAATCAACCTCAATAGTGGACAACAAGTATTGTGTACTTCAAACAAGATGCTGGCAATCCATCCACAGAGCTCGGAAGAAAGAGCATAGAAAAATAAAGGTTTGAGAAAAAAACAATAGCAAGACTGTACCTATCTACCTGAGGAGATAATAAGCTCACCTCTACCTGCTTTGTCTAAAAGCATCATAAAAAGAAAGACAACAATTCTATAATGAACCTACAAGTCAGGCTAAACATTAGTTTACAGAAGAGTGGAATATGTCTAAAATCACAAATAAAACACAAATCACTGATTTTCAGAGCACAAACATGCTTTGCTCATTTAAAGTTTGTTTTTCATGCTGACTCCTCATTATTAAATGAAAGGAGCCCACACAGACAGGTGATGGGAGACCTGTGTGATCCTTGCAACATTGCAGCATCACAGAGAGGCAGCTGGAACACTCCAAGAGGGGCTAACTTACAGTGCTAATTAAACTTTACAGAAGATCAAAGAGTTCTTCCAAATTTAAAGCTAAGAAATCCTTGTGAGACCTGAAACTCCCTCCTAGAGATAAAGGGAACATTTTGTGATAGCTGCCTTTGTGCACAGCTCCACGACATTTTCAAAAAAAAAAAATTCTTGCTCTCCACTAGCAAGAGGGTGCAACAACAGTGCCCAACAAAAATTGTGGTGAATGATTCCACTGACAATAGTCCTTAAAATCATAACGTTTAAAAAAAAAATTGTGAGAAAATTTTTGTAGAGGACAGAATATCTGCAGAGAAACTTAAAAAAGGTTGAGGCACTGAAATGGCAGCACAGTTGTCTTGGTTTGAGACAAGTTAGGAGGTTGACTGTGACAGTGGTCACAGGGGTTTTCAGGTGAGGGAAGAGACGAGAATGTTGACTCGATGTTCAGAAGGTTTGATTTATTATTTTATGATAAATGTTACATTAAGGCTATACTAAAGAACAGAAAGAAAGGTTTCTTAGAAGGCTAGCTAAGAATAGAATGGAATGAATAACAAAGATCTGTGGCTCGGACAGAGAGTCTAAGCTAACTGGTCTGAGGTTGGCCATTAATTGTAAACACTTAAGATGGGCCAATCAAAAATCTACCTGATGCATTCTACAGCAGCAGATAACCATTGTTTACATTTTGTTTCTGAGACCTCTCAGCTTCTCAGAAAAGAAAAAATCCCAAGAAAGGATTTTTAGTGAAAAGATGTCTGCGACAGTTGACAAGTTGGGACAATGGCTGGTCCTCTTCTTGGCTGCCTGAACGAAGCTTCCTGAGTTCCTGTACATGATGCTTTACCCCAAAGCTGTCACAATCTTGGATATTTACAGCGTACCACCACTTTTGTAAGGAATTGTATGGTGAAGGTGCCCAAGTTTCAAAGTTTCCCTTTCCATTCCCAGTTTTCTGCAGATCGCACTGGAAAACTTCCCCACCCGTGAGTCACAGGAGAGACACAGCGGCCACAGAACGGGGGCTCTTTCCCCTTCCAACCTCACAAACTCCTCCTTTGCCCACAGAACCAAGTCTCCCCGGGGGGGAACTCTGTTTTTGTGCTTCCCAAGGGCGTGTGCTGTACCTGACCATCCCGGGAGGCAGCGGCAGTAGCCCGTGGTGGGGTGGCAGCCGTCGGCGTGGCTGCAGTCACAGCGCTCGGCGCAGTCCAGGCCGTAGGTACCATCCTGTGGCAACAAAAACAAACACACAACACCCCGGAGATGAGGCCAGCTGGGAGTTAGAGGAGAGGCAAGGTAGGGTCAGCCCAGCCTCAAAAAGCAGCCACAGATCTCTCCTGAATCTCCAGGCTGTTAATAATGTAAAATATTTGCGGCGTTTGGAACGTGTCAGCATCCTACACTTTCGTTCTTTCATTAGAAGGGGGAAGATAAAGGATGAATTATGCTCTCTTGAAAAACACCAGACTAAAGGAATTAAGTCTCCCTTCTGCATCAGACTCTGAGATCTCTGCTTAAGGGTCAAAATGGGTACCACACAGAGGTATAATTTTAAAGAAAATGAGTGAAACCCATTAAATTACAAGATACCTTCAGTGTGAGGTTCACTGCATAAATAAAGCAAACTATCACTTTCTTTTGATTAGAAACATTTCTCTTGATTAAAAACATTTCTCTCTGCACGACAACATATACTCCATCAAAAAAAGATAATCTTTGGCTAAGAAACAGTGCACAAAATGAAACTTTATTTTTACCTATGCAACATCTTTTGAACCAACAAGAGATTAAAGTCACAAGTTGAATCACCCTGTTGGTGTATTTATTTTTTTATGGGAAACATCTAAACATTTGAATTTGGTTTTCTTGCTGCTTTCATAGAAGCTGGCACACAGACTAGTGGATAATTTCACACAAAACAAACCCAAGAAATGGAGATTCTTTACAATCTCCAAACAAGGAAAAGTATAGCAGTCAACTGATCTTGAATAAAAAGTGGCAGAACCAAATTTAAAAAAGAGCAGGGAAAAAAAGGCAGCATAATTTACAGTAATACTTCAGGGTCACCCACAGCAAAGGCAAAAAAGGAAAAAATCATGTCAGGTTTGAACACCAATAATTTACATTCAAAGCTAAAAATTGGTGTCAGTCACATTAAAAATCTGAATAAAACCTACATGAAAATTAATCTGCTGTTCTTTGATGTTCATGCATACATTTCAACTGAGTGCCACAGGATTGAGCTATTCAGCTGCCAGTCTTTCAAGTCTAAAGTAGAACAAAATCTTACATTACTTCAGTGTAAGGAGCCTTTCACTCATCTCAACAATACATTTTTATATATACAGAAAAAGAAAAGATTAAGCATTTCCTTTGCATATAATCAGATTTGGAATGAAAGGAAATCCTCAAATATGCTGTTGAAAAGCAGTATTTTTAGCCTGCTATGTACTTGGACTGAAGTCCAAACTGTAGTTCAAATCTTGAACAACAATCTGAGCAGTGATAATAATGTTCTGAAGTTCCTGAAACAAACTGAAATACATTGATTTAAATAAAGTCCCTGCTCAGACATGAAAAACATTTCAGACAACTGGAAGTATTTGAACTATTTTTTTACTAAATTATTATATTTATTATTATTTGAATAAACAATTTCTGTATATTCCCCTGCTCTGGAATTTTGAAGCAGAATTTGCATCACCCTGTTGGTGATGAAATAGGTAAATGCTTATGGACATTGTTTGATACAGATGGAGAGAGGGAGAGGAAGACACTGAGCTTGGACATGCTGAATTATCTGATACAGAAATACTTTTAAGCTTTATTTTACTAAGTTTGGGGTAGAGATGCAATTGCTCTGAAATGATACATGTATTTTTTAAATGTCAGTTTTGGAAGAGCTTGGGAGGTCTCATCAGAATCAGGCACTAAGTGATAAACAAAGCTACTTGAGGAAACAGAAAAATCAGTCTTCTGATGGAGATGCATTGCTGGAAACACTGCACACAGGTGATACTGCCATCAGCTTTCCAGAAGATATTGGAAAAGATATGGAAAATATTCCATTTTCTTTGCCACTTTACTCACTACAGGAGTGCTTCATCTTAAAACCAAAAGCAAAGACCCAAAAAAATCACTCCTGAGCGTTCCTAGTGCAGTCCAGCAGAAAGAAATTTCATTGAAAATGAGGTGATTTCTGGTTTTCTGCTGTAGTTCAGCTGCTCCCATCATGTCATTGCTCAGTAGAGCTTGTCCAAACTGAAAGAAGCTGAAATGTGGTATTTACAGAGTGTGTGTTCCTTTCAGGTGATTCCTTTGTAGTTATATCAAACCAACAACCTGCTCTGCAGATACACTGCAAAAGTCAACAATTGACAGGGGAAGGGAAAAGAAGGGCAGAGAGCAATTTATTTTAATAATAAGTTTTGTTAAAAGTTTCCAAGAAAATTTAAGCCCATCACTGAAAACAGTGGACCCTGGAAAAACCCACTTTTTATAAAATATTTCTTTTCAGTGTATAAAATATAATTGAGACAAAAAAGTTACACAATGAAACAAATCCACTTGGAATTTTACTATTTAAAAACTTCTGAAATGATGCATTTGAAGGTATGTATTTTATTTCCCTAAAGCTGCAGATTACAAGGTGGAACAGAACTGATAAGGAGCATGCCACTGTCCTCACAATGATTTCTGATTTTCCAAGTCTGGGAGAGAGCAGAAGCCAAATCCCCAGTAGAAAAGCAAAGACCTGTGATGGAACTGGGTGTAAGAGTAGCTTCTCACTTTTGACTGAGAAGGAATAAAAATTCTTTGTTCATATTGTAACACAGACATAAGGAAAGAAGTAATTAAAATGACACTATGTGATTTGGGGTGTATTTTTTGTATTTTTCTCTAATTATTTACACTTAAAAGCAGCAGTTTGACAGCATTTGATGAAGAAATGTTAGAACAATTTTTAGTGCCTGTCCTTGACCCAGCAGCCCATCCTGTGTGCTCCAAAGGAACTCATCCCCATGGAGACAAAGAATGGCAGATGCCCCACCCTGCCCAATATTCTCCCACAAAAAACTCAAAATTCAGTGGAATTATTAAACTACCTGGCAAGGGAGTTCACATTTCTCTCCCCTCCATCCCGGGGCACAGGTACAGGTTCCATCCAGAGCATTGCAAGCCCCTCCATTGAGACACTGGCAGGTCAGGTTACAGCCCAGGCCCCACGTGCCACTGGGGCAATTTATGGAGCAATCCACACCATGCCAACCTGCCAAAAAAAAAAAATAAAAGGGATTAAAGTCAGAAATTAATCAGGTTTTCCCCCATTGCTCTCAGAGGATGTTTCATGTCTCTGAGATGTGCAATACTGGGGTAAAATTCACTGCAGGATTTATCAGCTGCTTCAGCTGAGGGCCTGTCCAGGTTGGAACAAAGGTGTTCAAGGGCACCTTGTAACATCTGTGCACAGCACACATCTGCAGATGGGTGCCAACAGGCAAAAGAGACTGATGGAAGATCTGAAATGGAAATAGAGACACCTTGACATTTCACTGAGAAACTCTAAACTACACTGAGAGTATTAAGGTGTAGCCTGAAAACAATTAGGAATATTTGCCCTAGGCTCAAGTTGCTGCTTTCATAATTGTTCCACCAGCATTCAACTCAAAGACAGTCCTGTAATATGGTTTTAACATGTATCTAAACAAACAAACAAAAAAAACAAAAAAACAAACAAACAAAAAAAACACCAAAAAAAAAAGGAGAAAAAATAAAAGTATTGCATAAATTGGATCCTTTGAGGAAACACAGAAGACCTTTTAGAGGATTTCTGTACTTCTCTCCAAATACAAAAAGAAATGAAATGGAAAACAGCTGTAAAATGCAGCATTCACCACTGATCATGCCCAATAGCAATGGTTTGCAGACTGGATAGACTGGGATCTGAATAGATTTTTTTAAAATGTAATCATCCATCATCAGATTCAAGAGGAACAGTGTGAGGCAGTCAGTCACATATTACCACCACCAGTGACACAGGCCAAGTTTCTAATTTTGTACCTTGTTTACAGTAAGTGGAGGGAAAAATAATTCTGCACTGAGACTGATCAATAGGCTATGCAAAACACATGCACAGCAATCAGGCTGCCTCGTGCTTCATTGATAACTTGAAATTCAGGGGTCATTTCAGGAAAAAATGTATTTTTTGTAATTTGACTAGGAAATTGAGACACTCTCCCTCAGCTGTCTTCCCAGGATTTATTATCCTCCTTTGTTTAAATGACAAGTTTAGGTTAAACTTAGGTTCAGTTTAATTTTACTTTTTGCTGTCCTCTTTCACTGTAGCGTGATTAAAACTGCTTGGGGTACAGGAAGATAGGATTCTGCATTGCCCAAGGAATATTTTTACCCTCACAACCTAGCTGCTTTGCAGTATCAACCTGAACAGGGTTAAAGTAGCCATAATGTCTCTGGGAAGAGCAGAAGTTCCACATTTGCTGCATAACTGATTTAACAGTGTCAGTCCCCGAAAAATTTCGTGGCTGTTTGTCTAGCAAACTCCATTTAGATGGGATATTGGGAATTGAAAATTGTTCTCTGGCAGGGTGGGCAGGCCCTGGCCCTGGGGCTGCCCCTGGATCCCTGGCAGTGCCCAAGGCCAGGCTGGACACTGGGGTTGGAGCAGCCTGGGACAGTGGGAGGTGTCCCTGCCATGGCAGGAGGTGGAATAAAATGATCTTTAAGGTTCCTTCCAACCCAAACTGTTACCAAATCCTCCAAAATCATTGTTATAAATAAACCTCTCTAACACTGTCTGTTCTGTGTCAGCAAGTCAGGCATTGGTTTATTCCTGGTCAAGGTCCGTGTGTGTGTGTCTGACAAAACTCTGGCCTTTACATAGATGCAGACACTAAACTTTTTCATTTATTTATCCATTTTTAGCAAACAAAGAAATTATTATTCATTGGTTCTAAATGACAGAATTTTCTTTCATTATGTAGCATTCTATCCTCTATTGGTAGTAGATTCCTCACTTCTCAGGCTAATTAATCTGTATTTTTTACTCTTTTTATTATCTTTTCCACAGGTAGGGAGCTTCCAACACACATATATGGAGTCTCAGTTATCTTGCTGTCTTCCTCATCTTCTGGTTTCTGCAAAATGTCTTTGTAGCCCATAAATTCTGCACTTCTTGTATTCATTTTAAACAGCACATCTCTCTCTCGCCCCCTCCCCCAGGCTTTGTTCATTGAAGCACATCAAAATTAGCTAAGGAAAACTTGCAAGTTTCAGTAACTTTTCCCAAGTATTCCCACAACAGCTGCTTTTGAAAAACTTTGCTAAGTTGTGGCTAAAAGTGATTCAAAACTAACATACTGCTTGTAGTCAACATACGGGTTATGACTAATTAAAAACAAATTATTAAAAGTTAATGAAAACCATTAATTAACAAAAAAATAGAACTGTTATGTAATTCCAGCAAAACCGTCCTGAGATTCTGTTTGATTTTGATTAGGAATGCTGACATCAGATAAAGGGTACACCCCACAGACCTCCTGACAGAGCAGAGAATGAGTTTTCTTCCCTGAGAATACATTTTCCTTGTTTTCACCTCCCAGAGCAGCAGAAGCATCAGGTGTCTGCTTCTCAGTACGTTTCCTCTTCTCTGCTTCAAAAACCCAATTTAATTTTACAGTCACAGGGAAATTAATCCATCTGAGGAGACACTCACCTGCTTTGCAGGCACAGGAGCCATCCACAGGCGAACAGGTGGCCCCGTTTTTGCAGCTGCACACGGAGGAGCAGTTCACTCCATACGTCCCAGGGAGACAAGGGGTACCACAAGATGCACCCTGAATTATAAAAGAAGAGTCTAAAAAGAGTCTAAAAAACAACTGAGGAGGCTCAGAAAATACAACTGACTCAAGTGATACAAAAGCCAGCAAAAATACAGCCCATGCATGTCCTAGGCTGTCACTAAATTATCTTTAATTTAGGGGAGAGGGAAATTTTTTGTGCTTTTGCAGTAAAGTCTTTTTAATAAGTATTAGTTTTCTATTGTTTGCTCTGAGAGCTCAAGTCACTTAGCACCTGGTTAGATCAGGTGGATCAGAGGACAGTAATAAAGAAGCTCTTTATGAAGTCAAAACACAGTAAGAAAGAAGTCTAATGGTAAATTATGTGGGTATGTAAAATATTTTTAAGAGCTAATTTGGCTGACGTTTTCAGTTATTACTTTCACAAGAACAGTCATACTGTAAAATGTTAGATTAGCATCCAAAGCACATGTAACAGCAAATGTGTGTAAAAGTTGCAGGATAATCTGTCCTGAAGTATAAAAAGAAGTGCTTTTGGCTGAAGTTTCTGTGGATGGAGCGTGAGGAGTTGATGACTGAAACCCATCATTCCTGCCTTTACTTACACCTCAACAGCACGCCCTCATTCTTACCAACATCTCAGAAATCAAATAACGTCTCCTTCTAAAAATGTTCTTACCAACATCTTACAAAGCAAACAACTTCTCCTTCTAAAAATGCCTTCATTTCAGCAGTGAGAACCCACCAGAAATGCTGATTTCTCCGTGTCCTAGAGCACAAGCAGTGCTACCCAAACACCCTCGCTTCCCTTGTACCGCAGCGGAGGAGGAAGGCACGGGGCGTCACCCTGAAGAATTTGCTGCACAACTGGGGCTGAAAACTGTGGAACTGTGAAAGTGAGACCTCTTTTACCTTAAATCCAGGGGCACAGGTGCAGGTCCCAGTGACGCTGTCGCAGTCAGCCCCGTTCTGGCAGCTGCAGATCTGCTGACACGACTCCCCGTAGAAGCCCGGCGAACACGTCTCGTTGCAGTACAGCCCAGACCAGCCTGGCTTGCAGGAGCATTCCCCAGACATGGGGTGACAGCTGCCACGGCAAGGGGATGAAAGGTTAAATCAGTAATTCAGGACTAAACGTGGCATAAGTATTGTTTTCTCTACATAAGACCAAAAAAACCCCCAAAACTCCCCCCAAAAAACCCCCCAAACTCCCCCAAAAGCAAAAAAAAAAAAAACCCAAAAATCCAAACAAACAAACAAAAAACCCCACAAAACAAACAACACAAACCAAAACAAAAAACCCCAAAAAACCAAAACAAAACACCCAAACCCCCCTCCCCTGTTGCAGATGGGTTGCGTGAAGGGCCTTGCGTGAAATGATTTTACTTTCCACAATTTGGTGTATTTATATAAAAATATGTTTCAATTAAGATAGGAAATGTAACATTATGCAACATACAGACATTTTGGGAGGACATGGAAAGAAATGAAGGGTATACTTTTTCTCTATTTGAACAAAAACCTTGCTAAAATAGTTTTTACCATAAGACAGATATCCACGGATACAAATACTCAGAGGATGAAACCATTAAACTCCCCAACATTTGTTGTTAGATCCCCACTCTATCAGGATAATTTCTGTAACCCTGCAGAAGCCCAGCAGCATATTGTCTGAGAAACGTGATCAAGAAGAAAAATAGCATGGCATCCAACAGGAAATAAAAACACAGCACCCCATCAGCAAAGCAAGAACGTTCTCTTCATTAAACTGGTTTGGAAGAGGACAACAGAGAATGGTAAAAAGCCACCAGCACTGGGCAGAAGCCAGCTATAGCATGAGAGCAGTGACCTTTTGGGGAGAATCTCCCCTCTCTGCTGGCCATACCTGGTGGCAGAGCAGCTGCCTCTGTACCTGGAACAGCAGTTTCATTGAAGGGCCACGCAGGCAGCTGCTGCCTGGTAACAAATGGACATCATCAGCTGTGCAAGGATATATAGGCTGGGAGAGGGGACACAATGGGGTGCTCTGTAGCACTCTGGCAGACAAAGCATTTGCTTAATTCTCACCAAAGGAAAGCCTTAGTATCCAAATCCAATGTATTTACAATGGGAAGACTGTTTGGAGATATTTTGCCTCCCACTGATTGAAGTGAAGCTCCTTTAAGAGTGCTGGAAGGAGCAAAAGAAAAAAAAAAAAAAAAGAAAAGCCTTCCTCCAGACAAATTAAATGACCCATGACAAGAGCCTGGTTTTGCAAGATTTGCTGACTTTGTGTATGGGGGTGTTTTGGAAACTATTTTTCTGACCATTTGAAAGTCTGCAAAAATACCTGCTGCATGTTTATAACATTTCAACAGCAATCTTTGAAAGAGCTGCAGTGTAACATGGGAAGACAACATTAGTTGCAACTGCTTTTGGACTTGAGGGATGCTCTTGTCCAAGTAAGAGTTTAAAATTGCTGAAAACAACCACTGCTAATCAGGGAAGGGATGGATTGTGAAAGCTGGAACATCACCATGTATTCTGCTTTCTGCATATTTAACGCACACACTATGGCACCATAAAAATTTGTGGGTTTCCAGAATATTAAAATACCTTTGAGGGGGGGTTGACATAAAGTGAGAGGAAAGGTCTTTTCCTGCAGAAATGGTTCAAAACTCATGGTGTTCATACTGAACAGCCCTGGTTATTTGTTATGTGCATGCCAGCTATGAAACAAGATGAAATTGAGATATTCTCATATAAAACACGGGCAAAACTAAGAAGGCACATGATGCAGCAAGATAATCAGGTTTGTCTCCCATCCTAAATTCCTGTAGGACCCCACAGCTCTCACTAGTGGAAGAATACAGAGCAGGGAAGATCAAAAAAACAAAAACAAAAAATCAATTCACAACTAGAGAGCTGTTAGGGTAAAAACCAGAATATAACCATAACATAAATTCAGTAGCACTGACACCTTACGACAAAAATCCCAGCACTCACGGAATCCTGTGAATTCCCCATTGGAAGCGTGGTCTGTTGTTGGGCTTTTTTTTTTGCTTTTTTTCCCCTTCCCAGGAGAGGGGGAGCCCACACGCATGAGGGAGCACTGGATATGAGGCATTGATATTCTGTGCCCCCCAGTGAGTGTCACTGAGGCGCCCTTGCCCACGTATTGATTGGTGCTGAAATTAGTATTCCGTGATTTGTAATTAGATGTAGGAAGCCAAAGCACTTCTGGAGGCTTCTGATGGGTTCTCACGCAGTTATCTTAATTGGCAATAATGTTTAAATATTAAGGTAGGGATATAAAGAGATGCTGGGAGATACTGGCAGTATATTCTCTTTTATTCCTGATTATCTGTTCACGCTTTCTGGAAATACAATCCTACTCTGTACAGAGACAAAAAAAATTACTGTGGGTAGTTCATATTATATATTTGAAGGATTTAGGTGAAAATAATGATTTTTACATGCTTAATTTATGTGTTTTGCTTTTAAAGTATCCAACCAGATTGTGTAGTACTCTAAAAAAATAAACATAAATATAAATCGGAATAAATAAAAAAATTCCATTAAAAGCTCTTGCACCTGTACATACAGGCCCATCAGAAAAATGGAAATTTAAAAAGCCCTAATCTTTACTTTAAAAACAGAGCCAAACTATGTGAACCAAACATGAATTCCACCAATAAAACTACATAGGTAGTTTTCTCAGAAAGGGCATGAGACAAGAAAAAAAGCCCCACTAGTGCTCCTGTCATGAATAAATCTTAACTGCAGGCTGAACTGCACCAAGGGTGTTGGTACAAGAAGGTCTTTACCTGTTGCTGTCCTCTGGGCGCCTCAAACAGATTAAAATCTCTCAAGTATAGCTATTTTTATGCTCTACAGAGCATTTAATAAAGGTTGCTGGTACAACCAAGAGCAAGGAAGGGCTTGCCTTTCATCTCCAGGAGCTGCCATCCACCCACAGCAGCAGCAAAATCCCTACAGCTCAGCCTGCCCTAAATGCAAATAATGAATTATTGTCAGAGCTGGTTTGATGCAATTTTTTGGCAATCATAAAACAGTAATAAAAAACAAAGAATGCGCATTTTTCAACTGTGTATGTGGAGAAATATGTGAAGAAAACAGCTGTATTCTGGAACTTCTGCATACTTTCTTTAGAGCAGTATTTTTTGGAGCTAAGCTTTTTTTTTTTTTTAATTAACCTTTCTGTTCATTTCTGTATTGATTAATACCAATAACCTACAGCTCTAAGCCTACCAATAGCTCATCTTTGATGATCTCTAAACCAGTGATCACACCCAGATGAAAAAAGCTGTTATGCTATCAAGGGCCCCCAAAACAGAACCCCGGATCTATAGACACACAAAGTTTATTTGCAGAAGGAATTCCACCCCTTTTTATTTTATTTGCATGCCCTGAGATTACTTTTCTGCTAGATGAATTAGTGCAGTGCTTGTGGCAGGCAAGAGAGGGTTGAGGGTATTCCCTGACACGATTAAAGAGTTGCCTCGTGGCTGACTGACATCAAGAAGCGAGGAAAACCAGGCACAACTGGCTCCTAAAAAAATTTTCAAAAGATACTCAAAAGCCTCAAGTGCCCACAGGGAGTTTTGTCTTCTACATCACTACCCTGATTCCTGATATTTATGGTCTTGGGACCCAACGGGAAGGAACTTACACATACGTAAAATATACTTGTGAAGTAATGAAAATATTTGTTTTTCTCACACATCATGATGCTCTGGCAAATATAGTCCAGCACCTTCAGGGCTTTTAAGTGCCTTTGGATTTGTCATTCAGGGGAAGAAGTGTCCAAAAAAAACCCCCAAGACTAGCCAAATGCTGTTGTTTACTTGTGAACATTTGTGATCTGATTTGACCACGAGCTGTCTCTTCCAGTGGTATAAATGAAGGAACAGCTGTGTGGGACATGAATCAGAAGTAATCCCTGTCATATTAGAAATGGTATACAGTGCAATGCATTCCTGTCAAACCAGGCTGCTGCAACAGTCTGCAGACAGATTTTCTGTAGGGAAGTAGCTAACTATAATTCATAACACAATAGTGTTTGGTGTGCTAGCCTAATCTGAGAGCTGCAGGGCCCTGCATTATAATGCTATTTATTCCTGAACACACTGCTCAAATAATAAATTGCTTGATTTTACGTCAAAACTCTTCTTTTTTTTTTCATGGTATTTCAGGCAAATGGGATGAGCAAAAGCACAAATACACAACTGTAAAAGTATAGGACTGGAAGGGGAAAAATATTCAATTTCTTGTCAACAAAAGCTGTGTTGGACAACTGCAACAAAACACAAAATCATTTTTCACAAAGAATTAAGTGAGTAGCTATTTCCATGCATGGATTTAACATTACTGCTAAATTCTGACTAAAGGCTTTTGTTTTGTCTATGAGAAAAAGTGCCTCTTATATTAATGTAGAGCAGCATTCTATGTGACACTCAGTAGTTCCTGCAAATTACCCTCACAGCTATTTTCAATAGCAAAAAAATTAAATTGTGCTCACGACCCTTCTCCAAGGTACTGTTATTAGTAATGCAATTAAGTGTGAGTGAGTGCACAATGACCACAGTATCTGATCAGAAGAACTGTTTTGTAACAAGAGAAAGCTGTCCACAATTGTTCTATAAATATGCTGGCTCGCCTCAACTGACATCTGACATCTCTCCCTCACAGCTGAAACTCTGTCTGCAAAAAACTAGTTTTTATATTTTCGTAACAATACGCTCAAATGCTGTCAAAATCCATAAAAACTCATAAAATTGGGCTCACCACTTCCTGAAGGAGGAGAGATGTGTAAAAGCTAAGCTAATGGGAAAAATATTTTCATTTGATTTCCAGGGATTGGATTTTACCTGCTCACTCAAAAAAGCTCTTAAATGACAAAAGATGTACTTTTCTGAGATTTACAGTATGTACTTTTCCCAGATTTACAATAGGTAAGGCTTTTGGAATTTTGCACTAAAATCAGGCACCCACAGAAATTCTTATATAAAGAGACTGAGAGAAATGTCCAAGCTTCTCATGTCCTCACCAGAAGACCTTAAACATCCATTGATTTAAGTCCAGTTATTTCTCATCTTCAGTAAATCAGAGTATGTAAGAGGCAGCCCATGTGCACTGACTTTATTCAGTCACAGTGAACAACATAATGATTTATTCAGGTGGCAAACATAGATAAAGGTCATGCTTTGTCTTAATATTTATTTCATGGGTCAGAGACCAAACGCAGCGGTGAATATTGCGATCAAACACGCTTGCAAGTAAAAATTCAAAGCATCTTTTGGGATGGCATTTTCTTTCTCACTGCAGTCAGAGAATACCAAATACTTACAAGCCTTTAGCTGCTTCAGTTTGCATGACAGTACTAGAAAAATCAGGAAATACCCCTTTTTCAGGGTGCATTTGGATTTTTGTGTTCTGTTTAGGAAAAAAAAAGCAAAGCAGGGTAGAGGGTGGAAAGCTTACCTCCAGGTGTTGGGCATGTGGCAGGGACACTTTTTATCACACTTGAGGCCATAAATCCCCTCGGGGCAGAGCCTGGTTTCACAGTGCTGCCCCGTGTAGCCTGGCTCACAGAGGCAGGCACCACTGATGTGGTAGCACTTCCCACCATTCACACACTTGCAGGTCTCTGCACAAAGCAGCCCGTAGCTCCCCACTGGGCACTCATCCTGGCACCTGTGAGGTTAAAAAAAAAAAACAAAAAAACAACACCAAACAACCAATAAACAAACAGAAAAATTGTTGTATTTCCCATAAATGACTGCTTCTGGAGGTTTAAAGGAGATTTGGTTTATGAGGAATGTCTTCTACTGGTCAAAAGTGCCACTTAAATAAGAGAGAAAATCTGTGTAACTTGGAGAAACCTTCAGGAGATCAAACCTGTTCTTTTCATCTCATTTTTTTGACAAGTGAAAATGAAAAACAGTAAAAATTTGAGTTTAACCCACATGGGGAAGTAGCAATGATTTTTGTTGCTGCTTAAGGAAAATATATCTTAAGAAAGAGACTTCTTCACCAAACTTTTCCTCTCTCATTCACAGAGTCTTGAGAAGATAGACACTTTAGCCAGATTTATCTCCTTAATTTTTCATAGATGGTACACATTGTTTTACCTAAAGATCAGTCCATATCTTTAATCTGACTACTTGAAAATAAAATTTCAGTATCCTGCTTCTCAAATTTGCAATTCATTAACTGATGATTTTCTAAATAGAAATTTAATTTGGCTATGTCTTATGAGTTTGATGTTTTCTGCTTTGTCTTTCCTGTGTTCCTGTAAAAATGAATTGTTAAATACTGAATGCCCGTCAAGTTACAGGTTGTAAAAAAATACTGTTGATAATATAAGTATCTGTTCTGTTTTCTTTTCTTTCTTTCTTTCTTGCTTTCTTTCTTTCTTTTTCTTTCTTCTGTTTTCCTTATAGATTTGGCTTTTTTTGTTTTGGTTTGTTTTCAGGTATGACTAGTAGTTCATTAAAAGAATTTGCAAAATGTAACAGAAATTAGCAAAGCCCTCTGACTGGAGGAAAATAAGTAAACGTGTTTGTTTCATGCTTCTACTGTAGTTTTCTCCATCTGATATGGATACCCAGAAGTTTCAAGGTATTTGTAACTCTGTCCTAACTTTTTATCAATAAAATCTTTTCTCCTGAGGTGTAGCATAAAAGTAGAGCTAACAGCATAATAATAGAGCAAATTACCCTGTATCAATGTGTCCTGATGAAGTTATACAAATAAAGCTGTGAAAGAATTTTCCTCAAATGGCAAACAGGAACCTCAGCCAAAGGTTGGTTGAGACCTTTGACAAAATTTAACCTAGATTTTTTTTTTTTAAATTTAAATTGCAAAACCCATCTCTTTGGAGGAGGTGTGTATGGGCAATCTCAGACAGTGCACACACAGCTCTCTGACACGAAAAAAGGACCAAGTCCTTATTTAAACAACAATCTTGCCACTGACTCCTTCCTGCCCTTGGAACCATCTCGAAAAATAAAGAATTGAAAATACAACCTCTTTTGCAGGAAAAGAAGGAGGCTAAGATCTGCAAAAGTGATCACAATGCTGCAAACTGTAAGGCATTTCAGATGAAGGTCAGATTTAAAGTATTACAATACAAAAAATGTAATTACTTTCAGAAACACCAGTGTGTAGACACTTGTGTGGTTGCCCCTTTGATTTTCCCTGGAGCCCCTGTCTATGTCTGCCTAAATGCATCTACCACCTTCTGCACTGTTTCTTCACAGACACAAATATAACTTTGGCATGCAAATGACTCTGGGCTAATTATTCCTCTTCTTCTTGAGGTCTTTTTCCACATTATGTCTGGCAGAGCACTTCCCACGTCCTGTGAACGCTGGTGTGGGGAGTGCACATGGTTACAAAACCCACAGCTGCTGGCAGGGATCCCCTGGACTGACCCCAGTGATCAGGCTGCTGCTGACTCCTGAAAATGAGTTGTGTGCTGCTTAAAATACATGCAGGAAAACGTTCTTTCATCACTTTCCATCGCCTTCAAAAGTGATGTCTCACTCTACTATCTTTCCAATCTGCCAAAGCTGACTTAACAGCCATCAGAAAATGAAATGTTTCATTTCATTTGAGCAGAGCATTTTTAGGAGACAACTCTCCAGCCTGCAGCCTTTGAAGAGGGATTGAACGAGCCTCCCTCGCTGCTCTGAGTGCCAGACATCTGCACAAACCCACGAGCCTCCCTCCTCACCCCTCCACCAAGGCCCAGGCTGCACCATTCTGCATGACACTCCAAGGGAGGAAGACTGCCAGGAAGTGCCAGGGAAACAGTGAAACCCAGCAGTTCCTCCACAGGAAGTGTTCTTTCACATGGACTTTCAACCTGCAACCCGGCCTCAGCCGAGTGATGCGGCAAACATTTCATCACCAAAATCAGCACTTTCAGTTGTATCTCAGATGCTTCCACTGCTCTTCCTGCCAGCTTCTGAAGCTGCCCTGCTGTGGCAGAGCCCTCCAGGCTCAGCAGCCTGGCAGCAATGGGTTTTCCTTACCGTTCCCCTGTGTAGCCCGGGCTGCAGTGGCAGTGGCCCGTCGCCGAGTCGCAGGTGCCTCCGTTGTGGCACTGGCACTCCTGGGAGCAGTTCTTCCCAAAACGACCCTCAGGACAAGGCTGACCACAGACCATGCCCTGGGAGTGCAGAAGAGAAGTCTTAAGAGTTGGGAGTGAAGCTTGAATAGTCAAGGAAGAAGTGAAGGAAGATCAAGGACATGCTGTATTACTCTCCCAGTGCTGAGCTTGGAAATACCAGACCCTTTCCCAGCTTTGAATGTGGGGCATGTTCCAGCACTGGAGGAATAATCTTCTAGGGTTTGCATGTTGGAAGTGAAACACTCATGAAAAACAACTCTCTCTAAGCACCTGTGAAAACACTTACACATAAAAGACTAACTGATGTCAATCTCTTCCCAATTTATTTACCAGGAGTGCTATATATCAATATACCCAGGAATGCCCTCCAGTGAATAGAGGTGTAAGAATCAGCAGCTGCTCTAATGCCCCAATTATTCTACTTTATGGTAAGTTGGGTTTTTTTTTTGATGAATGAAAAAGCTGTTTGCAATTTCACTTAAAGCAGCACATCCTAAAAGCTTAAGTAGCATGATTGCTCCTTTCAGTGGGTTTTGAATTTCTGCACTGCCTTTTACATCCTTGGAATTAATTGCACCTGGGTGGTGAGGGAAACATCAGAATTTAAGACTTTTAAGAAGCCATTTCAAGAAAAAGGTATTTACAGGGAATTCATCAGACAAAAGACATCCAGGTATTTAATCTAATGTAAGACACTACAGAATTTGCACCTGGCTACCTTAAACCTCCCTTACCACAAAAAAAAGCAAAAAAAAAAAGGTTACACTGACAAAGTAGTGTTTCATGAAACGGAAAATTCTAAAATTAAAACTTACACTTAAATAATTACTTGGAATGGAAAATTAGTCAAAGGTCTAAATAGTCAAGTATTAATTAATACACATATTAGTAGCATAAAGTTTTCCTCACTGCTTCATGTGCTATATCTCATTTCTAGTAGCTCTGTTTAGGCAGATAAAGGGAGTCAAGAATTTATGCAAACATCTGTATCCCTTGATCAGTAATTTTGCTCTTCCTATCATGAAATGCAATAGAAAGTAAAAATGGCATATTACAAGCTGGGTAGTCAGGTGTGCTACAGAATCAACTAGAGATTGTATTTTATCACATGCTCTCTAGTTTGTGAAAAACTGGCTTCTGCCACAGCTTATTCTCAGTATAATATAATATGTAATTAAATGATCAGTAAATATGAATTTTCACACAAAAGAAACATTTAAATGGAAAATATTATCAAATGCTCATGATTAATATTATCAGCAAATGTACTTAAAGAATTTATTTGGGCCTTGATCACCTTCCAACTGCATTATTTTCCAACTCAAAGCAGGCAGCCTGATAGCAAAGGAAGGTAATTTGCAGCTGCAAGGTCAGGTCTTAATTCCCTACCCTCTGATAAAAGGGAAGGAAGCCTAAAGATAATGTCAAAGATCTGATGTCCCATCTCCTCTCCAACACTGAACACACTAGCAAAGGTTTTGGGCTTTTTTCCATGCACACTGATATAGAAAAACAGGCACAAATCCCACTATTATTAAACACAATGGTGTCATCTCCCTATAATATCAACCTACATGCAGAAACCAAAGACTCCCAGGCAAGACCTAAAGGATATTGCCTTGTCACAGCACAACTCATGTCTTTTGCTTCCCAGAATCTGATACAGTTAAAAAGGCAGTGCAGAACTGGAGCGTTTTCAGTAACAGATGGTTTCGCAAGCACTTTATTTCAGTCCCCTATGCTAAAATATGTTTCTCATTACTCCTGGCTACAAGCAGACCACATTTGCTATCCTCGTTTGCTACCCTGGTTTTTGTTTTTTTTTTTTCCCTGTCGAGATGTACAAATGTGGAAGTTTTGGGGGGGGGGGGTTGTGGGGGTTTCAGGGAGCATTTTTTTACCATCCATCCTGGCGGGCAGGAGCACTCCCCGGTGATGTGGTGACAGACGCCTCCGTTCTGGCACGGGCACCTCTCCTCGCACTGTGGGCCGTGCTTCCCGGGGGGACACAGGTCCTCACAGCTGTGCACAGGGTGGGGACAGCACACACACCCGTTAGCACAGGCCCCAGCTGTGTTTCCAGGGCTATCATCACCAGCTCTTCCAGCCAAAAAAGCGTGGAGCAGTTTTGAGAGCAGAGAGATGCGCCCCGAGAGATGCTCTTGAGAGCAGAGAGATGCGCCCCGAGCGCTGTGTGGCACCCACACAACAGATCTAAGGAAACAGACCTGGCACTCTAGGAATTACTTCTCCCCAAGGCATCTCTTTACACGCAGTTTGGCGCTCACTCCCTGCTGCTCACACAGCTCTGGAATGACCAAGGCCAAACAACTCCATGTTTCAATGCCATTTCCCAAACCCGTGGCCAAACTGTGATGGCCACGAAGAACCCTCTGCTGCTCCTTTTTGCGCGTTTTTACCCATCTGCGTCAAGGATTTTTTTCCTCTTGGCCACACACCTCCAACAAGGCTTTGCCCAAAAATGCAGACTCTAAACGGAATCTAAGCTCTCCAACACCCCAAAAAAACCCCACAACACGGGCACTGCTTACAAGGCGCCGGTGTATCCGGGGGGACACTTGCACTCGCCGGTGACGTGGTCGCAGGTGGCTCTGTTCTGGCACTGGCACTTCTGCTGGCAGTCGTTGCCGTAGGAGCCGGGGTCGCAGCGCTCCTCGCAGCGCCAGCCCTTGAAGCCTGCAGAGCAGTGGCAGGCCCCCGTGATGGGGTTGCACAGGGCCCCGTTCTTGCACTGGCAGCGGCTGCTGCAGTGGGGTCCCCAGTGGTCGCTGTCGCACGCTGAACGGGAGGAGGGAGAAAAGTTTTAGGAGGAGTTTTTGTGGTCACAGTGCAGCGAGTTAGCTGTGCAGCAATAACAAAGAAGTTAAGGAAGGGGAATGGTTATTCCTTCTTGGTCCTTAAGTGTTGGAACTCAGTGCATCCCTCCGGGTGTTCAGAGTTGCCGAGGACCCCGCCGGGGGGCTCGGAGACCCTGACATGCAACCCAGAACACCTGGGGATTTGATTATGACCCCTGGAGCAAGTTGCCAACTTTGTATGAGGACCTGAAAGTCACAGAAGTTTGAGTAGTATAATAAAATGATCACAGGGTGAAAATGTAGATTTTAGGATTTTTGGTATGGGGGTTATGGGGACAAGATGGAGGAACTTGGGCGTGTCCAGCCTTTCTTCTTCTTCGTCTCCATTTTCTGCAGTGATGTTGGCACTTTGGGACTGGATTAGAGTAGAAGTGCACTGTCTAACATGGGTGATAGGTATTGGGAATTAAGTGTAAATATGTTATATGTAGTTTGTAGTTTAAAAAGACAACACCGCCTCAGGGGTGGTCAGAGTGCCTGTCAGAGCAGATCTCAGCTGGGCAGAAAGAAAATTTTATAGATAAGAATTAATAAACAACCTCAAGACCGAAAAGTGAAGAGCTCTGACTTGTTCTTCGGCCGCGCGGGCCGAAAGAGAGACATCCTGCACATCTCGGGGCAGCAATTAACAACAGCAACCCGAGACTTAAGGATTGTGGCAGGCAGGTCAGACTTGGTTTATGTGATTTATGCAATTGATTCTTCTCGAGAAAAGCCAACATTATAAAAACAAGGCTCAAAACTAAAAACAAGTTCAAATCTTTTAATTCTCAAAACTCTTCACTGTTACAGCGTTCAGAGCGGTCTGAGGATGAGGGAAGAGATGAGGATCTGACTCCATGTTTCAGAAGGCTTGGTTTATTATTTTATGATATATATTACATTAAAACTAGGCTAAAAGAATAGAAGAAAGGATTTCATCAGAAGGTTGGCTAAGAATAGAAAAAGAAAGAATGAGTAACAAAGGCTTCGGTCTCGGACAGAGAGCCCGATCCAGCTGACTGTGATTGGACATTAATTAGAAACATCCAACATGAGACCAATCCCAGATGCACCTGTTGCATTCCACAGCAGCAGATAACCATTGTTTGCATTTTGTTCCTGAGGCCTCTCAGCTTCTCAGGAGGAAAAATCCCAAAGAAAGGATTTTTCATAAAAGATGTCTGTGACATTTCATTGTAACTCTCCACCATCAAGCTATGAACTTCCTTCACAGAGGGAAGTCTAGCTAACTTAAAAAAGGTAGTCCGAATCCACCAACAACTCTCTTAATCCCACAAGGAAGTTGCAAAGCTTGCTCAAGTGCAGACTCATGATTTTGGGCAAATCAAAGAATTCCTACTTGTTCATGTAATTGCAAATATTTCCCTTGCAATCTTCAAATATACTGACAGGGCAAAAGAAAACACAAGAAGCACTTCACCAAGCAATAGGAAATTAACAACTACGTGGTTAAACTTCATCTGGATGTTACAAATTTGATTATCCAATGTGTCTTTATGACCACTCAAATCCATCTTTTCTTCTCTGCCCCAATGCATCCCATTAAAGCCCTATAAGCAAACCATTCAGAGGGTATTTCAGCATCAAAAGAAGAACTCAATGTTAAGGAAGAAATTTTATCCTAAGAAACACAGGAGGTTCTGTAAAGAGCCAGGAGATTAGGGTCACCTGGAGTTCAACAGGAATGTGTTAATCATATGGTCAAATGATCTGATTTTATTTTTATGTTCTGTTGATAAGAGCAGCACAATGGGAAAGCTTCAATTGCAGTGACTGTGAGCCCAGGCTCTCCTCTTGGAGACTGACAACCATTGTTCTCCCAGTCTTCTCCTGGGGCAAAGAAGCCAGGCAGAGAACAGCCACACTTTCCTAGACTAATGCAAAGTAATTCAAGAATGCTCCTCGGGGTACGAATTATTCAGCTGTAAGAGCTGTTCACCCAGGCTACACTAATAAAAAGGAATTAGGGTCTTTTCAAGAATCTACTCCTTAAGGTTGTTTTTTTTTTTCTTTTCCCAGTATAGGTCACTAGAACATGCATCCATAAATGGAGATACTGTGAGCACTTACACACAATAAAACAGAGAGCAACAGAAAGTAGTGTTATGTATTATAAACACCAAGCAGTGCTGCTGGGCTGTAAGGACAACTGCCCATCTTATTATTGGCCTCTGTCTTTAAAGATGTGTGGGTTTTGTTGTGGACAAACAACAGGCCTACAAAAGTTCTGTAACACACTGCTGCCTACACTGCATCTCTCAAATTGTCTTTTGCCATGATAACTTTCAACGTTTTCAACATTTCTGTGTAGAGTAGAACGTGTAACCCTCCTGCTCAACTGGGCAGGAAACTAGCTATTTTGGGTATAAAAAATACATGTATGGCTGTCAAGATGCCTGAGACAGTCACGTGTTCTATCATGACAGAGCAGAAAACCCTACATTTTAATATATTTTTTTTAACACATTAGTTTACATCCAGATGAAAGTCTTCGTTTCCGACAAAATTTCAAATGTTGCCGTTACCCATGGAAATATTAATTAATATATCAAAATAAAATCAAATTAAAATATATAATAATAATAATAATAATAATAATAATAATAATAATAATAATAATAATAATAATAATAATAATAATAATATCTAAAAGCCAAAACGCCCTCTCCAGATAAACAGGTGATTTGAGACTGATTGCCACACCACAACTGTGTCTGATAAACAGGAGATTTGAGACTGATTGCCACACCACAACTGTTGCAGTGCAGAGCTCAGGCAAGGATGGAGGCAGCCAGAACATGCCCTTGCTACAAAGATGGGATTGGCAAGAGATTTATTCCTGGCTGCTAAGTGAGAGGTGGTGTTCTTTTACCAGCTGCTGGGAATGGGGTATTTGGTGCAGCCAGCAATATTCCTGCAGCTTCCTGAAGACTCAGGGCAAAAAGTATGAGGGCCACAGGGCTCACAAACTGCTCCTACCAGGAATCTGCCCCTTCATCCAGCACCCAGCCTCACTTGAGCAGGATGCACTGCCCAGTGCACAACCATTAATTAGTTCCCTGGCATGGCCTTCTCATTATGTTTGCAGGAAATCATTAAAATATAAGCACATCCTATGGCTGGCAAACACCCAGCCTCAGGACCACTCTCCCAGCAATGATCAGGTGAATAACAAATATTGATTTTGCAATCTTTCATTACATTCCAGTGGTGGCCCCAGCACGGTGTAGTTTTGCCACAACCCTTCACACAAGGTCTGTCACCAGCCTTCCATCCACCTGTGACTTATGGGCAGAACTGTGGACAAATGTGCACGATTAAGGGGAATAAATAATAATACTGAACAAGATGGATAAATCATGTATTTTACCTCTATTTCCCTTGACTGATCATCAGTAAAATTCTCCATAGGAAATCACAATCATTTGTCAGAAACTGATGCTCAGTTTATTACTAGAAAAGAAGGCAAAGGGTAGAAATATTTCCTGTGGCTAGTTTGGATTACTTTTATACAATTACTACATCAGACTATTTCTAGGATTCAAACACTGAGAAAGCAGGGCTGGAAGTCACACACATCTGCTAATTTGGTGGAATGGGATATTCCTGGAGTTAGTTAATGACCACTGCCACGTTACAGGGTGTCAGCAGGAGTTTAATGAGCAGAGCTGTGCTGGCTGCACCCAGGTCACAGGCACACACACACAGGGCACACACCACAAGCAGGCACCTGAAAAATCCTCACACACTGATTTTCTAACAGACCCAGAGCTCTGATACCATCTCTCTCAGCACAAGGGGAAAGGGGAGCAATGCACGGACACAAGGGAATGTTCAGATTTATTTCAGCACAAGGATGGTGCATCTCAGCCCCAGTCAAAGTCTGAACCACTCAGATGTGCCAAACCCAGCCAGGAAACCAGTATTAATTTTCTGTGTTGATCCTAGAGAACTGGCCTATTGTTGCTCATTGTCTTACACAAAACACCTGCTTTACAAAAGGCCCTCATTGCCTTTCACACATTATATTCCTCCTCAGGTTTTCCTATGTTTTAAACAGAAGAATTAGTTAGTTTCCCTGTCAGCTTTTGTATCAGATTCACAGGGTCCTTTCTGCCTTCACCTTAGCTGTAGGGGAAAAACAAAATACACATAAACACCACTTTTAACACTCTGGTGTAATGCCACATCTTCTTATAATCTTTTCCTTTTATTACTCATCTGGGAATACCTTTTTTTTGTCACCACAGTATGCACTGTGCACATCACACAATGCCACAGACACCTGAAGGAGAACTTTGCTCTCTGCTTTGTTGAACAAAAGCAGGAATTGGAATAAGAGCACTGCCTTGCATAAATTCTATTTAACATGAGCAATATGGTAAGAATCTCTAAGAATGTGCAGGTCTACCATTATACAAATTCTTGGTGACACTGAGGGCCAAGTGACTCGAGAAAGAGGGAGAACCTTAAGGAGTCAATGGTAAAAGAACAATCTTTGAGAAAAAACTGAAAACTGTGATGGAAACTGCTACCAGTTTGGAGCCTTTTGTAGCATCTTTGAAGATGTAAAGTCCTCCTGTATAGCATACGATTTCCTTGTAAAATAACTGCAATGAACATTGTTACTGTGCTGGGCTAAATGTGGTTTTGTGCGAATGGTTTTAGTAATTTACAAACTGGGGTGGTAGGAGCTCTGACAATTTAATTTATCTTTTTTAATGATTTTTTTTCTAACAATCTGGAACATATGGGCAGAATTTGGCAACTACTTTATTGTTCTTCATAAACAAAAAACACTTTTAACTAAATATGGTCACATGCTTGTAAGATTTTTTCTTGCTTCTTAAAAATGTTGATTTCATTAAAGGGCAACAAAAAACTTAAAACAATTCCCAGTTCATCCTGATAAACCCACCCTAATCACCTAAAACTCTGCACTTCTCTAAAAGCTGACCTTTAATAAACAAATAAGTCTATTTGTTTATAAAACTAACACTAACTTGCAACTACCTTTTAACTATGCCACAATTTCCCTTATAACTTCATGCTCAAGCCAGACAATGTTTATTGCAATGCTATTTTTAAAGATCACTTCTTTTTGTGCCATTGGGGAGGGAGAAGAACTACAGCAGAACGAAGATTTACAGTCCTTGCTGTCAGTTCCTTGCAGGTGTCTCATATGTTGTACCAAGACAACTAAATGAGATTTTAGTCTATCTCACCCATCTTTCTGTAAGACACACTGCAGTGTGTTCCTGGAAATACATACCACTGTTTGAAAACAGAGGAGATTCTTATCACTTCATTAGCCTTATGTATTTTTATGGCCTTTTAAAAAAAAACTGAAAACAAAACTCCCTATCACAGACAGCAGGGAGTAAATACTCCCTCCCTTGGAATGCAATATTGTGAAGTATAAATTTAAAATAACCTAACACTGGCACATATACATATTCCTGTCTCTCTGCCCTCAAAGCCCCAACACAGTTTCTTCAGAAAGTTTCAAGCAATTACAGCCTTTAGTAAGTGAAAGGTGATTTCCCTTGCTTGAGCATGGAAAACAAACTGAAGCTGCCCATAGCTTCAACATCCTTCCCAGTTCCTCCCTTCCCTGTTTTTCCCTGTTCTTCCCTTCCCTCACAAATGGCCAACCACAGACACTATGAGTAAAAAAAGAATAATATTGAGAAAACTTTGATTTATCCAAGACTGTCTATCCACTGACAGTCTTGTTACTACAACAAGATTGCTAGTCCCTGGACATACCCCAAGGTGTGACTTCCAAAAGCAAACAGAAGGGAAATCTGTTCATTTTATTAGCAAAAAAATGACAAAAATATGGATATTATCACTAACCTGTACTCACATCACACCTACTGGAAAGTTTGGAGAGTATTTTTGAAACTACCCTCTGCTATTTCCATCTGCAGATCTAAATGGATTGCACTTGTTTCCCTTAGGGTAATTCTGCAGGGTAGGAAACAGATAATAATTCTCCCAACTGGAGAGAATTACTTTTAATCCAGGTAAAAGTAAATTCCTGCTGATTTTGAAAGCTATAAATACTCAAAATGTGTTTTAAATTTGTCAAGATGCATTAAGCCCCCAGTGGCATCAGCCTGTCAGCCTGGACAGCAAATGTGGAACATGGCAAACAGAAACTTCAGAGATGAGTCAAAAAAGCCAGGAAACAAAGCCAGCTACTCTGAAAACTAGAATAAAAACATCCTGTAGAAAACCTTCAACGTGTTATTTCATTTATTTCATAGATTATTCTCCATGTAATTTTTTTATTTTGCTCTGTTCTAGTAATCTCAAAATGCTATGAGAATGACACATGCATATTAATAAAAACCCCCATTTATCCTTCAGGGAATCACTCCTAAAAACTATAAAATACCAATGTCTTTTACTAAAAGACCTACTTTACCTACATCCCAGACACAAAAATGCATGGAATTTTTTTTTTTTCAGAATGCCATTTCTATTGGATCTGGAATTTTCTTTCAGTCCTTTGTTTCTCTCTGATTGCATTTGTTATACTGTAGGCCTTTTAGCCTGTGGCGTATTTTTCATTGTTACTTTTTGTTTTGTGTATAAGAAAGGATTTTTATTCAAAACGCTAAGCTTAAACTTAATTCAGGGTTTTTTCTTGTTTACTTTATAAAAGCCTTTTGATCCGTGAAGTGGAAGAACAATGAAAATGTGTTTTTCAGATCTTATGAAAGACTGGAACTATATGCCTTTCACATGCCATAAATTTCCAAGACTCTTTAAAGTGCTTTGGACAGCAGAACACAAGGATGGATAATTGATAAGGAAAACACACACAGATGGTTGTTGGTGTTCATTTTATCATGCTACTGAGATAAAAACCTGTTAAAAATAATTATTATTATAGGAAAAAATTTAAGAACCTGCTTGTACTACATCCTTCCCATGACCAAATTTTGCTGAGGTATTTTTGTAGAACCATAAGTTAGGTTTTTTCTTTTTTTTTTTTTTTTTTTTGCAATGACTTGAAGGTCATCTTAACTGGTTTTTCTTATTCACACAAATGGTATCCCTCACATCCTTGAAAACCTACGAAGCGAGCCACTGAAAATATGTAATCTCACGAATGTATAAGGCAGATTGAAATTAAATCAGCACTAAAAATACTTAGGCACTGTTAGTAGGGGGGAAAAAAAAAACAGCACAGAACTTAGTCAAAAAATCAGCTTAGGCAAACAGTATGAATTACTGGGTTTCCAAAACAGTGAAAAGCAGAAATGAAAAAATTTACAAAGCAATACAACTATCACCATTTACTGGAATGCCTTCCTTTATGTATATCTCAATATAAGTAAATTTAATAACTCTGTTTTGTAGAAAGCAGTTTTTTTGCTTCTACTTTTGCTTAAAGAGTGATACTGTAATTAAGCAAAATTTTGATACATCGCCATAAACTTATTAATTTCCCTAGGATTTCCAAGCCAAAATGGTTCACAGCACCAAAGATATACTAAACATAAGAATATTATTATTTCAAATGCATAGTGGTACTGAACCTCAAGACAAGCAGAGGTGCTATGTAGCCCTGGAAATTTTGATGCTACCTACCACAGTGACACTGCAGTGACTGTTAAAATTGAAGGTGATGGCAACTTCCATTAATATCTGTTTTTCCTATTTGCACCTCATCTGACTTGCTGGTGGGTCAGTTTCTCAACTGAAAGATATTCAGCCTCCTTAAAGGGGAAAATGAAGTGTTCAGCTGGAAAAACTGAGGAGAACTCAGTCAGGGAAGTTACAGCAGCAATAATTACAGAAGAATTATGGGCAGTGAACATAGGGAAGACACAATAAATATGAAGAAGTCAAATTTAAGATTGCCTATGACCTGCTGGCACTTTTGTTTGAGAGCTGGGCTGGGGGCAGTTCTGCATTACTTGAACAAGCTATTTCTCTACATTTTCCATAAAAGTAAAATAGCTGTCTGCCAGGACACTCTGCAGTTTTGCCTGTGTGTTTACCAGCTTCCCAGTTCTGGGAACCAAGCCTTCCTAGTGCAAGGATGTGGTTAAAACCAGAACTTATTTCTGCAGCCTGCTGGATGGCCTGGAAAACTCAGGGATGAGCTAACTCCCTAAGCGTATCTTGCAAGCTGCATTAGTCAAAAAAAAAAAAACAAAACAACCAAACCAAAACCCCCACCCCAAAAAAAAAAAAAAAGAAAAAGAAAAAGATAAAGGGAAAGCAATGCCCTTGCCCAGAAAAATCTCAGTTTAGGAGGACTCTGTGCCATCCAGGCAGATTCCACGGGGGATGTCTCACTTGGAAAAGTCACACATCCTCCTCTGCAGGGTTAAAGGAAATCCAGGGCTGCACTGGGAAACTGGCACTGCCCGTGGCTCACGTGAGTGTCTCACACACAGCAGTGCCAAGGGATCCAGTTTCTGCCACGGCCTGCATCTGCCAAGTCCCACGAAGAAAACAGCGAGATTTTCACGGAATTTGCGAACTGTACAAAACACCCATGGCTGTGAAGGAAATCTGATAGCAGCAGAGCTACTGTAGTTTAAAAGTTACCTTAATAATGCCCATTTAAAGGTAAAGGTTTCTCTGAGGTGCCAGCCTTAGACCTGCAGCTTAACGTATTAAGGAAAAATCCAATTTTCTTCTCATGCTTCACAAAACCCCGGAGACAAATTATGTCTTCATGCCACTTTTTCTACTTCCATGACTTCAGACTATAGTCCCAACAAAGCTCTGCTAATCACCAACAGAATCAAATTACAAATTAAAACCCAGTGATTCAAACAAATCTCAAGATTACTTCAGCACAATAAAAATGGAAGAATCCCACTCCCACTGTCACAAACCAAAGACATCTCACTCCCTTTTTTGCTTTACCACTCATGCCAGCTGGGGGGGATCACAAGGCTATAACCATTTCAGACTAGTCAGTGTAATATTGATTTTTGCCTCTGCTCCAGCTTATCCAGAAAGTGTCCTATTGATTTTGAAGGAATTATCTGCGGACTGCTAGGCATGAGAAGAAAAACAAAGTGGATGTCCTGGTTGTGGACAGGACACCCACTGCACAGCACACCCACTCAAAACTGACAATCAGGTCCATTTATTACCCATTACAATATAGATAATGATATAAATAATATTTTATATATATATATATATAAATATAAATAATATAAATAAATAACATTTATAAATAGATATAAAGGAAATTAATCTGAACTTCACACTCACCTAAAACCGACAATCAGGTTCATGTATTATCCATTATAACATACATAATAATATAAATATAAATACTAGCACATAAAAAGAATATAAATAAATAACATTTATAAAAAGAGGTAAAGTAGTGTTGTAGGGAGTGTGAGCAGAAAACATAAATTACAAATGTACAATAGGGTTTGATCATCTCCACATCTGTGCAGACATTAGCACATAATTCAACTATTAACACAGGTTCCACAGAAGACTATTCTTTTTTCAGCCTGTACTCAAATGCATTCTTAAAAACAACCCAATGAGAACATGCCAGTTAAAAATTTGAGAAAACAGTAATTTAGTTCAGGAGGGAAAAGTTGTGTCAGTTTGTTCTTCAATAAAATCTATTTGTATATTTATCACTCTGTGCACTTTTGTTAATACTGCACTTAGCCCAGAACTGTCCAATTTATATTCCTGGAATTCACAAGCATTACTTCAAAGGGGAACTGTCAGCCTATGGATTATGGCTGATTCACTTGCTCCTCTCATTCAACACATCTTCTCTCCACTCCCTTGTCCTGAATATTGTGTTCAGTCAATAAATCTGTATTAGAATCAATTGTTTTGCATGACTGTCATCTCTCCCACCAGAATGCAACGTTCTACAAAGGAGTGATCTCCTGATCCAAGTGGTGTTTCCTCTCAGATACATCCACGTTGTCATCACCTTCTTCATCCACCTCACACTGACTTTCACTGCAAGCAAACACTGCCTAATACACTCTATTTCCTTTAAATAAAAAGAAAATACCTGAAGAAAAAAATTACACCTCGTGCAGCAAATGTTTCCCCAAGGAAACGTTATTTAATTAACAAAACTCCTAGGCCACAACTCAAGTTTTCCTTGCTGAAGAACAGATCCAATCCTATTTCCCACTCAGCTGGGATGGAATTTTTTCAGAAAGGCAGAGGATGTGGCGAGGAGCAGAGTTACAGTCTGGGTTAGCATGGAGCACTGAAAAAAGACAGACTCAGCACTCTGGTCAAACCTGAGGTCTCCTCTCCCTAAACTGAGAGCAGCCACTAGCCTAAACCATTCAGGAATTGGCAAGGAGTCACAGCAATAAGGAGGTAATATTTGCTACAAAAGGAAATGGGAGTCACCCAAAAAATTTATTCCCTCCTGAGAAACAACAGATAAAAATCAGTTTGGGGGTTGGCAGATGCTGTAACAGGACTAAATCTGTTCTCAAGATACTTGCAGATAAAATTCCTTCGTAAGGAGAATAAACAATTCCAATAGAGATAGGACAGCAATTTGGAAGAAAATGTTTAGTTTTGCAGTTTTACAAAATGTTTGGTCCCTAGGTGGAACAGTTCCTTCCCATATGTGTGAATCCATGAAAATAAGCAGACAACTACATCTGGAAGTTGGCCTAATACCTCACACTTTGAGGATAATATCTCCTTTTGAGACAGGGCATTTTATCTGGTCATCAGCAGCCATAAAATGCCTGAACCTTTGCTTTACAAAGACAATGGCCTGTCTTTCAAATATGGTTCCACCATTCAGTGAAGTAATGAAAATTATTATTTGATGGACATTATTACAGTAGGCCAACATGCATATATTCCTACTGAATTAATGATAACTTGCTATATAAAAAATACTATGAAAAAAACCACAGATCTTTATTTTGTATCATTTTACCTTTCTGTGACTAAAACTAAAACCAAGCTGGGGATCACGCAGAAAATACAGCTAAAGGCAGAGCATCAAAATCTTTTACGTAGAGCAAGCAACAAGAAAGCTCAGAAAGCCAAGCCCCTCTCACTTTCTGTTATTTCCAACAATATCCATTATTCCTAAATTCAGTGTGACCTGTGCTGTGCTCTTCAGATAAGGAAATCATGGACAGATAGCAGCAAACGTCAGCTCTCAAGCTCAGGACAAACAAGGGAAATCAACAACTTTCTTAGTTTATCCAAGCAGAAGGGGATAAATCCCAGAACAAATGCTCCTGTTGCACATGCACAGAAATATCCCCTTCCTCAGCCTGCCCCCTTCTCCTATGGCTACACCAGTAATCCCAAACAAATTCTGGCAGTTCCAGGTAGCCCTAAGGTCACCCAGGAGCCTTTTGAGGATCACCAGCCTCCCCAGAGGTACAGAAAAGGCAACAAGCAGAGGAAGAAGCAGAGGAGAAGAGCTGGAGGGGTACCCAGAGTCAATTATACCAGACAAATCCTGTGAGAGAAGGGTTACTTCCAAAGACAGACTTAGAGGTTCCTATCTCATCTAAAACACACTTTCAGGCTTGAAAATCTCAGTAAATAACAGTATTTTTGCAATCTGTGCTGCCTAATGATTCACATTTCTTCTGCATGTTTGATTAGTTACAGAAGAGCTTAATGCATAAGGTTTTCAGAAAGAAAGATAGCATGTTTTGACAATTTATTTTGACAATTCAGTACATTAGATTAAGACCAGTCTTACAGCAACACTCTGTTGTGAAAGAACAATGGCTCTTTCAGTTTTATGCCTTATGCAAAACTTGGGTGTTTCTTTGGAGCTATACATGAATCCCATGTAAGGCATGCACAAAAACTACACAAGAAATGTAATGTAGTAGTTAATTTTAAAATAGTTAAATTCTTCCTCATGCAAACAAATATGCTGCTGGAACAACAGATCAGTTCCAGATGAATTATGATAGTAACATGTTTGAAAACTGAAGAACATTTCCCTTTTTTAAAAAGAAAGATAATGGGAGTTGTTAATTTTATAGGAATCATGTACTAAGTAAATTAGCAGTGTAATATCCTTTCAATTTATTTGTTAGAGATTTACAAGGTCTGTGGACTTTAACTTGTAAATACAGTTGTTTTTATTGCTGATTAAAATACATTTCTATCAACTGCAAATTCACTAGCAGAGACCCACCTTGAACTTGAGTGTAACAAAATATGTGGTTTTATGTTAGCCTCAAAAATACATTTTTAAAGACCTCAAAAAGATACCCATAAGGCTGGAATAAATAAAGAATTATAATTAATTGGAATTAATTATATTACTCTGAGAAACTGTATTTCAGCTAAAGGGAAGAAAAGATAATGATTTGTGTTCTACACAATTCTACTCTCCTCATCTCCTGCACATGCAAAGGGAATGGAGAAGGAAGTAGGAGAAATTTGACCAAAGTACAATGGAAAGACATTGAGAGTTCAGGGAGTGAAGAGTGAAGGGGAAATTGGTTGAGTCAGTGTCAGAGTGAAAAAGGAGGACAGAGTTGCTGGGAAGGCTTTCCTCTTAGCTTTTAAATGTGACCTGGCACCATCAAACTTCACACATTATTAAAATAAAAACTGTGAGATTTTCTTACATGTAAAATAAAACTATGTCTTTACTCCAGATATTGTGCAATCTGCATGTCTCTGAGCACAAAAAAAAACTAACAAAAAAAAAGCAGCTCATTAGTGCTGCTACATGGGAACAGTGTTTGCAAGTAAATGAAGAAAAATCAGGTTACACAGAGTAACCTGATAACTCAAAAAAAGCCCTGATCAGAGAGCAGAAGCCCAAGCACAGAACTGATGATTATCTGTGCAAAAGAGAGGACAACACCACGGAAAGAGTACAAGACAGGCAGAAGCAGGTGAAAACTCACCACTGGAGCAGTTGGGTCCTCCCCAGCCAGGCTCACACTGACAGGTGTTGGGAGCAATGCAACGGCCATGGACACATTTATCAGCACAGTGAGCTGTCAGAGAAGGGAATAAAAAAAACCACAATTACAGAACTCCTACCACTAGGAAAAATATTCTTTGAAATACTCTAAAATGGTCCTAACCCAGTTCTTTTGTGTCTCAAGTACCTCTTAAAAGCAAAATAAATACCAGTGTATTTGGTGGCGTCTATTAAAAATGTATTTCACTTCAGTCTCTTCCATTTCTCCTAAGTTTGAAGATTCCAGCTAAAAATGTGTAAGTATTACTCAAATAATTCAGAGGCAATGGTCCAAATTTAATGAAAAAAGAGTCAAAGTATGGTCCAGGTTGGGAACCCCTCTGACCAAGGTCCTGGGTAAGAGGCTGTGGTTGGCCCTGCCTGAACCTTGGATGGGATGACTTCCACAGGTCCCTTCCAACCTCAGCCATCCTGTGACTCTGCAGCAAACCCTCAAGCCAAGAAAAAAGAGGGGAACTTCAGTAGGCATCCAAAGAAATGCTCTTCTGCAACAGCATGGATAAAATAAGATTTGCAACACACTGGTATTTTAGTATCAACTTTTCCAAATGATTGCACAGTTCAATTGAAGAACAAAACAAATAGTGACAGTGATTGAAGTAAAGCATGACATATAAACCTCATGAATCACTGCAACCTTTATTCTAAGTGCCAAACGGGTGCACTTATTTTCTTTGTTTTTTTGTGATTCGCAAACACGTTTCTAAGATAAGTCTTCCTTTGAAACAGACCTTTTGTTTGAAACATCTAAGAAAAAACTGAAATGACTTTGATATCCAGCATTATCAATGACAGAATATAATTCACCCAAGAGGAAAAACCTCTGACCAGCAACAATTTGCTGTCATCATAATAATCAGAAATTACCCCTAATTTTCCAAAACACATGCACTGTAATAATTTCCTTCCACTTTAAACAGCAATAAAACTTAGAAAATGTGCACAGGATGAGATTTTTCTTCGTACCAACATTTCCAGAGAAACTGGAAATCTGACTGCTATACAAATGAATATAAAGTTATCAAAGGGAAAAAGACAAAACGGGTGTTAAAAAGAAGTTGAATGGGGCTACATATGAATCACTGTGGTTCTGAATGATTGAAAATGTTCTGGAGTAGTTAGGTATTTAGGTAAAATACTTCAAACCGTTCTGAGTTTTTCCCAATTACAGATGATGAAGCACATTGGACATCTTTACATTTAGTGCGTCCAAGAAAAAGAAAAATCACATGAAGATCGATAAAATAAAAATTTTTGATTATACAGGATCCCAGCCACTAACTGCTTATTTTTACAGCCTTTAGTTTTCATTCTCAACTATTTCTAACATGCTACTTTTCAGATGTGCATTAAAATGATCTTCATTAGAAATCAAAAGAGACAATAATAATTTTTAAACATTTGATGAAGCAAGGCGTTAACACAGAGCATTGTTGCCTATTTATGTGTTATGGAAAGACTGAGTTTAAATAATACATCTCAATTTTCCATTAGCCTTGTACCTTGACGTGAATCACTTGTATCTTTGAAGATTCCTTCCTAGTTAGTGCTGCCTTGGGCACTGAGGCTCTCCACAAACCAAATGTGTGAAAAACCTTGCCAGCAAGCCGTGAGGCAGCAGCAGGTCACTGTAAACAAGCAGCCTGAGCACTTGTAGGAACAACCCAGGGAATGCAAACATCCCCAGCCCAAATTTCTGAGCACTGAGCCTTAAATACAATAAGGCAATGCTCCACCACCTCCTCTATGAGGCAGCTGGAGCAGAACAGAAAAATAAAGAAGTTGCAAGAAACCAGACCTAGCTCCTTGCACTGCCCCTCATGCCACGCTCAGAACACGGATCCACATTCTGGATAAACATAAAAACCTATTCTCTAACCAAAAGAAATTATTCTCCAGGCACCTTCTGGGCTAACTGATTCTTGGCAAGGGAATCCTACATCAGTAAGGGACAGCAAATGTTAAAGAAGAATATTGCTGTGGACATGCGGATGAGAGAACCAAAATTTACTACACAGAGCTACAAAGAGGTGAGGACAACATAAAAATCACCTAGAAGAGGCTGAAAAGACATGAATAACCCCAGGAACAGATAAAATACTTTCTGTTGGTTTTCTATGGAATTGTTGGGCATGGTATTAAAAAAGAATGCCTATATGCAGGTGCAGGTGAAAACCTTAACATGAAGGGTCTTCTTTTTTCAGTGACCAGTGTGAAGAAGCACCAAAAACTCCCTGGCAGCAATTGCCATGTCTTCTTTTTTTTTCAAGAAAAAGCTTAATTATTGTATGAAAAGCAACCTGGGTTTACTCTTGCATATGGGCTTTTACATCTTATTTGCCCTTTTTTTTGTGCCTTATTGTTTTTTCAAGACCTCTTCTACATTCTTGCCTTCATTATCTGATGTTAAAAGAAAACTTGAAGAAATGTATTTTTATCTTTGATGTAAGTTTATGCATGCATTTTAGGATCTGCTTCTTTTTTACTTCGAAAAGCCAGCCATAAACCAGTTAACATAAAATTGAAACACTTTGTATGTAATTATGCACATAAATTAAATGACTGCAAGGTTTAACTCCAACTTCCTCAAAATTAATTGAAACGAGCATTTGTCGTGGGAAAAACTAAATAATCAATTACACTACATTATAAATGTGCTTTTTTCAAATAAATCCTTCACTTTTACACTATATGCTAGAATATATCCATTGTTTGATCCTTGCTTCCTGTGTTTGATGGCTAATTGCTAGTAAAGTGGGTGATATCCAGTTCTACCTTCAGATGGATGGTGCATTTTCTATTTCATGTTTTGAGGAAATTCAACAGGCACAGTTCTCCATTAAGGTTCTCAGAAATGTACTACAATGTTAGAAACAAAGTAAGGTAAATGTTCAAGCTGCCAGGAATAATCAACCCTTGCTTGTGCGTCCATCCTCAAGAAAGCCACTAGAAAATGTCTTAAAACCTTTGAAATCTTCCTTTTCAGAAACATGCTAAAAAAAAAAAAAATTGCACTTTTTGAAAAAGTTTCTAGTCTGTAGCCAAGCCTAGTATTCATATGCCAAATCTCCTAGGGGTTGCCACTGATGGCAGCACACAAGTGTCAGGAAATTCTTGGGAATAAATAAGAAATTTAGTCAATCACTCAGCCTGGGGTAGAGCTGCCAGAAGTCAGCTCCCTAACAGAACTTCACAGAATTACTGTTCTGCCTTTGTATCTGCATATAAACTGCATTTAGATTATCTAAGAAAGTGCATCAGGTCTGAACAGAAGAGTAAAAATAACAGCTTGAAGTCCAGTTAACCTACTGCTCTACAGAGGTGCTGGCAATAGTGGAGACAGAGGTGAGAAATTTGTGCATTATTTATGTCCTCTATGAACAGGAGTTTCATCAGGACAGCACAAAGCACATTTTTTTTAATCAAAGTGAATTAATACTCACTAACAAGATAACTACACTTTTATAAACAGTCCAAGTACTGACCCATATAGTGTTGGATTTAAAATTAAAATACAATTTCTTGTCAACCCACATGATGACAAAATTAAATGTCACAACTAATAAAAACCAGATTCTTATTATTTTTAAGAAGCAGCAATGAAATCTAAATTAATGCAATGTCAAGTCATACCAAAACCATCTAGCAGTAGACTTTTCTAATTTACCTTTTTAAATTGAGAAGTCAAATACAGGAACAAGCAAATAACAAAATATCAACAACAACACAAGGATTTTAGCCTTTTAGAGGCATCTTACATCCTTCCCCTAGGTGAACAAAATAATCCACACAGCATGGAAATAAAATTGCAGTAAAGGAAACACTCCAGCTGGAGATGATGAAAACTGAAGGTCTCTCTCTTTCTTCCAAGGTCAAATAAATGCAAACTCAGCTACACTGAAGGATCTGTATTTTCACATAATTTAAAGTCTAAGGCATTCCACAATCACTTCAGAAGTCAGAGCAGATATGTCCTGAGTATCATAGTCAGGCATATTTTCGTGTAGTAACAGGAAAAATTATTATGCCCAATGGTATTGGAACTTTTCAGGTTCTGAGTATCATTGTGTTAACACAATGAATTTACTACATATGCTATAGCTGTGTAAAAGCTGTTGTCACATAAGAGAATCACCATCACACCTGTCATCACATCACGAGTCAAGCTGTAACACACTTCAAAAAGTATTCTACCCAATAAAAAAATTAAATATCATTATTCACACATGCTTTATAATAACCAAATGTAGTCAGAAATTGGTTCTTGTAAGTCCAATATATACGTATTACAAAAAAAAAAAAAGCTGAAATCATTGCCAATCTGATATATTAGTTTATTATTTTCAGATATATTATTTTTCTAAAAAGTATTTTGACCTTGCTTTTGAACAAGCAGAAAAATGTTTGGGATCAAAGCTTTTTTTTTCCAAATTCCAGGACATAAAACATGTTCTTATCAAACACCATTTTAAGACCTCCCTAGGTCTGCACAAAGCCAAAGAAGAGAGAGGAAGAACTGAGCCAAGGCTGCCTCCAGAACCCCCAGCCACAGATATTCCCAATTTTGGGTTAGATGAGGAGATAGAGGCATGTGCCACCCAAAAAAGCTGCTGAGACCTCCAAAGAGTTCTTACAGACCTCTGTATGCCCAAGAGAGGTTCAGCATGAGGATCTGCTGGGGTTTGCTCCAAGGAGAAAAGACTTCCACATCCCTTACGGTTTTAAACCTTGTGTTTAAAACACTGATGCTTGCACAGTGCATTTTCCCATGGTCATCAGCTAGAAAATCAAGGCTGGCTGGCCACTTAGACACCTGAAATCCAACCATCCTCTCTCACCTGCATCTGCTCAGCCCCAGCTGGCTCCAGTGAGAGCTGCACACTCATCACTGGTGAGTAACCGAGCTCCTGCAACTCGGCCTCCACAAGCCACCCATCAGAGGGGAGTCCTGCCAGCACAGTGATGGAGTTTCAAAGCCAAAAAAATGAAAATAAAAAGCTGAACTTACGGACACACATTTCCCTGCTCTCATAGAATCCAGGGCAGCACTGGGATTTGCGCCTGTACATCGTTTTCTCACCATGCCTGTAGGCAGTGCGGTAGCTGATCCTGAGGAGAGGAAGGAGAGTTTGTCACATACCTTGGTTCAGAGGCAAGACAGGATGTGTTCTTACACATCTTAAAAAACATTCAGGTCTCTTAAGAAAAGAAAAGAAGTGCTCCAAGTTGTCTTGATTTATCTGTTGGTAATTTTAAGAGTGCAAGGGGTCTCCTGACATGCCTTAGGCTCATGGGTGGTCAGAAAACAGAAAAAGAATGGGGAATTTTTCATTTGTGATAGTTCATACTTATGGGCATATTCCTCTGAGGAAAATGCTCTTTACAGATGTCACCAGTTTTTATTCATTCAGTCCTTGCTTGCTGCTTCCTGCTTGCACAGGAAGTTTCCTTTAACAAATCCCTTTACTTTTCTTTCAAAAAGCATACACTCACTTCCCCCAGAACACAACACTGCAAGCAACAAGGGTTCCCCGTGATATTTCTGAACAAATACACCTTGCAGGGTCTGGAGAATTTAGTTTTTCCCAAGCTGTTTGCTTTCTGTTAGCACTCCATGGGATAGTACACCCCAACCTGCTAATAAAATTTATGTGACATTGCTTGGACAGGCATTTTCCAGCTGACACAGATCACAGCAGTTAGACAGGGTTGGACACTACAGGTAAAAAATCCTACATATGATGCTTGATTTTGAGTCAAGAATCTTAAACATGTCAGCAAATTGACAACATTAGGATTTATACATCACCTGTGTCGTGTGCACTTGAACCAGTTTAGGATGTCAGTACAACTGGTGTAGTAAATCTGATCAAAAGGATGTGGATATGACTCTTGCACTGTAACTGAGTAACTGGGGAGAGACAGAAAGAAAAAAGGGAGATCGTCAAGCAAGTCCTTTTAGTACAGTCTCATTTAATTAGGTCTTTTACAGAATCCTGTTACAAAATGGAAAAAATATAACAAAATACTCATGTCTAAAAAAAATGACACGGAAAGCTTGCAAAGAAAAATAAGCATGCAGAGAGTCATCATGTGTATGCAGTGTAACACATTTGATGAAATTCCACTACTCGACATTTAAAGAAATGTAATGTCAACCTAACTTTTTTTTTAAATCAGAACAGCTGTAACTCAAATAGGCAGCAAATGCAAGTAGCGCATATTAGGTGTTCTCCTGTAAAAAATTTTGTTAATGAATTGGATACTTCAACAACTGGATAACTGAACAACTAGTTAAGGAGACAGAAAATGAGGTTTCTTCTATTATCACTCAAAATAGAAAAAAAAGGATTTTTTGAGAAATTTCTTGTAAAGACTTGATCCTATAGGGATCAAAGCTTTACAAGAAAAAAACTGGGCTTATAGGAAGACATCCAGTGCACTTATATGCTAAGTGAATGTTAACACAGAAAGATACCTGATTAGTAATTACTGAAAAATTACATTACAGATACACCACCAAACAGCAATTCTAGCTGTTTCAGCTATTCAGCAATCAAAAATTAATGAATACTGAATTTCAGTATAATAGAACAATAAAAGAGTAATAATTTAAATAATTATTAATAATTTAAATAATTAAATAAAAGAATAATAATTTCTTCTGCTTACTGGATAATTTTTAACAGAGAACCACCCACACCACACCCCCAGAAATACTATATGAAACCCTACTATTATTTCTTGCCAAATTACACAATTATACAGTGTCCTAGAAACAAATCCATGCTGAGAGCTTCCAAAGCTGTCAGTAGGACAAGAGGAGCAGAGCCTTGTCTCAAAAGGGGAAAATATTGAATCATCCTAGAAAACTCTTTGAGAGGCTGTTTGTGCTGGCAGCCACTCCTGGGTTGCGCAAGGGAGCTTGAAAACACAGGAATGCGTGGCAAGCTCCTGCAGCAGGAGGATTCCCAGGACCAGCCAAAACACCAAGCAGCTCACCCAGCCCTCCCTCTCCTCCACTCGCACCTCTCTGAGCCCTGAGCCCCCGGCGCAGGGTGACAGTCAGGGTCTCCTCATCCTGCTGTCACCATCTACGCCCAGGGGAGGCACATCCAGAGCCACTCGCCCCTAAATGCACACGTACCCTACTCCCTGTTTTCCTGCATGAAGGCAAAGCAGGAATTAGCAGCCCTAATCCACCCAGCTGTCCCAGCCCAAGGAAGTATCAGTGGGATGCTGGCGCTTGCCTGAGGCTCTGTGCTCCTGGCCTGAGGCAGGGCACTCTCTCTACCCCTTCTCACCGTCTGTAAAGGCCATTTTAGTACTGACTGAGGTCTGGTTTTTATTTAAAGCATACATCAGTGACAGTGGCAGTCAAGAGCTTCTGTCTGGGGCTTTGCCCTTTCATACCTCTGTCCCTTCGTCACCTGCTTTGGGCAGTGAACGTTTCACTGAGTGTATTTGGAGCTCTGCCCTGGCTGTGAGATAGCACAAGAAGGAAAAAAAAGTTCATGCAACAAAGCGGGCATGTTTGCTAAATGCATTTTTTCCTTCTGCAGACTTTGACTGGCTAGTTTTAAATTATATTATGGAGTGTAAATAGTTATATTCGGGGTTTTTTTCCCATTTTGTTTTCACTATGTTATAGCTTCTCCCAAAATCACTTCTATCTACAAAATCTGTAAACAAAGCACACACACTATAGGACAGTAACACTGTAGACAAATTCCTGACTACTATGAAGACAAATTAGTGATTACTACAAACAGATATTTAATATAAATAATTATAATTATATATTTTATATAATTATATATTTATTATATAAATAATTATATTCAGGGGTTTTTTCCCATTTTGTTTTCACTATGTTGTAGCTTCTCCCAAAACCACTTCTATCTACAAAAAACTTACACAAAGCACACACAGCATAGGACAGTAACACTGTAGACAAATTCCTGATTACTATGAAGAGAAATTCCTGACTACTACAAACAGGCATTTAATATGGTGACTACTTCATACACACATTGTTGCATGAACTGGGTACAGCAGCTGAGGCAGAGGTGCCAAATCCTTTACAAGAAGCTGAGGTAAATTCCCAAGGAATGCTCTTACATGTTGGTCTTGTTTTTTTTTTTTTTTAATAGAGAGACTTTATAAAAAAGTAAATACTAGTTTCAATTTTCTTTGTAAAGATTCAGCCACAACACTAAGAAATAAATGTACAGTGGCTCAGCAGCACTTCCCATGACTAAGCACACAACACAGTTTACATTAAGTGCAGGAAAATACTGATGTCCTCAAGTGAACTGTGAAAATTAACACTTTCTCATGGACCAGCTGATCAATTACAGGCACAACAGTTATAATGAGACCAGAAGTCTTGTTTTCACTATCATAACCTTTACACAAGGAAAGAAGTTCAGCAGATGCTTGAGGCTCAACCTCTCCCAACTCATAGTGGTTTTTTGCAATTCACATGAAATTGGATGAACAAACAGACCAACTACATTGATGATGAATTTCATTTTGCATGTTATAAATTTTTGAACCTCATCAAAATAATTAAACAACAAATCTTAATTCAGATCCTGTGAGTGCTGAATAGGAAGGAATCAGCATAATCAAATTTGGCCAAATTCCAATATGGTTAATTATATTTTGCATATGTAAAACTTCTTTTCACCTAAATTGGAAAGAGCTATTTTTACTCACTTCTAGTACCCAGATGGTTGTGTAACATTGCTACTACCACTGTAATGGTTCTTTGCATCCTAACCCCCAATGCAAAGATGCATTTCAGCCCACTGTTAAATAGCCTTTATCATTGCCCATGCAGTAAAATGATTCTGCCCATGCAGTCAAATGAATTATCTTCCCTTGATTTTAAACTCAGCTAAAAGCCTTCAATAATTTGAAGCAGGCCAAGCATAGCAAAGCAAAATTATTACATCAGAATTTACATAACTTATTTTTCCAAAAGGAAAGCATTACCTTTCCCAGTGGCTACACACATTGGGATCTTCCAGATTCAACGACACAGCTGAACCCATCCAGTGGTACAGGAGTATGACAGGGAAGCCAAAGAGGGAGTTGAAATGAAGAACCATCTTTCCAAAGAGATGACTGTGAGGAGAAAAATAAACAGTACATTAGTAATACCATACAGAATTTAAAGGAGATAATAATGTTGATCCATCCATCATTAACCTAAAGGAAGGGGCACTTCAAGGAACACACTCTGCTTTCCCAGCAGCAGCAACACCATGCCCATTTTGGAAGGAGAGCCCCAAACGGCGCCGTTTCCCACGAGGTCAGCTGGTGGCAATCAGCACCTCAGAGCTCCTGCTGTCCCCTCCAGCTGCAGCCACCCAGGCTGGCAGTGCTCAGCCAGGCTCTGCCCGCTCCCAGAGCCAGGGCTGAGGTCTGGAATAAAGGCTGGCACTTGCTCAAGACCACAAGAGTGGAGAGGCTCAGCTGTGACACGGCACCAGGAGCCCTGCACGTCCCCAATTCACAGGGAGGGTTTGTGCCTCCCCATGGCCAGCACAGCCTCACATGTCACCCTGCTCTTTAAACCTGAATCCCCCAAAATTTAACTCCCCCTCCCCATGGCCAGCACAGCCTCACACGTCACCCTGCTCTTTAAACCTGAATCCCCCAAAATTTAACTCCCCCTCCCCATGGCCAGCCCAGCCTCACATGTCACCCTGCTCTTTAAACCTGAATCCCCCAAAATTTAACTCCCCTTCCCCATGGCCAGCACAGCCTCACATGTCACCCTGCTCTTTAAACTTGAATCCCCCAAAATTTAACTCCTCTTCCCCATGGCCAGCACAGCCTCACACGTCACCCTGTTCTTTAAACCTGAATCCCCCAAAATTTAACTCCCCTTCCCCATGGCCAGCACAGCCTCACACGTCACCCTGTTCTTTAAACCTGAATCCCCCAAAATTTAACTCCCCTTCCCCATGGCCAGCACAGCCTCACATGTCACCCTGCTCTGTCACTGCTCTTTAAACCTGAATCCCCCAAAATTTAACTCCCCTCCCCATGGTCAGCAGAGCCTCACATGTCACCCTGCTCTTTAAACCTGAATCCCCCAAAATTTAATTCCCTGTCCACATGTCCAGCCCAGCCTCATGTCACCCTGTTCTGTCACTGCTCTTTAAACTTGAATCCAACAAAATTTAACTCCCCTTCCCCATGGCCAGCACAGCCTCACACGTCACCCTGTTCTGTCACTGCTCTTTAAACTTGAATCCCCCAAAATTTAATTCCCCCTCCACATGTTCAGCCCAGCCTCACATGTCACCCTGTTCTGTCACTGCTCTTTAAACTTGAATCCAACAAAATTTAATTCCCCCTCCCCATGGCCAGCAGAGTCTCACATGTCACCCTGCTCTGTCACTGCTCTTTAAAACTTGAATTGCCCAAAATTTAATTCCCCCTCCTCAGCCGGCTGTACAGCTTCCAAACAGAATAAACACTCATTAAAGAAAGTTGTTGTAGTAACGTGAAGGTCTGAAAAGATTATCCTAACACTTTTACTCAGCAAATTATTTTAATTTGCATGCTGAAACACTCTTAATCCAACTGGTCATTAATCCACAAATGCCACAATGAATGCTATTAACATGTAATTTATTTGTAATGACTTAAGCTACATTTCTGTTTCAGTGAACATTTGACCTTATTTCCTCACTTACACACTGATTCTAGCATTATGTGGTTACAGAGGTAACAAAAAAATTAGATTTTTGAGTCTAATCTGTAGTAAATGAAAATAATTCAATGTAATAAATGAAAATAATTAGAAAATAATTCAATGTAATAAATGAAAATAATTTCTAATAAATATGTTTGAATTAATAAAAATATTTTTAACACAGTAAATTAATGCAGAAATAGCAATTTCTTACTTTAAATATTGTGGAACAGAATAAAGCAATTTATAAGTCAATCACTTTATTGTATGAGAAAGAAGACGACAGGACCATGGGGAAAAAAAAAGAGACAAAATAGTTTTAACTCTTACTTCAGAAGTCAATATAAAAAAGCTCAAAATGTGAAACTATTATACTTAAGGTATCTGAGGACATAGAGATGATCCTATTTTGCTGAATTTTTCTTGAAAAACAGGCTGCTGTAACTATTTCTCTGCATACAGCAGAGCAGTCAATGTATAGTTATATCAACAGCAGCTGTATTTTCACCTAATAATTGCAATGAGATTGTGATTTCATTGAAAATATTCACTCTGATTAAACAGACTGTAAATGGTATTTTCCCTTTTTTTCTTTCTTGTATTCTCGACTTCAGCAACTTTCCTTTTGCAGGATAGATTTAACAAAATTTAAAATTAAAAGAAAAAAAAATTTGCATGAACCCCCTAGAGTAAAACTTGATTGCATTCCAGATCTTTTGCTTAATTATTAGGGAAAATCAAAACAGAAAATCAGTACAGCTGATTAGCATTGCTGAAGTGTTGATATTAGCAATAAAAGACGTAGATGACTCATTTAACTCTTGCTGCCTATGGTTTGCACCAAGAACAACTGTTCAGAGATTCACTTGTCATACCATATATTGCTCAAATTACCTCACCCAATAAAACATGAGTATTTCAATTATCTACATGTACACAGAACCTGTAGTTTAAGTGCTGAAAATGCTCATTTTGGGGAATGCCTTCCCTGTGCAAATTAGTAGATACATGAGGCAAGACAAAAACCCCAACAAATTTAAAATAATCCTTGGTGTTTCACCATCAGGACTTCCTTCCACAACAGGACACTAAAATCTTATTGTCTGTTAGTTTTTTCTACAGCATTTGAGGCAAAATCTCTCGTTGACAAAGCTGTATCTTTATTCCTGTTTCAGGCAGGAACTTTAAGGCAGTACCAGTGTCTGTTCAGGTCAGACTTCTCTGTTTCCCTCAACTTTAATCCATGCCCATGATTTAAAAATTTCAACAGGAAAGCAGTGCAGCTGCATGAAACAACTGTAGAGTACATCTCTTAATCTCTGTAAGCTAATTAAGGAAATCAAACTAATTTTATATTTATTTTATTAAAAAATCAGATAATCAATAACAGTCATTCTAAAAAATAAACCCGATCACCCCAATGTTTATTACAATTACTAACAAGCTCATTTTAAAATGGTGTAAAAAGTGTACAAAATATACTCCCATAAATTACAAGTACTCCCCTGAAATACATTTAAACTTGAGCAACTACATAAATTGCATTTGTCTCACTAGTAAGCAGATGCAAAATCGTGTATGTGCACTATGTACGTGTAAACACAGACAGTTAGCCATTAATACCCAATATCTGAGATTTTCAGGCACTTTCTCTGCCACTAGTAACTGTGTTGACAGTTTTTATTTGGTTTGAGAGGGTTTTTTCCCCCGTGGAGATTTCAGGACCAAAACCAGAGAAAGAACAGACAACTAAAGAAAAGAGGCAAAAAAATTATTCTTCTTTATGAGGTGAAAATTACAACATGCTTACAAAATTAATCTCTCCACCAAGCCAGAGAAGAGCCACAGGCAAAGCTGATGGTGCACAGATTTCTTGTAATAAAAGGTAAATAAATACAGGTGGAGCTGAGGAGGGCAGGGGAAGATACGATGGACGCTGTAAAAAAAGGGAAGGTTGCTCAAGGCTGCAAACAAATATTTTTTGGTCAGCAAAACCAAGTGCTGCCAGAGAATTAACCAGGATTAGAACTGCATGAGCAACAGAGAATAGTACGACACAGTTGCTAACATGACATAATGGACCCAAGACCAAGGGAAATGCTGATGCAGCTTTCCCATTACTGTTGCAAAAGCATTTTTAGCATTGAAACATGAAAAATGCAGAGCAACAGGCCATTTAGTTGGAAGACAAACTCCAGAGCAGTGAGAGCCTTTGGTGCTCTGTTGTGGCACCTCAAAGGTTTTACAGCACTCAGTCCTGCCTTGCTGCACTGGTAGGGCACAGGGACATCAAAATGTTTTCTGAGCTGCAAACCCATGGGCTATTCTTAATTGCACTGACATGGCATCAACCTGCATGCATAGCAAGTGCTACTTCAAAAGAAATCTTCTCATCATAGATTTCTCCAAATTTCAGACTGGACTGTAAACCACACAGTCATCCGTGCAAAGCCCCTTGCAGGTGTCCTTGCCCTCGCTCTCTCCAGAGCACCCCACACAGACCTGGTGACTACAACTGGAAATTACAGCTCCACACGAGATAAAGGAGTTTTTCTAAGCATTTTTGAGTGAAGAATTGTTTGGTCTTTCACTTCCTACAGAGTCTTTTTCTTAACACTCTTCATTCACTCCTGAGGCTCAGCTCCTCTACCAGAGACACAATTTGCTTATAAAAACATCTCTCTCACAACTGATGTCAGGCAGAGCAAAATTTGAATCTGACCTAATCTTGTCAATGATGATTAATCCCGTGTTAGCTTCCGTGAAAAAAAAAAATAAATCCACAACTGATTGCTTTTATCGATTACATTAGAGAATTAATGGATGAAGAGCAGAAGGCATTTTCCCTTTGGAAATCAGTAAATCAGTTTGACACCTTGTCACATGAAATCTCACTCATAAAGCAAATACAAAATAACCTGAATTAGGAGCATTATCACACAGACCCTAGGCTGGCTGAAGATGTACAGTCACAGCAAATGGAAACTGACTGGTCTTTTCCCAAGTCCTCAAAACATGTCACTCCAAAGGCAGCACTGATTGTCACTGTCACAGGGAGCTCAGGACCCAGACCAAGCTGGCAGGGCTGACAGAAAATGTGTGGGATCTGCACAGCCAGCATGAGAGTTTGCTAAGGGATAATCCAACAGTGCCCTAAACTGAAGGGCCCTAAAATTTCACACCCTCCATGGTCAGAGATGATAAGAGCCCTTCTTGATGCAGCCTGATCAGATCTGACCCTCCTCACCGGGGCTGCTTTACTATCAAACCTCACTGTGAAACAGACTGACACATTTGTGGAGTCCAAAGATGTTGAAGATGGGCTAAGCATGGATGTGGGGAAAAGAATTCACTTAGGCTGGTGTCTGAAGAATAAACAAATCAAAGGCTGAGTGAGCTGGAACAAGTCTCCTTGATGGAGACAGATGCTACTTTTTTCAAGTTATGCTGCAAAGAAAAATAAAAATAATCAATGTCCTTTTTTCTTTGGTTATTAGATTAGGTCATTTTTATTTTTCAGTCTCTCTTTAATTATCAGAGGCTTCTAAGAAAATGAGGTTTATGTAATCACAGTGTTTGTCAGTGTGTTCTGGCCTCATGCCCAATAACTTGTGAATTTATTGGTCACTTAAACTGGAAGCAAGAGAGGGAAAGAACTCCTGAATTGTGGAGTTCCAGAGAATCCAGAGATAATGCACAAGTCTGGAGGAGACCAGGCTTTATTTGTCCCTAAGTGATGGAATTACCAGTTTTGAAAGCTACAGCATCACAGTCCTTTAATTCATAGTAATGCTAATTATACAAAGTGCATCTCTCTACCATTCCTATTAAATATAAATGCAAAAATATATTACCTGATCTTAAATAACAGAAAGCAGCCTTCAAACTATATTAAAACTGTAAACTGGAGTAAATTTTGGAGTTAAACTTTTTTTTTTCTCCTTCTTAAACATTTTGTGGTGGAAACCTGGAGAGGTTGGGAGCTACCATGCTGCACATTGTTTTGTAAGCATCAAACAACCTCTTACGTTGTAATTACAAGCACAGAATGAAGTAAAATAACTGCAAACATGGGAGGAAACAGGAAACTTTACGACCCAGCAAATATGTGGATTTGCATTAGTAAGGCCACACAGTTCCAGATGCAATGGGTGGCTGGATAGCATGGACCATGCTGCAGCACAGACCCAGAAGCACAGGAATATTGCAATAGGGTCCTCAAGGACTCTGTCCTTCCCTGCAGAACTCTCAGCAGCATCTTTTACAAGACCTGTTCTTAGTGCAAAAGATCATGAGAGTTTCCTCTGGGAATTGCCCTCTTGAAAAGCAAGATTGTCTCTGGCCTGCTGACTTCACTCGCTGCCATTCAGTGAGAGTTTCTGAAGCTGCTGGGCTGGCAGGGACCATATATCCACTTATCAGTCCTCTTCTCCCTCAAATCAGCATTAAAAGGGCAGGAAAAGACAGTTCAGTGCAAGTCAAGTCTGCACAAGGCAAGGAGGCATGGTAAAGACAAATGCCAGCATGCCGGATACTTTGCAGATGGACTCATTATTATTCCTCAGAGGAAGGCTGCCAAACATCACAAACATGGGGTCACTTCACTGTAGCTGTCATTGTCTGACAAATTAGGGCCCTTTCACTTGAAAGTATTTCCCTTTTTTTTTCCAGGCAGACAGCAAGTACAGGTGTTGAACCATTAAGGTTACCTACAGCCCATGGTATTGTATGTTTAAAGATTATTTCCACAGGTAGCCAAGCAGGTCAGCTGTTAACAAAAATATTTTGACTAAATATGCTGGGTTTTTTTTTTTCCCCACCCAGATGAAAATTTACCAAATAAAAACAGTTAAAACTGTGTAGAATCCAAACCCAAGTTTCTGAAAAGCACACTTTGAGAAGATGAAACAGCACCTTGAACATAAATTCCGATTTGCTTGTTTGACACAAGATGTTTCAGGTGAAACATGAAAAACTGTGTCAGGTCCATACACAGATGGCACCTCTTAGCCCTAGGCTTCTTTCCCAGGGTGGTTGCTGGGACTTGAAAGTTCTCAGCAAAAAAGGCAAATAATATAATTTAACAGACTCTGTACAGTATAGGCTTGAGACAAAAATCATATCCCCCTCTGCTTCCCCCCCTTCTTTTTTTAAATTAATATATTTTAAAATGATTTTTTTCAAAAAAGGTATTACTTACTGAAACATCTCTTTATTTTAACCCCAAGTCTATTTTAATAGTACAGGGCTAGAAAACTATAGAATTAAGTGAAAATGGCTAAACCCATGTCTTAAAGGAGAATTATTTCTGAAATAAGCTATTACTACCATGTATGAAAGCTTTATTACTGAGTTACCCAACAAAGATATCCGTATCAAACTTCTGTCATAGTCCCTCGGACATACAGCATATAGATTTCTGACAATTTTTTTTTCCTAATGCAAACAATAAAAAAAGGGCATTGCACTCGTGTATATAACTGTGAAAACTTTGTGGTTGCTGACAAGTTGCCTGGGACAATCCTGTGGTTGCCTAAATACACCAATGCCCTGGTTCCACCGCTGTGGAAATTATCATTCATGGTTTTACCCTCTCTTGAACAAAGTTTCTGTGACCCCTCTTTTCCTACTACCAGCCCTCCAGACACCGTGTCACTCCCAGTTTATTGCCAGGATATAAAAGAGCACAGTCAAAGGACTCAGATAATTATTTTAGCTTCCTATGCAATTTAGGATCAATTTCAAATGTTCCCACCTTCCTTTAGAAGTCTTCTGCTTTCCAGCCCTTTTCAAAGACAGTCCCTGTTTCCTTCCCTCCCCCATGACATGAACTTTCTATTTTTCCACATACATTTTCACCATACATTAGATTCTTCCCTTTCCTAGACACAGCCTCTCTTATCACTGGCAAAATTCTTCAGTCTGCAGCCTTTCTTGTCACAGCCTTTCACTGGACCCTCTCATTATGAACATCAGACATCTGAACTCCTGCATTTGTTTACAACTTCTAGATGCTAATAAGATGCTATAGTTTGTGAAAAAAATTTGCTGGCAATGCTGCTTCAGTACTTTTGTCCTTGTAAATCATCCAGTGAAATGCCATTTTGCATGTAGTGCCCAGCAGAAAACAAAGTTCTCTTTCCAGCTAGATCCTGTTTTCATGATTTACACCAAGCATTGCACTTCTGTAAATCTTTATCACAGCTTAAAAACTTCATGTTTCAAATGATGTGCTTAAAAAAACCAGAATGAATTAATACTGATACCATTTCCCCTTAACAGCTTCTGAAACATTTCAGTGCATTATGGATCAGTTTTTCCACCTCCAGCAATCAAAGCATTTGTGATTCACTGCACAAAGCCTCACATGCCACCACAACCACCACCCTACAAAGAAAATTCAAAACATTTTAGCAGAAGAATGGGGAAGGCAAAAGCATTTCCTCTGACAGTTCATCCACTCAGTTCCATCTTTTATTTTGGTGATTTGCAGGGGTTTGAATGGATGTAGTGCTCCTGCACTCAGAGGGGAAAATGGAAGAACATAATTCAAAACTGAAAGTAACTGGTTAATTCTATTTTTTTAACAAACTCACATAAAGGAATAAATCCTATCTTTAAGTCTTGAAGAACTTCTGGCTTGAAGAACTTTCACAGGGATTACAACACAACCTCAAGAGGCCTATAGAGTGAGTAATATGCAAAATATGTGGTTTTCATGGTAAACTGGCTTAAACACATTACATCCTCTGCAAACATTAATACACATTTAAAACCATGTTTGCAGTTGTCTAATTCTAGTACCTAATACTAGTTCTCCCTATGTGCCAGTAGAAGAAAAAATAATTCCTGGGAAAAAATTCAGCTTTGCCAGGTGGCAGTGGCATCTGCAAGTTTTCTGCACACTGAGGATATATAAACATGCAGGTTTATATGTAGAATGTAAAAAAAGACAAAGAATGTACACAGGCACAAACTGGTTCAAAACACCCCTAGAGTACCAGCTGCAGCTTTAGGACAAGATGCTGTGCTTCAGTGAATAAATAAAACTTCCAAGAAATAAACCTGCTACCAACACTTGGGGCAGGCAGTAAAAAAGCAGATTCTTTCTAGGAATGACCAAGTAAACAACTTTGTAATTTTATGCCTTTCATACTAACAGAGTAATTTCATATCAAAACTTCCTGTTCTGATTTATATCAGTATCAACCTTCTCTAACCATAAATTTTAGAGCACCTCAAACCATTAAATTCTTTAATTAACTTTGTCTAATGATGAATCACAGGCCTTTTTAAAAAGAGTGCCCAGTACATCAGTAGAAGAAACTAATGATGGCAAATGCCTTCAAAGCTCCAACAATCAGAAGACAACTTTTTCAGGTTGTAATTAACACCGTTCATCAAGAAAATTTCTCTTACTTTAATATGTTAATTTACCTGCATTTCAGATTATCTGGAATGTTTTTAAGTGCCTGCTGCTGATTTCAGTTGAGGGCAGTGTAATGTGAACCCAGAAGAATCAAGACCATGTTTTTATCAACTTCAACACAAGGCCCTAAATCCCACAAAATATCATCCTTCAGGACACATGTTGACTTCTTTAACCCTGTACCTCTGCAGCGTGCAAAAGGACAGCAGCAGCACAAGCACATATTTGTCCTACAAAAATGGTCTGTCCATATCATTGCCTGACAAAGCACCTTTCCTAACAAGGCACCCTATTCAGAGATCTAATTTTTGCAGACATTTGTATGCCAAATTAAAAAACAAAAAAAACCAAAAAAAACAACTCTATGATGCTGGGTTTAATGAGGTACTCTGTTATTCTCTGTAATAAAAATTAAGCAAGAGAGACAGAATTCTTCAGCTTAATTGCCACATCTGTTATTAGGCACTTTACTTTGATTGACTGGAGTGTATGTGTCAGAGACTGTGCCAGAAAACAGGCAAACTTTGTAAAGTAGACTTATAACTTATAGCCCAACTGGCACTAGCAGCATCTCTGTTACAGCTTCTGCTACCTCTCAGTTAAAACTACAGGAACGTTGGCCTTGGTTCAGTCATTCATTAACAATTAAAGTAAGTATTGCAAATTGTGCCTCCTTTTTTCTTCCTTTCTTAAAGATAAATTAAAAGCAGTCCCCATTTTCAGAAGGAAGAGCAGTGGTTATCTGAATGTGTGGATGTGTCATCTCTCCTTAATGGATGAGAACAACCCAGAATTTGCAAATTGCACCCTGTGAAATTTCACATTCAGTGGTGCATCTGCTGCCTCACTTTGCCAGCAGATGAGCAAAGGGCTGAGGGGACAGTGACAAACAGCACAGCATTTGCAAAGGGACTGCACAATCACAGTGAGGGAAGAGCAAAAATGGAGTGGACACTCTCCTCTGATCTGTATGGAAACCCAGGATGAAACCTGAGCTCTGGAACTGCCTTTCTCTGAAATCCACAGATCATGATATCAGGTGAAAATCCCACCTACCTTGAACTGGCCAATAACTGATTTTATGACCAGCTGATTTTCTTTTGGCTCTAGAACCCAAACATCTACTGTCCTGACATAGCAAAATGACACTTTCTCCCTCAGCTAACTTCTTCTTTCCAATTTCACACAGGCTTTCTACCAAGAGCTCAGAAATGTATGTTGCTATTGTAAGCATGAAGACAGACAGGCCAGCTGCAGTATTGCTGAAAACTACTTTTCATCCACTTCATCCAATAAGGAGCAAGGGATTATTTGACCTTCCTTAACAATTTTCTCTGCTGCTCCAGAGAGTGCAGAGAAAGGTAAAAGTATGTGTGGAAGAGCAACAAAAACTACACCAATACCCATTTGTATTCACTCCTGAAAGGCAGAAGGATGGTTCTGTGCTGGAAATTGAAGCAAAGCTGTCCACCATGGGCTGGGCAAGCAATGGGCACGCAGCCTGACCCAACCTGTCAGCTGCCCACTGAACTAATCCATGTATAAATCTGTCTTCTCTCTGGAGAGCAGACTGGGACGCTGTGATTCTCCCCCTCCAGGAGAGCAAGTGACTGTTTTTTGGAAGGAGTCTGCCCCGATGGGTGAGACAAGCCAGGGCAGATGCTCTTTGTCAGTGTTTGAAGGTTTTTGTTGCGCTCTCAGCAGTTCAAGGCTGCTCCATGCCACAAGGGGGTCCAGAAAGTTTCCACATGGCACTCTACTTTAAGATCTCTTTTCTTTTGCAAATATCTGTTTTCCCTCAACCTAGTGAACACAGCAAAAAATAGCACTCACTTGAGCACATTTATTTAAGATACACATTATGTAACAATCTCACATACAGTATTTTAATTGACATAATTCCCTATAAGATCTACAACACTTCTTCTAACACTAGCCTTCCATTCTTGAGGCTACTCTTAATAACCACACTGCGCATGGAAAGTATTCGGCTCCAGTCTGTCCAAGTGTTAATCTTGTTTCACAAAACAAGTCAATAGCAGGGTTGAAAGCAGAATTTAGGTCTGCAGGTCTCCATTTTCAACCCACGCCTGGGATCCATGCCTCCAGTTTGATATCCTGCCATGATGGCAATGACATGAGGATCGTGCTGATGGTACTAAGTGGGTGTAGCAGATCATGAAATACAGACTTCTGGGTCCTAAACATTTACAAAGGAACCACCACACGCAATGTCATGACTGAGAGAATTTTTTTTACAGATTTGGGTCACCTCTGAAGAGGCCAATAATGCCCTCTCGTCAGTCTGGTTTTTTGCTTGTTTTTCCCCCTGATGTTCTTGTTGGAAACAGTAATTAAGAAAAAACACACATACAAGCCTAAGAGAAAACATCAGTGTACTAAAGCTTTGCTATTTCCCTGAAGACAGCCATGAAAACACAAAGCAGGGCAATTTTCAAAAATCTAAGAGACTCCCACAAGAGGAGATAAAGCTTAAAGTGTGTATCTAAGAAGGCAGGCTCCAGAAACATTACTCAGTGGCACTGGACATTTCTGGAGTGACTGCAATGGATTTCTACTTAATTCCAAAAAAACCCCCTTGTGCAGACCAAGAGGCAGCAGCAGCAACCTCAGGGTTTCTTCACAACTTGTCTCATTGCTAGATGAGAAAGGGCATTTCCTCCCTGCATCCCCACACCACTTCAGCAAACAAGCTGAACAAAAATCTCTTTTCTGAAGTTGATAGACCATCAAAATACGCACAGAAAGTCTGGCAATCTGCAAAAGCACCAAAGAAAAAATCTTCTCCTGCATATTCGTGGTGCAGACCAGAACCCCAAACCACTGCATCCTTTGAGGCTCACTTACCATGAATGCATATCCTGGCTGTCATTATTCATACATAATGCAAATTGGCATGAACTAGTGTTCAGCAAGAAAGAATGCAGCATTTCTAAAAAGTGCATTAAAGTTGCAGAAGAAAAATATTGTTCCAGAGATGAGATTAAGTCTCACAGCTCCCTGAAATGGGTTATGGAGATTGAAAAATCTACTGACAAGCAGTGGGGATACTTAACACAAGGAAGCTTTTCTCTTGCTGTGTTTTTGTTTTACTCTTTCAGCAACTACTCACCCTATCTTCTTATTAAATAATTTAAAATGCAGTCTTCTGTGGGTTCAGAATGTAAACAAGTTCCCTGGAAGTAGTGATTTTTTTCTTCAGGACCATCTTCTCTTTTAAAGAAGCTGCAATATGTAGTGCCTTTAACCCAAACCAACCCCAAAGCACAGAGAGCATCCTATGCACCCTCAGCAGAGCCCATCACAGTACTGGCAGTCCTGCTTTTTTCTAGAAGAAAATTTAATTACCTATTAAAAGAGGCCAGTTGTTCTGGCTTTGGTGGAGGCAGCTTTGGTATATTTGGATGACACAGATATGTGTGTCTTCACTGATCCTAAAATGCACAAACAATGGGTCTGGCATCATGAACTTCACCTCAGCTACTCTGATCTCACTTGAGTCACTCCTGGTTTACTCAATGCAAGTAAGAAAACTGGACTCTCAGCCTCTCTACAGTTACGCCTTTTAAAAGAAATGAAACTAGCTAAAATTAATTTATTAAAAAAGAAAAAACCCAAACAGAAATTACATTCTTTACAGACTGATAAAATCTTCCTGAACTCCACCCCTCAATTTAAAACACACATTTCAATCTCATTGGTGGCAGGTACCCTTCAGAAACAGTTGTTATCTGCAGTATCAGTCTGGGGAGGGGGGGAAAAAAAAAAAGAAGACGAAGGGAAAAAAAAAAAAAAAAAGATTAAAAGATCAAGTTACTCTTCACTTCCAAACAAGCCCGGCCACAGCTGTACATCAGCTTCCGAGCAACTGCTCTACAAACACACAACAGGGCTTCTGTCTTCCCACAGGGTTTGCTCGGGTCACCCGCATGTGGCGCGGATTAAAAAGGCAGGAAAGCTCCAGTACGGAGCGGGCAGAGCCACGGGTTAAACGGGGGAGCTGCTGGTAAATATCCTGTCCAGCGCTCCCTCCCGAGGGGGCTCCCCCAGATCCGGAGGAGCCCACACACAGCTCTGCAAAAAAGGGCCCCAAATCATCATTCTGCTTTCATACTTTCACTGTCTAAGCAGGAGGAAGCTGGGAGGGAAGGAGACCAGAGAGTTTAGTGGGGTTTTCACAGGCAAGAAGAGGATATGAAAGAGGCAGCCGCGGATTTTTGGTGGTGACAGAGTGATGGATTCAGGCAGCCTGTGCAGATTGTGAAATTTTTCTTATGGTAGCAAAACAGTAAAAAGGAAAAGTGACATACAGCAGTAAGTAGTCAGGGAACAAGGCCAAACCTCTTTGCAGGGTGTGATCACCAGTAACCCAGGCCATCATCAGGCGCCACCTCCCATGTGATGGATGTGCTGGAGAAGTCAATCCATCCATCAAGGTTGCAAAGGCAAACCGGTTGTTTTTAAACAAATACCTCTCTATTTGAAGAGCTCTCCACTCCAGCTGCTGTACCCTATTTACTCAGTAGATCTCCAGCCCTGCTGCCTTTGGGACCAAGACTGCCACAGCTCACAACTCATCGGGGTCATTTCTTCATGTATCAAGTGCTCTTGAACCCTTTGAAGAGGGTTTATAAGACACCAAACAGATGCTTCCCACAAACACACATAGTTGTTATTTGTGCTTAAGTTCCAGTGATCATGAGATACATGTATTGACAGACTAATATGGTCTAAAATTTTGTAAACACTTCAGAGGAAACAAAAACTCAGCTACACATGCTCAAAAACAGAAGGAAGCAATGGAGCAAAGAAGCAAAGGAAGTGGAAGATCCACTTGGCCTGCTGGCATACTCCATCTTATTCCCACTGTGTCTGCTCTCAAAGATATGTTACATGTTTTTTGCTGATTACTGACAGCACCTTCCGAAAAAACATAAACAAACCAATTATGTCATTTTGTACTTAAAACTCAACCAGGCCTTGGCGTGCACACACACAAACACACATGTCCTTTTCTTTTTTTTTTCTTCTTTTTTTTTTTTTTTAACATGCAAGTGCTTCCAGTGTGTTCACATTCTCAGGGTGATGGAGCTTGGTCTGACTATTGGCTTTTGGAGGATCTGATGCCAGTCAGCCGTGCATAATGGCCTCTTTGTCTCACTGTCACATGAGCAGCATTGTGTTACAATCATTGTCACTCTGGGCTCAAACTGCAAGGCATGCTTTCACACAAAACACTCACTTTGGGGGCTCCTTTTGGCAGAGCCCTGCGATCGAAACTCTCTTGCTGCTCTTTAGTTAATCAGCCCGGCAACGCTGAAACTTTAAAAGTCAGGATCCAAAAGCTCTCATCCAAACAAACCGATTATGAAGCTTCTCCATGGGCCACATGAAGAGTGGGGCAAGTCATGTAACATAGCCACCATTTATTTACATCACTTTAAATCGCTTTTCCTAAGCCCAATGACAGCAGAGAATTGTGCTCCAAATAAAAGGGGGGATGGGAAAAAAAAAATCACAAGTCCAAGTTGCCTCTACCTTGAATATTTGTCTGCAAGATAAAAACCAAAACATTTCCACAGGACAAAGAAGTAACTTGCCAGGTGACAATGTTATTTTATTACTTGCTCTGTAAATCTCTTAAATTCACCAAGAACACCCAACCCTTCCCCTGCCAACAAAATATTCTGAAAAATATATAGAGAAGACTTTTGTACAGAAGAAACTTCAAAAGTTGCTTTAAACATGCTGAACTCGTTGAAACCCTGTACGGATGTCTCTGTTTTCATTAATGAAAAGTAGTCTCACAGGGCTGAGACCAAACCATATTAAGAAAAACATCTTCCTGCCCATACTGTCTCTTGAATAATTTGGTACTGGAAACTTTTGTCTCGTACTGCTCTTGAAATATAGCACTACTCACTCTGAAGAGGACTTACAGGACCCATCCCTGTAGAAACAAGTATTGTGTGGGAACAATTCATGACATAATGCCTGTGATGTGCAGAAAACTTTGGGAAGCAGTGGCTTCTTCCCAAAATAAATGGGGCTGTGCATGGGACAGCAAACTACCAGCTCAGGTACCATCTCCTGTGCAGTTCATTTTTCTTTCCTTTGCAGTCCATCAAAGCAATGTAACTTCCTCTTAGCCCTGCTTTGCTGTTCCACCCTGCCACTGCTCATAAACATGCCCTAAACACATATTACCGTCCTCTGGGTAATTTTTCTTTATTAAGCAGCCTGAGCCAGCCTTCTTCCTTCTCCACACCCTCCACTGCTGCTTTGAGCAGACCCTTCCAGCTGAGCCCTGCCCCACAGAAACACCACCACGATGGGTCATGGCCACCCTGACTCTGGCCTGGACAATTCTGCCCACACCACAAACCCCTGCTGGTCCCCTCTTGTCCAGCCTGGCAAACTCACCCTCTGCATCATCCTAAGGCCATGACTTTTCTGAGATGCCCCTTGCCTTTCAGGATCTTTGCCCATGCCCAGCATTCCCAGTACTTTATGAGATGTTGGCCCTTTGTTTGGTGAGGCCTTGGTTCCAACCATCATTGGTTTACAGAGAAATAGTTCTTCACTTTCTTCCATTCGAAGACTCATCTAAAAACCAGCTATTATTAATTCCTTTAAATGTGTGAATTTCAGTTGACTTTTGATGCAAAATAACATGACTTTAGCTTGACACCTGTCTTCATTATTTCATTGTCTCTCCTTACTTCCTCTTGCCTTTTGTCTTGGGTGTAGACTATAAAAGGAAAGATAATTTTTTGCTATTGTACATCTCCTGTGGCTGCAGTGGTGGACACTAGAGCCATACAAGCTGCAGCTCTTTGTGCCAGTGATCCTAAATCTAAAATGACACACCAATATGAAGTCTTTATGTTTCTTTGAAAAAGTAATTTTGAACACTTGCATCTCTGTGTGCTCAACAAAAAATTGAACTTGTGCAAACAAAAATTTGAACTTGCATCTCTGTGTGCTCAACAAAAAATTATCTGGTAGGCTAAGAAGGGTGTTCTTTTACAGCAACAGAAAAATTATTACATTTCTTTCCTGAGGTCACACAGTAAGTCAATGTCAAAGTTAAAATTATGTTTTCTGCTGTATGTTTTCATTGTCTTGAACATCAAAAGAGCTCAGAATTGGTATCTCACTGCTGACTATAGGCTAATTTCTCTGACAATCAGATACAAAACACTGATAAAACTGGAAGAGATGGCTGTCCACATTTTAATATAAACTTAACATGTATATCCAAAGGCATGAACCACAAATCCTTACACAGGCAAAACATCAATTATAGACCAGACAGTTTGAATGGGTTAATTAACATGAATGCTGACACAATCAATAAAGCTATTCCAGTAAAGCAAATCCCACCCCAGAATATTTCTCCTAGTTTTCTGACAGATGGTTTTAGATGATATATACTCTTTTCACAAGTAAAAAAAAAAACAAAAAAAACCAAAAAAAAACCCAAAAAACACAACATTTGGAATATCAAGACACAGATTTTTCTCACAGATGAAAAAATACTGCACTTATATCTACATTTATGCTATGCTGAATGGAGCATATGAAGTCAGTACTAATTACTGACAAACTAATCTGTTAGTATTAAAAATCAGGATCAAATTCCTGGCAGTAAGTCAGTAACATAACTATACTGAAATCTGATTCCACTGGCATCATTCATCAAGGAAGACACCACTTAACAGGAGTAAGGATGTAAGAACTTTGTCATTTCACCACACCATTCCTGTCTATACCTAACGAAACAGTATTGATCTACACTGTGTTCCATTAAAATAATTGTTTAAAAAAATAGGTTCACATCCATCTTACAGTACTATCTATACAACTTTGGGTTTTTTAAACCAACACATCTTTGGTTGTACTAAAACCGTGGTGTGTACACAAAGAAGCTGGTTTTTACCTCCCTCAAAAGCCACTTGCTCTCCCTAACAAGAAATGAAAATGCCTAGACAAGAAAAAGCAACATACAGAAACCATGCAAAACTCCTGCCAAGTAATCTGAATATAAATTCAAGGGATCCTTACCAGCTGCAGTCAAAAGCCCACTCCAAACTCTGCTAGATGTTAATCAAACTTAAGTATGGTAATGCACAGTTCCTGTGTTCTTTGCATAGATGAATTAATTGCTTTTGTTAACTGCACTTGCTTCCTTAGTGGGGGGGGTGAGTGTACCCATACAGCTGAACAGCTGATTGTGGAAAACATGGTTATGCAAGCCACCAGAGGACTGTTTCACTCGGTTAAACCCTTCTGCTCACCCCAGAACAGCTCATTTAACACTGAAACCCCTGGACAGGTCCTCCAGGCGCCCACTCCCACCCCACCACTCGCATTCAAAATGATGGCATTAGCTACCCCAGTTTCAAGTAGACATCCAAATGGCGACATTTATACACAAAGGGCTAAGGCATCTTCCCCTAATGCAAGGGTGGTACAGTTTCCATCTGTGGGGACTGAAACCTGGCATGCACAGCCCTGCCCCTTGAGAGCTGTGCCACCTCTCGACTGCTTTACCACCTGATACATCAGAAGAGCGGAACTCTATTTCCAGGGAAAGACACAGCCAGCTGACTTCACACAGGTCACTGAGCTGCCTGCAGTTTACAATTATTTTTTTTGCCAGATATGGACTATAATCAGTGAGCAAGAACACAAATTTCATAGCCTTTCTTGAGAACTGCTCTGTTAGAGACTTGTAACACTCCAGACTCTAAACCACACACTAAGGAACCACACACAAAGCCACGGCACCTCCCTGGCAAATTAACAATCACCACTAATATGATGCCACTGATTCACCCCCTGTGGGAGCAACACACGCTTAAATTTGATTGTATGACAAGGCCACATGGTTGGCTTTGTAAGAAAATTTAAATGAAGTTTATTACATAGGGTGCCATATATTAATGCTGCACAGGTGCATGAGTTACATAGGCAAACAAGGAGAAACCTGGTCCTAAATTAGAGTTTGTCCAGCTTATTAAAAATCTGGAGCACACCTGCCCAGCTGGATTTTCTGATTTGAGATGGGAAATCAAACTAGACATGCTAAACTAGCAAGCAATAGTTATTTGGCCTAAATAGTTATTTGGCTAAATTCTGTCTCCAGCTCAGATGGTTGCAGCCTCACTCCCTCCACTTCAAGAAGAACACACATACCTAATTACATATGCTTTCCTCCAAGTATTGTGCTGTTGGGGACAAATACCATTTAGGGATGTTGACAAGGCAACTGAAGCCAGCTTTCAGTTTCAGTCTCACATCAGACATGCTGCTCAATCAAAGAATCTAAGACTTTTCAGCAAAGGTCTACAGCTTATCTGCTGGGAAACAAATGTTACTCTCCAGACTTGTCTTTTCAGATTTTTTCCTTTGTTCTTCCAAGATACTGGAATAAAACATTTTTCCTATACAGAGCCATTATGTTAATCAGCTTTCTTAAAGACTGCTGCCAAAGCTCAGTTACCAACTTGATAAAATAATCTATGAAGCATCTTCTATACCAAAGACACATTCCAAGTGAGGTTTTAAACTCACTCTATAGTGAGAACCTGGTACTTTGGAAAAACTTCAGAGCTGTACGTGATTCTAGGAGATGTACGCTCAATTTGGCTACACTCCAGTGCCCCAATGACTGGCAGCAACATTTAAGTAATTAATAAGATTACTGAAAGTTGTCCATTCCCAGCTCATTCTAGGAAAAGCAGCTGCGTATTTTTCCTAATTGATTTGTGCCTACATTTCCAGATTGAACCTACTCCTTGGCTGAAAGACAAAGTAGGAAATGTTTACGCTACTACTACTGTCGCCAAAAGAAAATCTGTGCAGGATACCACACAACTGAGAATTTCTCCAGGCAGCTTCTGCTGAGGGACATATGCTGGAACGAAATCAAGGTATTAAACAGATGTGCATTTTCACGAGCGGGTCACGCTCATTTACATCTATATACAAGCATCCCTCTATTCCAGCGCGTACACTCGCTCCAGTCTCTGTTCAGGACAGCCAAAAGCCTTCCTTGTAAAAGAAGGATAACGTTTAAAAAGAGGCACTTTGCGGAAAATAAATAAATAAATTGAAGTGCTCTGAGAGAGTCTGAACCGACTCGCCCGGGCTCGGGACCGCGGGAGCGCTCCCGCATCCCGCCCCACCATCCCGGTCCGCCCGCACGAACGCGGGGACAAACACGCCGGGAATGCTCTGCAAAGGCGGAGGCACCGCGGGCGGCCCCGCATCACACCGGCTCCCCGGAGGATGCTTCTGCCGAGGGCAATCCCCGCTCCGGGAGGGAGCGGTACCGCCTCACCCCCGCTTCCTCCCCGAGGCTGCCGCACCCGGCACCTGCTGCACGGGACGGGACGGGACGGGACGGAGACGATCAGTGCCTACCTGTCCCGCGGGCGCCCTCCCCGTCCGACCGGCCGCCGGGAGCCGCCGCTACCGGGAGCCGCCGCCGCTGCCGCCGGGAGTTGAGCGAGGGGCGGTGTGAGCGGCGGGGCCGGCGGCGATCAGCCCCACCTCCGCCTGCCCCGGACCGCCCCCGGGCAGACCCACCGACATTTTTAACCACTTACCCGCGTTCCCGCCGCCACTTTCGTTCGGGGCGCGGTGGTGAGCGGATGGTGGCACCCTCGGAAGCCCGCTCGCCGCCTTTCAGGCACTTGCGGGCCAAGTGCGAGCTACATAGGGACCTCAGAGGTCATTCTGTTCGGCCTAGTGAAAGATAGGTACCTACTCAGCAGATGATTGAGGAGAGAAATCGTCTTTTCGAACGACTGAAAGCTTAGGTCCCGCAATGAGGGGCTGATCCTCAGCCCCCTCAGGAGACGCGTTTTTACAGAAGAGGAAACGTCATGTGCTCCTCTCCAGAGATGCTACGGAGAGAAAGGGCATAGTGACTTTTGCATTTGAATATATTCAAGTATATTGAAGATTTTTACTCTGCAAGAAGCTTTGCTTCTTTTTTGGGATTTTTTTTCTTTCTTCCATATTTGAGTGTAGTGTTGCAGAGGCGTTAGTAGGATCGCTGCTTGGCTCAGTGTTGGCCCGCGGCGGGCCTGTCCTGGAGCCGGCGCCATTAGCGGTGCGGGACAGGGAGGAACATTCCAGCACCTTCTCAGAGAAGCTGAGAAGTTAAACCAAACCTCACGCTATTAAACCCGACTACGCCGCCCCATACAGCTTTTCCCTCATGCCCATGAGGCGTGGGGGTGCTGAGGGTGGCGTGGGGTTCCTGGGAGCCGGGCTTTGCCGCAGCCCGGGCTGTAGGGAGGCCGAGTGCCCGCGCCTGTGGGCGCTGTCGCAGGGCTCGGAGTGTCTGCTGTGTGGGTCGCGGCTGCCGCTCACGATCCCCGTCCTCTTCGGACGGTGGATGGGCGCTGCTCGCAGCTGCTCGGGGCAGGAGGAGAGGAGGAGGCACGGGCAGGAATCGGAGATGGCCCTTGAGCTCCAGGCGGCTCTGCACAAGGGGGACCCCGGCAGTGGGAGTCGGCCCCATGGCGGGAGCTCGCAGTGTGCAGAGATGCCTGGAAGAGCTGCGGCTGTCCGTGACTCGTGCTGGGGGTCAAACCATATCAAACCCGAGTGATGCGTCTGATTCGCCTACGCCATTCTCCGATCGGCGTACTAGCCCCTAGCTGCCTCGATCTTCGTCCTGTTCCTCACTCCATTGCTACATACATCAAAACTGCGATCAATAACTTTCCGGCCTCTGTCACAAATGCTGTTCTGAACCCTAGTTGCTAACGTCCTCATTCTAACCTGAGAAGGCAGCCAAACAACAAAGGGGCTGGATGCTCCTTTCTGGTGCCAGGGTGTGAATCAACGGGCTGAGCCTGCAGCAGCTCTCAGGAACTTATCTGAGGCAGAATAAGCTGATGTGGTGTCAAGGGGAGATGATGGCAGCTGCACCATAGAGGTGTGGGGACACCAAGTGGCCAGAGGGACTGCATGGGTTTGGGATGGCTGTGGGGTTGGGTTGGCACTGAAGTGTCCTGCATTTTGGGAGTATTGCAGGGACACAGGGATGTTGATGAGCTAAGTGCTCTGAAGCAGGTTGTAGGTCCCATCTGAGTGTAAAGGGGTGGTGGGTGTTACAGTTTGTCCAGTTATTCCTTTATTAAAAAAAGAGTATTTGAGATAGCACGAATTTTAATTAAATAGTTTAGAAAATATATAAATAAGGGATAATTTGGTTCCAATAGTAGCGCATAAGCAAAAAAACCACGGGGTACAGAGTGCAGGGTTCTGGGACCCTTGCCACCTCACGCACAAGCTTGCCAAGTAAAAATTACCCCCTTATATGCCATGGGTTAATACCATCTCCTATTTTCGGTTCGTCATGTTTCTATCTTCGCCTTCATTGCCACCTTTACTGTACATGTGCCACCACTCGGTTTGGTGGTCGCACAAGTCTTTTGGGGGTCGTCTGATGAAGATTTCGTAGTCTTCCTCTGTGTTCTTTAATTCACCGTTGAGTTACACATGCACACCAAGCCAGTACAGTATAAGCCAAGACTAATATATCACTGTATCTACACATCAAAGCAATAAATCCTTTATAATTAGCATTTTTCTGCAGCCCAACCAGGTTTTGCTTCTTTTCTGCTCATTTTTAGCAACTGTACCTCAGGGGTGGGGGTGGAGCCCCTCCTCTCCATCTCTTCTTTGGCATTACAACTTCTAACTATTCTTATTATTCCAAATTATTAATTACGGTACGAGTATTGATTACTCTTTCAATTTTATTAGCACAAATGATACCTATTTATCACATGCGTTTTCAAGATTCTTGCAGTGTTGGGGAACTTTTCTTGAGGCTGGGTGTTACTAGGGGATGTGACTCCCTAGTGCAGCCTGGTAAGCCCAGTGGCCATGAGATGGAGACCTGACCACCAGGTCCATGTTTGCAGATCGAGTGGTGACTGCTGCATCCTCAGTGTCGGTTTCTGAAGGATTTCTATCCTAAGATAGCTCTGACTCCTGTAGAGCATTACTGTTTCAAATGACTCGGACCCCAAGTGAGAATAAGTTGAAAAGGTTTTCTTGAGAGCTCACAAAAAGTCAGCGAAGCAAAAAGGACAGTTCTGGGAGGCTTGTCCAGAAAATGGCTATACCTTTTATAACCATGATTTTGGAGCAGCCTGTAAGATTTTAATTAAATTATATTAGTTTGTATGGCAGTCAAGAGTTGTTTGTGTGTATTGTATTGTGATTTTATTACCTTTATTTCAGTTTGTAATGATTTTATTTATGTACCCGTTACCTCCCAAAGATGGCTTACCCCGAGTTGCTTCCCTCCTCCCCTATGTCAAGCCTCTCCACTCCCCACCTACCACCCCCAATTTTCTGTTGAATTGATTCCCCAGTCTCTTCCCTGGGCCTCTGTCAGTCACATGGCCTCCCATCCCCTCTTTCCAGAACCTTCCATCAGAGGTGTCACATGATTGGCCAGAGGTCAGGGCCCTCCCTCAAGGTTCTTTGTGATTTGTGTCCCATCTGTCTCCCTGTTTTCCACACCCCCAGCTTTCCCCATTGGTTGTTGTATGAATCCCTCCTTTATTTCCGCAGCCCTTCTAAAAGTTCTTGTGAGACCTCAGTCTGCGCTCTTCCTGCCTGGTCACCCTGAGGTGAGGGCTTCCCCTGGAGTTCCCAATAAACCTTGGATTAAACCCTGTGAAGAGTGAACTCCTTCCTCCTTCACCATCATATTCCAGTGCCTCCTCTGTGACTTGAGGCTCACGACCCTACGCCCCTCCTGTACCCAGGGGCATGGGAGAGTGTCCCTTGCCATCCATCGTGTCAGGGCTGATCGGGAGTGACAGGATGGTCACAAAGAGGGCATGGAGAGAGGGGTGCCTCCCCCCATTTGAAGGGTCCTCCCTCCCCTTTGAGGTCCTCTACCTGCATTTGATCTGCACATGGTCCCACTGTAATCTCTTCCATGCTTGGCTGTCCCCTTTTCTTTACGCTCGCTAGGCTAATTTTGGGTTCAGCATCAGAGTACTGTGTGAGACCAGCCTGGAGCAAAGCGCTGAGCAGCATTTTGCCACTTTGTTGCTGCCTTGGTTGTTGTTTCTGGTTTGGGGGTCTATGTGGGGATTCTTTGAGACCATGCTGCACTATTGGATGTCAGAAAGATGGTTTTGGGTCTTTGTGGGTTTGGTGGATGACAAAGTTACAAGGTCTATAGGCTGCTGCTATAGTTGGGAAAAATGTCAGGGTTTGTGGGTGTTTCTGTGTATGTCAGGTGTGAAGTGAGTCAAGAGGGGTCAGTGTCCCAACTGTGTGGAACCAGTTGGGACAGGCTGGGCTGTGGGCACCTGCAGGGTCATGTGAGGCTGGCTGGCTGTGCACTTGAGCCACCTTGGTAGAGAGAGAGGAGGGCCTAGGGGTGATCCTGCAGGCACAATTGGCTGGCCCCGCAGAAGGACTGCTGGCGGTGGCATTGGCTGTGTTCCTTTGTGTGTGTCTGCAGTTTGTGTGATGTATTGGTGAGGGGAGGATATGGGTATTTGTGGGTGCGTAGCCATGAGGCACAAGTGCTGTGGCCACACCTGATGCCAGGTGAATTCCCTTGGCCATCCCTGAAGCTTTATGGGGAGAGGGAGCCAGGGTCTCCAGGCAGGTTTGTGGCTGTGCTGTGGCAGTGCCCCATGGCTGCCCCTGTGTGGAGCTGTGGGGTGGCCATGCAGCCGTGAGCGTGCTGCTGAGGGGCTGCTGTGGTGTGTCCAGCGCTGCTTCGTTTGCTGCAAGATGAGGGTGGCCTGACGTGCAGGATGAGGTGGTGGGGCAGATGCTGCTACTGCCCAGGGGCTGTCAGGTTGTGGGTGCTCTGCTGGTGTCAAGGGGCTAGGGGTGCCCGAGATTTCTTGCAAGGTTGGGGGCTCTTGTGAAGGCAAACGGTCACTGGGGACTGTGGGATTCAGTACAGCTTGGTAACCCAAAGGGCCCTGAGATGTTGAGCTGTGCTGTGAGTCCCCATTTGGAGATGAAGTGTTGAGTGCTGGATCCCCAAGAACAGGCAGCAGGTGTTGGCAGAGTTGATGGTGTGAGCTGCGACTGTGGTCTCCAGGGCACGGCAGGGGCAAGTGGCCCCGAGCCCTTGGCACTTGCCGTTCATTTCTGTGTGGCTGCAGGTTGTTGTGTCCGGTGCTGCATTGTGAGCAGCGGGTGCAGGCCTGGCCAGAGCAGCAGAGGCCGTGCATCCTCTCCCTGCAGCTAGTGGGCAGCGCAAGCTCTTTGTAAACCACGGTGTGCCCAGCACATGTGGCGATGCCTGGTTTGATCAGAGCTGCAGCCAGGGACGGGCTCTACATTCTGGCATTCTCCCTTGGCCATGTCAGCAGCAGAAGGGGCGCATTGGTTTGGGCAGTGCTCACCGTGGGGATCCAACTCTCCAAGAGCTTGGATTGTTTTTCTTGCAAGTGGTGAGGTGTGAGGCCCAAGGGCAGTGGCAGCCCAGGCCCTGGTGCCTTGTGTGCTGAGGCTGTTGTGTTGTGTTGTGTGGAGGAGGTGGAAAGGGGACGGTGAGAGGAGCAGGCAGTGGTTGGCTCTGGGCATTGCTGGGGCCCTTGAGGCTTTGTCCCCTCATTGTCCAGCAGAGCCCCATGGTGGGAGGGTGGTGGAGGCCGGGCAGTGAGAGGTGAGAGGCATGGCCTGGGCAGTGCTGGCACATGGCTGTGCCAGGAAGGCAGGGAGGAAGAAGAGGGAGAGGGCTGAAATGCCAGAGCAGCACTGTTGGACCGTGCAGTGTCTGTGTGTTTGGCCATGGGCTTGGGGAGGAAGGTGTGAGCAGAAGGGCCCAGCTGAGGCACGTCTTGCTTGGGGCACTCAGTGCTCACAGCTGGTGCCTGGTTTGCTTGTCCTGGGCAGTCCTGCTTGCGGATGCTGAGCTGCCCTGCGGAGCCGGTGGGGCTGTCCCTGCCTGCTGGATGTGTCAGGTGGGCTACGTGGCTTGAGTGTGTTGGTTTGGAGACTGGCTAAGCCATGTTGTTCCAGCAAGGTTCCAGCAGCAGCATGTGAAAGGAACGAGCTCTGTAGTTCATCACACAAGCAAAATGTGGCTCGATAAAGCACCCATAGTGAGTTGTCCCCAGGCAGATGGAAGTGTAGACGGTGTTGTCCCCAGGCATTGTGGGCATCCTGCATGCCAGGATGTGAGTCACAATTGGGCTTGATGAATCACGTGTGTGGGGCCAGTGGGGTCAGACTGGGCTGTGGGCACCTGCAGGGTCATGTGAGGCTGGCTTGCTGTGCCCTTGAGCCAGCTTGGCAGGGAGAGAGGAGGGCCTAGGGGTGATCCTGCAGGCACAATTGGCTGGCCCTGCAGAAGGACTGCTGGCGGTGGCATTGGCTGTGTTCCTTTGTGTGTGTCTGCAGTTTGTGTGATGTATTGGTGAGGGGAGGATGTGGGTATTTGTGGGTGCGCAGCCATGAGGCACAAGCGCTGTGGCCACACCTGGTGCCAGGTGAGTAGCCATGGCCGTCCCTGAAGCTTTGTGTGGAGAGGGAGCCAGGGCCTGCAGGCAGGTTTGTGGCTGTGCTGTGGCAGTGCCCCATGGCTGGCCCAATGTGGAGCTGTGGGGTGGCCATGCAGCCGTGAGCGTGCTGCTGAGGGGCTGCTGTGGTGTGTCCAGCGCTGCTTCATTTGCTGCAAGATGAGGGTGGCCTGACGTGCAGGATGAGCTGGTGGGGCAGATGCTGCTGCTGCCCAGGGGCTGTCAGGTTGTGGGTGCTCTGCTGGTGTCAAGGGGCTGGGGGTGCCCAAGGTCTCTTGCAGGGTTGGGAGCTCTTGTGATGGTAAACGGTCACTGGGGACTGTGGGATTCAGTACAGCTTGGTAACCCAAATGGCCCTGAGATGTTGAGCTGTGCTGTGAGACCCCATTTGGAGATGAAGTGTTGAGTGCTGGATCCCCCAAGAACGGGCAGCAGGTGTTGGCAGAGTTGATGGTGTGAGCTGCGACTGTGATCTCCAGGGCACGGCAGGGGCAAGTGGCCCCGAGCCCTTGGCACTTGCCGTTCATTTCTGTGTGGCTGCAGGTTGTTCTGGCTGGTGCTGCATTGTGAGCAGCGGGTGCAGGCCTGGCCAGAGCAGCAGAGGCCGTGCATCCTCTCCCTGCAGCGAGTGGGCAGCGCAAGCTCTTTGTAAACCACGGTGTGCCCAGCACATGTGGCGATGCCTGGTTTGATCAGAGCTGCAGCCAGGGACGGGCTCTACATTCTGGCATTCTCCCTTGGCCATGTCAGCAGCAGAATGGGTGCGTTGGTTTGGGCAGTGCTCACCGTGGGGATCCAACTCTCCAAGAGCTTGGATTGTTTTTCTTGCAAGTGGTGAGGTGTGAAGCCCAAGGGCAGTGGCAGCCCAGGCCCTGGTGCCTTGTGTGTTGAGGCTGTTGTGTTGTGTTGTGTGGAGGAGGTGGAAAGGGGATGGTGTGAGGAGCAGGCAGTGGCTGGCTCTGGGCATTGCTGGGGCACTGGAGGCTTTGTCCCCTCATTGTCCAGCAGAGCCCCATGGTGGGAGGGTGGTGGAGGCCGGGCAGTGAGAGGTGAGAGGCATGGCCTGGGCAGTGCTGGCACATGGCTGTGCCAGGAAGGCAGGGAGGAAGAAGAGGGAGAGGGCTGAAATGGCAGAGCAGCACTGTTGGACCGTGCACTGGCTGTGTGTTTCTGCATGGGCTTGGGGAGGAAGGTGTGAGCAGAAGGGCCCAGCTGAGGCACGTCTTGCTTGGGGCACTGAGTGCTCACAGCCGGTGCCTGGTTTGCTTGTCCTGGGCAGTGCTGCTGTGCTGATGCTGAGCTGCCCAGGGGAGCCAGTGAGGCTTCTCCTGCCTGCTGGATGTATCAGATATGCTGCCTGGCTTGTGTATGTTGGTGGTGCATTAAAAGTGTTGTTCTTGCCTGTGTCTCCCCAGTAGCTTAAGCAGTGTAAGCCCTGCCTTGTGCTCCTTCTGCATCTTCTCCCTATTGGTTAAAGAATTGTACCTGCCCCTGAGACCACCCTTGTATATAAATCCTTGGCACATTCCTGTTGTCTTTCATCCCTGACCTTTCGTCAGTGTAATCCCCTTTAAAATCGCAGGCAAGATCACTCTGTCATCGCACTTGCCTCTGTCCTCGGTGCTTGGAGGTGGCAGCGTGCTGTAGAGAGCAAGCTCTGCTCTGCTGCTGCTCAGAGCGGTCTTGGTCAGAGAGTGGCCGCTCTCAGTGCGTCGCCATGGGCTGGAGGGCAGACAGCGGCCGCACATGAGCTGGCGCCCAAAGGTGTGTCCCCTGAGGACGTGAAGAGAGAGGCTGTTCTCTGGATTGATTGGGATTGGAACCTTTCAGCACATCAGCATCCCACGTGTGAGCACGGCACTTTGTGGTCGGTGGTGCTGCCAGGGGTGAGGTGGCAACTGTGAGACTGCCAGGAGGACCACTTGGGGACTGAGGACCTCTGGTGTGGCTTTTAGTTCTCGGGACTGAATGTGGGGTGAGTTTTTTGGAGGGGATGCAGGTAGAGTGCTGGCAGGGATAGGACACAAGTCCATGAGAGGTTTATGTCCAAGTTGTGGGTTCCCTGTTGGGAGGTGGGAAGAAGTTCTGAAGGCCTTTGCTGAAGTGTTTTTTCCCTTGGCTGTTGTTGCACTTTGTGGTGCACATACAGACCCAGGAACGGGCAGCAGCTGCTGGTAGAGTTGATGGTGCGAGCTGTGTGTGGAAGGTGATGTATTGTTGCTTGAGGCCCTGGCTGGGGCGTCAGTGGTAGTTGAGGTGCAGATGTAGCAGAAAGGCCCAGCTGAGGCACGTCTTGCTTGGGGCACTCAGTGCTCACAGCCAGTGCCTGGTTTGCTTGTCCTGGGCAGTGCTGCTGTGCTGATGCTGAGCTGCCCAGTGGAGCCAGTGAGGCTTCTCCTGGTTGTTGGATGTGTCACATGTGCCTCTGTACTTGAGTGTGTGTGTTTGGAGGCTGGCTAAGCCATGTTTTTCCAGCAAGGTTCCAGCAGCAGCATGTGAAAGGAACGAGCTCTGTAGTTCCTCACACAAGCAAAATGTGGCCCCATAAAGCACCCATAGTGAGTTGTCCCCATGCTGATGAAGTGCAGAGGGTGTTGTCCCCAGGCACTGTGGGCATCCTGCATGCCAGGATGTGAGTCACAATTGGGCTTGATGAGTCACGTGTATGGGGCCAGTGGGGTCAGTCTGGGCTGTGGGCACCTGCAGGGTCATGTGAGGCTGGCTTGCTGTGCCCCTGAGCCAGCTTGGCAGAGAGAGAGGAGGGCCTAGGGGTGATCCTGCAGGCACAATTGGCCGGCCCTGCAGAAGGACTGCTGGCGGTGGCATTGGCTGTGTTCCTTTGCGTGTGTCTGCAGTTTGTGTGATGTATTGGTGAGGGGAGGCTGTGGGTATTTGTGGGTGCGCAGCCATGAGGCACAAGCGCTGTGGCCACACCTGGTGCCAGGTGAGTAGCCATGGCCGTCCCTGAAGCTTTGTGTGGAGAGGGAGCCAGGGCCTGCAGGCAGGTTTGTAGCTGTGCTGTGGCAGTGCCCCATGGCTGCCCTGTGTGGAGCTGTGGGGTGGCCATGCAGCCGTGAGCGTGCTGCTGAGGGGCTGCTGTGGTGTGTCCAGCGCTGCTTCGTTTGCTGCAAGATGAGGGTGGCCTGACGTGCAGGATGAGGTGGTGGGGCAGATGCTGCTGCTGGCCAGGGGCTGTCAGGTGGTGGGTGCTCTGCTGGTGTCAAGGTGCTGGGGGTGCCCGAGGTCTCCTGCAGGGTTGGGGGCTCTTGTGAAGGCAAACGGTCACTGGGGACTGTGGGATTCAGTACAGCTTGGTAACCCAAAGGGTCCTGAGATGTTGAGCTGTGCTGTGAGTCCCCATTTGGAGATGAAGTGTTGAGTGCTGGATCCCCAAGAACGGGCAGCAGGTGTTGGCAGAGTTGATGGTGTGAGCTGCGACTGTGGTCTCCAGGGCACGGCAGGGGCAAGTGGCCCCGAGCCCTTGGCACTTGCCGTTGCTTTCTGTGTGGCTGCAAGTTTTTGTTGCAGGTGCTGCATTGTGAGCAGCGGGTGCAGGCCTGGCCAGAGCAGCAGAGGCCGTGCATCCTCTCCCTGCAGCGAGTGGGCAGCGTAAGCTCTTTGTAAACCACGGTGTGCCCAGCACATGTGGCGATGCCTGGTTTGATCAGAGCTGCAGCCAGGGACGGGCTCTACATTCTGCCATTCTCTCTTGGCCGTGTCAGCAGCAGAATGGGCGCGTTGGTTTGGGCAGTGCTCACCGTGGGGATCCAACTCTCCAAGGGCTTGTATTGTTTTTCTTGCAAGTGGTGAGGTGTGAGGCCCAAGGGCAGTGGCAGCCCAGGCCCTGGTGCCTTGTGTGCTGAGGCTGTTGTGCTGTGTTGTGTAGAGGAGGTGGAAAGGGGACGGTGGGAGGAGCAGGCAGTGGCTGGCTCTGGGCATTGCTGGGGCCCTTGAGGCTGTGTCCCCTCATTGTCCAGCAGAGCCCCATGGTGGGAGGGTGGTGGAGGCCGGGCAGTGAGAGGTGAGAGGCATGGTCTGGGCAGTGCTGGCACATGGCTGTGCCAGGAAGGCAGGGAGGAAGAAGAGGGAGAGGGCTGAAATGGCAGAGCAGCACTGTTGGACCGTGCACTGGCTGTGTGTTTCTGCATGGGCTTGGGGAGGAAGGTGTGAGCAGAAGGGCCCAGCTGAGGCACGTCTTGCTTGGGGCACTGAGTGCTCACAGCCGGTGCCTGGTTTGCTTGTCCTGGGCAGTGCTGCTGTGCTGATGCTGAGCTGCCCAGGGGAGCCAGTGAGGCTTCTCCTGCCTGCTGGATGTGTCAGATATGCTGCCTGGCTTGTGTATGTTGGTGGTACATTAAAAGTGTTCCTCTTGTCTGTGTCTCCCCAGTAGCTTAAGTAGTGTAAGCCCTGCATTGTACTCCTTCTGCATCTTCTCCCTATTGGTTAAAGAATTGTACCTGCCCCTGAGACCAGCCTTGTATATAAACCCCTGGCACATTCCTGTTGTCTTTCATCCCTGACCTTTCGTCAGTGTAATCCCCTTTAAAATCGCAGGCAAGATCACTCTGTCATCGCACTTGCCTCTGTCCTCGGTGCTTGGAGGTGGCAGCGTGCTGTAGAGAGCAAGCTCTGCTCTGCTGCTGCTCAGAGCGGTCTTGGTCAGAGAGTGGCCGCTCTCAGTGCGTCGCCATGGGCTGGAGGGCAGACAGCGGCCGCAGATGAGCTGGCGCCCAAAGGTGTGTCCCCTGAGGACGTGAAGAGAGAGGCTGTTCTCTGGATTGATTGGGATTGGAACCTTTCAGCACATCAGTGTCCCACATATGAGCACGGCACTTTGTGGTCGGTGGTGCTGCCAGGGGTGAGGTGGCAACTGTGAGACTGCCAGGAGGACCACTTGGGGACAGAGGACCTCTGGTGTGGCTTTTAGTTCTCGGGACTGAATGTGTGGTGAGTTTGTTGGAGGGGATGCAGGTAGAGTGCTGGCAGGGATAGGACACAAGTCCATGAGAGGTTTATGTCCAAGTTGTGGGTTCCCTGTTGGGAGGTGGGAAGAAGTTCTGAAGGCCTTTGCTGAAGTGTTTTTTCCCTTGGCTGTTGTTGCATTTTGTGGTGCATGTGCAGACCCAGGAATGGGCAGCAGCTGCTGGTAGAGTTGATGGTGCGAGCTGTGTGTGGAAGGTGATGTATTGTTGCTTGAGGCCCTGGCTGGGGCGTCAGTGGTAGTTGAGGTGCAGATGTAGCAGAAGGGCCCAGCTGAGGCACATCTTGCTTGGGGCACTCAGTGCTCACAGCCAGTGCCTGGTTTGCTTGTCCTGGGCAGTGCTGCTGTGCTGATGCTGAGCTGCCCAGCGGAGCCAGTGAGGCTTCTCCTGCTAGTTGGATGTGTCACATGTGCCTCTGTACTTGAGTGTGTGTGTTTGGAGGCTGGCTAAGCCATGTTGTTCCAGCAAGGTTCCAGCAGCAGCATGTGAAATGAACGAGCTCTGTAGTTCCTCACACAAGCAAAATGTGGCCCGATAAAGCACCCATAGTGAGTTGTCCCCATGCTGATGAAGTGCAGAGGGTGTTGTCCCCAGGCACTGTGGGCATCCTGCATGCCAGGATGTGAGTCACAATTGGGCTTGATGAGTCACGTGTATGGGGCCAGTGGGGTCAGTCTGGGCTGTGGGCACCTGCAGGGTCATGTGAGGCTGGCTTGCTGTGCCCCTGACCTGCTTGGCAGGGAGAGAGGAGGGCCTAGGGGTGATCCTGCAGGCACTATTGGCTGGCCCTGCAGAGGGACTGCTGGCGGTGGCATTGGCTGTGTTCCTTTGTGTGTGTCTGCAGTTTGTGTGATGTATTGGTGAGGGGAGGCTGTGGGTATTTGTGGGTGCGTAGCCATGAGGCACAAGCGCTGTGGCCACACCTGGTGCCAGGTGAGTAGCCATGGCCGTCCCTGAAGCTTTGTGTGGAGAGGGAGCCAGGGCCTCCAGGCAGGTTTGTGGCTGTGCTGTGGCAGTGCCCCATGGCTGGCCCAATGTGGAGCTGTGGGGTGGCCATGCAGCCGTGAGCGTGCTGCTGAGGGGCTGCTGTGGTGTGTCCAGCACTGCTTCATTTGCTGCAAGATGAGGGTGGCCTGACGTGCAGGATGAGCTGGTGGGGCAGATGCTGCTGCTGGCCAGGGGCTGTCAGGTGGTGGGTGCTCTGCTGGTGTCAGGGGGCTGCGGGTGCCCAAGATCTCTTGCAGGGTTGGGAGCTCTTGTGAAGGCAAACGGTCACTGGGGATTGTGGGATTCAGTACAGCTTGGTAACCCAAAGGGTCCTGAGATGTTGAGCTGTGCTGTGAGACCCCATTTGGAGATGAAGTGTTGGGTGCTGGATCCCCAAGAACGGGCAGCAGGTGTTGGCAGAGTTGATGGTGTGAGCGGCGACTGTGATCTCCAGGGCACGGCAGGGACAAGTGGCCCCGAGCCCTTGGCACTTGCCGTTCATTTCTGTGTGGCTGCAGGTTGTTGTGTCCGGTGCTGCATTGTGAGCAGCGGGTGCAGGCCTGGCCAGAGCAGCAGAGGCCGTGCATCCTCTCCCTGCAGCTAGTGGGCAGCGCAAGCTCTTTGTAAACCACGGTGTGCCCAGCACATGTGGCGATGCCTGGTTTGATCAGAGCTGCAGCCAGGGACGGGCTCTACATTCTGCCATTCTCCTTTGGCCATGTCAGCAGCAGAAGGGGCGCATTGGTTTGGGCAGTGCTCACCGTGGGGATCCAACTCTCCAAGAGCTTGGATTGTTTTTCTTGCAAGTGGTGAGGTGTGAGGCCCAAGGGCAGTGGCAGCCCAGGCCCTGGTGCCTTGTGTGCTGAAGCTGTTGTGTTGTGTTGTGTGGAGGAGGTGGAAAGGGGACGGTGAGAGGAGCAGGCAGTGGCTGGCTCTGGGCATTGCTGGGGCACTGGAGGCTTTGTCCCCTCATTGTCCAGCAGAGCCCCATGGTGGGAGGGTGGTGGAGGCCGGGCAGTGAGAGGTGAGAGGCATGGCCTGGGCAGTGCTGGCACATGGCTGTGCCAGGAAGGCAGGGAGGAAGAAGAGGGAGAGGGCTGAAATGCCAGAGCAGCACTGTTGGACTGTGCACTGTCTGTGTGTTTGGCCATGGGCTTGGGGAGGAAGGTGTGAGCAGAAGGGCCCAGCTGAGGCACGTCTTGCTTGGGGCACTCAGTGCTCACAGCCAGTGCCTGGTTTGCTTGTCCTGGGCAGTGCTGCTGTGCTGATGCTGAGGTGCCCAGGGGAGCCAGTGAGGCTGCCCCTGCCTGCTGGATGTGTCAGATGTGCCTCTGTGCTTGAGTGTGTGTTGGTTTGGAGGCTGCCTGAGCGATGTTGTGGACCTGTAGGGCACGTGGTGGAAGGTTCCAGCAGCAACATCTGAAAGGAACGGGCTCTGTAGTTGCCCACACAAGCAAAATGTGGCCCCATAAAGCACCAATAGTGAGTTGTCCCCGTGCTGATGAAGTGCAGAGGGTGTTGTCCCCAGGCACTGTGGGCATCCTGCATGCCAGGATGTGAGTCACAATTGGGCTTGATGAGTCACGTGTATGGGGCCAGTGGGGTCAGGCTGGGCTGTGGGCACCTGCAGGGTCATGTGAGGCTGGCTTGCTGTGCCCCTGAGCCAGCTTGGCAGAGAGAGAGGAGGGCCTAGGGGTGATCCTGCAGGCACAATTGGCTGGCCCTGCAGAAGGACTGCTGGCGGTGGCATTGGCTGTGTTCCTTTGTGTGTATCTGCAGTTTGTGTGATGTATTGGTGAGGGGAGGATGTGGGTATTTGTGGGTGCGCAGCCATGAGGCACAAGTGCTGTGGCCACACCTGGTGCCAGGTGAGTAGCCATGGCCGTCCCTGAAGCTTTGTGTGGCGAGGGAGCCAGGGCCTGCAGGCAGGTTTGTGGCTGTGCTGTGGCAGTGCCCCATGGCTGGCCCAATGTGGAGCTGTGGGGTGGCCATGCAGCCGTGAGCGTGCTGCTGAGGGGCTGCTGTGGTGTGTCCAGCGCTGCTTTGTTGGCTGCAAGATGAGAGTGGCCTGACGTGCAGGATGAGCTGGTGGGGCAGATGCTGCTGCTGGCCAGGGGCTGTCAGGTTGTGGGTGCTCTGCTGGTGTCAAGGGGCTGGGGGTGCCCAAGGTCTCTTGCAGGGTTGGGAGCTCTTGTGAAGGCAAACGGTCACTGGGGACTGTGGGATTCAGTACAGCTTGGTAACCCAAAGGGTCCTGAGATGTTGAGCTGGGCTGTGAGTCCCCATTTGGAGATGAAGTGTTGGGTGCCGGATACCCAAGAACGGGCAGCAGGAGTTGGCAGAGTTGATGATGAGAGCTGCACGTGGAAGGGGATGTGTCCTTGCTGGTGCCCTGGCTGGGGCCTCCATGGTAGTTGAGGTTCAGAGGTAGCAGCAAGGGAGGTGCAGCTGGAGATGGACACTGGATGGATGTAAGGGAGACTGAAGGGGAGTGAAGATTTGGTGCAAGAGCAGCACGACCAACAGTGTGAGTGTAGGTCTGAAAGGGAATGGAATATCATGATTTCTAGACAAAACATCGCAGCATCAACATTGACATTAAAAGTGATCTGAGCTCCTGTGGACAGGCCGTGTCTCCTGGAGAGAGACTGTGGTCTCCAGGGCACGGCAGGGGCAAGTGGCCCCGAGCCCTTGGCACTTGCCGTTCATTTCTGTGTGGCTGCAGGTTGTTGTGGCCGGTGCTGCATTGTGAGCAGCGGGTGCAGGCCTGGCCAGAGCAGCAGAGGCCGTGCATCCTCTCCCTGCAGCGAGTGGGCAGCGCAAGCTCTTTGTAAACCACGGTGTGCCCAGCACATGTGGCGATGCCTGGTTTGATCAGAGCTGCAGCCAGGGACGGGCTCTACATTCTGGCATTCTCCCTTGGACATGTCAGCAGCAGAAGGGGCGCATTGGTTTGGGCAGTGCTCACCGTGGGGATCCAACTCTCCAAGAGCTTGGATTGTTTCTCTTGCAAGTGGTGAGGTGTGAGGCCCAAGGGCAGTGGCAGCCCAGGCCCTGGTGCCTTGTGTGCTGAAGCTGTTGTGTTGTGTTGTGTGGAGGAGGTGGAAAGGGGACGGTGGGAGGAGCAGGCAGTGGCTGGCTCTGGGCATTGCTGGGGCACTGGAGGCTTTGTCCCCTCATTGTCCAGCAGAGCCCCATGGTGGGAGGGTGGTGGAGGCCGAGCACTGGGAGGTGAGAGGCATGGCCTGGGCAGTGCTGGCACATGGCTGTGCCAGGAAGGCAGGAAGGAAAAGGAGGGAGAGGGCTGAAATGCCAGAGCAGCACTGTTGGACCGTGCAGTATCTGTGTGTTTGGCCATGGGCTTGGGGAGGAAGGTGTGAGCAGAAGGGCCCAGCTGAGGCAGGTCTTGCTTGGGGCACTCAGTGCTCACAGCCAGTGCCTGGTTTGCTTGTCCTGGGCAGTGCTGCTTGCGGATGCTGAGGTGCCCAGGGGAGCCAGTGAGGCTTCTCTTGCCTGCTGGATATGTCAGATGTGCCTCTGTGCTTGAGTGTGTGTTGGTTTGGAGGCTGCCTGAGCGATGTTGTGGACCTGTAGGGCACGTGGTGGAAGGTTCCAGCAGCAGCATGTGAAAGGAACAGGCTCTGTAGTTGCCCACACAAGCAAAATGTGGCCCCATAAAGCACCCATAGTGAGTTGTCCCCATGCTGATGAAGTGCAGAGGGTGTTGTCCCCAGGCACTGTGGGCATCCTGCATGCCAGGATGTGAGTCACAATTGGGCTTGATGAGTCACGTGTATGGGGCCAATGGGGTCAGGCTGGGCTGTGGGCACCTGCAGGGTCATGTGAGGCTGGCTTGCTGTGCCCCTGAGCCAGCTTGGCAGGGAGAGAGGAGGGCCTGGGGTGATCCTGCAGGCACAATTGGCCGGCCCTGCAGAGGGACTGCTGGCGGTGGCATTGGCTGTGTTCCTTTGTGTGTATCTGCAGTTTGTGTGATGTATTGGTGAGGGGAGGATGTGGGTATTTGTGGGTGCGCAGCCATGAGGCACAAGCGCTGTGGCCACACCTGGTGCCAGGTGAATTCCCTTGGCCATCCCTGAAGCTTTATGGGGAGAGGGAGCCAGGACCTCCAGGCAGGTTTGTGGCTGTGCTGTGGCAGTGCCCCATGGCTGCCCCTGTGTGGAGCTGTGGGGTGGCCATGCAGCCGTGAGCGTGCTGCTGAGGGGCTGCTGTGGTGTGTCCAGCGCTGCTTCATTTGCTGCAAGATGAGGGTGGCCTGACGTGCAGGATGAGGTGGTGGGGCAGATGCTGCTGCTGGCCAGGGGCTGTCAGGTGGTGGGTGCTCTGCTGGTGTCAAGGGGCTGGGGGTGCCTGAGATCTCTTGCAGAGTTGGGAGCTCTCCTGAAGCCATATGATCATTGGGCACTGTGGGATTCAGTGCAGCTTGGTAACCCAAAGGGTCGTGAGATGTTGAGCTGTGCTGTGAGTCCCCATTTGGAGATGAAGTGTTGAGTGCTGGATCCCCAAGAACGGGCAGCAGGTGTTGGCAGAGTTGATGGTGTGAGCTGCGACTGTGATCTCCAGGGCATGGCAGGGGCAAGTGGCCCCGAGCCCTTGGCACTTGCCGTTCATTTCTGTGTGGCTGCAGGTTGTTGTGTCCGGTGCTGCATTGTGAGCAGCGGGTGCTGGCCTGGCCAGAGCAGGAGAGGCCGTGCATCCTCTCCCTGCAGCTAGTGGGCAGCGCAAGCTCTTTGTAAACCACGGTGTGCCCAGCACATGTGGCGATGCCTGGTTTGATCAGAGCTGCAGCCAGGGACAGGCTCTGCATTCTGGCATTCTCCCTTGGCCATGTCTGCAGCAGAATGGGCACGTTGGTTTGGGCAGTGCTCACCGTGGGGATCCAACTCTTCAAGAGCTTGGATTGTTTTTCTTGCAAGTGGTGAGGTGTGAGGCCCAAGGGCAGTGGCAGCCCAGGCCCTGGTGCCTTGTGTGCTGAAGCTGTTGTGTTGTGTTGTGTGGAGGAGGTGGAAAGGGGTTGGTGAGAGGAGCAGGCAGTGGCTGGCTCTGGGCATTGCTGGGGCACTGGAGGCTTTGTCCCCTCATTGTCCAGCAGAGCCCCATGGTGGGAGGGTGGTGGAGGCCGGGCAGTGAGAGGTGAGAGGCATGGCCTGGGCAGTGCTGGCACATGGCTGTGCCAGGAAGGCAGGGAGGAAGAAGAGGGAGAGGGCTGAAATGGCAGAGCAGCACTGTTGGACCGTGCAGTGTCTGTGTGTTTGGCCATGGGCTTGGGGAGGAAGGTGTGAGCAGAAGAGCCCAGCTGAGGCACGTCTTACTTGGGGCACTCAGTGCTCACAGCCAGTGCCTGGTTTGCTTGTGCTGGGCAGTGCTGCTGTGCTGATGCTGAGCTGCCCAGGGGAGCCAGTGAGGCTGCCCCTGCCTGCTGGATGTGTCAGATGTGCTTCTGTGCTTGAGTGTGTGTTGGTTTGGAGGCTGCCTGAGCGATGTTGTGGACCTGTAGGGCACGTGGTGGAAGGTTCCAGCAGCAACATCTGAAAGGAACGGGCTCTGTAGTTGCCCACACAAGCAAAATGTGGCCCGATAAAGCACCAATAGTGAGTTGTCCCCATGCTGATGAAGTGCAGAGGGTGTTGTCCCCAGGCACTGTGGGCATCCTGCATGCCAGGATGTGAGTCACAATTGGGCTTGATGAGTCACGTGTATGGGGCCAATGGGGTCAGGCTGGGCTGTGGGCACCTGCAGGGTCATGTGAGGCTGGCTTGCTGTGCCCTTGAGCCAGCTTGGCAGAGAGAGAGGAGGGCCTGGGGTGATCCTGCAGGCACAATTGGCTGGCCCTGCAGAGGGACTGCTGGCGGTGGCATTGGCTGTGTTCCTTTGTGTGTATCTGCAGTTTGTGTGATGTATTGGTGAGGGGAGGCTGTGGGTATTTGTGGGTGCGCAGCCATGAGGCACAAGCGCTGTGGCCACACCTGGTGCCAGGTGAATTCCCTTGGCCATCCCTGAAGCTTTGTGTGGAGAGGGAGCCAGGGCCTCCAGGCAGGTTTGTGGCTGTGCTGTGGCAGTGCCCCATGGCTGGCCCAATGTGGAGCTGTGGGGTGGCCATGCAGCCGTGAGCGTGCTGCTGAGGGGCTGCTGAGGTGTGTCCAGCGCTGCTTTGTTGGCTGCAAGATGAGGGTGGCCTGACGTGCAGGATGAGCTGGTGGGGCAGATGCTGCTGCTGGCCAGGGGCTGTCAGGTGGTGGGTGCTCTGCTGGTGTCAAGGGGCTGGGGGTGCCCAAGATCTCTTGCAAGGTTGGGAGCTCTTGTGAAGTCAAACGGTCACTGGGGACTGTGGGATTCAGTACAGCTTGGTAACCCAAAGGGCCCTGAGATGTTGAGCTGTGCTGTGAGTCCCCATTTGGAGATGAATCCCCAAGAACGGGCAGCAGATGTTGGCAGAGTTGATGATGTGAGCTGCAGGTGGAAGGGGATGTGTCCTTGCTGATGCCCTGGCTGAGGCCTCCATGGTAGTTGAGGTGCAGGTTTAGCAGCAAGGGAGATGCAGCTGGAGATGGAGACTGGATGGATGTAAGTTAGACTGAAGGGTAGTGAGGATTTGGTGCAAGAGCAGCACGACCAACAGTGTGAGTGTAGGTCTGAAAGGGAGAATGGTATATCATGATTTCTAGACAAAACATCGCAGCATCAACAATGACATTAGAGGTGATATGAGCTCCTGTGTACAGGCCGTGTCTCCTGGAGAGAGACTGTGGTCTCCAGGGCATGGCAGGGGCAAGTGGCCCCGAGCCCTTGGCACTTGTCGTTCCTTTCTGTGTGGCTGCAGGTTGTTGTGTCCGGTGCTGCATTGTGAGCAGCGGGTGCAGGCCTGGCCAGAGCAGGAGAGGCCGTGCATCCTCTCCCTGCAGCTAGTGGGCAGCCCAAGCTCTTTGTAAACCACGGTGTGCCCAGCACATGTGGCGATGCCTGGTTTGATCAGAGCTGCAGCCAGGGACAGGCTCTGCATTCTTGCATTTTCTCTTGGCCGTGTCAGCAGCAGAATGGGCACGTTGGTTTGGGCAGTGCTCACCGTGGGGATCCAACTCTCCAAGAGCTTGGATTGTTTTTCTTGCAAGTGGTGAGGTGTGAGGCCCAAGGGCAGTGGCAGCCCAGGCCCTGGTGCCTTGTGTGCTGAAGCTGTTGTGCTGTGTTGTGTGGAGGAGGTAGATAAGGGACGGTGAGAGGAGCAGGCAGTGGCTGGCTCTGGGCGTTGCTGGGGCCCTTGAGGCTTTGTCCCCTCATTGTCCAGCAGAGCCCCATGGTGGGAGGGTGGTGGAGGCCGGGCAGTGAGAGGTGAGAGGCATGGCCTGGGCAGTGCTGGCACATGGCTGTGCCAGGAAGGCAGGGAGGAAGAAGAGGGAGAGGGCTGAAATGCCAGAGCAGCACTGTTGGACTGTGCACTGTCTGTGTGTTTGGCCATGGTCTTGGGGAGGAAGGTGTGAGCAGAAGGGCCCAGCTGAGGCAGGTCTTGCTTGGGGCACTCAGTGCTCACAGCTGGTGCCTGGTTTGCTTGTCCTGGGCAGTGCTGCTGTGCTGATGCTGAGGTGCCCAGGGGAGCCAGTGAGGCTGCCCCTACCTGCTGGATGTGTCAGATATGCTGCCTGGCTTGTGTATGTTGGTGGTACATTAAAAGTGTTGTTCTTGTCTGTGTCTCCCCAGTAGCTTAAGTAGTGTAAGCCTTGCCTTGTGCTCCTTCTGCATCTTCTTCCTATTGGTTAAAGAATTGTACCTGCCCCTGAGACCAGCCTTGTATATAAACCCCTGGCACATTCCTGTTGTCTTTCATCCCTGACCTTTTTTGGGTCAAAACCCGTTTGAAAATCGCAGGAAAGATCATTCTGTCATCGCACTTGCCTCTGTCCTCGGTGCTTGGAGGTGGCAGCGTGCTGTAGAGAGCAAGCTCTGCTCTGCTGCTGCTCAGAGCGGTCTTGGTCAGAGAGTGGCCGCTCTCAGTGCGTCGCCATGGGCTGGAGGGCAGACAGCGGCCGCACATGAGCTGGCGCCCAAAGGTGTGTCCCCTGAGGACGTGAAGAGAGAGGCTGTTCTCTGGATTGATTGGGATTGGAACCTTTCAGCACATCAGCATCCCACGTGTGAGCACGGCACTTTGTGGTCGGTGGTGCTGCCAGGGGTGAGGTGGCAACTGTGAGACTGCCAGGAGGACCACTTGGGGACTGAGGACCTCTGGTGTGGCTTTTAGTTCTCGGGACTGAATGTGGGGTGAGTTTTTTGGAGGGGATGCAGGTAGAGTGCTGGCAGGGATAGGACACAAGTCCATGAGAGGTTTATGTCCAAGTTGTGGGTTCCCTGTTGGGAGGTGGGAAGAAGTTCTGAAGGCCTTTGCTGAAGTGTTTTTTCCCTTGGCTGTTGTTGCACTTTGTGGTGCACATACAGACCCAGGAACGGGCAGCAGCTGCTGGTAGAGTTGATGGTGCGAGCTGTGTGTGGAAGGTGATGTATTGTTGCTTGAGGCCCTGGCTGGGGCGTCAGTGGTAGTTGAGGTGCAGATGTAGCAGAAGGGCCCAGCTGAGGCACGTCTTGCTTGGGGCACTGAGTGCTCACAGCCGGTGCCTGGTTTGCTTGTCCTGGGCAGTGCTGCTGTGCTGATGCTGAGCTGCCCAGGGGAGCCAGTGGGGCTGTCCCTGCCTGCTGGATGTGTCAGGTGGGCTACGTGGCTTGAGTGAGTTGGTTTGGAGGCTGGCTAAGCCATGTTGTTCCAGCAAGGTTCCAGCAGCAGCATGTGAAATGAACGGGCTCTGTAGTTCCTCACACAAGCAAAATGTGGCCCGATAAAGCACCCATAGTGAGTTGTCCCCCTGCTGATGAAGTGCAGAGGGTGTTGTCCCCAGGCATTGTGGGCATCCTGCATGCCAGGATGTGAGTCACAATTGGGCTTGATGAGTCACATGTATGGGGCCAGTGGGGTCAGTCTGGGCTGTGGGCACCTGCAGGGTCATGTGAGGCTGGCTTGCTGTGCCCCTGAGCCAGCTTGGCAGGGAGAGAGGAGGGCCTAGGGGTGATCCTGCAGGCGCAATTCGCTGGCCCTGCAGAAGGACTGCTGGCGGTGGCATTGGCTGTGTTCCTTTGTGTGTATCTGCAGTTTGTGTGATGTATTGGTGAGGGGAGGATGTGGGTATTTGTGGGTGCGCAGCCATGAGGCACAAGCGCTGTGGCCACACCTGGTGCCAGGTGAATTCCCTTGGCCATCCCTGAAGCTTTGTGTGGAGAGGGAGCCAGGGCCTGCAGGCAGGTTTGTGGCTGTGCTGTGGCAGTGCCCCACGGCTGCCCTGTGTGGAGCTGTGGGGTGGCCATGCAGCCGTGAGCGTGCTGCTGAGGGGCTGCTGAGGTGTGTCCAGCACTGCTTCGTTTGCTGCAAGATGAGGGTGGCCTGACTGTTGTGGTGCGCGCGGTTGACTTTTAAGAAGTTTTTGTAAGGGTTTGGTTCAGTTTTGTGAAATTATACGGTGTCTATGGACTTTATCATTCGTTTAAGATGATGGCTTTGTTCAGGGTTTTCCCCCCCCCTCCCCTCTTCCCCTCCCTTTTTTCCTCCCCCTGCGGGCCTACTGTAACTTACCCCGTTGCTTCAGTTACTCCCACCCCCTTTTGTAATAATCCTTTTGTCCATCAGTTATTCCCTCCTTCGTTGCCCTGGCAACCCCCCTGTCCATCATCCTCCTTCCACGCCCTGTTTCTAGAATCTTCGATCAGGGGATGAGGGTGATTGGTGCAGGGGGGGGAAGGCCGCGCCTTGTTATTTTCCCACTTGCTGCCGTGTCATGTCTATTATTTGTACCTATGTTTTCATTGGTCATTTGTGTATTCCCCCCTCCCCTCGGGGTCCCTTTATCTGCCCCCCCCCGAGGGGTAGACGGGGGGCAGTTGCTCGCACTCCCTACCCAACCTGTCGTTCCCTTTCCCTCGATAAACCTGGTTCCTGCCTGCGAGTTCCCGCCCTGCTTCGTCGTTTTTTCGCCTCGCTACATAATTGCTGCCTCGCGCCTCTCCTCCTCAGCCCTCTCGGGGACTCCTCTCTCTGCCGAGACGCAGGGAAGGTCCCTGGCAGCCAGCCACTTCCCCAGCCGCCTCTACGGAGCCAGTGCTGTTGAAGGCAAGGAGCTGGCCTGACCAGGCTGTGAGCTGCGGAGCACTTGTGGCCGCTAGCCGGGGTCAGACGCCCGCGCAGCCGCACCTGACGTGCAGGATGAGCTGGTGGGGCAGATGCTGCTGCTGGCCAGGGGCTGTCAGGTGGTGGGTGCTCTGCTGGTGTCAAGGGGCTGGGGGTGCCCAAGATCTCTTGCGGAGTTGGGAGCTCTTGTGAAGGTAAACGGTCACTGGGGACTGTGGGATTCAGTACAGCTTGGTAACCCAAAGGGTCCTGAGATGTTGAGCTGTGCTCAACATCTCACATTGAGATGTGAGTCCCCATTTGGAGATGAAGTGTTGAGTGCCGGATCCCCCAGAACGGGCAGCAGGTGTTGGCAGAGTTGATGGTGTGAGCTGCGACTGTGATCTCCAGGGCATGGCAGGGACAAGTGGCCCCGAGCCCTTGGCACTTGTCGTTCGTTTCTGTGTGGCTGCAGGTTGTTGTGGCCGGTGCTGCATTGTCAGCCGCGGGTGCAGGCCTGGCCAGAGCAGCAGAGGCCGTGCATCCTCTCCCTGCAGCGAGTGGGCAGCGCAAGCTCTTTGTAAACCACGGTGTGCCCAGCACATATGGCGATGCCTGGTTTGATCAGAGCTGCAGCCAGGGACGGGCTCTGCATTCTGGCATTCTCCCTTGGCCATGTCAGCAGCAGAATGGGCGCGTTGGTTTGGGCAGTGCTCACCGTGGGGATCCAACTCTCCAAGGGCTTGGATTGTTTTCCTTGCAAGTGGTGAGGTGTGAGGCCCAAGAGCAGTGGCAGCCCAGACCCTGGTGCCTTGTGTGCTGAAGCTGTTGTGTTGTGTTGTGTGGAGGAGGTGGAAAGGGGATGGTGAGAGGAGCAGGCAGTGGCTGGCTCTGGGCGTTGCTGCGGCCCTTGAGGCTTCGTCCCCTCATTGTCCAGCAGAGCCCCATGGTGGGGAGGGTGCTGGAGGCCGGGCAGTGGGAGGTGAGAGGCATGGCCTGGGCAGTGCTGGCACATGGCTGTGCCAGGAAGGCAGGGAGGAAGAAGAGGGAGAGGGCTGAAATGCCAGAGCAGCACTGTTGGGCCGTACACTGTCTGTGTGTTTCCCCACAGCCACAAACCTTTTTCCAGGCAGGTTTGTGGCTGTGCTGTGGCAGTGCCCCATGGCCGCCCCAGTGTGGAGCTGTGGGGTGGCCATGCAGCCCCGAGCGTGCTGCTGAGGGGCTGCTGTGGTGTGTCCAGTGCTGCTTCATTTGCTGCAAGATGAGGGTGGCCTGACGTGCAGGATGAGCTGGTAGGGCAGATGCTGCTGCTGGCCAGGGGCTGTCAGGTGGTGGGTGCTCTGCTGGTGTCAAGGGGCTGGGGGTGCCCGAGATTTCTTACAGGTCTCACCACCGAGGAGCTAGCCCCACTCTTCAATGTCTTACGTGTTAACCATGATCTCCTCTCCTCCTACCCTAACCCCGGAAGCCCACCAGGCCTTGGAGAAGGGTGCAGTTGCTGTAGCGTCCTGGCAGGCCCACCAGGTCTCGTCCTGGCGGGCCATGGATCAGTCTCTTCCCATAGATGTGGTAATTCTAGGTACGCCACCACACTATCACACCCTTCTCTTTCAATGGGACAGTAGCTCTAAAGTGTCGCTATAGGACGCGAAAGAACACAAGCACCCCCACTGCTCTCAAGGTGAAGGAAAAAAGGGAAGTTTATTTTTCAGACTCAAATATTTATAGGTTTACAAAAATGACAGCGGATTGGAGGGTGACAGTGACACCTCTCCAATGACACTGGTTAAACCAGCAGTACATCAACTCTCTCCTCCTCCATCAAGGAATGCGAACACTGAGTAATTTACCGAAAGTGTGTGAGAAAATTCACTACAAGAATGTCAACATCAAAAGGCTTAGAAAATCTTAAAAAACCAGGGTGACACTAAAGACCCACTAATTATTATTGAGTGACTGTTTCTTCCACACCAGCCATGAAAAACGGTAACTGCTCCCCAAGAACTGGTTGCACAGTTAATAATTAAAGCTACAGGTTACCTCTGAACCCTTGCATGGTGTGACCTGGCGTGCATTCTCCTACCATTCACTTTAGACTATTTAGACACCCTCCTGCAGACCCATGAATACCTTCAAATTGCAATGGATAGCTACACTGGCCAACTCTCAACTGAATACCTGAAACACAAAATCTTTAAAAATTTGTTACACTTGGCCCCGAAACCATTTAGGAGTATTACCCCAGTTCAAGATGCTCTCACAGTGTTCACTGATGGGTCAGGAAAGTCCTGCAAGGCAGTGGTCACTTGGAGAGATGTAAACACTGGAGAGTGAGAGTCAAATGTCCAAATTGTTGAAGGTGCTCCTCAGATCGTAGAACTTGCTGCGGTCATGAGAGCATTCAGGAAATTTCAACAACCTTTGAATGTGGTCACCAATTCGACTTTTGTTGTCGGGATAGCTCAGCGGGCAGAACACGCCTTGCTTAAGGAAGTTCAGAATGCTCTTACACCCTACCACTTGCTGCGCCAGAGCGAGCCAGGGTGACTGAGCGCTCACTTGGAGAGGCACTGCGACAATTGGCGCCCAACGTGGGGCCTGAGACCAGTGCCAGACCCTGTGGATGAGACCTCAGACACTTCTCTGGGCTTTGTAGCTTGGAGTGCCCTCAAAGGTTTCTTGGCAAGCAAGCTACGCCCCGTAGGAGCAGACACTGTTTTAGTGGGTGGCACTCCTGTGAGATGGGAACAGTAGCTCCTGAAACAGCACAGGAGTCATTCCCTGGTAGGAGCCATCACTTCTGGATTTTTCTTTTCCACTGGCCAGACAGGTAAGGAATCCTCTTTCTTCCCCTTTTGTGGGGTGAGGTTCCTTCGTTCTTACTGTCTCTGCCATTTGTATAGATCCCCTTTTTCTAAGGGAACCTGTCCTTGTGCTCCTTTCAGTTTGGAGCCAGGATCTCTCTTCTTTTTGCTGTGCAGCTTTTCCTCTTTATTGTGGAGAACTGGCCGTGGTGTTCTGCTTCATTTTTGGTTTTTCAGGAGCGTTGGGTTGGTTTGAGCTGCTCAATTTGTTATCTCAGCCATGGGTGCTAGGCTGTCAGCAGCTGAAAAAGGAGTTTCTAACCAAGTTGTGGGAATTTTTTTTGTGGGGGGGGAATTAGTTATTCAAAAAGGGAATTGAAACAGCTTGTCTGATGGTTGTTTCCTCACTTCCCCAAGGTGTCCCTTGAACAAATTTATGACATTAATTTTTAGGATTCAGTTGGTAATAAATCAGCAGAATTGGGCATCTCAGGGGACTTCTCCTTCTCCTAAATTTACTTTCTGGAGCCTCCAAAATAGAACAATCTTAAAATCCAAATTTAGGATGAGAAAACAACCATCTTCCGGCAACCTGTTCCCCAGTTCTCCCAATTCTCCCTGTCCCAGTGTGCAGCCATAGTGTGAATGTGGTGTGCAACAGTAGTGTGAATTGTAGCAGCACGATTCTACAGCAGAGCTCCTGCTCTTGCAACGTCCTCCCACCTTTCCTGGCTGCCTCCAGCATTATGTGCTTGCTGTCCCACGCCTCAAAGCTGTTCAAGCTCTCATCCACCACAATCACACTGGCCACCAGCTGCAGCAAAGGCCTACAGCTCCTTAGCTCAGTGAGAGTGAGTTATGCCTCAGCCTTGGCACAAAGCTGCCCTCAAAGGGCACAGCAAGGCAGCCATAGATGCCTTAGCATGGACATCTAAAAGGGAATGGAATATAATTTTCTTCTACACACCTTCAGGTATTAGCAAGGACACTAAGTTGATCTCAGCTCCTGTGGACAAGCATGAGATGTCTTCATAGTGCTGTGTCTTTGTTACTCTCCTGTTGAGGCTGTCCTTGGGTCTGGGGTCTTCAAAGATGCAAGAGGTTGCACAATTAAAGCTATTAAGTTGTTTATTGCATGAATACATCAGTCCTGAAGGGAAAGAGTTCTAAGTATTAAAGTCGGTGCTAAAAACTTTCTGGCATGGAGTTTTGCAAAAGCTACAGCTGCAACAGCTGCTCTGAGCCATAGAATCTCTGGCATGGAGTCCCAGGTTCTAGGCAGGAACAGCAGCAGTTGTTCCCTGGCAAAAAGTCCAATGTCCCGAGCAGCAGCAGCAGGAACCACAGCCTTTTCTTCTTCTTTCTTTCTTTCTTCCTTCCTTCATGACAAACACCTCAGTGCAGGGCGTTTTTTATTCATAAAACATCGAGTCTGCTAGAAGCACATTTCTAAAACATTCTTTTTAAGCCTATTTAAACCTAATTGTAATGTGCAAAAGTAGTACAAAAGTATTGTCAGTTCTTGCCTAAAAAACTTCATGTATAGTATTCCAGTCAGCATTGACCATTACAGAAGAACTAGCTTTTCACTAGCTTTAATTCCACAGCTGGCAGAAAATGCAGAGTAGTTTTGCAATTGAGAGAATTGTTCTTTCACTTAGTACATAGCAGTGTAATTTTGCTAAACTTCTGTATCTCAGGGAGCACACTGCAGTCTGATTTTCTAACCAAAGTCTCTTAATTGTGGATTTTTTTAGTTCCCATATAACTGGCAGTTCTGTACAGACTAAAGACAGACAAATAATTTTTGCTAAAGATCAAACTTTTATTAAGTTATAAAATACAGGGGTTATGGTAAGACTTAAAGCCAACCTCTACCACCCCAATTAATGTGGAAAACCCTCCTGTGCCTCCTGGGCAGTGTTCCTGCTTGCTGGCAGAAACTATCTCTACTCCTGATGACTCTATGACAGTTTGCATGTCTCACATCATATCTGTTTCTTTCTCAATCTGAATTGCACCATTTCAGGCATCTAGAAAACCAATAAGCCACAAAAGCAGGAATTAAAATTGCTGGGCTTAAAAATCCCAAGCTGTGGACCTCAGTGATCAGCTTCCCTGAAGAGATGTCTGAGGAGGGCAAACTCATTGTGGCCAAAAGGCATAAACAGTTACAGAACTTAAAAATTGCAACAAGTTACAAGAAATATAAGGGTGTTCCAGCCTTCCACAAAAGAAGCTCTCCATTCTCTATTACACCAACCTGGCACCAAATGCTGCCCTGCCAGCTGTGCTGGGAATCATCAGAGATCCCTCATGTGTTTAGCTCACAGTTAAAATATAACATCCTTTAGCATTTAAGAGGGTGGAGGATTTAACCAACCCCCATAAAGGATTTAGTGCTTTTTTATTTACTTTTTCAAAAGATAATTGGGGTTTGGGATTGCTTCTTTTGCATTTTGAGTTCAGTTTAAGCACTTAAGGGGGATGTTCTTCCAATTTAACACAACTGGTGTGTATTAGCAGCTACATTTTCTGGCAGAGCTGAAAGTCTGAAAGACTAGAAATGCCTGCCAGGCTAGAAAAGCAGAAGTAGGAAATACTGCCACATTCCTTCCACCAAAATTCAGTAGTCTGAAGTTCACTTAGGTGCCACAGGTTATTGGCTGCCACAGCTTGGCTTTATCTCAGAATTCATGGAAATAGGATTGCAGGGAAAATGTGGAGATGCTGCCTGGAACTCTGAGGCTTTGCCAGATGTGCCTGTGCTTAGCACAGCTGTCCTCTGCTGCTGTTCACATTGGTACCTAAGGGGAGAAAAATCAATAAGGCAATTATATTTACAGCTGTGCACTCTTGGTAACAAAATCAGTGTGCTCTTGGGGGCAGTAGATCAGGCACAGAGTGTGTGTCTGGACTCAACAGGTCAGTACTAATTTATAACTTTATTTATTGCCCATGAAGGTTTGTTTATTTATTTCATCCTGTGTTGGTTTTGGGTTTTGTGTTTTTTTTTTGCAATTATGTGTTACGCTCACTTCACTCTGGAAACTAGGCTATGACCTTTGCTTTCTCCCATATAATAAAGCAGAAATGACTAATTATTTTTACACTGAAGCATCTGAAGAATGCAGAAACTGATGTGGTGCCTTGCAGATCCACAACCAGAAAAGATAAAACAGAGTGGGAACACTTGCCTGGTACTTTTTTGTGTCTTTGTGTATTCATGCAGGAAGGAGTGCAGCCACTCCGGGTGCTGTAATGCATCAAAGTACACACAACAACCAAAATTCATGGAAACCATTTAGAGGCAAGGGAGACTCTTTGGGTAGTTTCTCCAGGTGAAAGGAGTCAAGGCTGTTAAGTATAAAATACCAGTTACTCCTCAGCACTGCAGTAAACAAGTCTAACAGAGGAAATAACATCAACCTGTGCACCTCTGTGTTGATTTTTATCTCCAGGTGCTGCAGTGGCAGCCAGATTTTAGGCTGAAACTGCTCTCCTCAGTGTTTGCAGTGCACTGTTCTGAGGGCTCTGGATGAAAGCAGGAGTATGGTTTCCAAAATACACTCTAAAGCAGACATTCCTGTCTCATGGAGAAGTCTAGGTGAAAAAAAAAGATATTTAAGACGAAGAGTTCTTGTTTTGGAAGACATTTCTTAGTGTTTTTACATCTACAGCAAAAGAATTCTTTTGCAGCTTTAGTCTTTGTTGTCTGCAAAAGTCTATGAACAGAATATTACTATTGTTAAATATATTAATTAGATATTATTAGATACTAATTTTTTATTACATGAATATAATAACCACTGTTATAGTGAAGCAGAGATATCTCTGGATAAAATTATATTATGTTAAGCAGCTATTTACATTTATTTAGTTATGAAGTGTAGATTTCTACTGAGTAAAATTGTTGAGGAGTCATTTTTCAAATAAGGACAAGAATTTTCCAAGTTGCCAGAGTTTAAGGAGTTCTATTCCCCTCCTTCAGAAAAAGAGTGGATAAAGGGGATTTTTTCATTTCCAAAAATAAAAAGTGCTTTTGCTTAAAATGTTTCTATGCTTTACCTGACCTGGGTTTCTAATGAAAGATCAACCTCTCATTATTAGCTTCCCTTAAACTGAATCTCCAGGCTTGAATGTGAGCTACTTTCCACAGATTATAATTAGGTTTCTTCCAGTTATAATACATATAACTCCAATAGCAGTACATATTTTTACAACCGAACTGGTGAAGTTGTGGTACTTCACATACCTCAGTATTTTTTTCCATGGAATAATGTGTTCAAAAAAACCCTGCCAGAGTATGAAGGACGAAAAAGCAGCACTTCTTCAGGAAATTTTCAGACAGAACATATAAATCAGGGTAACTTTAAAGTTAGATTTTTCTGTTATTAAATACTTGATGGTTACAAAGCAGCTGTTAGGTCTGTGATACCTCTACGTATAAAAATCAGTTTATAATCAAATTTTAATTTTTTTTTTTTTCCCCAGAGATAAACTTTAAGTGTTAGTGTAGGAATCTTCATTTAAGTTGGTAACAACTTTTGTAATAACCTAGCCAGCCTGTCTAGGTTGGCCAGTTACCCGCCTTATATGTTGCACAACACAGGAAAATCTACATGCTTGCTAGTGGTAAAATGTATTTTAATGTGAACTATAACTTTACTTTTGAAAAAAACCAGAAAAAATATATATATACTATGTACTGTACTTTAAATATTTGGAATTTTTTGATTATTTCATTATCACCTTTGTGCATTTTACATTAAATGCAAGCAGATTTGACCTAAAAGTCTTCTACACCCTTTTCAGATTTTTGGTATACATTCAGAGGACCTAAATATAGAGAGTTTTGAACTGCTAATGATCCCACATTATCTTCAGACAGGATGGAGCGCAGTTACTGAAATGTCATGCTGACAGATTTCAGTTTTCTGATTTCACTGTGCTTTCATCTAATGTGTCAAAATCATTATTTCTGTTCTGCATCAGAACCTTAAGTGGATAAGTGGTTGCAGATGTATATAAGGAAACTGATGTTTATTTAAAACTCACGCCTTTCTTTCACAGTCCCACTTGAAAATTCAGGAGAATAAAATTTATTTTTTAGGATCTCTTTAGTAAATTTCCTGCCATGGGGTTGTTTCCTAAGCCTCTGATGGAATATCCAACAGCTCAAACCTGAAAGGTGTTACTGGCATCATTGATTATTGAAAATATGAACCCATGAGTAAATACTGGTAACAACATCAGCAGCTGTTAGTATTTAAACATGCCAATTAACTTGTCATTAGGGCAAATTACTCCCTGAGCTCTGCAATGTTGTGTCTCACCTGCTACAGATCCAGTGCAGTAATTTCAAAGCAAGTCAGGTATTTTCACACTTTGCTCTCATTTTTCTGCATAATCTGATTGCTTCAGAGTCAAAAAAAGAAAAACAGAGTCAAAAAACAAAAACAAAATAAAAGGATCTTCTTTCTTCTCCCTTACACAGTTGTACACCCACCAGCCACTGTCTCTGCACTCTTCCTCCTTGTTTTCTTGGATTTGTTATAAGGTTGTTCTGTGATTTCTTGCCTTAGTATTGTTGCCTTCAGCCCAACCCCAAGTGAAGGGGAAATTGCTGTTCTGGAACTGTGATTGTCATTTCAATATATTTGAGAAAAAATGTCAGCTAGCAGGGGCTGTTCAGGTGCTGCTTCAGTGTGTGATACAAATCCCTCAAATACAGGTGCAAAATCAGGATGGGGCACATGAAATAAACATATATAAGTTACATAACAACTTGCAGATAGAAGAGATTGACAGGCTGGTCTGGTTCTGGGCAGCATGACCTTAGTAAAACGCTGTTTTGCCCTACACAACTGAAATTCCACCCAAAATGCAGTAGAAATCCTTTATGCTTCTCTGTGTGTTTTAGTTGTAATTTACTCTTCCAGAAATGCTGATTATTGCTTTTAGTGCATGGCCAAGGCACATGTCTGTGCTGCTGGAGCAAAACCCATCACTTGGCACTTCGGAAAATTTGGTGGCCAGCAAAAAACAGAAACACATCAGCATTATTTTCACTTCTTTCCAAGTAGAGCACTAACCTCTGCAGAGATTTATCATTAAAGGAATAGCATCACATAGGCTGTGGAACCAATGGTAGTGATATTAGGGTTGGTTAACAAAGAATTAAACCATAGAGCAGTAAGAGTTCAAACTTCTTTTGTGGCTTATTTTGTGTCACTGCCTCACTTTTTGTGGCAGGATTTTTTGAAGATGCTGTGAGTGACAGGGACAGAGGTGTCACAGGGGTCACAGGAGGTGTGATATTGGAAGGTGGTCAGATCACTGCCTCATTTTTGAGAGTCCTGTGCACCAGCAGAACACAGGGCCTGCAGAAATTAGCAGCAGGCTTCTTATTTGAGAAATAAATTGAAATAATATGTTAGGTTTCTGAACATGAGGGTATCAAGCCCTACCCAAGGCACTACTTGAGGTCCAGGTCAGTTTGACTAATTTTACTCCATGCTGTAGGACATGTAATTTCCTGTAAATACCTCAGAGTTGGCTTTGTGGTGTTCTGTGAATAATGAAAATAAATATGCACTAAATTTGGTTTTAATAGCATTTTGAAGATAGAACCCTATTCTTGCCCCAACACACTCTTTCTTATCTGATATGCATCAAGGTCTCTAAAAAGAAATCCGCTACCTTTCGTGGGCTAAAATACCTTCTAGCTTGTGTTGTAATAAAAACCAGCATGCAGGAGGGGAAGTTGGAAGGATTTTAAATATTTCAAAGCAAAGTCGAGCACGAGCCACAGGGTGCCGCTATTCTGCCAGATAACAACATTTCCTGCATTTTACTTGCCCGGTGAATTTGGGACAGCAGGAAAAGTTGCGGTGATTACCTCGGAAGAGCTGAGGAGTGATTGTTGCATCCCGACGACTCCCCTCGAGTAATTACGGGGTGTAGTGCGGCTGCTTCAGTGCAATCAGTGAAATGATTAAAATGAGGAGTGAAATTCGGCGTGAGCAGAACAGAAGGGAGTAAAACGCAGAGGCAGAGCCAGACGAGCTCCAAACAACTCTTCTTTTTCGCTCGTAACACCACACAAAATTCCGATCAGATGCTTTAGTCTGAGGTTTAATTAGCGTGTGCTGTATTTAGACAGGCTCCTCACATTTTGAAGTCGATCCACCCAAGATCTTGAAGCTCTGCTGTTCTAGTGTTATGCAGAGAGTTCCTAATTTAAAATCTGCCTAATTCCTGAGCTGCACATGCCTTTTTTGGCACCCTTGTCCTTCTGTACCTGGGACAGAGATGAGGTTAAGTAGTAAATGGTTCTCCCCAGCGTTGCTTCAGGAAAAACTGGTCTGCACTGACTGAGTAAATCTGTATTGAAATGGCCTTGGCAGAGATTGGCTCTCCTTGGTCAACAGAAATTACTTATTTTATTGCTTTATAACCAGGTACCTGTTAGGGAAATTGGGGTGCCTTGCAGTTGCTTCTTGTAGTAACCCCGAAGAGATGAAGTGTTCCCTCATCTTTACACTGATTTTGTAATGCCTTGCACTTATCATTTTCAGGAGCAGCAGATTCTCCTGCTTTTTAATAGCTACCTTGCTGAGGAGAATATAACTACTTTTCCATAACCTGTTGTAAAAGTATGACAAATAGAAGATTGTCCTACCTCAGCTCACTGCAGTTCACCTAAATTATTTTGATTTATTCGTTTCTGTTGTTTACACTTCTCAGCTAAGAAATGGAACCTGTCTCCCATACCTTTTACTGAGGTTCTAAAATAGGAGTGGAAGCCAGGCCTCAGCACCTCCTCGTGGCATTTTTTTATTTTTAAATTTAAAAAATTACATTTAATGTAACTTTACTATGGGTAAAACACTGCCATATTTACTTCCAAAACAGCTGACAGGAAGAAGTCAGAGTGCTAGAGAGTGGGATTAGCTGGGCTAAAATATACCAGAACCACTTATGTGATACTTGGGAGTTAAAACTTGAGGGGTGGCAAACACTAGAATAAGAATTGAAACAAAACCAGATAAAATTACTTTAATTTTGCACTTATTCCTATTTAAGTATATAATTATCTTCTTGATGAACTTCCCACCTGTCTCCACAATTAAAAAATAAATATCATGAAAAACTATTTTATTTGTTTGCATTCAGTAACATACAGTATTTCTAGTACAGTTTCATAAAATTCTGCAAAATTCCCCACCCCTCCAAAACTATTAGGCAAATGTTAGAGTAGTACTACTAAAAATTACAAATGTAGCAATAAAAACCCATTATAGATTCTATGGGCACACAATTTCAGCCACTGAAAGTAATCAGAGATGCAAACACAGTGAGAAAAAATGTTACTCCAATTATTTAATTGACCAGTTTTTCAGACAATGTTAATTTACAACCAAAGAAAATGTCTGCAAGCCTGATGTCATTCTGTACCCATGCTTAGAGCACCATGGTTATGATTAAACCTAAGATTTAGGGTACTTAAAACTCCACATGGTTATATGAAAACTCAGCAAATGCAGGAAACATTTGGAGGCTCATTAGACTGAAGATACGCTAATTAAAATTACATATTACAACTTCAAAGTGTCATTCCTTGATGGATTTATGCTGTCTGGCTGAAGAATCCTAGGCACTTTTTAAAATAATTAGACCTGTACTGGACATAAATTTTGAATTGTGGTTATTGTTCTGTGCTGACAAACCCTAAGTCCTTGAACACATAATTACACACAATTTTTGAGCCTCAATTTTGCCTCCTGTCAAGATTCCACTTAGCTCAAACCAAAGGGACATCACAGCATTGAAACTGGACTTCCCTAAAATATAAGGAAAAACTTGTAAAAGAAGACACCAAATGCTGTATCTGTCATGTCAGTTTAATTCTATTCTCCAGTTAAAATAAATAAATTACTGCAAACACTGCACTTTATCATCATCAGCATCAATGCAGATTTATTCCCTTATCTGTTATTTTGTTTACACTAATACTGCATTGATGAAGTGCTTATGCACTTTTCTTAGTGCCCAGCTCTGAATTAAAAATCCTTAAAGCAGCATGAACCCTTAACACTGTTTTCCCAAAAATAATGGTTTTCTACTAGTAAACAGAAAGGCAGTAAAATATAGGACTGTACTTCTTCACCTTAAAGATTGCCCAAGATTGCACCCTAAGGAATAAGTTTTGCAGCATGACTGAGGTATTAATAAACCAGATAAATCAGCAAAAAAAATTTTTTTTCAAAGAAGCCATGATAATTTTTTTCAAAGAAACTCCTTTTCCATGTAGGCTGACTCACCAAACTCCTGTCTGCATGGCCCCAGTGAACCCAAAATACAAATCCTGCATTTTCTTCTACAACTTTCTGCTTGTATTTCTCATTCAAGATAAAAGTTACCTTATCCTTTGCATGGCAGTACTAACCCAGAGTTCAGTAAATATTCTTGCCTACTTAGATATCTTTTTACTCTGTTCAAAACAATTGTCTCAGTGCCTATTTCTTTGGTGAGATAAAGTTCTCTTTATCTCACCAAAGAAATAAATTCGTGCATCACACGACACTGGCACAAAGCGTTGAAATGTAACTGCAAAAAAGCCTCTGCAGGTGTTGTCAAAAATCCATTTTGTTGAGTATGTATTCTGTTATTTCAATGCCTGGGCAGCATGCAGTCGCATTCCAGATATGTTTCATGAACAAGAACTTCTCTTGAAGCTACAGGCTGCCAAACAGCAGGGTCCATTTTCTTTTCTTGAATATGAAACAACAGTGGAAGTAGAAGAAAACCACAGAAAATCAGGTGAATATATATAGTAAACACTAAAGGTACCAACTGACTGCCTGTTTTGTGTCCCATTAATTTCTGAAATACTGAAAATAGCTGTCTCCAACACAAACAGAAAGCAGCAGAAAGTCTTTCTAATGAGCTGATGCATTGCAGACAATCTTAGGTGCATAAGTATATAGTCAATAAATGTATTTATAAATAAATATGTGATAAAAAAACAGTAAAAATGGTTTAGAGATGTTGTATGACAGGATGTAGGGAGAACAAAGAAACCAGTGAAAAATGGGGATGAGTTTAAGGGTTTGTCCAGTTGTGAGCATGACAAGACACGCTGTGGTGATATTCCACAGTGACAGAATAAAACAAGATGGCAATGGAGAACCCAGATGATGTCTCCTGCAGAACTGGAAACTAAACAAACAGGAGGAAAAAAGAAAAGAAGAAGGAAAAAAGGTACTTAACTAGCTACATTTTCATTTGGGCAGTCGAGATGTCTGGAATATGGAATTTCCAGCTTATACCAGCAGCTGAACCTGTGTTTGAGGATTCATTCACTGACAGAGGAAGTGCTGAGAAAGAAAAGAGGTGAATATTCTGGAATCCTTCCTCCTTTTACCTGTTTTCAACCCAGTAATCCCCACGCCTGCACAAACAGAGAGCTGATCAGGAAATAAAGGAGTCATTAGAAAACAATAAATTCTTTCTGCTGTATGCCTACTGAAAGCTACACAGTGTTGTTAAATGTTACTTCCAGATTAAAAATTGACTTTTGGGTAGAAAGAGCAAAATGCTGCTTATTTAAATTGTGGGAACTCCAGTGTAACCTCTCCAGGAAAGTGTTGAATCTTTAATGAAGTGCACTGCATGAAATACCCTGAAATTAAATCAAACAGAAGGAACAGAGGGGGTGAGTAGGATGATGTAGCTAGATTGATTAGGAATAAAATGCAGAGTTCCTGTTTTATAGCACCTGTGCACAAGTTACAACAGGATTGCTTTAATTGGAAATGCTGCTGCAATAAAGTTGCCATCCTTTCCGGCTGTTTGTTTTATGTAGATCTCATAGCAGCCGATAAAGTATGATGAGACACTTTATATCATTGTCTGTTACACCTTTTCTGCTGTGGGATAATAATTACAGCAGCACCCGAGGCAGGAGTTTGCCCATCATGTGTCCCTCTGCAATTAAAAAAAAACATTGTTAGAAACTTAGCTCTGAATAGGGTTTGAGGTCAGCCCCCCTCTCAGATACACACTACACTCCACAATTGATTTTTACTGCTGTCCAATGAAGTTCTTGAGATGTTTAGGCAAGGATAATCTATAGCTCAATACTTTTTTTTTTTTGGTAATAAGAGGTTTTACACAGAAAATCAGAGCTCGTCTGCAGGAAAAAAAAATCATATTAACATCACATTGTGCTATATCTTATTCTGGGCAAAAAAACAACCCAGGTAAAGGCCTGGCAGCAAATGAAGATCTTTTTTCATGACTTCAGGTTCTTGCTTAAGAGAAGAACAGTAAATCCACAAGGAGGTCATTCCCATGCTTTGGAAAAGTCCTCTTCAGGGGACAGGCTCTGTATGAATTTTGAAGCTGTACCCATTTGCCTTTGTTCATCTTCCATCTCACTGTTAAAAGAAAAAAAATTATAATACAAATCACTTTCCACATCCCTAGGCCTGGAAAATCCTCTGCAGTGCTTTTATTTATATCAGAGTCAAATGCACCTCTCAGTTTTAACTTTGAAATAATTTTATAATTGATTTTAAATCAATACAAAACACAACACTGCTGCTGTTATAATTAGCAAAGCAGAAAACACTCAGCAAAAAATTAAAGGGAATGGGTTATAAGAGATTATGCTGTTAGTCAGTCAGTTATTTACTAGGTAGCAAATGGGGAAACAGCAGAAAGAAACAAAATATCCCTGCAAAAAAAAATCAAATTTTCATGTGAATAGAATTTTTGTGCCACGTGCTGACTTTAATCAGATAGGTAAGTTTAAAACAATTGTAATTTCAAGTGTAAAGACACAGCTTTTTTATTCTGGTTCACTTCAAAATATAGAGTTTTAACACTCTTAACACTTCTTGTTAGCTTTTTAGCAAAGGGGCAGAGTATGACTCATGTTTCACTGTAAAGTAAACAGTTAGGAATAACAGCAAAAATCAACTTTTCCATGATACTTCACATTAATTTTGAAAGAAGTGTTAAGAGTGTAAGGTATTAGAATAACATCAATTTCCTTTGAAAACTCATATTATGTGAGAGAAAATAAAAAATACCCCACATTTTATATTAGTTAGTACTTCATTACTTAACACCATTGCAAAGCACATTGTTAGGCTGAAAAGTTTCTTCACTTGAAGAAAATAGCAAAGCCTCCATTCAGTCTTTTCCCTCATTTTCTTTCAAACTAAATGTTTGAAATGTTTGTAAATCTTTTTTCAAGTTGCAAAGCTTATAGGGTATTACAAGAAGATTTTTTTTGCCTTGAGAGACAAAGCAAAGGGAGATATTTCTAGGAAGAAGGTGCGGATATATAGGAGTAAAATGAAATTTCTGCTGTTCCTTTGTAATGCCAAACAAATGCTGTTTGTTCATGTGTCCCTTGTGAGCAGTCAAAGGGACACTGAGCATGTGATGGGCAAGTTTTGGTCAGCAAAGGGACTGCTGAAACACTCACATAATTTACATGGCCCAAAATTATACACATTATTTCACTGTCCTGTTATTCCTCAACTGTGTAATCTCAGAGATGAGGGCAGTAGGGCATTTGCTGACACCATCTACCTGAGCAGCCTTAACTTATTTAAAAATAAATGTTTATCCTAGATCCCATAAAAACTTGCATCTTTTCCCTCAAATACTCTCCACTGAGGTGGAATTTATGTAAAGTAAATTTCACTATTAAAAAAGCTGCTAAATTTACACAACTCAGTCTTAGCACTCAGAGCAAACATACCACAAATTATTTTCTGTGCTGCATGCAAAAGAATGGCCTGACCCTAAGGCTTTTTAAAGGGAAGAGAAAGAACAGCATTGATTTCCAATAGGCTCTGCCTTAGCCTGGAGCCCAGTGCTCTCTTGGTGCTCAGTAAATTAATTTTTGGATGCCAAGTGTCACTATGGCAATGGTCCAACAGAAAACATGAGATACAAAGATAAATTCAAAATGCTGCTCAAATTGCTGTTACACAGTATGTCAATTAACGTGTTTAGTTTATTTAGTATTTATTTATAAATTATTATAAAAATTTTATTTATATTATTTATAATAATATTATATATTACTATAAATTTTTATAATTTATAAATTATTATAAATAAATCACTTAATAAATTATTAATAATAAATTAATTGTTATATTGCTAATTATTATATTATATATAACAATTTATTAATAATAATTATGAATTATTAATAATACATTATTAAATTTATTTATAAATTATTATTATTTATATATAATCAATTTATAAATTTAGTAATTTAGTGTTTATTTCATATTTATTTAGTAATGTTTAATGCTCAGATGATCCTTGGGCTACCAGACAGTGAAAAGTTCATGGGGAGGCAGTCCCCTGCCTTCTGCAGGTCATTTAGGAAAATGAAAATACTCCTCCACTGGCATTCATCATTTAAGGAACACATTATGGGTTTTCTTAAAGCATATTCCTCAAGGTGCTTTTCCTCAGGCTAAGATCTCTAAAAGCTGTTCTTTTACAGCAAAAAAATTTCTCTCATATTAGAATCAAATTCTCTAATACTTTATTCTGGTGTTCCTCTGCTCCTTATTAAAGTTAGTGAATATGTGATGCTGTGATTGGTTTTTTTTGATTTGTCACCTTTTCCGTGCTCAAGTTACTTGAGCACTAAGAGTTTCACTTTTCACAAAAGGATTCCTTCCCCCGGGCAGCCTCTTCCAATGCTTGATAATCCTTTCAGTGAAGAGTTTTTTATACTTAATATCCTAAACCTGCCCTGGCCCAGCCTGAGGCCATTCCCTCTGCTCCTGTCCCTGTTCCCTGGAGCACAGCCCGACCCCCTGTTGTGCTGTTGTGAGGGTCCCCAGGATGAGGTGAGAGATGAGAATTGACTCCAAGTTCTCAGAAGGCTGATTTATTATATAATGATGTTATATTATGTTAAAAAAACATTATATAGTAAAACTATACTAAAGAAAGAGAAAGGAGACATCAGAAAGCTAGAAAAGAATGAATAATAAAAACCTGTGACAGATTCAGAGTCTGACACAGCTGGACTGGGATTGGCCATTAGTTAAAAACAATTCACATGCTGGGTAAAACAATTCTCCAAATCACATTCCAGAGAAGCAAAACATGGAGAAGCTGAAGCTTCCCAGCTTCTCAGGAGAAGAAATCCTGGTGAGGGGATTTTTCAGAAAATATCACGGTGACACCCCCGGCTGTCCCCTCCTGGCAGGAGCTGTGCAGAGCCACAAGGGCCCCCTGAGCCTCCTTTGCTCCAGGCTGAGCCCCTTCCCAGCTCCCTCAGCCTCTCCTGGGGCTCCATTCCCTTCCCAGCTCCGTTCCCTTCCCCGGCCACGCTGCAACCCCTCCATGTCCTCCTTGGAGTGAGGTGCTCAAAGCTGACCCCAGGATTTGAGGTGTGGAATGGCTCTAAGCTGAAAAAGGGCAGAGTTAGCCCGGTTATTAGGAACAATTCTTCCCCTGGCAGGGTGGGCAGGCCCTGGCACAGGGTGTCCAGAGCAGCTGGGGCTGCCTCTGCATCCCTGGCAGTGCCCAAACTCGGGCTGGATGGGATTTGGAGCAGCCTGGGACAGGGGAGGTGTCCCTGCCATGGCAGGCATGGCACTGGATGGGCTTTAAGTTCTCTTCCAACCCAAATCCTTCTGTGATTCCAGCTCAAATTAATATAGAGAAATAAAATAGAAATCTGGAGGAGAACCAAATTGAATGCAATCCATCAGAGCATGAGTTCTTTTTAGTCCGGATTGTGAAACCACGTCCACACTTTATTTAAGAGATATATTTATTTAAAAAAAAATTTAAAAAGGAAGACTTGTGCATCATAGCATGGTACCTATGCAGCAAACTTAACCATTGAGTCCTATCTGCCCTTGAAATTTAAAGATGTCCTTTGTGCCATAATGAAAAATAGAGTGGAGTTGCACTTCTTTAAGATGTCAGAACACATTTTTAAATACCAAACTTTACAGCAATCAATCTCATTCCCAAGCACAGTGATAGTGAGACATGCTCTAAGTAATAATTCTTTCTGCATCTGTCACTATGAAGATTAAGAAGATTCATCTCATAAATACTGGATTAAAACCAAAGCTAATTTTGTGCTGAGATATCTACAGTGGTGTATCAAAAACCTGCCAAAGCAAAACTGGTTAATTGCAAATCAGATGTTTGTAGCATAAGAAAACCATTTTTAAAAAAAAAAATATTTTTTCTATCTTTTTTCAACTTTTTTTTCCCTTACTTATATACTGTATTATAAATCTGATCTGAGGGTAAAACCAGTCTATACCGGAGTGCACAACAATAAACACATCTGGCAGTGTAAGAAAATTCTGATTTGGCAGAACCAGTTTGTTTTATTTTTATTTATTTGGTTTATTGAACTTTGTTAGGCAACAGAATTACAATCCTGCTGAAACCAGGAAAGGAACACAGCCAGATCACCTCTTGCCTTCAGCAGCAATTTTGTTTAAATAAACTGACCAGTTTTGGGAGCTCTGCCCTCCAGGTTCCTCTGGGAATGTCCCAGAGAAGGATGGACTTGCTTTGGGACCAAGAGGGATGAAATTAAGATGTCAAGAGCATGCTGATCTCTTTATTTAAACCTGCTTTCCAACCTGCCTCTGCCCTCTCTCTGGATATCCTCCCACCCTTTCTGAGAAAGTAAAATTCAGGTGAGAGCCAGCTCAGCATTTCCCTTGTGTGAGGCTTGTCAGGTCTGTCCTGTAGCACTGCCAAACACCAGAACCTGACACTGGATTTTCTGATGCTGGGAAACAAAAAAAACAGAGAGCAGGCAGTGTCAGCTGCCAGCATTACATCTCTGCTCAGCAGCAGGGATTAGCAGAGAGTCTGGAAAGGAGTCACCGAGATCCCGAGCTGACGCTCCCTCGTGTTAATTTAAATGCTGGTTAATTACACGTGTCACACCAGCAGGGTAGGATCACACCCCTGGAGAGCCTTTCCCCTGAGTGCTGTTCAGCTTCTCAAAGCACAGATGAAGAGGAGAAGCTGACTTGAGCCTTTACCCTAAAGATTTGTCTCCTGCTCTAGGCCTAGGGACTGCTAGCTGCTGTAAGAGCCTAAATGAAAGATGTGGGAGCCAGGTAGCAGCTCAAGTTCATGATCCTGCAAGTTTTGTCTGTCAGGAGAGAGCAGAGGCAGGGGCTGTCAGGTCCCACCTGATCCAGTTTATTTAACAAGAGTATACATGAGATGCATGGGGAAAAAAAAATAAAAATAAAAATACTATTTCCTCAGTTGTTTAGAGTGTGTGATGCTGTGCCTGGTGCTTCCTGGTGCACAGCTCCCCTGACTTTCTGCCCTGTAAAAGCTGAAATGAGAGATGCAGGACTCCAGGGACTCTCCAAAATGCAGTTTATTCCATCCAAGAGGTTACAGCAGTCCAGGGTGGTGGGTGACAGAGCTGTGCCCACAGCTGTCAGCTCCAGCTGCAGGCAGGCCTGGACACCCTTTGGTTTTGGTTACATTGCATTATAGACTTTTCTTTGCTTAGCATCTTAATACAGCAGAACCAATCTATACCTTAACTGTTATCTATAGCCTATCATAACTACTATAATTACCATACTCATGTTACTGTTCTCCAATCATTAAAAGTTAGTACATTGCAGTTTAAGCTAGAAGTTGTTTTTCAGTTTTCTTGCAGTGGAAAATTCTGAGACCTTTTTTTCTACCTGCCACATTGGCAGGCTTCTTTGCCTGTGCTATCTTTCTGCTTGGTTAAAAAAATCTTCTTGTTTGAGGTGGGTTTATCCTTTGCTCTAAGCCATAAAAACTCCTTCTAACTAACACACCCTTTGCCTCCTTGGGTATCCAGTAAGACTGGCTCAGCAATTCTTTTCTTCCACATCAAAACTTGCTTCCATTTCTATTCCTTCATCAGGCTCTACATTCAAAAATCTTTCTGCCATGCATGCATATCTGTGAGACTTGTCAAACTTTCATCCTTCCCAGCAAGCTACTATGGCAAAACCAAAATCCTGACAGAAACACAGCATGTATTTACAGTATGTAAACATGAGCCTGCAGCTTTATTTGCCCAGCAGTGGACATTTGTGTTTTTTACTTAAAACTTTTTTGGGGAAAGGAAAATGAACATACCTGATGACTGAGACACCTCAAATGGAGCATCAAGGCCATCTTCCTAGCACCTGCCTTGGAGATATTTATATGCACTAATGAGATCCCATCTCAGTCTCTAGACTAAACAGACCCAGCTCTCTCCCTGAGTGCTTTCATTGTTGTGACCCTTTGTGCTCCAGTGATACCCTCCAATAATGTGGATTTTTTTTCCATTATACAGTATACCCACCTGAGTGGGTGCCCAAATTCCATGTTTCAGGAGGATGGAGGAGAAGATTTTGAGGCTGCTGCCCACTTTCTGGTACATAACAGAGTGGAGTGAGGGGAATGTGGGAGCTACCAGCCAGGACTGTGCTCTGGGGCCAGAACTGGAGCAGTGCTGGCCATGGGCAGCCTGATGGCTGTGGAGCCAGCCAAGGCTTTTGTTGCCAACACAAAGAGATAAAGCAAGATGTGACTGGAAAAGGGGCCACAGAGGCAAGGCAGCACTTTTCGGGGACAAAAATCCTTGTTCTAGGACACAACAAATGAAAGGCAGCATCATCACGGAAGTGGGTGTGAAGTGATGGCCAAAGGTTGATTTGCAGGGGGGATAAGGACATGGAAGACCCTCAGAGCCCCCAGAACCCTGGGGGTCATCATCTGGGCTGAATCCCTTCCCTTCCCTTCCCTTCCCTTCCCTTCCCTTCCCTTCCCTTCCCTTCCCTTCCCTTCCCTTCCCTTCCCTTCCCTTCCCTTCCCTTCCCTTCCCTTCCCTTCCCTTCCCTTCCCTTCCCTTCCCTTCCCTTCCCTTTTTTCCATCTTTAATTTCCTTTTTTTTTCTCCCCTACCTTTCAGTAGTAGTGAAAGTTATCCAAACCCAACCTCCATGCACTCAGAGCAGTACCTCAGGGACTAACACACCAATTTCCATGGCAGGTCTCCAACTTAGTAACAAAACTTCACAATTACTAACTATTACTAATACTCTTGCTATTTCTATTATTAGTATTACATTACTATTATTTCTATTATATTGCTATTATTGCTATTGCATTACTGTTGTGAAAAGTGCATATTTTATGATTGGCTTTTCACAAATATTAAAGTGAATATTACATGTGTTTTGTTAGAAAGTTATGCTGTGTTAATTTTCTTTAGTGTGTTAAACATAGTTTTAGGTTATGACATAAGGTTAAAATAGAAACTGTGCTATGTAGGATACTTTTTTTAAAAAAGAAAGGACTCACACCGAGCTAGCAGCCACAGGACACCTGAATCTTTCAGAAAAAGAGAATTTATTGCTCTCTTTTCGAGTTCTTCCCACCTTGCTCAGCCCTGAAGACGCTGTCAGGAATAAGAGGAGGATGCTGACACAGACCAGACAGAATCCTGTTTTTGAATGGAATTTATGCATAATATATGAGCTCTATGAATATGCAACAGGTTATTGCTTTTAAGGGTTAATCGTCTGTTAACGGGTGTCCTTTTTCAGGCTTGTTTTGCCCAGAAAAAGGTACCCGGACCTCCGTAACTCTTTGTTTTTATTGCCTCCTATTGTCCTAAATTCTAATTATCCAAATTTTTATTACTCCATTAATATTTTATAACCATTTTACTACTATTAAACTTCTAAAAGTCTAAAACCAAGCGATTTGCCCTTTTCCCACACTCCTATCCCCATTCTTACTACTTTTTCTCATTTTACTTTCCCTTGCGGACCTCGGCCGCCCCCTTTGTGCCCCGGGAGCGCTTCCCGGGCCGGCGCCGCTTCCTTCCCGTGCCGCGGGCACGTCACAGCCGGCGCTGCCGCCCCGCCCGCGGCCCGGCCGAGCTCCCGCAGGTGCGTAAGGGACCGCCCGCCTTGGCTTCTGGGGGCTTGCTTCACCGGGATGCTGCTCCCCCGGGATGCGGCTCTTCGGGATGCAGCAGCACCCGGGATGCTGCTCCCCCGGGATGCGGCTCTTCGGGATGCAGCAGCCCCCGGGATGCAGCAGCCCCCGGGATGCGGCTTCCCCAGGAAGCAGTAGCGTCCGGGATGTTGCTCCCCCGGGATGCGGCTCTGCTCCCCCGGGATGCGGCTCCCCCAGGAAGCAGCAGCATCCGGGATGCAGCAGCCCCCGAGATGCGGCTCCCCCAGGAAGCAGCAGCACCCGGGATGCAGCAGCCCCCGGGATGCGGCTCCCCCGGGATGCGGCTCCGCTCCCCCGGGATGCGGTGCCCCGGCTCCGTGTGGCCGCGGAGGGTCCGGGTACAGGTTTGCGGGTATCGGCATGGCCCGGCGGGCCGGCTCCTTGCGGGGGAGAGGGAGGAGGCCTCTGGATACACTGTACCCCGCTGGGCGGAGGGATTCGCTCTGAAGTTTCCAAATGGAAATGTTTAAAACTCTTTATTATGTTATATGTCTATAATGAATATAATGCCTACATATACATGCAGATTATATATACACACACGGAGATAAATATGTATGTGTATTTGTGTGTATATATATGTATGTATATGCGTATGCATATATATGTGTGTATATACGTATATTTATGTATATGTGTATATATATGTGTATATATACATACATGTTTGTAAATGTATATATGTCTGTATATATGTGTATATATATATTTCTATGTATCTATGTATATGTATATATGTATATATATGTGTATATATACATCTATGTATCTATGTATATGTATCTATGTATATATATGTATGTATGTATACATGACGTATGTATGTATATGTATGTATATGTATATATATACACGTGTATGTATACATATATTTATATGCATATGTATATATGTGTATATATGTCTATATATACATATATATGTGTGTGTATATATATATCTGCATGTGTATGTAGGCATTATATACATTATAGATATATAACATAATAAAGGAGCTTTAAAAATTTCTATTTGGAAACTCTTGAGCGAAGCCACCCATATTGTGCATTTTATAATTTTCATACTTTTTTATATCTATAGTATATTTTCAGATTTATTATTCACATATATACACGCACAAATATGTATCTTATATGTACCTATTATTATATGTATAGGCACACAAATGTGTATCTTATATGTAAATATTATTTATACTATATTTCATATTATTGTCCATTTAATGCATTTAATGCATATCTGTAGGTATGTGTATGTGTGCATATATGTGTATATATAATGTATAATATATACATACATGCATATATGTATAGTGTAGGAATGATATGTAGATACAATTTATGTTAGTATATGTGTATATTTATATATATATATATATTAGCATAAATTCATATACATATACATATAAATTTGTATACATATATATACTTATACAAATACTTGTATATTTGTGAGTACATATATGTATAGGTATGTATTTATATGTGTGTATATATATATATATACTTAAAACATACAAGCTGTACATATAAATAAAATATATACATATCACGTAATATAGAATATTATTATATATAGATTAGATTATTATTATTATATATAGATTATATATCCTTATATACATAATTAATATACAGTGTCATTATATACATATTATATGCAACATACAGTATCATTAATATAATTGTTGATACAATACTCCAAAACAATGCTATGTATTAATGACATTTTAATACCACCTTTATTTGGTCTATATGAATTTTAATGTGTATTAATGTCAGAAATATCTTAATATTTTAATATCATTGCTATATTTGTTAATATGATAACGTTATAGGATGTATAGTATCTAAGATATTAGTATAATTTCATGAGATGCATGGTCATATATAAAATATTATATGCTGTGTTCTGTGTTGCATATGGCGTATATATTATCCTCTATTATGTTATTATTACTATTATCTTTTAAACTATGTTACAAACTTTACATTATGGTAGCAGTGTGTTGTTTTGTGCAAGTTCTGCACAGTGTTCAGAACAGGCCATTACAGCAACCTGTTGGCTGTAATTTAAATTATCTGGGATTTGGAGTGTGGCCCTGGACCAGATTCTGGGATGCGCTTCCGTGGCCTCATCCCTCTAACCTGGAGGGGTTACTGAGCAAAATGTGTTAACAAATGTGACACTTCCATCTTTTCTGGGATGGATTGCAGTGGTTTTTTGTGGCATTTTCCCCAGGTTACTGTAAGACAAAATGCATGGAAACATGCATTGATTGATGCATAACATCACCCCACAGACACAGCTGGTATTGCTGATATAATACATATTAATATTTATATATATATATATACCTGCTGCAAGAACCTGATTCTCCCCGAAGGACTTCTAGAGTTATGAGCACGTGCAAAAAGTTTTTCTTGTGTTTTGCAGGCCTCCTCTGAATGTCTGGTGGGGTGAAAGCTGCGTGGGGATCTCCACAGCTGCAGGGTTTGCTGTCTCCACTCACGTGGGCTCTCTGGTCTGTGTCGCCTGTTTTCCTGTTCAGCATCTCCTTGGTAGGTAATCAAATGCAGACTGCCAGAAAATTTAGTTTCCTTGATGGCCATAGCTGGTTTTGAATGAGGGACAACAGGAGACAGGTGTTTTAATTGCCATCAGCATGCATTCTGATATTTGCACCTACTTTATCCCCCCATTCTCTTTCAGCTGTTACTTAAAAGGTAAATACTTCAAGGAAAAAAAAAAAATCCATGCTTGTCTTTCCTTGATTGATGCTGAGATTAAGTTTATACAGATACTTACCTCATCTAAATAATGGATGGTTTTAGTGTCACAACTTACTTCTCCTGCAGATGAGGATTTATTGGGTGATGTAAATTCTGTTAATGGGAATTGAGTCCAACTTGGCTTTGCAAAACAGAGCATGGGCCAAGCCCAGACTCAAAAGAATAATTTGTTAAATCTGTAGCTTTGTGGTTTAGGGGAGGGTAAATTCTCAAGTTTGCAAGCATCCTTCTTTGCATTTATGTGATAATTTTTTTCCCTCAAGCAAGTCTTTATAATTGAGGGTAGTCTAGAGAGAGATCCAGAATAATAATATGGGAAGTTTTGTGCATTTTAGTGTCTTTGGTATCATTTTTCTTTGGTGAATAAATAGACAGACAGGACTCTGTTTTCTTCAGATTATTTATTAAAACAGCCAGCCAGACTCCTGCTAGCCCTGGAAACAGCAGATTCTTCTCGTCAGTGAAGATTTGCTGCTGGATTCTGAAGGCAGAATTTCTTGTAACTACATAAAATTGATGAAAAAGTTAAGGCACTACTGGCTTTTTGTTTTTTTGTGGTTTTTTTTTTTTTTGTGGGGCCTCAAAGTTTAGGTACTAAAACTGTTTTATTCATTCCCCTTCAGCTGATGTTTTGGTGGTTGTTGTCCTCAGGACAGCAGAGCATGGAGGGGTCCAAAAGTGAACTCTGGACTGAACTGGAGCTGTTTTATGCACATATATATGTGGAAAGGAGAATGTGATCTGTGGAAATCTGGGCTTTATTCATTCTACTATCCACAAAACAATTCGAGGGCATCTTCCTCATTTGGAAGGCTTGCCAGGCTGGCAACAAAAGTGTTCTTAAAAAACTTGTCAGCAAGCAGACCCTTTTTTTTTGCCCCCATTTTTTATCTTGCAAGTGAGCAGACCAACATGCTGTAAACACTTCATGCCAAGACTGCATTTGTTCTGGTCTTCCATTTGCTGTGGGTTTAAAAATTTTCCACGTCTGACTGAGGCTCTTCCTGCCATCCAGATCTGCATTTTTCCAAAAGGTTCCAAGCTTTCCCATGCACTTAACATGCAAAATCCCAGGCAGTTCTGTTTCCACCTTGCTAAGTGAAACAAATGCAGTAGCTGCCAAGGACTGTGACCTTTGGCAGTGTGTGCTGTGCCAGTTGCTGCTCAGTGACAGGAATTTTACTGCTCTGCCCCTTGCAGCTGACTCTTACTAATGGCTGCTGTCTTTTGGCTGTGCAGGAAGATTGGTGGAGCAGTGCCCTGTCACCCATTTGATTTTTTTTTTTTCTTGTGGTTGTGGCTTAGAAATACAGCATTTAAAGTTTAGAGTGCACTGCAGTGTTCTTGCTTAGTGGTTATTCTGGATAAACTTTCCTCTTAGAAAGAAGCTTTGTGATATCAGTACTGAGAGATCCAGTGAAGCAGAAGAGCACTGAGTTATTTTTGACTGAACATCCCAAACTGTGCCTAGCAGTTGCAATGAGATCCTCCTCACTCTTTAGCTGCTTGAAATTGTGACATCACGTTGTGTGTTTAGCTTTAGATAATAGAAGCTACAAGTAAGTCAGGCCTGAAACTGAGCAGAAGCAGCTTGGCTTTGGGTAAAAGGGATTCAGTTTGCTTTTCCCAGTGTAAATTCTGGTATCAGGTGTCATGGCTGCTGATAATGACCATGCAGACTCCCTTTGGCTTCCTTCTTTGCCCCTCAGTCTTGTAGAGGTCACATTAAGACAAAATTTTGGAGGAAGCAGTGTTTTTATCAATGACGTTATGAACAGGTGACTTCAAGACTCCAACATGGCACCCTCCAATAACACTTAACTTATTCCAAGTCTCTCAAAGGAATTACAAACCCATCAATTAATTTGCTGTTGCAGGAAGGACTCAGGGCAGTATGAATGCTTTCAATATTACCAAGTTAAATCATCTTGGCTACAGCTTTTTACCCACTGCAGAACGCATTGTATTAATATTCTGATTAGGCACAGATTAGTTTTTTTTGATGGAATAATTCGGGTAAGTAGACTATGTCAAACGCTGCAGCAAGATTACAGAGGTTCAAAGCACAACACTTTGCATTTTTAAATATGTAATTCCAGCTGGCATCTGTGGAGCTGGAACAGCATAGTGCATTTTTGTCAGCATTTGTGTTAGGGAATTTAAAAGAGGCATTTCGACAAGAAAACGGAGGTGTTTTGTTGTTCTTTTCTTCTTTTTTTTTTAATGGAACTGCTGCTTTTTGAGCTGCACAATGTTTCTGGCCTGCCACACAGTGCACCCACCTCCCTGATGAATGTGTTGATAGTGTGAGCATAAAAACCCTGGGATGAATGTTTTGGCTGTGTGTGATTTAGAGCCGCCACGGAAGCATCGCGTTTATCCCGACATTAAATTTCATGAGCTATAACTTGGAACAACTCAGAGGTTTTTGTTTATTTTTTTTTTTCTGCCTGAAACAGGATGATGGTGCTCTGTTTCCTGAGCAGAGCCCTGCCACGAGCCAGGAATTCACCCAGACCACTGGGGAGACAACTCTGCTCAGCCAGCATGAGTAAACCAGTCTTGACTTTATTCACCAAGGTAAAACCTGTTCACACAATAAAGCTGGGCAAGACTGTGTGTTTGTCAGCTCTGAAACACAGGAAATACAGGTTAAATGGCTTGTCCTTGCCTTTTTTTTCCTCCCCATTCAAAGTAGTGTTGGGTGTTTTACTTAGTGGGTTTCTGCACACCAGGCTTTGCTACACAGTCCTGCTCTCATTGTAAGAATTAGCAATCAACAATTAGCAGTCAGCAAATATTTCAGGACAGTTTTGCCTCTGTGACTCTGTGGTTCATTTACTAGTTGAAGATTTGGCCCAGATGCCAGAGTTTCACCCTGAAAATGGAGAGCAGGGATGCAATGTTGCACACAATCTGCCAACCACAAGCATCAGCAGTCAAAGCAGGCTCTTCAAAGTGCTCATGTTTAATTTCAGCACCACCTGTGAGACTGTAAAATGTATCCAATTAGTGTTGGGAGCACGTGAGGGAAAAGTAGATTTTCTTTTACCCTCTTTTTTGCTTTATTGGCAGCAGATAAAATGGGTGTAGAATTCCTAGGCATATTTAGAAAACAGATGAGATGAGCAGGAAGGGTCATTTGTGGACTGTCACATTTCATGAATTGTTTTCAATAATTACCTGCGTAGTTCTGCAGTTTTATAAAGGATGGCACAGGGTGGGTTATGCTGAATTTATGTGCTTGTTGCAGCTTTTAAGAGGAGAATAACTACAAATGCAAAGCACTGAGAGTGCTGACATCAGTGTGATGGTTTTAGATATGATTAAAATAATTTCCTCCTCCTGCACAGTGTTTTTTCATTACATCTGTAACCATACAGGAGTGTGGAAACTGTGTGACAAATGAATAGGTTAAAAATAATAGGTCAGCATTCATTTTATAATCAGAACTATACTTTAAAGTTGCAGCTTTCTCTCCCCATGCCCAGTTCAGCCTCAACTAATTCATAATTCAAATGGGGTAAGGTAGGGAATAATGCTCTTACCGTTGGGTTAAAAATTGGGGAAAAAGTTGTCTTTTTGTCTTAAAATTCCTAACTAGTAAGGCACTGTGTGAAATCAGATTTTCTAGTAGCAGATTTCCAGCACTTCTCTAAAATGGCCTTTTGTTGAAGGTGTTTTTTGACTCTAAATGTTGACTGTAAACTTTAAATGTTCACTGGCAATTGCATAAAAAAGCGTAGTCTATTAAAAAAATCTTATTTACACTTTTATCTTACGTTAATTGATCCCTTGTTTGCCTCATTCTTCTTTTAAATAAGGAGAAAAGAGGAGGAGAAAGCAGAAGGGAGTTATGACTTCTGGATCAAACTGATAGAAACTACCAAACAGGTTTCCCTTTGTAGTCCCCTTTTCTGACCACCCCAGCAACAGTTGCTTATATAAATCTACTTCTAGAAAAGATTTCACTGTTAGTTAAAATAATTCACTTCTGATTTTTAAGCCAGTACCACCTAGTGCTTAAGCTTGCCATGAGAATAAAACTATATTTTTTCCTAAAAAAAAAAAAAAGTTTAGCCATCTTTACCAAATGCATTTATGTGCCTGGTATGTTGGGAAGCTGTCCACAGGCCTAGAGGAGCCAAGTGTGCCTGGTTTAACTGGGTGGAGATTTTTTGGGTTTTTTTGTGTGTTACAAAACTGATGTGCAGGGTTCTGGGTCAATTTCTTTCAATCACCAGTATCTGTTAAACCAAAAGCAACCAGGACTATGAGGAACACAGCACTTCAGTGTCCTGCATGGATTTTCAGAGCACAAGGACTTCTCCATGTGGGAAAGGCAGTTTAGGTTGGATCTAAATAAAAGCAGGGTGTTTCACCCGAAGTAATTCACATTACTGGAAATTTCACATTACAGGAAATAAAAAGTAGCTGTTTCAGATTAATTTTGCATTTAAACAAGCTCGAGGAAGATTTTTCAGTGGGAGAATGAGAATAAGGTCTTTTCCAGCTGTGGGAGGTGTTTTGGGGCAGAGGAACAGAGCAGTCATGTTCACCTCCACATACTTTTCCATGTGGATTTTATGGGGCAAATTCTGCTGTTGCAGACATTGGAGCAGCATGATTTCATGTGAATTACTTCTTCAGCTACAGCCTGGGTGGTCAGCAGAACTCAGATGGGGGAGTTTTCAAAAATGTGAGGGTTTTTTTGACCTGATCACAGGTTGAGACACAGAAGGTGTTTTCCAGTTCTCTTCTCTGGAGGTTACTTTCCTTCCAGCTCTGCAGTTTGGAGGATCCTGCTTAATTTCTTCTAGGCAAAGCCACCCAATCTTAAATTGCCTTCTTTTCCCGTTTGAGCTGAGCCATGTGTCTTGATCTGAGACAGGCTGGAAGTTACTTGTGTGGCTTTCTCATTCCTCTTTTAGCAGGAGTGGTACCTGCAGTTGTCTTCATTTGGTGATGAAAGTGCTATCAGATCATTCCCTTGGATCTGCTTTTAGAAAACTGTTAAATTTGTCCCATGAGAAATGCAATAGCAAATGTAAAATAATAAAATTCAGTAACTGGATAGTTTGTTGGTTTTTTTTTTCATACATACTGCACTGCTAGGTAAATTTTTAGAAAGCCCTAAGGGCAGGGTCCTTGGTGCAAGGAAGGGAACCTGAATTTACAGTAATGGATGTAATATCTGTGTGTGTTATTTCACAGTACAAAAAAACTTTTGTGTTTTACTGCATGCTTTAAGCTACTCTGAATGTTTTCATTTAGAAACCATGCCCTCTGTGTGATGAAGCAAAAGAAGTTCTTGAGCCATATAAGAGAAGGGTAATGTATGGAAATTCTGTATGTGTTTTCTATATGGAAAGAACAGTTAATCAGGATTCATTCTTTGTAAAAAGAAAATTGCTTGGATTTATTTGCATCTGTTATTCTTTCATGGATGACCTCTTCAAGACAATTTCAGCACTGATTTACATAAAACTCATTATCCAAAAGCATTTTGTGATAATGCTACTCAAATAAGTATTGGCAAACTAAACCAATATAAACCATATTACAGGAGTTCTTGGAAATACTCCTTTTGCAAATACTGTTGCCTTGTCTGAAGGAAGAGTTTGCAACTTTTATGAGCCAGGATGTAATTTGGGAAGGATGTGACTAAGTGGGGCTTTGAATATTTGAACTATGGCTGCAATTTTTTGCCGTTTTTCAACCAGGTTTTGATGTCTCTGTTGAAGGATGAAACTTTTAATGGAAGCATTGAGCTCTGTTGCACTCTGCTGCCTGTTTTGTTCCCAGCTGTGTGCTTGTTATGTTGCTGCCCACAGGAGAGTGGAACAGGAATATTCTGGGCTAGGGAGGGAGTCCCTTGTGGAGAGGCAGCCAAGGGTTGTGCCTCCATATATTTTGTACTCAAAAACAAAGAATAAACCCAGAAGCTTCAGGAAAACAGCCTTGCATTTCTGAGGGAAGCGCCGCTCAGAAGACAAGCAGGTTTTGTTTTACAGTGTCCAGTAGGAACTGACATATTTCTTCTCTGCCACAGTTCATTCTGCAGGAGGTGGATATCACACTTCCAGAGAACTCGGCCTGGTATGATAAATACAAATATGACATTCCTGTTTTTCACTTGAATGGGAAGTTCCTAATGAAGCACCGAGTCGACATTCCAAAGTTCGAGGACCGGCTTAGGAAGCTGGAGCTGCAAAGTGAGGGAAACCAGTGAAGAAAATGCAGCTGCTCTGAGGCAGGGCTCAAAGGTGAAAAGAACTTTGTGGGGCAAAAAAACCCAAAAAAACCCATATTCATTATCTGGCCTTGAATTTCTTAGGACATACGAGTGTGAAAAACCTGAGTGGCTTGTGTTCTGTTTTGTATTAATCACTCCAGCTGCACCAGGAGCCACCCTTTTCTGTGCTGTTCATTTGCTGCTCTCCTGGGCTGGTTTTTTTTCTCTCTGACAGAATAAAAGCTGCTCTAAACCAGCAGATAAAGTAAACTCTGTCTGTGTGGGGTTGGCATGGTCAGGTTTGGGTAGTGGGGGGGTGGTACAGGGGTGGTTTCTCTGAGAAGATGCTGGAAGCTTCCCCTGTGTCCAGGGGATGGATCCTCTGGCCACATCTGAGGCCATCAGTGATGAGGAGGAAGAAGGAGAGAATGTTTAATAAAACGACCACAAACCCTGTTCTCCATCTCCCTGCACCACTGAGGGGAAGGAGGAAGAGAAAATTGAGAGTGAAATTAAGCCTCAGAAGAAGGGAAGGGTGGGATAAAGGAGTTTTAAAGATTTAGTTTCCTTTGTCTTTATCCTACTGTGATTTGATTGGTAATAAACTAATTTCCCTAAGTCTCCTCTGCCTGTGACAGTGATCAGTGGCTGATCTCTCTCTGTGTTCTCATCTCAACCCATTAGTCTGTTATTGTATTTTCCCTCCTCTGCCCATCTGGTGAAGGGACTGATGGGGTGACTTCTGTGGGTGTGTGGCATCCAGCCAGGATCAGTGTTTAAAAGATGATGAGCACGTGTAGATGGAGATCAGACTGTAGATGTGTCAGAGAATTCCTTGAAGAAGTCCAGGAGCCTACCCTAAATGATAATTCAAAATAGAAAATGGGGCATTTACCGTTAAGTTAAAAGGACACTTGATTAAAGACCACACACTCTCACTGGAATTGTACCTGTAAAATGATCGTCACAATTTGATACAGTTATTGCTAACACCTCACACTGAACTGTTTATTTTTCACGTTTCAGTTCTGTCTGCCACACAGCTGCAAATCCATTCATCATGAGGCAAGAATGCCATTTTTTTTTTCAAGGATTTGCTGCAGTTACATTAGTTACATAGGCAGTGTAGGCCTGTGAAGGAGACAGAATGCCCAAGTTAAACATATTTTCAGGAAGTAGAGAATGACAGATTCAGGAAAAGGCAACCATTTTAGGTTAAATAATCTGTAACAGTCTGCAGAAAGTTGCTGGTGTTTTTGATGTACTTAATAGATTCTTTAACACAGAAACTAATCCCTCTCTGCTGCATTTTCGTTCTTACCATGGTGATACTCAGTCTTTATTTCTCACTAGGAATTTAAGCAGGTTCACTTGACAGATGTGTCTTCACAGAGGGAAGAATCCAGATGCAATGCCTGGCTGGAACAGCAAACTGAAATACAGCAGGATTCAAGAAAGACTCTAAGTTTTGGGGTATGGTTTAATAAGAAGTCAGCTGATGGAAAAATGGGCTTCATGGCCTCATCCTGCAGTGTCTTTAGCATTTGACAGATAATTTGCAATCTAGTTTTGATGTATTCCCCAAGGTGAAATTAAAACTTTCCTCCAGCTTAGCAGCTTCAGTCCACTCAGGCTGGGGTCTGAAACTATCCAAGGTTTCCCAGGAGGGAGAACTGTGCCATTTTCTTAGCAGAGAACTTGAGGTAAGTTCAGCCAGATCATGGATCCACAGAGCTTTTCATCACCATTAGCAGAAGAACAGAGCACTAGAGAGAAAAGCTCCTATACTTTCTGCAGTTCATGATGCTACAGTCAAAATTCTGACTGTTCCATGGGAAATAAAAGACATTTTTACTTGTTAAATAAAAGATTTGAATTATCTCTGTATCAGCAAGTGCCACTTGCCTTTCTTCTATGATTTGAGATGGTTTCAGAGGGCCCAGGTTTTTTTCCTTACTGAGGTTTTGTGATAAGGGAACTGCAAGGAGCACTTGTCAACCATGGCTCAAATGCTCTTCCAAAATGCAACAGCATTATCTCAAAGATAGGGATGACAGAATTCATGTGGACTCACCCCCCTTCCCAAAATACATAACTGACAGAGACTGGCAGAGCTCTCAGAGATCTTTTTGCCTTTGTTTTATTTTAGTAAGATCTGTTTCGGGAAGGAAAAAAGAAAAGAGGAAGCTAAAACCAAACTTCTTAATCATTTTAGAGTTGATGAATCCCTTGTTCCTTTTTCTGTCAGACTGTGGAGAGTTTCCTCTGTAGCCACTGCCAGATACTTTTTCCCCCCATTTATTTTGTAAAGTGAATGATAACAGGATTTCCATAATAGCTTTTGTCCACTGTGTAGCTTTTATGAGTGAGATTGAGCTTTTCCATTAGGGCTGTGCTGCCAAAAACCTTCCAGTGGCTTTACTGTTCTGCACTTTTAAAAGAGTGGGAACCCTCTTTTCATCAGTTTGGACTCGGGGATAGGAGGTGGGAATGTGTCAAAATGGAGTGTTGGTGGCACAGCCTCACCTTCATTTTCCAAAAGCAAGAAAGGATGCATCCTATATAAATTCAAGGGTTTTTTTTCCCCTTCTTCTTAAATGTAAGAAATGGAGCTGTCTCCCAGCACATGCATCTCTCTAATCTAATGTGTTTAAGTATAACACAGGTATTAAAAGGAGAAATTAAAAGGAGAAGGTATTTGCCCCTGCTAAGTATATATATTTATGGAGCAATGTGCAACTTTGTGAAAACTGGCAATTTACTCTTTTGGCAGTGAGTATTGGCAGGAGTGCAAAACCTTGTAATGCACCATCTCTGTGGTAAAAGGAGAATGAATACAAGATGGATTTATTTCCTATTTCTGGCCAATTTAAAAGCGTACAGACAATGTCCCATCTTCTTCCAATAACTATAAAAAGCCAAACACCCACCGGGCTTACTTTCTCCTGTGTTCTGCTTCTCTGACTGTTTCTTTGTGTCTTTTAAATTGTACACAAGACATGGAAGAAAATGTCTCATTTTCTTTCAGGCACAGCACTCGAGGCACAGTGTCTTCCTGTCCAAGGTGCCCTGTGGTACATAATCTCATATTTAGCTGTAATCACATGGCCATCTGGGTTAACTACACGTGGAAGTAAACAAAGCCCAGTGTGCAAGTGTTTACAAGATTTTTTTCTTTTTTCTTTCTGTTTTCTTTTCTTTTCTTTTTTTCTTTTTTTTTTTTTTTTTTAATTTCAGGGGCAATATCACTTTCCTGGCAGTTTTGCTATACAGTCTACCAATAACATCTCTCTTCATCTCTCTTCCTTTCTACTATGCCCTGCTGGTAAGAAGACTCCATCCCATTCCTGTGAAACTGCTTTTCCTTTAGACCCAAACCTGAGGTTTTTTGAAAGTCATGACTGGAACTGTGAGAGCAGAACAGTTTCCAGTTAGGAAACTCTGTCTGAATAATAGTTTGAGCTGCTTTGGCAAAAAAATCATGGTAAGAACAACAAAATTTATTGTCTGTCCTCTCTCCTCACCTCTTGTAGCATTTGAGATCAAATTCTGGTTCTTGGTCTGGATCTTCCAGAAATTAATGGCATATGAACATCCAAAGGGTAAAATGAGTTCCTGCAGGAGAAAATTCCTCTTTGCTTGTCCATGGAATGAGCTGCAGGGACTGAGGGCACTCCAGACCTTTCTAATTTTCCCTCAGTGCTGCCTTCTGGGGCACATATGGTTGATTACAAGGATAAAAACTAAATCCCTACCAGTCAGTCATACCCAAATCTCACTGAAATGAGACACTCCCTGCATCCACTCCCTTCTCCTGGGGGGGAAGGCAAAAGATGTGGATTGTGTGATGTGGATTGCTGGAATGCACCTAGACACGAGGTCAGGGTGTGCAAAATTCAGGGTCTTGCTGCAGCCCGGGTAGTTTCAGCCTGCTACATAAAGAAATGAGACTTGGACCATGTAATCCTGAGTCATTTTCTCCCCTTCCTGAGTCTTTCCCAGGAATATTTAACCCAGGAACAGATGCAGGGTGATACAGATGGGTTTTTGTCTTTAGGGTTTTGGCGCTGTATTTTTTTTGTTTGGTGAGTTTGGTTTTTTGTGTTTTGTTGTTTGTTTGGGGTTTTTTGGTTGGTTTTTAATGTTTGGTTTTGTTGTTTTGGTTTTGGGTTTTGGTTTTTGTTTTGTTTTGAACTGGGTTGGGCTTCTTTCTTCAGTGTGACATTCCCTGAAGATCTGCCCCCAGAAATGTGGCACCCACCTCTCCACCCAGTGGAGAAAAGCACGGTGAATCAAACCACCAAACCACACACGGGTCTGGTTTGTACACCAGGCACCAATTCAAGCTTCTTCTCCAGGAGGTGGGACATCCATTGCTCCAGGATCTCCAAGGTGCCAGGACCTGAAGCTGCAGATCTCTTTGCAAGGCTGGGATCCAAGCTACCTCACTGATGTCCCCGCTGCATTGAAAATCTAAATTTCTACTTAATTTACCTTTCCTGCTGAGGTGTGCTGAGTGACCTGAGCATGCCAGGCTCTCCCTTTGTATTTTAATATACACACAGGTATCACCTGTGTGCTGTTTCCATTTCCACCTGGAGGTGCAGCTGTGTTGCTGGGGGTGTGAACGTGCAGGTGGCAAATATTGGTGGGCATTTGTTTGGAAAGCCAACCGAGGGCAGCTCCTCCCTAGCCCCTGTGAAAATTTTGCCTTCTAGTAAAATTTTTGTGCATCTTGCTGCTTTAACAGCTGCATTCAGGGAACACAGCAATTTCATGAAATACCATCTCAGCCCTTTTATTTCTGAACAAAGCAAGCGTGGCAGAGGCAGTGGAAGGGAGAACTGTGGTTGGGCAAGGAAAAACATTTGCCTGAGGGGGTTTATCTTTGGAACCTGGGGCCGCGTCATTTTTGGGTGCAGCTCCAACTGAGTCTCAGCAACTCTGGGGCTTTCAGCACCGTGGCAGCCCCGGGAAAGCTCCTTCCCTTCTCGGACCTGGACAAAAAAAAAAAAAAAAAAAAAAAAAAAAAAAAAAAAGACAAGAAAACGATGAAATTCCTTGATTTCTCGTGCTGTTCCAGGCTGGCACGGAGCTGTCGCTACCCGGGCGCTCCTTTGTGTCGCTGCTGCTCCGTGGGTACCGCCAGGGGAGGAGGAGGAGGAGGAGGAGAAGAAGGAGGGGTTGATGGAGAGAGGTCCTGTGGCCACATCCGAGCCGGAGGCTGCTGCTCCTACCTCTCTCCCCTGGGTTTGGCCGCTCCATCGCTGTTTTTGGAAGGACAGCTGAGGATCCGGGAGGAGGAGGTGAGTGCGACACGGGAGGGAAAATCCGCGCTCCTTGCGTTTTCTGCACGGCGGTAAATTGCTGCTTCTTTCTTCTTCTTGTTGTTCTTCCTCTTCCTAATATTGTTGTCATCGTCATCAGCGTTCTCCAGTGGTTCAGCTGGGGTTTGGGATGTAACTGTTTCATTAAGGAAAAGGAAGAAAATCCATGTGGAGCGATCGGGCTGGAGGCTCTTTCAGGCAGAATTACCTTCGGGACTTTGGAGAGGAAAAAAATACAGTTTCTGTCTGTTCCAGAGGCTGTGACAAACTGTAGCCATTTCTGGGATTCAGACTAGGAATCATAAATCCTTTTTTCCTTTTTATTTATTTTTTTATAAATTGTTTTTTCCTTTTAATTGCCGGGTCTCACAGGGCTCTTTGCAGATATGTAAGGGGTTATGAAACTCCCCTGTAATATACCTGCCCATGTCAGAAGAGTTTAACTTCCCACGCAATTCAAAGCAAAGTTTAAATTTCAAAGCAATTGTGTAAACTTAAATTTAACCCTGTGTTGCCCCCTCTGGGACTGCTGGATATTTACCAAGTAGTGTCTCAACTTTGTGCAGGGCATCCCCGAGCCATCGAACCAGTGAAAGCAGAGCACGTATATTAATTAATTTGTCTATTAGAGATCACTTTGTTTTGGCAAGGATGTTTACAGGCCATCCGAGGTCCGTTGGAATAAACAGGAAAACTCGCTGAGGATGACTCATGTCCGTGGGCTTTGGACCCAGTGCAGGGTGTTGGAAATGTGCTTTGCCAAGTGGAACTCTGTGGGTAACCCTCCCTCAGCCCCCTTGGCTTGTAAAGGGGAGTGGGATGAGCTTTTCAGCAAAAAAAGACAAGAATGGTCTTGGTGAGTGGTGTCAGACAAAAAAACTTGCGGGTTTGTGTCTTGCCTTAAATACATTTGCTAATTGCACGTGCGCTCCCTGGGGTTTCGCATGCCATTGATCTTTAATTAATTGCTAATGGCTGAGCCTGCTGCTGTTTGCGCGGCTGATGAGGCAAATTGCAGCCTGTCCTTCTGCAGTAATTATTTATTTGTGGCGGCGTCTCGGGGTGTGCATCGTCTGACACCTCCAGGTGTGGGGCGCTCGTGTGTGAGACACCGGGCTCACCTGGGAGCGCACAGAGCAGCTGGATGACGGATTTCCCACCCAAAAGGGACTTTTTATGACACCTTTTCTGATCTCTGGCTTATCACAGGCTGCACAGGATTTCACAGATAAGTTCTGCATCCAGCCCGAGGCTTCTGTGAGGTCTCCGCTTGCCCCTATGGACGGGCTGCATCCATGGCAGGGCTCCAAGCGGGTCTGAGCCACTGCCTGGGGGCTCACAGGCTTGAGCTCTGAAAGGGTGAGTAATATCTTCCATTTTAAATGGCTGTGATTGGGCTGAGAGCTGTTTTGATCTGTCAAAATACGTGGTTTTGCAAATAATGCCTGCTAAAACACGTCAGGGAAGCTGTGGTTGTTGTGGCACTGGCCTTGGCAGAGCAACTTTCTCTTTGGATTTGTGTTTATTTTCCTTCTCTGCAGTAGATAAAGAGAGATGTGTGCAGTTTCTGTAGCAGCAGAAACTTCACCTACATTTCCAAACACACCTACCTAGCATGTTCTTTGCATTCCTGAAGGGTGTCTTGATACAAATTTTAGGGGGGAGGTGTTTCTGAATGATGTTCTGGACAGATTCATCCTCAGACCACCATTGCCCAGATAACAATATTACCCTAAAGATAATATTTTGTTTTATTCTGTTTTATGTTTTATCCAGCTGGTTGGATCAGGCCCAGAACAGCCCCTGTGGGCATCCTTCCCTCAAAATAAAACAGATTATAGACCAATGAAAAGTATCTGTGAGCATCATAGAAGTGGTCACAGCAGATTTCTGCTGCCAGGAGGGTGTCCTGCTTTCCTCATGGAACCTGGCAGGAAGAAATCCTGCTGCTGCTGCTGCTTCTTAAAAACCACAGCCTGAAAGGGAGGGAAATTATTTTTGTGACACGGTGCAGGAAGGCTTGTCACCAAATCAAATTGCTAGAAACCACCAAAGTGATAACGTGAACACCCATCAGGGGGGTCCTGCACTGCTCCTGTGCCATCCTCGCTGTGCCAGCCCCCTTGGTGATGTGATAAAGATAATTTTTTGTGTCCTTGCTATGGTGCACCCCCTCCACGCAGCAAAGAATCCCGTATGTCTCTTTCTGGTGATCACTGAACCAGTTTTCAGAGCAATACAAAGCAACAGGGAGGGAAAGAGAGTGCCTGGCATCTCTCTCACTTTGCTCTCATTTAAGCTTCGTGCAAGGCAATGTAGACCAGAATTAATTACTAATTCTAATTATACTTTGTGTCTTGGAGATATTGATGATATTTTCAATTTCAAATTTATGCATCTGCAGCTTCATTTTTTTTTTCCTCCACTGCAGCAACAAAGCCAGGAAAGCTCTTAAACACATGCCTATTTTCAGCCTGCCAGCAGTCCCTTTGACTTAATTCAGCTGAGTGGCCCAGGGCAATTGTTTGATATAAAATTCTCTCTTTCCTGATGGCAGTCGAAATTGTTGTGGTTTTTTTTTTCATGGTTTTTTTTTTCATGGTTTTGAGGGAAGGGGAGAAGGGAAGAAGTTGTTTATTCCTGAAGCCTTACACAACTTGGCCAAGCTCTTCTGGGTAAACCCTCAAAATGGGGATTCTTGTGTGATAAAAATTCTGGTGTCTTGGTACTTGCTTTCACCCTGAAAAAAACCTTTGGGTTTTGTGTCACACTCTTTCATTCCAAACAGTTTTAGAAGGCCTTTTTCATTCCCACAACACTTATTAATTATATTATATACTATATATTAATTAATATAATTATACTAATATAATTAATATTGTAATTATATTAATATACTATATATTGAAATATATAGTATATTAATTATATCTTTTATTAATTATAATAAAACTACTGTTAGATCTGCCTCAGACATGTCTGTTTCTAACCTGGACTGTGTCCATGCCTTGGCACTTTACCATCCTTCCACACTTCCTTGCCTTCACCTTTTTTCTGCATTAAGCTCTTGCACTTTCCCTTTTCCCCCCACAATTTGCCAGTATTTACCTCACAGTTTTTCTTTCCTTGACAGCCTTCCCCTGCTGAAATGCAGCTGGCAGAACCAGTGGATTTGCCAGCATCTTCACTCTGCATTTTGTGTTTTCTCTGTTCAGAGTCAGCCTGGATGCTCTGAGCAGCTCAGGACAAGGATTTCAGTCAGGATTTCCCTTCTGTGTTTGCCCCCCATGCTTGGACATCAGCGTGGTGATCACAGAGATATTTCTTTGGTTGTGTCTCAGAGAGGTGTGCCAGTGGAAAACTGCTTGTTGGGTTTATGTGGATTTATATGGGACCAGTTTATATGGGTTTATGTGGATTTATATGGGATAATTCAGCACCCAGATCTGGGAGCTACCAGGGGAAAGGAGGATCAGGGTTATAAAGGGAATGTAGCAGTGACACTGATGAAATTTCACTAATATGGGCTGAATATCACCTCATAAATTCCTGATCTTTGGACCCTCCCTGGCTCTTGAACTGAAAGCTGCACCTTCCCATCCTTATTTTTCTTGGCACATGGATGTTGTAAGGAATTCCCATCCAACAGCAGTGCCCTTGTTATGCTCTGCTCTGAGAAATGATGATTACTAGCACTCTTCTTTCCTAACAACCAGCTTCCTCTTGGAGTTGTCACTCAATTTGATTTTTATGCCACAGATTAACAGTATCAGACTAATTCCTGCTGGTGAAACCCAGTGCCTGACACCCTGGTATCTCAAAATACACAGAAAGGATGAGGGGGCTATTTATAAAGCAGGCAAAAAGCTTGTAGCCTGTATGAAGTGATGGAGAAAATGAGGCACTACTGGAAAGAAGTGATGGCAAAAGAGCCTACAAATTACCTGTCTTTAAATTCAGTATTAAATTGAAGTTATGAACAAATCTGTCCCTGATATTACAATGTAGTAATATACATGAATATTATCTGTTTATCTTTTGTCTCATTTGAAATGCTCTTCTGGTTTTTATTTGTAAATTTGCATTTGGTCCCCAGCACTGAAGCTACCAGTGTGAGGTATCTGTATTAAATTTTAAAGATTACCTCCATCAATTTTTAACAATCTCCACTTACTAAATGTATTACGTAAACAGTTTTTAAAATATCATTTCCTAAGAGTTTCTGAGCCACTTTTAAGCAGGTGTAAAGCTGCTTTCACCTCATTTTGGAGGTTTTGGGCAGCAGTGGCAGGGGAGGTGCAGAGCTGTTACTAATTCACAGAGAATTTCCTTTCTCAGGTCACTTACAGGTCAAAGGTAGCAAAAAACACCAAAGATTTCGAGTGGGCTTTGATAATGATAAATAATAAGTATAACTTATATACATAGTAAGTATATATATATATTATTTTTTATATATATATATATATATAAGAAAAAAGTAATAAGTATAACCTATATACATAGTAAGTATATATATAATATATATAAGAAATAAATAATAAGTATAACTTATATACATAGTAAGTATATATATTATATATAAGAAATAAATAATAAGTATAACATATATATACAAGTATAACTTAAATATGTAAATGTATATATATAAGTATATAAGCAAAACTTATAAGTATAACTTATATATATAATAAGTGTATAATATATATAATAAATAATAAATATATATATTACTTATAAAGTATAAGTATTATAAATAATAAGATAAATAATCTGTATAACTCCAGCCAGTCTTCAGACAGGTAATTTTTATTCAAACAGGTATTTGAAACAAGGGGAGAGATATTTCTAATTTCTAGTACCTGTGATTTAAAAGTATTAACACTTAACACAGTATTTTAGTCCTAGTGATTATTCAAAAATGAGGTTTTATATTTTCCTTTTGCTTTCCAGCATTGCAAGTGACTTTTCCTTGTACTTCTGCCCCTTTTTGGATTGAATTCTGCTGTCTGCACCTCAGTAAGGAAATTTGCTCTCGTGCACCCACTGCCAACATAAATTCAAAGAGCAATTTCTAGAGAGTTTTGAACATTATGCCCATATTAATTTTTATCAGAAACACATAAGAACTGCAATTCTGCTATCTCTGTGAGGATAATATTAGCAGAGTTCTCATCATCTTTGCACTGTCCTTACTGGAGTCTTAGCTTTGTGTTCAGAGCTCTTCTGGAGGCATTCCATAAAATTAAATGGAGATTAAAACTAATTGGTTTCTATGTTTCTAAGCCACTGTAAAAACTTGAATAATAAGTTGAGGAAATTGTCTTTTTGAAAGGTTTTTTTTTTTTCCTACTGTTGAAAAATTTTATCACTAAGGAGTTTTTTTCCTCTCTCATCCTATAAAACTTTTACTAGAGGCAAAGAATCATTCATTATATGTCTTAAAAGAAAACTGTAAACAATAAGAAATAAGATTCAATGTGATTGTTGAGCACAATTTATATCCCCAAAGTTTCAGTAATGCCAAAGCAAATTACAGGAGAACTTCCAGTATCTCATTTATTGTATTCTGCTGATATTAGTCATGGTGAGTTTCTGGCTAGAAAGATGAAAAATGCAGTTTTCATATTTAATACCTGATATTTAAGCTTTGAAAATCCCACCAAAAAAAATGGAATGAGGAGGTGATTCGGTGGTATAAAATGGGACAGGAAATGTCACAGCCTTTAGAAGCCAAACCAGTGCATTTTGTGACCTTTGGTGCTCATCTGAAATCCACCATGAATTTCTCTGCTTAGGTAGAACTTTTTCTTCAGTCATTCCCCATTGTCTGCAAAAGGATTATTTCCATAAATGGAGAATGGGTTTTTCTGCTGCTGACCAAATCTTTGCAGCAGGATCTTCACTGGAACCTTCTCTGATTTTTGAGTCTTCCCATCTCTGCCTGTGTTTCCTCGTTGAGGGGCTGAGTCTTGGGATTCCCATCTGAAAATACATTTAGGGGGGATTAGCTGAGGCATGGGAGTCAAGACATTTTAGAAATGCATTGCATTATAAACTGAAATAATTCAGTGCCCCTGTTAGGAATAGGTTTTAATCTAATCTACTCATAATGAAAAGGGAGAAACATAGTGTCAAGGGGAAAAACACTTACATGTAATCATGTGAAATGTAGGTAGCTACTTTTACTTAAATTCCTATGTTTCCTTACATTCTGTTTACTTAGTTAATCTTGGCTGTTAGGTGTCTGTTGCCCAATCCAAATATTTGGCTCCTGTTTAAATTGAATTTGATTACTTCAAATAAACTGCCAGTGTTTTATTTGCTCTCAGTGTAGTCAGAGAACACACCAGTGGCTATTCAGATTTTTTTTTTCTCTAAGATTACAATTTTAAATGAATATTTTATATCAATATTTTAAATGGAAATCCTTGCTAAAAGGTATTTGTGTATTTAGCATCAGTAAAGGATTACAAACTGACCTGTGAGCCAGAAGGGGAGAGGCAGAGGTGCTTTCTCAGATCTGTAGGATCCTCAGCATTCTGTAAGAGAACCTTCAAGATTTTATTGGAAGTGGAAAAAGAAACTGACTCAGTTTATCTGTGAAAATTGCAGTTATTAAAAAAAAAAAAGAAAAGGGGTGGAAAATAAACTTGATATTAATTTAGGCAGAATTTTCGAGCTAAACAGAAATCTTATCTGCATCCCAGCTGCTTATAGGAATACATTTACTAATGCTAGACTGAGACTGGCTCTGGTTACTGATGAGAACCATCTCCTCATGCTAATTTGGGTGGTTGAATAGATGCCCAGAAGCCTGGGGTTATATAGCTAAAAAGTAGGTTTGTAGTAGAGTTTTGAATTTGAATCTGTTACGAGAGAGACTCATCCTTCACTTGCTGGAAATCCTGAGCAGAAATAACCCAAAATCAGGGTACTCCATGCAGGTGACTGCTGCAGAAACCTCTGGAAACTTCTGGGCTCACATTTCCACTTCAAATTCTCTGGATTGAGTACTTTTCTATTTCACTTTTAATCAGCCTCTCAAGCCCTTTTGAAAGGAGCATTCAGGGGGGCATTTTTATTGTCAGAGGACTTCCAGTGCCATGGAAGGTTTTAGTAAAGTTTCACATCCATATTCTTCATTTTGTAGAGGATGTGATCCTGAGGTCCTGTGGGCACGACCTGGAATTCCCTCCCTTTTCAAGGGAAGGAATGGATTTGGAAGCTGTGGGTTTGTGTTCTGAATGTTGGAAGGAGTTTGAGGTCTGACTGTCCAAAATCATCCTGAGAGAGGCAGCTGCAGACACATCTGTGGCTGCCCAGCCAGGTTGTGGTGGGTTGGAGATAATTCCCTTTAGTGGAAGCCCATAAATTGCTGCGATTTTGGGTTTTCCTGGACTGTATTGTCAAGGATTTTGCTCTCTGTGCCTCCCCTGCCCTCACAGAGAGCAGGTTGTAGATTTTTGGGGGTGGCCTGTGCTGGCCAAAGGGTTTTCCACAGAATGTGTTGTCATGCCCAGCAATGAAACCTTGGGTAGGGGGATGTGGACTGGGGGTTCTGCCCCACAACTGGCATAAAGCTTTCATTGACTGTGGTATTTATAAACACAAATGAATAATAAATACTGTTGTGAAGCTGTTGCAACCCTGTCAGTCTGAAGTATTTTAGAATTGATAATTTGTAAAAAGCTAGTATAGAGAAAGAGCTGTATCATAATTCATCCCACATTTTACCTTTTATTTAGTGATCAGATTATGGCACTGTGCATTTGCTGCCAGTCTCCACTGGGACCATCTCCATCATTCCTTTTGCTCCTCTCTGGAGTCCCTGCTCCAGATTAGCTTCATGTTTCACCTATTAAACTGCTGAGTCCTGCCCACAGAGCTGAGGGTCACCCTGGGAACGTGGTGGCAAAACAAAACCTTTGTTTTTTCTTTGCTGTGAGTGCCACCACTAAAGCTGAAGCCTCTTTCTGTTCTGTTAAGTGAGGTAATGGATAACCAGCAGTGAATTTGAACGCTGCCCTACAGGCAATTAACTGCAGATTGCTCCAACCTTGTTTTTCCCCACTGGCCACAGCAGTCCTTGACACTGATTTGTCACCTTTTCCCTGGATTCCTCCATGGAACCGAATTAAAATCCTCTTCCAAGTCCCACATAACTCTGCCTGCTTGACACCTCTGTTCTGCAGTGGGTTGTGTCCACTTGAATCATCTCCCTGACCACTCAGGCCTGCCCCACTTTATCCTTTGAGTCTTTTTTTTACCATCTCTATGTTTTCATTTGTGTTGCCTGGGGCTGTGTTCACAGGGGTCTTGGGATGAGGGAAGAGACGAGAATCTGACTCCATGTTACAGAAGGCTTGATTTATTATTTTATGATATATATTACATTAAAACTGTACTGAAAGAATTGAAGAAAAGGTTCTCAGAAGGCTAGCTAAGCTAAGAATAGAAAAGAAGGAATGATTACAAAAGGCAGCTGTCTTGGACTCTGAGACAGCTGTGCCTTGATTGGCCATTAATTATAAACATCCAAGATGGGCCAATCAAAAATCCACCTGTTGTGTTCCACAGCAGCAGATAATCATTATTTAAATTTTGTTCCTGAGGCCTCTCAGCTTCTCAGGAAGAAAAAATCCTAAGGGAAGGATTTTACAGGAAAAGACGTCTGCGACAGCTGCCAAACGTGGGAAGCTGTTCATGGTGTTGTCACCTGAATGTTCTTGCTGGTGGAGTGGAGGTGGACAAGGTGACTTCTGGAGGTCTCTTCCAACCTCAGCCTTTCTGTGAAGAGCTGTCCTCAACCTCTCACCCTGTATTTTTCAGCATTAGATATGTATCATTAGAGCTGACTGTCCATTTGAGTTAAGCTCCAGCCCCATCTCATCATTAATTCCTGTACCACTACAAAAGGGGAATTATCTAGATGTGAGCACCATTTGCCTAAATAATCTGTCCCATCTCCCTCTAATTTACACCCTGCTGCTTCGTTGTGTGTGGACTACAAATGCCCCAAGCTGAGGAGTTTACTTATTGTTCCTATTTGGAAAATATTTTATCTATCAATGTAACCGTTAAGAAATTAGCTGAAAATTATTTTTGGGTGCAGTGAAATTGTCACTTCATGGCTGTGGCCTTCCACAGGAGTGCTGCTGCAAGGCTGCACGTGGTGCCCATGTGTTCATGTGATTCTGGAAAGCCAAAAATGAAACTTCAGCCCTAATTGAGGCTGAAATTTTTCTGCACGTGCACTGTCACCCATCCTGCTGTCACCAAACAAGCTGCCCCAGACCAGGGGGCATTTTGGAACTCTGCCTTCACCAAACCCAAGAGCATTTCCAGAGCTGACAAAGGCTGAGGTGCACTTTTGCAGGTGGTTGTTTGCTCTTTGCTCTCTGGATATTTGAAAAATTGTTGTGGTAATGAGGATGTGGTAAATGTATGTGTCCTGCATTAAAGTTTTTGATAGTAAAAATGGTGGGGTCTCATTTAACCTGAAAAAAGAGGTATTTTTAGAGGTATATTTATCTATTTTTATACCTCTGAAAGAGGAATTATTTATCTATCTCTGAACTGCTGATACCCTGTAGTATTCAAGGTGTTTAAGCAACATAGAACAACAAAAGAAGCACAAGAGTGCTTAGAAATAGAGGTTTGAAGGCTGTGCTCTTGACCTTCCCAGGAGCCTGTGTTCAATAACTCTACTTCAGAAGGGTGGGGATACTTTAAATTTGTTCACTGATGGAGTTTATAGGGACTCATAATGTCTGTAGGTGATCGGTTGTAATGTGAATATTCTCTATCCTGTGCATATTCTGTAGAATATAGACATTAATCTGTAAATATGTGAACACAACTTTTTTTTTTAAATCTATTTTCCTTCCATTCTGAACTTAACAAGTAAAACCAATTTTGTCTTGGTGCTCCTTGTGACTAAACAAATTTTTAAAGGGTGTCCTTATGAATAAAATCTTAGTAGTGGTGCTAGGATTCAACACATTTCTCAGTTGCAGGCATAAGCTAAAGAAAACTTGAATTATCCTTTGGCTTTTTTTAGAACAGTGAATCCCAGACAACTTTTAGAGCTTCACCTTTGCCAGAGTGCAATCAATGTTGCCAAGGAGAGTTCAAGGGTTTTCTGGGCATTTGTAAATTGGGCAGAGGAGAGTGATCTTTCATCTCACTTAGGCAGTTTACAATGGAGACATATATAAGAATTTCAGGGGAAAAAAAACCAAACTTTTCAGCAGCACCCTTGCATCTGTGGAAGGACCAGTTTAAACCCAGAGTTACAGATAAAGTGGATTTATAAACACAGCAACCACAAATTGCAATGCAAACAGAGAGGTGTGTCCTACCTCATTTAAAAAAAAAAGCAGTTTTGTGTGTTGTCTGATCCAGTTGGTCTATTAAGCAAAAGCTAAAATTCCTCCCTTTTCATTTTTTTGGTTTCCCTGCATCCTGCAGGAGCAGCCAGCAGAGAGTCTAACACCAGAGAAAATGTGAGGGTTTAAAGCAGGAGAAAAAAATCTTGAATGGAAACAGTCTTTCAGAAAACTGTAAATTAGTGCGGAAAGAGATCCTGTGAACAAACTGCTGTCCTCTTTAAGGAAAAGTTAAATTCAGGCTCACTCTGATCATGCCCATGATTTGTTGTGGCTGTATAAATGTTTTGTGGGAAACAGCAGAAGCTTAGTGTTTCTCCACCAACTTGTGGTAAGTATAAATTTTCTCAGCCTCTCTCCCTTCATCTCTCAGTGGAAAATTAATTTAACAGGACTGAATATAAATCTTTGCAAATCTCCCTCACAGAGGTGTTTTTCCCTTTCTGTTCCTCTCTCAGCTCTGAAACTGCACCTTCCTTGTAGACGAGAGCTTTGGGTGGTTTCTGATATTTTCTGGCCTTTCTCATGTCTGAATGAATCCCTGTGTGGTCACACAGACCCTCTCAGAATGAAAATCTGGCACTTTTCAGGCCAAACCAATAGCTTCATCCCCAAAAAGGGAATCTGAGGGGGTGTGCATGGGCAGACTGGGATGGGAGCATGGGCTGTGCTCAGTGCAAGGTGGAGAGCAAGGCCCTGCCTGGAGCTGCTTTGGGTTTGTGTGGCATTTGTTCCACAGCTGACCTCAAAGCTCTCACTTTTGGCTGTGCTGCTCAGAGCACATCTCAGGCTACGTGGTGCTTTGAGAAAGTGATGGAAAGCTGCCCTACAGATCCCTGCTGTTCTGTAAACTCACCAACTTTTACACTCCATTTGTAGTGAGTATTGCTGCCGCGGCCTGTGGAGAGAGAAAAGGGAAATTTGCCAGCCTATTCCTGCAGGTGGGAGAAAGCCAGGCAGTGCTTCCTTCCACCTTGGTTTTATTATTTGTAGGATGAATATGACTGCCTGCAAGGGATGGTTTCATATTTCAGTATGGGTCCACTTGGCTTGGAAAGGTTGTAGTGGCCTTGCGTGCTACCCATAACTTCAGTAAAGTGACAATAGCAGAATTTGTTTATCTGTGATGGTCAAACCCTTCAGGACATCTTCTGAAGCAGCATCAGACATGCTGTCTTCTTTCTGTTTGTAGATTATTACCCCTTTCAGCAGTGCTCATCAATCACTGGGTTTTCCTTAATGGTAGGGAATGAGTGATAGCCAAAGGCAGGAGTGATTTGTCTTTCCTTAGCTTTGCATTTCACTTCCCTGTGCTGAAGAAGTTACATAGTTCATTCTGCCCCAAGGTTGGCTCAGCCTTCTGCACAAAATGATTGTGACCAAAGCTTCACTTCAGAAAGGGGCTTGAAGAGGTCATTTAAAAAGGACAGAATAGCAATTTTTTTGCTTTTAAACCAGTCGTCAGTTCATTTTTGTAGCTGCACAGATGTATTCCCCCTTCCAGGAAAAGCTTTGAATTTTGTTTACTGGTTGGTTTTGTTGTGGTTAGGATTTTTTTGTTGTTTTTTTTTCTTTTTCCTGAATTTTGTTTTGTGTTGTGCCACTGATGAGTTACTGCTGGTTGATTACCATTTCCCTGCCTTCATTTTCCCTCTGCCTTGGTTTGCCACCTTTCTCTTCTGCTTCCCCTTATCTCTTTCTTCTCTCTCATCCTTGGTGGTCCCCCCACCCCTCAGTCTTTTCCACCAGCACCTCTCAGTTCCAACTCCTGTAATTCCTGTTGTAATTTGTGTTGGCTGCACAATTTCTGGGGCAAAAGGCCCTTTGCACTGCATTTTCCATCCTCACAATGATCTTTTCCAGGTGAACTCCTGGCACTCACCCACTGGGACATTTCAAAGCTGATGACCAAACCTTTTTTGCAGTGTGTGCTAGTGCCTCATCCCATCAGAAACAGTAGAATCTATTCCATTAACCACTGGGGGAAATAATTACCCTCTGCAGATGTCTGCTCCTGATAAGCTCCAAATATGGATTTGGGGATCCTTTCCAGGTAGAGCAGTAGGAAGATAAAACACATTGTCTGTTTCATTTGATGTGGTCCTGGATCCACAAAGAATTCCCTATTCCATGTAAAACTCCATCCACCTGCTCTAGGCTGGTTCTATTAAATTCATCACCCAGCTGTAAACAACCAGTGGAAATACTGGTTTATTATTTAACACCTTTTCAAGGGCAGAACTTCTTCTCTGCGTTTTGGATGCAGATCAGTGAAAATATGACTTTTTTAGGCAATGAACCAAGCCCTGGATTTCACCCTGTGTGTGCCCCTTGTCTCGTGCTGCTGTGGTGGTGCTGACTCCAGTGCAGAGCCCTCTGCCCTCACTCTCCTGCCCAAGCAGGTGTGACCAGAAGCCTTTTGGCTCCTACTTTCCTCTGGATTTATGATTTATGGCCACTCAGCACAAATTATTGAAGTGTTTTGCAGATCACCAAAAGGGGAGGTAAGAACACCCTTGAATTTCTGCAAGTTATTTGCAGGAACAAGAATAAAATCCACAATAACCAGGGGATAACCAGGAGCATTTATAGGATGGTGGCTGATTACACCTGATTGTGGATCTCTGGCTGGGAGTTTAATCCTGTTATTTCTGAAAGACATTTTTACACCACATTAAAGATTTTCAAAGTGTCTTGCAACAATATAGGGGTGTTTAAAAGTGAACACAAGGATGTTGAGCTCTTGCCAACAGCATTTTCCTGGCCAGAATATTGTTTTTTTCTTCCCCAGTGTGTCACATTTTATAGCTTGGTTCACTTTTTAAGGGCTCCTGGCAGGTCCTGAAACTCTGGGCTCCATCCAGGAGAAGCAGCCAAAATTAAGCTGTGCCAAACCACAGCTACTGTGCTGTTGTTTGGTTCATTTTTGCACAAATTACAGTATTTAGCAAGCAGTCATTCCCTGACATTTACAGCAGTGGCTGAGTTTCTCAGTGTCTTAGTATTAAATAAAAAATAATGAAATTAGTCATAAAAAGTCATTAAAAGCCTAAAGCAGGGTCTTGGGACTTAGTACTACACATAGCTTAGATATTATCTGAGCTGGAATCTACTCTGTTAATTTAGGGGTTGTTATGCTTTTCTAAGGAAAAATTTTGGGGTTTTTTTAATTTTTTTTTTTTAAACTAGTTACCTTTTAACAGCTCATGTTTCTTGTTTGGAAAGAATGAATAGCCCAATTTCCTCCCAGTACTCTAGGATGTCACCACAAACTGTGTGTGCACACATAAAGATACACACACACACACATAAATATTTGTATTTAAGACAGACACTAAAACACTTGAAGCTGATTTACAGGATGTCTTCAGAATATTGAAAAAAAAAGGCATTAAAAATCCCACATTTTCAGAGTATTGAAAAAACATTCAGCCTTCTCTGGGGGTAGGGGTGGAGGGTGAGGAAGCAGCTGGGTGGGAGATAGCAGCAGCTTTTTAGTACCAAAAATAGATTAGGATTCTCCTTACACAGAGACACAGTGCTTAAAAGAGAAATAAACCCATGCATCTTGTGTCTCCTCAATTTCTCTGCCTGGAAATATTTTGACTAAGCCTTTGGGGGTGTAGATGTGGTGTTTCTTTTCAATATCCTCTTCTGCTTTTTCTTTTTTCTTGAGGGTTCATTGGGATACACATAAATTGGAGTGGGAGTTTGGTCAGGCTCTGCTTGCAAGAAAAGAGCAGAGTCTTTCACAGAGCTCTCTGTGCACTTTATTTCTTATTAGAAGCCACTTGGATTTAACAAACCCACACCCAGTGTTTTAAATATTTCATCTCTTACTTGTTTCATCTCTTGCTTTAAAATATTACAGTCAAAATAGAGGGGTTTTTCAGTCTGATGAGGTCTCCTGCTTCAGAAACAGAGAAGTCAAATCTCTTATATTCCTAAATATTATATCTATTATATTCCTAAAAGCAGAGAGAAATACTTTCAGGGTGATAAAGCTGTGTCTTTATGTGAAAAGTGAGACTGAGAGCACCAACGCATTTTCCTGTCATTTGTGGATCTTTTTAATGGGCAAAAATCCATATTGGCAGCCTTGTGTGTCAGCCCTAAGCCTGTGTAATTTCAATCTTGCCTAAACTCTGTTTTCCTTGGAAGAATTACCATTTCTCATCACTGTGAAAAGGAAACAGAGTCTTTCAGTGCTGTTAAAAAATTTTTTCTGACTTTCCCAGGCAGCTCCTGAAACAGGAAAGCAGAGGCTGTGTGTGTGATTTAACTTTCCAGCTTACAAATATTTGCCAGAATATTTGCTTTCTGTGTTTTCAGAGGCTGCTCCTCTCGTGTGATGAGGTCAGGCAGCCTCTGAGCCCAGCTCATTCCTTCCCAACCCCTCTGTAAGACATTAACTCAGCAACAATGAATAAAGAGGTTTAATTTTATTTTTTTTTTTACCCTAGGAAATGTTTTCCTCCTAGCTGGAGACTCCTGTGAAAGAGATTTCTGCAGAAAAATAATTTAAAAAATTATGCATACAGTGAAAATCCAGTGTCCTGCTCTTTTCCCAGAGGGTTGGGAAAGAGACTTAGCTTTACAAACATTTAAAAACCTCTGTTTTCTCATTAGTTTTGTCCTTGGACCTCCCTAATTTTTAGATGCCACTAATTGCAGGACTTCTGTGTGCATCTTGTACAGATGTGGGAGGAGAGATCAGCTGGGTGAAGAGGGGAAAGAGAATTTACCCAGCAAAAAGGAGTTTTAGCACAGGGAAACAAAGCTTAGGGCTGAGATGCAGGAGTAGAAGGGAGAAAAGTGTGTATATCTCAAAGGAAAAGATTAAACACAATGAATTCCACTGAGGAAAAGGCACTGCAAACTCAAACAAAATTTAAAATTAAAAAAAAAAAAAAAAAGAAAAAAAAAAAAAAAAGAAAAAAAAAAAACCCAGGAGTCACATAGCAAAAATTACTTATCTCTTTCTTATTTCAAGGAAGAAGTGATTTGAGATAATTTTACAGCAGTTAGAACAGGGGGCACGAGCCCACAAGCCATTCACTGGCCCCAGTGCCAGATAATCCTCAGTGTTTTACTGTTGACAACAATTTTGGTTGGTTTTAGGTCCTTTCCCCTTGCCAGATGCTGGCCTGTCAAAATCCAGGAAGATAAAGCTGTGCCTGCTTAGCATGCTTAAAAATAAAACCACAAACCTTTTTTTACTTCATAGCTGGGATTTTTCTCTCCTTTTTAAAGAAGGGGAAAGAATAGAGAGACACAGATGAGGATTGTAGCTTGTTTTATGGTGTAGCCTTCTCATAAGAAGGTATAACATCCTGTTCACTTATCTTCTGTACATTTTTTAAAAAATTAATAGTCATCTCAGAGAAAGCCATTGCTGGTGAGTAGCTTTTGCAATTCTTGGCAGTGGGTAAGAAATTATTAAGTGTGCTACTACCTGCTGTAGTCCTCAGGACAGACTGTGGCATGTAAAAATTTCTGTCTAAATTACAAATTAAAAATAATATGAAAATTTTAAAACTGCTATTAAGAAAAAGTCTTTTTGTCCCACAGCAGTAACCACTCACTGTTTTGTGCAGTTTGTTTGGGTTTGTTTTTTTCAGTGACCTGGCAAAGTGACTATTTCTGGTAACGCTGCCATAATTCCTCTCACCATTCATCATGTCTTCTGTGTTGAAAAACATAATTCTCTGGATGTTATTAATACTAATAATAATAATAATAATAATAATAATAATAATAATAATAAAAGAGCCAAATAGCTTCACGTTTCTTTTAATTTTTTATCTTGGAGCTGACTTGCAGCACTTTGTGTGGCATGCACATGGCATCAGAGATCCCCTTGCTTGCTGTTTCAGAAGCAGAGAAGGTAAACATAAACAGGAGGGTATCACAGGTTGTGAGTGTTTGGGGGTGAATTATGGACAGCTAAAAAAACCCAAAACACTGTGAGACAAAGCAGAGAGGACCAGTTTTAATTTGCTTTTGGACTGTCTAGCATGGCTTGCTCTTTTGGGGTGGTGTGACAAGCACAGTTCTGGTGTCACATTTTGGGCGTGGGGTTAGGGTTAGGGTTGACTGTGCAAAACACCCAGTGGTGCAAGGGCTTTTCTTTTTCTTTTTTTTTTTTTTTTTAATTTTTAAATCTTTTTTTCTCTTGTCATTCTGTTTCTTGGTAGGAAGGAAAACAACCCATCTCTGCAGAAAGCGCTGTCAGAGATGCACTTACTCTCTAGGACAAAGATTGCTGCCTTTGCCTTTGGCCTTTTTATAGCACTCCTTCTGGCTGTGCAGTTTTCCTAATGGAGCCACGTGCCTGATCCTTTTAGCTGAAAGAAACATTTCAGCATTAATGACTAAGAAAGGAGTTAGGGAGAGGAAGAGAGGACCTCAGGAACACTGAGGGAGGCAGCTGTACATGCCCAGGTGGTTGTGGCTCTGCTGAAAGGATGAGAAATCTGCAAGGATGGAAAAGGAAAACAAAATTTTACAGAATTTAATGAAATACAACGAGATTGCATCGTATGAAAGGGACTTGTGCTTATTTTGCCATAAGTATGGGTTCTTATTTGATTTGTTTATTTTTTAATGCAAGCACAAAGCAGAATAAAGAGGAGTGGAAGTGCTCAGCTCTGTCAGTTCTGTCCTTCCATGGTCACCTTTTAAACCACTTTTAACCACTTTAAACCATTTAGCTGTTAATGTATCTGTGAGCTAGAAGTGGTAGAAAAAATTTACATAGCAGTCAGCTCTTTCAAAATCCTGAGGTGTTTTTTTGAAGAGTAATGCATTTCACAATGAATTAGCTTTTCTCCAATTGAAAACCCCTGTGGAGAAAAGTTTGGATGATGCACATGCAAAATTAGGCATTGCAGAGGTTTCATGAGTACATTTCCCCAAGTTATTAAAGTACTTAATTTACAAAGCTGTGTGGAGAAATTTTTTAAATAAAAAAAAAAAAAAGTTATCTGTTTGCTTTGGAAGTGCCATCCAAAGGTGCACAGGGAGCTGGAGCACTGGAATTGTCATTCTGGGTTTGGAAGAGAAGAAGAAAGGAAAATATATCCAGGGAAATGAAGCCTGCTTCTTAATTTTGCTCTGCACACCTTGGTTTTCAGATGTTGATGTTTGCCACTGTGGCTTGGAGAGGAAAGGATTTGTACACAGGATTTGTATTTTTGTTCTTTTAAAACTTCCCCATATCAAAGAAAATTACTTTCACACATTCTGCTAAGATATGTGGGAGAGAACAGGAATATGTTTGTGGGAGTGGAAAATGCTCCTTTTTTAGGCAAGCTAAGCTTTGAAATCTTCTTGTGAAGTTTTCCTGCCAGGTGTGACAAAATAACGTGAAAGTGACTATAGTAGCTCTGAAAGGCAGAAATCACAGTTACTGATAATTGTGCAACATTTGAGATGTGATTTTGAGACTGAGAGTTGAACACCAGGTACACAAATCATAGGGGATGGATATCCTGGAGTACATTTGGATAGATCATCTAATTACTGTGTTTTGAAGATATATCATCTAATTATTGTGTTTTAAAGGTTCCTGAAGCTTTTCTCCCATAAGAAATCGGGAGAAAAGTTAGGAGAAGATGGGTTTGAATTTCGTGCAGCAAACAGTTATTTATGGGTTCATGACAGAAATAGAACTCTTTATTTGCCCCTAAAACCTCAAGAAAACAAGGCTGGGGGCGTGTGGGATGTATTCAAAGTTGTAGAAAACCAAATGAAGTGTTTGTGCAGCACTGGTGTGAATGACTGGCTGAAGATACAAACTCAGTGCTTCTGAATATGTTTGGGATGGCCATAAAAAGTCTCACAAATGCGTTGTACTCTGTTTTGGTAAATAATTAAACACATGTTGTGGGACTGCAGCACTAAAAGCTCTGTGTGAGTGCTTGGAACTCAGCTGGTGGGAGCAGCAGCCCTTGGAAGGCAGCCCCTGTCCACAGGGATTTCTCAAGCAGCTTGGCTATGCTTAGCCAGCAAGATCTCCCCAAACAAATAAACTTTTGATTTTTACTGTCATGGGTTTATAGGGAAGCTGCTTGAGGGCAAGGAGCAATCAAACGGGCTGCGAGCAGCTGGTGCTTTCTTTTGCATCACACACCTGAATGCCCCTCCTGCTTCTGCAGAGCTGAGTCCTGGTAAAGCAAAACATTCCCAGAAAAGGGGCACTGAAAAGCTTAAAGTCATCTCTGCCTTTTACCTAAAAACCACTCTGCCCATAGGTCCTGGTGCTGTTCTGGAGCTGTGTTGTAATTCCCAACCCAGCCTGGATGTAATGGGACTGCATGCCAGCTTTTCTAGTGTGAGAAATGCCAGTCACTTGTTTTCTAAAATTTTAAAAGTTTTATAGTAATAAAATGGTTATACAAATAGTAATATAATTAGGGTAATAATAATTTGGAGAATTTGGATTAGGACAATATGAGACAACAAAGGCAAAGAGTTACAGACGTCCAGGTACCTTTTTCTGGGCAAAATAAGCCTGGAAAAGGACGCCTGTTAACAGAGGAGTAACCCTTAAAAACAACAGCCTGTTGCATGTTCATACATCTCTTACATGATGCATAAATTCCATTCAAACACAGGATTCTGTCTGGTCAGTGTCAACTTCTACCTCTTAATATTAACAGCATCTTCAGAGATGAGTGAGGCAGGAAGAAGTTCATTTCTTCTGATAATGGAGAAATAAATTCTCTTTTTCTGAAAGATTTGGGTGTCCTGCAGCTGCTATCTCAGTGCAAGTCCTCTCTTTTTTTGAAAAAAAGTATCCTACATAGCACAGTTTCTATTTTAACCTTATGCTATAACCTAAAACTATATTTAACACACTACTTAAGAAAATTACCACAGCATTACTTTCTAACACAACACACATAACATTAATTTTAATTTTTGTGAAAATATAATAAAATACGCATTTTTCACATCTTTTATTAAAGCTTTGAGAGGAAAAGGGTGAGCTGAGCTGCACAGATTTTACTCACAGACGCTTTTACTTTACCCACAGCTGATTTTAGTCTCAACACACCCCAGATAACACTAAAACTCCTTGTACACGTTGAAAGCCTCCCAAAATAGGAGGAAGTAAAGTCTTTAAAAAGATAAAATTCTTCTTAATAAGATGACCACTAAGGTGGAAGAAATCCTATTACTCCTTATCAGGTATAAAAGGAAAATATGTGATCTGTTATAACCCAGTTATTAACTGCTTTTTCTGCTTTTTAAGCATGCAGGCAGGAATGCAAACCCAAAATGCTTCATGGTTTCATGAAACCTAGCACAAAGTAATTCCAGGAAAGTCTTCTAAAATTGAAATCAATTAGAAACTTGGTGAAACAGTCACGTCTCCAGCTCTCCAGATTATTCCAATTTTTCCAGAAAAGCCTATCTTCTAAAGAAAAAAAAAAAAAAAAGCATTAGCATAGGCATCACTTCAACGTGACCAAAACTCATAGTTTTGCATCACGTTTTTCCTCACAATTTAACTGCAAGTGCTTTTAAGAAGTACTGAAAGTGAAGCATGACTCTCAGTTTGGGAAAACTTGAAAAAAAAAATAAAACTGAAAAACTGATTTTCTTGCTCTTCTCCTCCTTTAGCTGGAGCACAATGTTAATTTCCACCAAGTGAGGCACAAGGCACTGGGGGTGGCTGTGTTGTACAGAGAGGTCCAGAAAATCCCCCCTGGTTGTGGTGAAGTCCCACCTGCAGCTCATTGCACTCAGCAGCCCTAAAAACAATGGGATAATAATAATCAGCTTGGACAGTGTGTGCTGGTGCCCAGAAATGAGTAAAAGATTGTGTCAGCTGATGGGCAAATGTTAAATTTTACGGGAGGCACCCAACCTTTTCCCCCTGTAAATGTTTTCCTCTGTGGTTGCATGGCCAAGGAGCTCCCTGATAAAAATGATGAGTGGCTGAGGTGCCCTCTTAATCTCTCTCAGAATAAAGGTTTTTTTTTTCCACAGCAGCATTATCTAAAAAATCCTCACAATACAGAGAATAAGAAGTTTCGTGGATGTGGGATTTATCCTTTGGAGGAATTAACAGCTCGCTGGACAGAGGATTTCATCCTCTGTTCTTTGTGGGGAAATAATAAAATTGGTAATAGTTGCCATTCATTTTTATTTAATGGAGTGGTGAGGGTTTTTTTTTTCATTAGCAGAATCAGGAAATTAACAATCTTGTTAATGTGTTCTGCTCTAAGATGCTGGTTGTCTTTGCAACGCTGCTCTGCCAAGGACAAAGGAATGGCAAATAACTTTGGATAATGTAGTCTATAAATTACTTTCACCTGAAGAGTTAGTGTATTCCTGTGCTGAGCAGATCCTGGAAAAAAAATGAATGTTAATTAACTGACTGGTAGACATTTGTTTCAAAGGAAAAAAATTAGGAGTAGGGGAAAAATGTTATTAAGAGAGAACAGAGATATCATCTACTTTTAATTATTCAACAGTATTTTGTAGGGATGAATCATTGCTGGCACTGGTAAAGCAAAGACAAAATATTTAGTCTAACACTGTAAAAAAAACCCTCTAAAAGCTCAAGACAGATCTTGGATGTTTTGCCTTTGATTTGTGCAGATCTTTACTGAGTTTTGTTTTGTGGAAATCACACAGAACCACAGAATCAATTAGGTTGGAAAAGAGCTCAGAGTCCAACCTGTCAACCAGAGCAGAGCATTGGTGCCAAGTCATTCCTTAAACCCCTCCAGGGACTGAGACTCCACCACCTCCCTTCCAATGACCCATCACCAATCAATTTCTGATCAATTTCACCAATCACCAAACAATTTCCAATCAATTTCACCAATCACCAACCAATTTCTTCACTTGTGTGAAGACATTCCTCCTCTAGTCCCACCTCAACCTCCCCTGCTGCAGTTTGGACTGAGTGAAAGTGGAGTGAGATTTTTTTTTTTAACCTCTTTTTAACTTTTAATTTTTTTTTCTAAATATTGCATGAATCTGGTTCTACTTGTAACACAAAACTGCTGAATTTTGAGGACGAAATTTCCTTTTCCAACTGTTATGGCTTCACGTAGAGAAGCACCTTGGCTTGGATAGAGCATACTGACTGTGACAAACTCTTTTATTTCCACTCAGTTTTACTGATTTTTTTAATGTGGGCTGTTCTGTGGGGGATGTGGAGACATATCATGCTCTCAGGGCAGTCTCTGCAAGACTGGGGATTGCTAAAATGAGGGGAAATAGTCAAAGCCATGAAATAAGCATGTGGTTCACGAAGCTTGCCAGAGGACCTTGATAAAGTGATGCTCAAATTTTGGGTGTCTTTTTAGAAGGAATAATTTTAAAAGCATAGAAGCCATGCTTTTCTTCCTGGTATAAAGCAGCAGTGGAGATGGCCACTGGAATTTTAGAGCAAAACCCCACTAGATAGAGATTTAAAAAAATTATTTATTTGTTTATATATTTGTTTGTTTATTTATTATATTATTAAATAAAAATAATAGATAGAGTAAATATTATATTATATTATATTATATTATATTATATTATATTACATATAATAATACAATATATAATATATAATATTATAATAATATTATAGATAATTTATTGTATATAATATAATATAATATAATATAATATAATATAATATAATATAATATAATATATATATAATATAATATAATATAATATAATATTATATATAATAAATATATAATATATGATAGATATATATTGTAGATAGTAATTATATAATAACTTATTTATATATAGAAAATAATACATAATTAATACAATTAATAATAATAATTATTATTATAATTATAATTATAAATTGGTTTTCATTATTCTGTCACACTTTTATTAGGCTGCCTAAACATTTCAGCAAGTGTTGTAAATATATAGCTGTACTAAGCAAGCATTAAAAAATTAACACATAAAATTTGCAAAGGCATGTCTGTGTTAAAACACACAGGGAAAAAAAATAAACCCAAAACAACACTAGCAAAAGAAAACTCTTTATCTGGCTTGATGATGACAGCCATGATGAATAGGTAAATTTTGCAGAAGGTTAACCAAAGGATACAGGCAACTGGCATAAAGCTTTTATTGGCTGTGATATTTATTGGGATGTGACAGTAAACACAAATGAATAAATACTGTTGTGAACCTGTTACAACCCAGGCAGCGTGAATCTTTTTAGAATTGGTGCTTTATAAAAAGCTGGTGTGGAAAGAAATTGGCCATATTTCACCCCTGCAGTGGGATTTCATCCCACAGTTTAACTTTTATCCAGTGATCAGGTTATGGCACAGTGGCTGCATAATTCCATAATTCCTTTTCCTTCTCTCTGAATCCCCTGGTCACTTCTGGGGATGAGGTGAGGAGGCTGATGCTGCCGCAGAGCTGCAGTTGTGCATTTCTTTCTGCATTTCATCATTTCTGTAGGCCTGGGGTTCCTGCAGGTTGAAGTGGAATTCAGAGAGGTTTAAAGCTGCACACTCAGAACGGTGGCTGCTGCTTTGGGGTGAGGTGCTGACCCCATAACCTGGTGTTTTACTGGTGATTAGCCCTTCCATGAAGTCACAAATAGAAGAAATAATCCAAGATGTTTAGACTGCAGGTGAAGTGCTATTTTTTTATTTTGGTATTTATTTTTTGGTGGTATTTTTTCTTTTTTTTTTTTTTTTTTTTGTTGGTTTTGTTTTGTTTTTGGGGGTTTTTGGGGGTTTTTGGGGGTTTTGGGGGGTTTTTGTTGTTTTTTTTTGTTTGTTTGTTTGGTTTGGTTTTTTGGGGGTTTTTTTGGTGGTTTTTTGTTTGGTTTTGAGCTTTGGTTTTTTGGTGGTTTTTTGTTTGTTTGGGTTTTTTTTTTTTGGTATTGGGGGATTTTTTCTATGTGGTTTTTTTTGTTTGTTTTGTTTTGGGCTTTTTGGTGTTGTTTGTTTTTGGGGGGGTTATGTGTTTTTTGTTTGTTTGCTTTGGGTTTTGGGTTTTTTGGTGGTTTTTTTTTTGGTTTTTTGTGAGTTTTTTGTGTTTTGTGGGTTTTGTTGGTTTTTTTTTTTTTGGTTTTTTTTTGGTTGGTTGGTTTTTTGTTTGTTTTGGTTTGGTTTTTGTTGTTGGTCTTTTTTGGGGGTTTTTTTGTCATCAAGTCTGGGCTCTGCTGCCCCAGTTCCCATTGTAATCACTGCTTTACCTCAAAGAGGGAGAGCATGAGGAGCACGAGGCAGGGTCAGAATCTGCAACCCTTTTTTATCCTCCTGGGGTTTTTTCCTGCCTCTGTGTGAGCTGGGTGCTTTGCAAGCCTCGCTGGGCTGAGCACTGGGGAGATTATTTTTCTCCAAAACTAGCTTATGGTTGAGGTAATTGGTTTTCCGAGGGCTTAAAAAATAAAAATTGTAAATCTGACACGAGGTCAGTGTTGGGTCTTTGCTTATCTGCTCTAGGCTGTTTATGAGAGGCATCAAATGCATTTATCTCTGAAATGCTTGGAAATAAAACCGTGTAGCATTTCATGGCTGTAGCTGCAACATAAAGGCCTTGTTTAAGCCCCTGGTATCTCCACATGAGGACACGTTTACACCTTCATCTTCTGGGATTTTTGCCTCCCATTTTAGTCCTTAAGGTCTCTATGAAACAGAATTAAATACCTTCTGTGGATGCCACTGGATGCCACTTTATGCTCTGTAACATAAAGTTATGAACTTTATGTTTCAGAAACCCTCAGGCTGCTCCTTCCTGAGGCGCCAGACCACGTCTGAGGGGGCTGGTGCAGCAGAGGGAGGAGTGATTAATTCACATGGGAGTATCAATAACACACCTTGTTTAACCTTTGCTTTCAGGGACCAGCCCCTGAAGACCGTCAGGAGCTGGAAACTGAATCCCACCTCTCTTTTCTCCTCCTCTCAAATTGCAGCTCCACTTTTTCACAGCTGCTGGAAGTCGTGGTTTCTCTGACTTAGTGCCAGGGAGATGAATGTGGGAGCTCTAACCTGCCCATTCCTGCCCTCCTACTTGTGCCCATAACCTTCCAATCCATGCAGCATAAAAAGCATCATTTCCCCTGCAGCAGCTTATTTTAAATTTAGACGTGTTCTGAAACCCAGGAGATCAAAGTATTCTCACCAGCACGAGAGGAACTCATCCCTGATGGAGCCCTTAAAGCCAGCTCCTTGCCTGTAAGCTGATTTCATTGTGTGCAGCTCAGTTTCTGTGACTTCAGGGTTCTGTGACAATACTGTTTTTAAGAACACGTCTTGGGCTGGCAGGAATTGGCAGCTGCCAAGGTGGTGTGGGCTCTCAGCTGTGACACACAACTCAGAGTTAATTTCTAGCTGCTGTTGGGCTGCCTGCTATTCAGTTTGTGCTGTTTGACAGAGCTGGGGGTTTATAAAGGCTGAAAAACCTGAAAAAACTGCAATGGAGAAGAGCAACTGAGAGTACTTCACTGGACATTGCTGCTGAGTCTAGAAATTGGAGACAAGTCTCTCAATTTGAAATATTTTATACATGTACAGGTTGCTTGTGCTTGCTGGCTCTCAACCCACTCGAACAGATTCCAGACAGAGTTTGATTTAAAAGCTTCTATCAACTAAATTATATTAAATAATGGAATGTCAAATGGAAAAATGAAGAAATGAGAGCAACTACAGCTCAGTTTCCCCCGTGTTTTGTATAAATCTGTGTTAAAACCATAAGGGCAATTCCATCCCAGCTCACTTGGGCTGTGGCTGCCAGACCTTCACCTTTTGCCTGTTCACACTTTGTTTAGGAGCACAACCTGCTCAGGGGTGTGTGCAAACAGGAATTTTTTTTTTCTCTCTTCCCTGAAGGCTCAAAAGGCAGTGCATCTGTTACCACCTCCCATTTGGCCACACAAAAAAAATCCACCCCAAAAATCCAAGTTAAATTTTTTACCACCTGGACTCCCTCACCTCCTCCAGTGCTGGCCTGTTGCAATTAATTGCCTTTGTTTTGATCATTACGCTTCTGTTGTTTTGTCTTTGACAGAAGACAAGTGTGCTCTGGCCTGGGCCAATGTTGTTGAGTATTTTGGGGCTGAGATAGTGAATTTCCCATCTCTGTTTTGCTTATTTCAGTCCTGCTTGGCAGCTGAGAGCTGATGGCTCTGTGCAGTGAGACAGATAGTCCGAGTTTCTGGAAACATTTGGTCACAAATTCCTATCCATAATTAATTTATCCTCTATCTGTATCAGCAGCCAGGAGTGTAATGTGCTTGAAACAGATAGTGACTGCCATAAAGGACAGTTCTCACAAATATTGGAAGCAAATAATTGCAGTTATTGTACGGACTGTTCAGCTTTGGAGATGAGCTGTGCTGAGGAGGGGTTTGAACAAGGGTTTGGCTCACTTTAAACTAATTTTTTGTCACTCTTTTAAGTCACTGTTCTTCATTAGGGCTACAAATTCCTTGTATGCCTGGAGGATGTTACATAGGCAAGAGTATTAAGATATATTTTATAGAAATATGAGATATCAGGGATTCACTCTGCTTCCACTGTAGCTGGGGTAGGAGATAAAACAGGAGGTAGAAAGGAAGAGGAGCCTTTGGAGGATGTCAGTTTCATCAGAAAAACACTGGGGATTCATTTGATGGAAAAAATGAACAAAATTTAGGACTAGTATGACTAGCTGAGAACAATACCCAGATGGCATGGGTAATGTAGTTAACCTTTGGCAAATGCAGCAGTTCTCAAAATGATGATGCAGAAATTCACTAAGATTCACTAGTTTAAGACGTTTGTACATAAAGGGATTGGTTTTTCAACTTCAGCATCAATGTTATTATGAAATACTCGTGGAGGTATTCTAATAATTTTTAATTAAAGAGCCAGGAATACCCACTTAAAATCTCACCAGTCAATGACAAGGAAGATAAAAGTGATGGAGATAGCCTAACACAAAACAAAAAAATGATTGAACCTTACTTATCCAATTTACAGGGTGAAAAATTATGTTTCCAGCAACGTGCAAAAGCTGGGAGACGTGGTACTTAATGAGGAAATTTGTTTCAGTGCTTTTCTCTAACAAGGTGTAATTTCTTCCTGACCTGACAGGCTGCTAAACCTTGGGATGCCATTAAACTGGTAATGAAGTGCCACGCTAAAAATAGTGTTTTCTGCTCTCTTTCTGGTTGCCAGAACCAGCAGAATCACCTGTATACTCAATTTACCACCGTGTGTGAGACATCTCTGCGTGGAGGCCTCCAGGGAGGAGGAGTGTCATCTTTCCTCTGTCACACAGAGCAGAGCTCTCTGCTCATCAGGGGCCAAACAGGCAGGCAGAGTTGGGAGCTGGGCATTTGGTGCTGTGGGTTTGCTCACCTGGATTGTCCTGAAATGTGCTTTGAAAGTCCTGAGCATCAGCTGAACCAAGGGGAGTGCTCCTCGTGGAAAATGGGGTGTGCTGGGTTATTCTATTAAATAGCAGAGGATCCTCAAACTTTACATTTCATGGGCTGTGTAAATATAAATCACTCTTGATTAAGAGGTGCAGCTGGAGCACATAGCTAGGGCTGGTTTTTTAGGGCTGGTAAAATTTCCATTTTTAGGTTTCATTAGTGATTGTTTCTACCTAAACTCTCCTCAATTGCTGTAGCAGCCATTGCACCACAAGTATCAAGATGTAAGGTGAGTAGATTCTAGAAATTTCCACATCCCTACAGTGAGATAAAGCTGTCTGACCCTAAAAATTTAAAGTAGTGGAGAGGACAGAGACCCACAAAACCCTGCAGTTTGTAAGGCAGAAATCAATCAAGAGTTTGTGGAAAACCTGCATCCTAAACTTCCAGCAGGGTTTTCCTTTTCACCTGCCTCAGCAGCAGGAAGGCAAGTCTTGGAGGAGAAATCTTTTAGTTGCTTGTTTACTAAGAAAAAAAATAGTTTTTTGGAGGATGAAGTAGGCTGGTAAAACACATTGCTGAAAGCAAATAAGTGTTTTATCTTACTTTTTACTTCTGGCTGTCCAAAACATCTCCAGAAACCCCAGAATTTTGCAGCCCCCAGGGTAAAACTTGGAGATGTTTTAATTACTTTGCCCTTTGGCAACAGCTAACTTCACACAGATTCTTCTGCAACAGAGCCAAAGTGCTCAGCCAAGTTTTAGAACTTCCACGCTTCTGGATGATTTTTGTGCCATCAGTGATGTCTTAGGATGTGCATGGTGGCACAAAGATGTGCAAACATTTTGATGAGATACAAGTGAATCTCTAATAGGATTCTGCTTTAAAAGTGTGGTTGGAGGAAAATCACAACCATCATGTTCTCAGACCTCGTGGGACTCAGTGTTTCGGGCAGCACCGGGGATATCAGCCTGGGGAAGGGAAGGTTTCAGGACCTAATTGTGAATATTTGATGTAGAAGGGAGGCTGCAGGAAAGATGGTGACTGTTAGTAAGGGTCTGCAGTGACAGGACAAGGGTTAATGGCTTCAAACTAACAGAGAACAGGTTTAGATCAGATATTAGGGAGAAATCTTTCCCTGGCAGGGTGGGCAGGCCCTGGAATAGAATTCCCAGAACAGCTGGGGCTGCCCCTGGATCCCTGGCAGTGTCCAAGGCCAGGTTGGACATTGGGGCTGGGAGAAGCCTGGATGGTGGGAGGTGTCCCTGCCCATGGCAGAGCTGGCACTGGATGGGATTTAAGGTCCTTCCCAACCCAAACCATCCCCTGATTCTGATACACAAACTCCACCAAGCAGCATTAATACAGCGCTTCATAGATGTGGGTTCACGTTTCTGGATTACACACACTCAGCTTCTTAAAAAGGATTAGTAATTCTCTGGCAAGTGAAAACAAATAGCAGAGCTTGCAAAATGGCACTATGGAAATCTATGAAATGTCTTGCAGGTCCAATTACACAATAGTATATATTTTTAGCATCAGTCTGGTTCACTGCTTCTCTGCAAAGTTCTAATAGTCCTATACCAAGCTTGTCTTGGGTATGCAAGCAAAGCTGCATGTCAGGATTGATTTCAGAAGACACAATGACACACAGAGTAAAATCCCAGCTGAGATCAGCTGAAACCCACTCCAGGCTTCCACTGACTTTATTTCTCATAGAAATAAGGATAATATCTACTTCATTTCTAACTCTTGTTATTTCTCTTGTTGATATTTCTCTTGCATTTGATAAGGACAATAGTGTTGTCCAGTCAAATTTTACCTCTGCCATTTTGATTTAGTTCTGTCTTGTAGTTTTGATTCACTAGTGCAGCATTTGAGTAATTTGCTTGAAGATTACTGAAGAGAAATTGTATTTTATGTGCTTTATTTTGCAGCAATAACTTTTCCTTTCCAGGTCTGCACGTCAGATCTGATTTGTTTGACCAATGCCAACTTCATGTGACAATGACTAAAAGTATCCTTGGTGTGCTTGTTACTGGAAAGGAAATGGAGCTGTTCAGTCCCCACAGCATATAGTTTTATATAACACACCAGAAACCCATGTAAAACCAGCTACTGTAGGGAATTATCACTGATTTTAATTAACTCACAATATCCCCGTGTGTTTGTCTCATTCTGGACTGCAGTGCCAGTCTTGGAGTTTGATGAAAAACTCTTTCCCTCCCACCAAACTGAAGTTCAGAGGGAAATCTTTATGTAAATATTGCAGGAACCCATGGAGCCCACACTTTGCTCCTGCTGAGAGAAATAGACTGATATGGGAACAGGGAGAGTTTATCTTCCCATGCTAAGGAAAATGCAGCAAGAATATTTTTAGCTGCTTTTGACTGAAGGGTAAAAAGGGAAAAGGGAGAGGAATAGACCTGCATTTGGAGGCATTTTGCTTTTTAAAATGTTTTCCTCTTCTTTCAAACAAGATGTTTGGAAGACTAATTTCCCCCACTGCTAAACATCAAACACTCAGCTGCTGCTGCCAGCTGAAACACAAGAAGATAAAATCATGCAAAGTAAATTCTCTTCAGGGAAGGAAAGTGGCTTGCTGGATGGCACCTCCAGAAACACCTGGGGTGATCCCACAGCCAGAGAACAACTGAAAGCACATATTCCACGTGTAAATAAATATATTAGTTGGGGACATGCTTTGCAAAGCATCACACAGAAGCCAAGTTCCGTGTACCTGCAGACTGCCATGCAGGTGATTCATTGCTGAATAAAACATGAGAATTTAATCCACCCCGTGGGGTTTTCAGTCTTGTTGTGGAAGTGGCAGACACAGTGCCTAGGGAAGAAGGAAAAGATCTTCTGATTGTACTTGGTGCATGTGGGCTTCAGTGCAGGCAAGATTCTTAGTAATGCAGGTACCTTGCAGACAGTGAGATGTTTGGGCTGCATCACATGGGAAGGAGAGAAGTCCTCTGTGGAGGAACTAAGTATTAAATTTTTATGCAGGTGAAGACCAAGGAAGAAAAGAAATTAATATGAAGGTACCAGAACGATTTCAGGTTAAATTACAATGCATCAAAACCGAGGAATGCAGGGTATGGTAATAGTCTTTGTTTCAAAACTGGAGTCTTAAAGACAAGTTGTGCTCATTGAGCTTCTAATGAAGCTTTTCTCAAATGCAAGACTGATGTGGCCAATATTGCTGAACTCTGGAATTAAAATATAAAGCTATTAAAAAGAGAAATGTTTTCAATTTTCTACTTACTTTAATTTGAAAGTGGTTTTAGTATCTTTTCTAAGTTTCATTCATTGAGCTGTTTTGCCATCAATAGTGAGGAGTATAAATGCAATAATTGTAATAGGATCATATTCGTGTGCAATATTGACTGCTGGAGCTGGGAGAATGAAATGTACTAAAATCAGTCAAATAATTAACTTAGCAATGATGAACAGAAGAATTAGCATTTTTCTTAAGCTGTCTGTAGAATTACCATGACCACACTTCTCCAAGTATCCCCCACAAGCAGTTAAAAACATTTTGCTCTTTTGCTGGCTCTTTTTGCCCTGCAGTTTCCAAGCTCTTGCCTCCATCACCTGCCAGCACCCTCTGTGCTCTCTGTTGCTCAAACTCTTCTGCAAACAAATTTCTTAATTTCTTGGTCACAGCTTCAAAATCTGTGTGGATTTCACCACTGTGAGCCAGGTAAATACATAATTTAAGAGTTATTTGTCAAAGAGTTAATTTACGCAAGATTTACATGAACTGGAGTTCATTACCAAACCCCCAGGTATTAACTATTTACACCATTTGCAGTTTAAATGAGTAATTTTCAGTTTGGCCTTACCTGGGCAGGAGAAATCAGTTGGATTCAGCTGATATTTACCTGTGTGAGCAACAAAAAAAGAAGCCAAAATAGGGATTTTTTACATGGGGCAGGGCAATGATCTCTGTGATGCTGGCAGCCCTCCTTTCAGCCTTGCAGTGGAAATGGGGAGAGTTATTTTTAAATGTGAAAACGTGGCCTTGGGAGTACATAAATATTTAACTTTGAGCTGTTTTCCCCTGAGCTCCATCCCACAGCTGTGGGACAGTAGCTCTGAGTCCAGCCTAAATGTGGGGAAGGTCAACAGTGGCAGTTCCATCAAATGCAGCACATTTGGATCAGATCTGGCTCAATTTGCCCTCCTAAGACTTTGAATTTAAGAAAGACTTCAAGACTTTATGTTTGACAGAAACACTGGTCCTCACACTGTCTCCATTCTCCCCATCTGCTGAAGGAATAGTTAAAAACACCAAGGTGTGATTTCTGTTCAATTTTTTGGTGCTGTGTGAGTCTCATGGGGTGGGGTGAGCATCCTTCACTCTCAGATTTTGGTTTTTCTGGCAAAACAAGGAGCAGGAATGGAGCACCTAAATGGAGCAGAGGTCAGAGTGCAGAGGCACTGGCTAATGGAGGTCCTCTGCATTAAAACTGCAAAAAAAAAAAAATTTGGAAATTGCAAAAGACAGGTTTTCTGATGAAATCCGAGGTGCTTGCAGAGAATTTGGCTGAACGTTTTGCAGTTCCCATGATGAAGGAACTGCCTTGTCAGTAAAACACAATGGGCAAAAAAACACTGTCACTATCCAGGACAAAGTGATTTTTAGAGATGAACCCTGGCTTTAAGGACTAACGTGGAGTTCTTTGTCCTTTGACAGGTGTTAAAAGAAATAAAATTCTCCTTTTTCACGTTTTAGGCCAAGGAATGCTTGACTCATTTGTATAAGATGACCTAATTTGGAAGAGGAAAGAGAATCCAGAGCTTTCCAGTGCAAAAACCCCAAACTTCTGGGCCTTTTAATATACAATCTTTGAGTATATAAGCAGATACTAATTCTTTCACTGCATTTTGGTGCCTAAGTATGAAAATAATTGTGGTTTAAGCCATTTACTGGGGTATAAGCAGGAATTTTGTGAACAGGAAATAGTGGAATGGGGGTCTGAAGCAGATGTGGCAATGAAAAAAAAGGGAATTTAGGAACACATATAGGTGCCTTTGTAACCTGTGAGGAAAGACATTTCTGCTAGAAAAAAACTAGTACAAGGAAAGAAAACATACATATTTTCTTATACCTTGGGGGGAAAAAGAATTCTATTTCCAGATCAGTAGTGGTAAACTGAATTTGTGTCTGCTGGTTTTGTTGTTGTTTTTTGGTTTTTTTTTTCTTAATTATGCAAGGCTAAAATGCCACCACTGCAAATACTTCTGGTATTTATTGTCATCTGAAAACTTTCATTTCAAGAACCAGCAAAAGGATACAAATCTAAGCAAATGACCCAAGTTAGTGGCTGTGCAGGCATATAAAGCAATTTATTAAAAAGTTCACAGTGCCAAAAAGGGAGTCTATTGCTCTCATGGAAAGTGGTTCAAGGTTCAGTACCTAACAAAATAACAATGATTTATGGGTGGGCACTGAAGTTTTAAATGCATGGTCAGACTCTTAAGGACTACTTATGCTGAACTGCTTTGTGCTGCTGCCTCCAATGAGTACTCAGTTTTTCTGATGTGCTTGTTTATAAAATTGCACTTTGAATGCAGCCTAAGGCGTGGCAGCTTTTAAAATCCCCTGCAGCTCTCTGCAGTCAGAGCAGATGAATGGGAAATGCTGTTTACAGCTTTGAAAAATCAGTAAAACTTGGGCTGAAACAGAGTAAAATTGCCCAATGCCATCTGGGTTTGTGCTGTGCTGCTCTCTGTGTGTTGAAACAACTTAACTTGAAATCTGCCCTCCTCAGCTGGGGAACAATTGCCACATCTTCCTCTTGCACCTTTCAGAGCTCCTTAAAAGGTGGGGTGTGATGCAGCAAACTGGATGCTGTTGACCAAAATAAAATTTTCTCCAGCCTCCTTCTCCTGCCACCACTGTGTCCCAGAACTGCCGTGCCCTCTCTCACTGATGCCTTTAGAGCTCCAAAATGAACAGGTCAGGCAGCATTTTTTGGTTTTTTCCTCTCCTCGTGCTGAGCCACATGCCATCATCAGATATAGGAATTGTTCTTCTCAATTTAGAGAGATTAATTTTTCACTCTGGGAGCATTGGGGTGTGTTGTGGTGCCTCAGCTGGAATTGCCAGTTACTCCACCAATTTCTTCACTCAATATTTGTGTGTTTGAAGCCAGGAGGGCACCCTTGAAGCTCTATGGTGGAGCCAAGAAACGTTTCAAACTATTCCAGATGTGAGTGTCCAAGAAAGGGCATGCATAAAACTCGATTTTTTTTACACTAAAATAGAATTTTCAGGTGTCCCAGGGGTTCTTATTTTTTAAGAAGTGATCTGTGCATTCCACCCTCACAGTACCTTGCCTTGTTTATTAGTGCGTAAAAATCTAGGAGGTTCCAGAGTGCTCTGGAGTGGAGAATTTTGGTTTTTCTCCTGCATTTTTTTGGTGGGAAGGGGAAAGAGGGATCACCCAGCAGCTGTGTGTGATCAAGTGAGTGCAGTGTCTGCTTTGGTGTCTGGGGCATCCTGAAGGGTGGCATAAAATTATTGTCTCAGTGAGGGAAAGGTGAGCTCCTGCTCCCCTTTTCTAGAAACAAAGGTGACACTTGAGCCAGTGGAGAACACTGGAGCACCTTTTTCACCCAGCCTCTGACAACTGCATTGCTGGCAAAAACATTTTGACATTCTGACATTTTGAAATTTTGAAACATTTATTTGAAACATTAATTTATTACTTAGAGTGCAGCAATTTGCATTCTGAGCAGCCAGCCAGGGTTGATAGCAGAAAAGAAGGAGGGAGATGCTCCACCATGGTTTGCACCATTGTTCCAGCTTGCAGTGAGGTGGAGAATTCTATGTGTGCTCCAGATCTGCTGACCTGTCCCAGGTAAAAAACTGTCCACACATCACTGGGATCCAAAAATCTGCAGTAAAGTGCATAAAATTATGTGAAATTACATAAATAGCAAATAAATAGATAAATAAATAAATAAATAAATAAATGCAGTATATAAATAAATAATATAAATTATAATATTATTTAATATATAATATATATTATAGTATAGTATAACATTATAATATTATAAGATTAATATTATTATTATTAATATACTATTATTAATATATTATACTATTATATATTATATTATTTATTATATTATATATTATATGCATTATTATTATGTAATATATTAGCATTATATTATAATATTAATGTATTATTATATTAATATTATATTATTATATTATTAAATAATATAATAAAATTATTATAATATTATACTATAATTATATTTTTTATATAATTTTGTAGATGTATATATAATTCTAATGTCATGATATAATAAAATAGAGTATATTATAATAATATTAATATAAATAGAAATAATAAATAAATAAAAACACATCTTGAAAGCTTCTGAAAACTGGAGGGCAGTTTTTTGTTTAGGATTGTTGTTGTTGGTAGTGGTTTTTTATTTCTTTGGGATTTTTTAAAAATTATTTCTCTGTGTGGGTATGTATTTGGGATTTTTCTACTGGTGTGAGGGTTTATTTGGTTTTGGCTTGGTTTGCTGTTGTTATAATTATTATTAATATTAGCATTAGTATTTTGGCTGTTTTTTAAAAATAACCCAGTATTTCTTGGGAAAATGTCTCCAGATGGGATGCTGGTGGTTTTTCATGCATATTTTTTTTTGAGTGTTGAAGCTGATTGATGCAAGCTCGTGTCACATTTCTTGAAACTAATAGGGTGAACTCGTGGAACATGGAATAAGAAAGGTGAAAGGGTTTCCAAGTTTGAAACCACGACTGAGAGGTGGAATAAGTGCTATTCTTAGCAGAGGTGCTGAAAAGAAAAAAGAAAAAAAGGAAAGTTGGAATGGCAGTGGCACTGGCTCTTGTTGAGCCTTGTGGGTTTTTGGTTCAGAAGTCATAAATCTCTTAAATAGGAATAGAGCATCCTGTAAGTTATTAAGGTGCAAAGGATGTCTTCTGCACTTGAATCTTCTGTCCAGCTTCAACAAGCCAGCCCTGAGAAAATTTTCTTGAGTTTATTTGTTGGTTTGTCATTGTTTTTACACTTACTGTGTAAAGAAAATACCTGCAACACCTTTACTTTTACTCTTCATACCCATAAACCCATATACATATATAAATGTATATATATATATATATATATATATATATATATATATAAAATATATAAATATATATTTTTACATTTTTTAATATAAATTATATATATATAAATCTGAAACTACAACTATCTGCAACACAGAAAAGAAAAAAACAAAGAGCCAAATACTGCCATACATTCATCATGCCAAATTCAGCCACTTTTCTCAGAATTTTCTGGTGTCTGGAATAGATATTGATATTCTGTCTTCCCCAATGTAATATTGTTTCTCTTCATAAATACCAGCTAAACCCATCTTCCTGGTTTTGTTCTTTATTTTCTCTTTTATTGAGGCATTTTGGACAGATTTCTACTTGTTTCAGGTGAAAAACTTCTTGACATAATACATACATATGGTAAATATTGACTTTGGGGGTTTGTGACTGTTAAAATTTACAATTCCCCAATGCCAGCTTTAATTTAGGATTTGCTTAGGATCTCTGTGCTTCTCGGGACAACTAATCTCCATTGTTTACCATGGGGTTCAGTATTAAAGCACACATCATTTAGTTCTGTAATTGTATCACTTTTCAGGCACAGGCACTGATTTTGTGTGAAAATGGTTCTTCTGAATTCAGAAAAATGTGTTGTAACTTTCATCTTCCTTTTAAAAAAAGCAGAAGGTGATTACCTGAACCTTCCTTCTTTTTTTAAAAGAAAGTAGAAAGGGATTACCTGTGTCTGCTCTGCCAAAGTGGGATATCAATGCAGTGCTGTAGGCAGAAATTTGAATTAACATTCCTGAGATACAGCCAGATAATTTCCTGTGTGCTTTAAAGCTTTGCATTTAGTTGCATCTTCTGATGCTCCAAACTCATCAAGTGACTGAGAGATGTGTTTGTAAAGGCCTGGATGGCCATTATATATGAAATTATAAAACCACTGTTGTACTTAATGGGGTCAGTGAAGCAATCAGGATAAAAATACATAATTCTGCAGCGTGAGTCTGTAAGCATGATACTTCTTAGGCTTTTTAAGTTTAATGAAGCAGCTACTCAGCAGCTGAACGTTCTTGTTAAACAGTCTCAGCATGGATTTTAAAACTAAAACTGAACACCATGGTCTCCTTGGAGAGTTTGCGGCTCTTATTGTATTGAAATGTCTGCATCTTTTATATGTTAATGGTTTTGACATCAGCCATTTTCTTCATTTTCATTGTAAATGAGGCCCAGAGTCCAATTCCCTGCCCCACTCCCTGGACACTCTCTGCCCTGTAAGCTGTCTCATCAGCCTCCAGCTCTTTCCCTGGGGGATGTGTGATCTGAAAACAGCTGAAATGATCCTGCAAAACAAACCTATTTTCCTGTTTTAGATGCCTTTCTAAGAATATGAGTCCCTGTGTGAAAACTTGTGTGGTGCAAGCGGCCCAGCATCCCCACCAGCCCTCACGCGCCCCAAAATCTCACTGCCAAGGCCATCCCTTCGGGGGCTTCCCAAGGCTGGTGCTGCTCTTCCTCAAATCCAACAGAGTCAAAACACAGGGTTTCTCCTCAATCCTTGGAGAAACACCCCTGTTAGAGGGTTTTGTTAATGTTTGGTTTTTAAAGATTCTTCTCAGCCGCAGTGCTGACACCAAACTGCTGTGGTGTATACGCAGCGTATAACGTTAATTTTTTTGAGGGGGAAACTCCTGATTTTAACGTGGGAATAACAGCATTGCAACCTGCAGGGTTTACACAGGACTGCAGCCAAGTGTCCCAGAGTGTGCTAGGGAATCTTTTACCCCTTTTGCAGAGGGATTAGCCCACCTTGTGTGTGTGTTTTTGGTGCCTGACCCAAAGGGGAAGAGGGCAGGGACACAGCATGGTGGAACTTCCAGAACAAGCACATCCAGCCAGGAGCATCCATCCCACCAAGGTATCAGGAATTTACACACCCAGGGTCCTTCTGGTTGGAATCTGAAATGCAGGGAACTCTCAGAACTTTAGCCTGTAAGCCAAAGCTTAGAATTAAACAAAAATTTGATCCGAGACCTTGGAAGAGGCTTTCAAATTCAGGTGCTAGAAGTGAGAATGTGGATTTATAGTTCAGAGCAGACACCTGTTAAGTGGAAGAAAGTTTAGAGTTTTAGAGTTTAACATATAAAAATTAAAGTAGTTCCAGAGGTAAACAAGGAGTTTAGAATGCAGCACTGTAGGTTTGAGTGTCCTAACATGGTTGGCTAAGGAAGCTTACACTGTAACATGGGCCCACAAGACAAAATATTTAAGGATTGGGTCAAAAACATAAATATCCTTGTTGACAGTGTTTTGTTGGCCAATAAATTTTTAAAAGGTCTTGTAATTAGGGGTCTTTTAACCTTCTGAACCATGGGGTGAAGATGTGAGCTGAACTCACCCTTCCTGCTAATGCCAAAGATAAGAAAAATAAACCACACCATCAAAAACAACTCAGAAGCCCTGTCTCAAATTCCTTACAAAATTCCCCACAAGTGGATTATCGCACTTGTTCCCAGCACAACCCTTCCTTCCCAATTGCCTTGTGTGAAAGCATTGTGCAAAACACAAAGTGATGTGAGAGAGAGCAAAGCAGAGGAGGGAGGCAGGGCCAGGCTGTGATTTCTGCCTCACCTTGTGGCATAAATTACTGCTGTGCAGCCTGTGATTAAGCAGGTTTGTGTGAGTAAAACCCTGTACAGGATTAATTGCCAGGTCTGTGCTGTGCTGTGGGTTGGTGATAGAAGACACTAAGCAGCATGGAAGTGTTTTCAAAGGGGATTTGAAGCCAATCAATGATTTTCTCCTCCAGCACATAACTTTCCCCCTTGGCGGACAGTGGCAGACTTTAAATTTGAAAGTGCACAGACTGTATATACCTTTGAAACATTTGGAGGGGGAGTGACAAAAGCTTCAGCCTCTCTGTTTATCACTCATGACTTCAGGAGTCTGCAGACAGAAGAAGGCAAGGTTGCTGCCTTGCTGCTTGTGGCATGTGCAGGCTGGTTTTTCTGTGACACCCAATACAAACCCCCTTTTTCTCTGTGACACCCAATACTGCAAACCCCCTTTCCCTGCTCAGTGGGCTTTGGGAACCTGAGGTGGGCACTGAGGGATGCTCCTTCTCACGCCTGCTGTTGGTCAGACAGGGAGGCATGTGCCCCACAGCACGTTCCTGTCCCCGTTCCTGCCTAGATGGGGACCCTCTGCCCAGCGCCATGAGGACCAACCGCTGCAGCCACCTGCCTGGAGTGCCTCCAGATCATCCACACCCTCCAGCCCCCGATGGAAAGAGCCTGCCTGGCAGCAGCGGGGGCCTGGCCACCAGCTGTCCCCAGTATGTCATGCAGGTGTCCTCCAAGGATGGGCAGCTGCTCTCGTCCGTGGTGCGGACGCTGGCCGTGCAGAGGTAGGTGAGGGGCAGAGGGAGGCACGGGCCCCTTCCCGTGTGGTGTGTGGTTAAACCCCCATTCCATCACCACAAGGATCATGCTGCAGAAGGCATCATGCTTCCTAAACTCTTCACCAGCCCCTGGTGTGCTGAGCAGCCATACAAGCTGTTTCTAACACCAGTGTGGCATCTTCTGTCCTTATCCGAGGGATTGACCTTCCTTTTTGCTGCTGGTTTAGAGAGGCGGATTAGAGGTGAAATATATTGTTAATCTATGCCTTTGAAGCTTGCTTCAGGCTGGCTTTCTTCTTATTAGAAGCCAGAAAGGGTATTCTGATGTGCTTGGCCTTATCCAGACTTGATGCTTGGGTCAAAATTAAATTTGTCTTTGCTGGTGGTGGTGAGCTGGAAAGACTTCATGGATCTTAAAGCAATGCAGAGGAAATACCCACCTGCAGCCCCACAGCAGGGATGAGTTTGGCACACACCTGTTTGTATCCCTCCTTGACCTACCTGTGGGCTTTCCTAAAGAGAGGAAAACCCTTTCCAGGGAGAGGAGGTTTCTGCCTTCATGTGCTTTTTTCTGAAGTCCTGGCCCTGCCTTTGGGGTGCTACAGGGCAAGGTGCTGCTCTTTCAGCAGTCCTTTATGGCTGGCCAGTGAAAACAACATTTATGTATCAAAAAGGACACCCCCGTGGATGGGTAGAATGTTGAGGACACTTCCAGCTTATCAGAAGGCTTTATTTACAATATATATTATATATATATATATATAAATATAATATATATAATGCTACAAGGCATTAATTACTATATTATATTATATTATATTATATTATATTATATTATATTATATTATATTATATTATATTATATTATATTATATTATATTATATTACATTATATTATATCTAAACTGAATCTGCCAAGCACTCAACTCTGCTCACCACTGCGCTCTAACTCCACAAAATTTCATGACTGTCACCCAAAAGTCCCAACACATACACACACACACACACACTTGGCCTTTGATAGGCCAAGGAAACAAAACACCATCACTTTGGGTAAACAACCTTTGTTTTGCATTCTACTTTGGCACAAACACAGGCACAGCAAATAAGATAAGAATTGTTTCTCCTTTCTCTGAGCTTCAGAGAATGTGAAACCCAGAAATATTCTTGGGAAGAATGCTTTCCTCTGTGAGGAGAAATGTGGCTACATTTATGTCAGAGGATCACCAAGAAGCACCCAGCTGAGGCAGATTTACAAACCTCCCTGATGCACTTTGGGATGTGCTGAGGTGGCTGCACTGCTGCTTTCTGAAGAGCTGGGAAATACAAAATACAGAAGGACTTGGTCTTCCACCTCTCATCTGCCACTCTGATGCTTTTCACCCTAAACTTCCCCCCCACAATTAAATAGGCATTTTTAGCAAGAAAGCCAAGCCCACCAGCTTGGATTACTAATTAGAGGTCAAAGCAATGCAAATATTTCTAGCTCACAACAGAGAAGCTGCACGTTGGGTGCCACTGGATGCATTTGTCCTGGTTCAGGGCAGATTTTGGAGAGAGCTTCCCAAAGAGGCTCCTCTAGGAAAGCAGATTCAATTGCCCCGCTGTTGTCGGTGCTCACAGGGGTTTTGTAGAGGATGGAAGAGACAGGATCTTGATTCCATTATCAGAAGGCTAGATTGATTATATTATGATATATATATAACATTATAACTATACTACATAGAGATAGAAAGGAAGAGGCTTCTTCAGAAGCTGGCTAAGCTAAGAGAGAGATAGAAAGAATGAATAACAAAGGTCTGTCTCGGCAGAGAGCGAGAGCAGCTCCACCGTGAGTGGTCAGTAAATCCAAACATCTACAGGGGACCAATCACAGGTGGACCTGTTGCATTCCACAGCAGCAGATAATAATTGTTTACATTTGTTACTGAGCTTCTCAGCTCTAGCAGGAAAAATCCTACAAGAAAGGATTTTTCACAAAGAATGTCTGCGACATCCCCTCTCCCCAGCCTACCACCACGACCCTCCAGCCCTGACCATCGTTTTTCTCTGCCTGTCCTGCAGCAGCCCCTTCAACGACCGGCCCATCTGCAGGATCTGCCACGAGGGCAGCAGCCACGAGGAGCTGCTGTCCCCCTGCGAGTGCACGGGGACCTTGGGGACCATTCACCGCAGCTGCCTGGAGCGCTGGCTGTCCTCCTCCAACACCAGCTACTGTGAGCTCTGCCACTTCAGGTTTGCAGTGGAGCGCAAGCCCAGGCCCCTGGTGGAGGTCAGTGCAACCCTGAAATCTCAGTTTTGCCTGCAAAAAATCCTGCCTGCTTCCATGCGGGCGTCGCAAAGGCTCTGTGGTACCAGTGGGATTTGGCAATGTGAGGGTGGGAGCTCAGGGGAAGGGTGGGATGGGGCAGAAGCCCTCGTTTTGGAGGGAATCAAAAGTAAATTTTTAGGATCGGTGGGTTTGCTTCACTGCAAACCTGAGTGGTGGGTTTTTTGCAGCAAATTCCTGGGATGCCAGCCAGCTTGGCTGAGGGTGGAAGAGAGGTAAGTTGAAGTTTCTGTGGAATGTAGGGCAAGTCTCTGTACTCAACATATTAAATATAGGTCAGAAATTATTTATTTCTTCTTTTCAGAAGGCTAATTAATTACTTCATTATACTATATTATTATTTCATCTTTCTTTTGAGAGGTAACAATCTTAGGAGCCTTGGAAACCCAGTTTACCTGTCAAGCCCACAAGAAGGAATGGTTCTTGTTGAGTGTGTGGTGTGTTTAGACATTTGTGAATCACCTTTTGGCCTTTTCTTGCCTATGTACCAGACTCAAAAGTGAATTGGACAATTGTTTCTCCCTTATCAATGAAAATTCAGTTTTTGCCAACTATAGATAGCACCTTCATCAAGTTTTCCAGGTTTTAGGGTGTTTTTGGTCCTCAGGAAAAGAAAAGAAACTAAAGCAAAATCAATCTCTTGACCCTGCTAATGACCTTTTCCTTTCCTTATTTTATTTTGGGAAAAGGTGAAGCAAAGTTAGGGTTTCTTTTGTAACTAAAAGTGAAATACAAGCAACATTTTGGCAAAATGAATGAGAAGAAGTATTTGGTACCTGTTGGTGACACAGACACCTACATGCAGAGCTTGGGTTCAGGACAAAATATCTTTCCTGTGCATCTTAATTTTTCCTTTAAACTGTGGAAGGAGGTACATTATTAAAAATGGATAGGGGGAAGCAGCATTTTGCCTTTCTTTTGCTCACAATAAGAGGACACAGGACAGAACTGGCTGCTGGGAGGTGGGTCAGGGGATGAGCAATTCAACACCACCAAAATTGCTTTAATTGAGATAGGCATGCACATTTTGTGCCTGAACCTAGGGATATCCTAATTCTTCCTCAGGATCCCCCCACAAAAGCTACATGGCATTTAGCACAAGTCCTGCACCCAGACCAGGTCCTGGCCAGCTGGGTTTGGCTTCTTCTGGGTTGCTTCTGGATCTCCTCTCAATCTTTGGTGCAATAATATAAATGATATAAAAATGACACCACCCTGAATCCGCCCTCTGAGAAGAAAGACGAGCGATGCTGAGGCACCACAGTTTGATTTTAGAGCCCAGCTCCTGGAAATTGCTCCCTTTGTGGTGGCTCCTGGTGAGGCTTGTGCTGCACAAAGTGGATGTGGTGCTGGCCAGAGCTGCTGAGGATGGAAGGAGCTGAAAGCAAAGCTGACCCTGCCCAGGATGGGGCACAATGATTGCTTGGTTGTTCCCTGCAGAAATCAGGCTTCTTTTTGGCAGAAGCAGTAATAAGTAGTAGAAGCAGCAGCAATGATATTTAGAGTAATAATGGTAAACCTGCCAGTTGCTTCTGTTTGCTGAGGACAAATAAAAACCCTGAGCAAAACCATTTGTGAAATACAGTGAAATGTTTTTATCTTTACTCATTATTTTCTGACTTCTCAGCTTACACCCACAGTATTTTAGTGCAGAAATCAACAGTTGGGTGCAGTTGCAGGAAAGGTCATAAAACCCCCCAATCCTTTGTGATCTTATAAAGGGAATATGTTTTCAGTTTAGAAGGAAAATGAAGATGTACTTTCAAAGCTGAGAACAGCAGAGACAAAGAGTAACTTAAATGAGCTGTATGCCAGGAGGAAAATTAAACAGAAAGATAATCAAACTCCTTGATTTCTGTCAGTGTAATTTAAGTTTATCGTGGACATTTCTACTTATTTAATACACAGTGCTTTCAAACACAGAGACCTCCCCATGCAAATAACAAATAAATAAAAATAAATTGCAGCAAAAAACTGAAAATTCCAAAAGCAGGTCTAAAGCAGATGCAAGTTGCCAGATTCCCTCATCTTCTGTATCCTAAAAGCACCTTCTGCCTGTCTCTCTGTTACCTAGAGTGTGAGAACATGGCAGGAGCTTCACCAGGTGTAGTAGAACCTTTCCTCACAAAAACCCTGCTGTAAAATTTGCATGAATGACCCGCCAAAGTGGCCACCTGCTTTTAACACCACAGAGAGTGTAAGTTTTGGGGTGGGATGTCAAAGTTGTCTTGATTTAGCAGTGAGGTGATTAGTTCTCCAAAGGTCCCCCTGACCTAGATAATGGGGAGAGTAAATGGTCCTCCTCTCACTGGGGGTGAGTGATGAGTTTCACCAATGCATGTTAGTAGGTCAAGAGGGGCTATTGTGCTCATAAAGTGATTTATAGAGCACAGACTCTAAAAACCCATCCAGTAACTCCTCAACAGGCCCTGTCTCACAGAGTGAATGCATCCCATTCAGGGGTCACTGACAGGTAGAGAAGAGATGCTCAAAGCAATCAGCCATCATATTGATCTTTTCTGCAAGAGGTCTTCCACCAGGAGGGGGAAAAATGTATTTCTGACTATTCCAAAATGTATTATACTATTTTTCAAAGGGGCAAAAAAACCCACACCAAAAAACCCCAAAAAACCCCCATAACCCCCCAAAAAAAACCCCAAACCCCAAAGACACAAAATCAACAAAACCACAAAGCCAAACTAAAACAAAACAAAACAAAACAGACACCAAAAACTCCACCAAAAACGCCACCCCAAAAACCAGCAGAACAAAATAACCCCAAAAAGCAAAAAATAACCATGTTATTATGTTTCCTCCTCATCCCTTCACTAGATTGATCACTGTTTCCTGGTGGATTAGGTATGGGTGTGGAAGAAATCTGTTCCAGCGTGTACAAATTAAGGCACTTTCCTAGTTTTGCCTAGAAATGTCATATGTGAATTTATTCCTGCTGTTAGCAGGAGAGGCTGCAGCAGCAGTGAGATTGAAATGGAACAAGTGGCGTGGCTGGTGGCTCAGCCAAATTCCTTCCTTCCTTCTGTCCATCCTTATGGAAGCACCAGAGAGTTGACCAGACACAGCTCCGTGCTTCTGCTTTGTCTCAGCCACAGGATGAGTATTTTTGTCTGAGGGAGAATCTTCTCCCTGGAAATGCACAGTTTGATGCCCAAAACCCAGCCAGAGCTGCAGGCAATGGTGGTGCAGCCTGTCAGGCAGATTCACCCCTTCAAAAAGGAATTTGTGATGCTGCTTGGTTAATTTCTTTTTTTTTGAACTCACGCCATTCTCCCCCAAAAAATTGTTAGTTTCCACACTGGGAATGTGAATCAGGCACTATGGTGGTGATTAAAACCCTACTTCAGCATTTACAATGGTGCAGAATTCAGTGAAAGGAGTCAAGGTCTGAATCCACCCCTTCTACTCCCTTACAAAGGAAAGAGAAATCCATAATATGGTGGCTGATGTGCACAGAGCTGATATTCCTTGTGACAAGCCAGCCAAGCACCTCAAAACCAGCACAGTGAAATCTCAAACTGCAGTAATTCCATTACTGACTTTTATGGACCTTTCAGTTCTATGTGAGCTGCCTTTTTAATGCAGCCAATCCACAGGAAAAAGAAAATTAAAATCTGCATTAGGAATGTGTGGTATTATTCATGCGGCTGCTTTTGCTGTGTTTCAGCATAAAGATTAGTCAAGCTTTATGTAAGTATTATGTATCATCTTCATTTTCAATTTCCACATTGCATCTGTGTTGCTTCCACTTGGCTCAGTGCAGAAGCAGGCACGAAATGCAGCAGTACAAATATATTTATGTGCAATAATAAAATGTTAGGGAACAGCCAGCTACAAAATAAAAATGGTGTAAGAGTATTATGTGACCATATAAGTCAGGCTTGTATTGCTTGTAAGTTACTTACATGTTTTAAACCAGCCAGGATTTGGTATCTGTTGGTTCACTTTTTTTTTTTTTTCCCCTGCAAACAAAACAGAAAGCACTTAATTAACAATACAAAGCTCATAAGCAAAACAGCATGACTAGGAGAAAAAATAAAGTCAGGATAATTACAGCAATATTGGGCAGAAATTAACTTCAGTTTTTCCCTGCTGTGTTGCTGGCTATAGAACCTACACAAGTAAGGTAAAATAAATTAAAAAACCCTACAAAATGTACACCTATGCATGAAGTATTTAAGATGAGCTTACATTATAAATTAAAACCTCACGAAACCTTACACTGAAATATGAATTCATTTCCTGTGCCAGACTTTGAGTCACGACGTTTTTATCTGTTGGGATTATTTTTACTTATTTTTCGTCTCTACTGTTCAGTGAAGCAAGTCATTAGCATTAAATTACTGTAATGAACAGACACCAGATTTGCTGCAGGTAGTTTATAAAAGGATCACACCTCAAGCCAGAAGGAAAATAAATGGTTCCTCAGCACAGTCTCCTACCAGGAAAACTTTCATAAATCAAAGTTTGGAGGAACTGCAGCTGTCCATAAGCATATTAGGGCTGTGAGCAGATAATTAAGGTGTGTCTGTCCTCCTTCCTTTTTTGATCCAAAAAGGGCAGATTAAAAGGGCAAGGTGATAGAGAAATTTTTGTACCTAGTTATCTTTGACTGTGAAAATAATCCCCCTAAGACCAACTCACACAGGGATTTTTGGAAGCAGACATGTAAATTTTCAGTAGAAGCATGTCTGAGTTAAAGCTGGTATTAAAAAAAAAAAAGTAATAAACTCCCCAGCACGGGTTTAAAACCATAAACTCTCCAAGATGCTTTTTTTTTTGATCTATTTATTCCTAATGGAGTGAAATCCAGAGACCAAACCAGAATGCTCTTTCTCCTTTAAAGAGAAATTAGGTACCTGTTTTATGTTCCCTGCAGCAAGGATTTGCTACAATGCACAAATCTTTCTTATAGTACTGGCAGCAAGAGTGCAAACAGCAGCAACTCACTCCCTGTAAAAAAATAAAAATTTAAATTACTTGTCAGTGAACAGACTAGTTCAAACCATCACATCTGTGACTGCTCATCCCTAAATTTATAACAGTCAAGGGCAAAAAAATACTCTAAGAAAGTTCCCAGAGGAAAGTAACTGAACAATCAGATTTGCTTCAATAATGAGCAAAATGGGGGAAAGATGCTGGAGTTTACAAAGGCACAGCTTCTTTTGTTTCATAGAATGGGTTTGGTGACTTTTCTTTGGACATCATGGTCCTATAAAACAGTCCTGAACTGCCCAGTTGTCATCTATCTCTGTCCTTCCTGCTGGCAGCATTTCCCAGCACTGACAGGAGCCAGTCAAAGTTTACATTTTCTAAGGAAAATAGAAGTGGTAAGATTTATTGCATCTGTCTTTATTTGTAGGCCTATCAAGAATTTATTATCTATCATGTCTTTGCTTCCCATATATTTGAGCTTGTAGATCAGGACATTTACAATGTCTTGAAATAAGTTTTGCCAGTAGCAAATCTGCATTGCTTTTGTTTTAAAATGTGAAATGTAATTTTTTAAAATTTTCTTGAAAGCATATATATTTGTCTGCCTAACTGAGAATACAGTAATCCAAAAAAGAATGAGAGCATTGCAAATACAGATAGAAAGAAACACAGCTTTTCCCATAGTTCCACAAAATCTTTTTTTTCTTTACATACCCTGAAATCTTTTAAATGATACAACCATCTCCAGAACTGTAAATTAAAAGTGGCTAGTAGGAAAACAGAATAGCAGTGAGCCACACTAATGTTAAAAAATTATACTATTGTGTAATTTGACCTGCAAGACATTTCATAGATTTTTATGGTGCCATTTAGCGAGCTCTGCTGTTTGTTTTCACTGCCAGAGAATTACTAATCCTTTTTTAGAAGGTGAGTGTGTGCAACCCAGAAACATGAAACCACATCTATGAACCACTATATTAATGCTGCTTTGGGGTATTTGAATCACTGAATGGTTTGGGCAGGAAGGGATCTTAAAGTCCATTTTGTTCCACCCCGTGCCATGGCAGGGTCACCTCCCACCATCCCAGCCTGCTCCAAGCCCCATCCAACCTGGCCTGGAACATTTCCAACAGTCTGTGATCAAATCCATCCTTCCCAGTTTGGACAGAAGGCTGTTCTGGGAGACTCTTTTTTTGCAGAAATCTGGCTAAATTACATCTATAGCCCTTCCTTTGTCCACTGTTGTGGTCACCCCATCAAGAGAAGGCCACTGAGCTGGTCAGGCAGGACTTGTCCCTATGAGGGATCTGGCTGCCCCAAATCCCCTCCCTGAGCTCCAGGAGCCTCAGCAGAGCTTCCAGAGGGTCTGTCCCATCAGCTCCCCAGGCACAGAGGGGAATTCAGCTGGGTGTTCCCAGGCTCTTCCTTCCCACCCTTTTGAAGGCAGGTGCAATATTTCCCCTTTTCCAGCCACCTGGAATTCAGCTGGGTGTTCCCAATCTCTTCCTTCCCACCCTTTTTGAAGGCAGGTGCAATATTTCCCCTTTTCCAGCCACCTGGAATTCAGCTGGGTGTTCCCAAGCTCTTCCTTCCCACCCTTTTTGAAGGCAGGTGCAATATTTCCCCTTTTCCAGCCACCTGGAATTCAGCTGGGTGTTCTCAGGCTCTTCCTTCCCACCCTTTTTGAAGGCAGGTGCAACATTTCCCCTTTTCCAGCCCCCTGGGGTCTCACCTGACTGCCAGGACGTTTCCAGTGCCATGGACAGTGGCTTGGCAGCTCCCCCAGCCGATTCCCTGGGGGCCCTGGGCTCCATCCCAGCAGGTCCCTCAGAGCTGAGCATTTCCAGGCTCCTCAGCTGGCCCTGGGCAGGATCTTCCCTCCCAGGGCAGAGCCTGTGCTGCCCAGGGCCCATCCTGCTCTGCATCACCTGCAGGGCTGGGAGGAGAGGCTCCCTTTGGAGGCTGGGGCAGAAAAGCTCTTGGGTACCTCAGGCTTCTCCCCATGCCTGCAGTGCTGTCTGGGGTGGGGAAACACCTCCTGTGACCTTCCTGTTGTGTTTATTAAAGGTCTAGAATGCTCTGGTACTCTTTCTCCCTTTCCAGGTTCAGTTTCAGCTTCACCTTGGCTCTCTTGACACCAACCCTCCACAACCTCTTAGAGAATTTAATCTCTGGACTCTTCTCAGGTCACCTGTCCTTGCTTTCACTGCCTGTGCATTTATTTGCTTCTTTCCCTTTCCTTTGGCCAGCCAGTCCCCACTGTCCCATGCTGCTCTCTTGCCTTCCCTGCCCAATTCCTTGCTCCTGTTTTTCAGCTGGCAACTGACCCCAGGTCTAAACTGAAAATTGAGTTGTGGCGTGACAGGAAACACAGCCTGTGGTGATCTCCTCACACTGAGGAACCAGCCCCTAGGTGTAGCTGTCTGTGCTGTGATTTACCCTTTCTTGAAAGCAAAATGAAACAAATATTAAAGTTTTATCATACACCATCCTTACAATGGAAAATGTAATCCTTCCCCTTTCAGAAGCATGCAAAATAATGCAAAATGTATTTGCTGTTTCAAAAAGTAGCCTTGGCTCATTGAGACATCCACATTTAAAATATTTTTTGCAATTTGTGTTAAAATAGGGGTTAAACTTAAATAGCAGACTCATTTACAAAGAGTCCATTATATTGGCACAATAACATTACAGAGATCAAATAATTTTGATTCCAACTCTCAAATACACTCTTTGAGACCAAAGAAACACCTCTGTGAGCTGTCATCATGGCCTTTCTAAAGGCACCTACTAAAGACAATATCACTGTGTCAGTAGCAGAATGTTTGATATGAGGAGACAAAAAAACTGGAGCATAAATATTTTTTCTGCCAAAAAGTAACTGTCCAATGTTTGTTTTCCTTGGCCAAACATTAACCTAGGAAAGTTTCAAGTCACCCAAAATCTTTCACGACACTGAAAATAGGCATATATATCATTCTAGTCTGGGATATTTTATTTTTTAGTTACATGTAGTTAAGCCAGGTTTCAAAACATTTCACTGACAAATGTCAAAATGGATATTTCAAGTAAAAATAGTGTCAGAAAAAAAAAATTGCTCAGATGCAGTATTTGGGGATGGGCAATGAATGGGAGGAGGAGGAGCAATAAATGGTCCTCCTGATCTTTAAACATTTTCTTCACTCCAGAGAACTATTCTTTGAAAAAAAGAGGGAATATCAGCCTTTTTATGCTTAAAGCCCCAGGCAAAATGCTCCCATTGGTGGCAGAAACCAGAAAACACAGTAATTCCCATCACTTCAGCTTGTGTACAGCCTGCTTCCACCAGGACTCACTGCTGAGCCATCAGCGTGAAAACGACAAAATGAACTGATAAGTTTTGATGTGCAATGAGCTATTTTTGGCTCAAAGGACAGTGCATTTGGGGGAGATAATTCCTTCCTCTACGCCCAGCTTCGTGGTGTGACTCCAGAAATGTTTGGAATCACTTCTCCAAGGAAGATGAACTGAACCAGAAGGGGCTCTCCAGCAGAAACAGATGGTAGCCTTAGGACCTGATCAGAAAAAAACGCTGTGCACACAATTTACTTTTACATTTGTGAGTCATCTAATTGAAGTTAGACCTGCAGAGATGAGTACTTCCAGGATTTGGCCTTTGGCAGTGATGAGGCAGCTCAGGATGGTGGAGGTGTTTTACAGCAGCACTCTGCTGGCAGCTCATTTTGGTTAGGATAGATAAATTCAGGGAGCCTGAACCTCTCCAGGTGTTCTGGTCCTTGGCTGCTGCTTGCTCCAGTGATTTCCTCCTCCAATTTCAACCCTGCTTTGTGAAGTGACTGCAGCAAATCTTTCTCTGTGTGGGGTGGAGGAGCCCCAGGTGTGTTCACAGTGTTTTGTCAAGTTGAATGCAGTACATCAAAAATCTATTTCAGAATGCAAGCAAGCTCCTTCACAGAATTTTGTCAGCATTTAGCCTAAGCTGCTCTTCTTGGGAGGCTGCTCCAGAGTAGGATCCTCTGAAGGATGGAGATTTTTTTTTCTCATTCTTATGCTAAATTTATTTGGGGACAGCAATTACCCATCTATTCTTAAGCCAACCTTGTCCCTCACCTTAAACAGCACTTTAACTTCACTGATGGCCCTTCAGTTCTCCCTTCTGGTTTTCCCCAAGATGCATTTAGAAAGTGACTTTGTTGAGATAAGTGTTAACCCCCATCTCTCTGAAGTTCTGGATTCTCAAAGGGTTTCTTGGCTTGTCTCAGTCGCGAGCCAAGATTGGGTTTTGCATCAGGTGCTGTGCTTAAAGATCTTGAAATAATTTTTGCTGCCATTGCTAAAGTCATTTCATATCTTGTTACTCCACCTCCAGCTACCAGTGGCTCAGGAGAAGGAAACACTGATCACTTTAAGTTTTCACTTCACAAAAAGCCAGGCAGGCCAGTATTTTACTTCAAACATGACCCTTTTTATACCTTTTTTTTTTCCCCCGCTCCCCTAAATGGAAATTAATCACTCTGAGAGTCTGGATTAATTGCAGAAATAATTGGGCACATTGACACATTTTATTAGGACAGATTTCAGGGTGTCACAGTGCAGATCTGACAGCTTCATCTGGCCTTACATCTCATTCTTGGCCAGCAGGGTAGTCCATACCATACTGCCACAGTAATTAATCAGCTCAGGGCTTTGTTAGGATCCCTGTGTGGGTATGAGTTGCACAAAAGGATCTGCTGACTTGGCTTTTTAGCTATAAAGTACCTTGACAGTGCCCATTCCATTCCCAAAACAAATGACTGAAACCTAGAAACAGAAGCAGATTTAGAAGCAGGTGTGCAGTGCTTCAGGAGAAAAATAAGTGCTGTGACTGAAATCTGTACAACCACTGAAATTGCTTAATCTTTGCTTTTGACTTATACTTCAGAGCTAGCTAATGAAATCCTTCCGGCTTTTTGAGGTTAGACTGTAGAATTGTGATGGCTTTATTTATTATTTAATACTACTCTTGCCTGTCACAGCCTCATCTAATATTAGAATTGCTTGGGTTTGACTCTTTGTTCGTGTGCCACAGGGCATCAGGAGCAGGCAGCCATCAGCCTGTGGAGCAGCTCCTCACCATTTTAATCTGCTCAAACTTTCAGTCAGGTTTGATGGCACGGTGAGAAATGCTGTCTTAATTCAGGTGCACTGCACTGTGTGCAGTGACAGTCACAGGGTGGGGACAACAGCACATGCCTTGACATTTGTGCTCCCTCCCTGCATTCCTGATGTTCTTCCTCCTTGCTCTGAACTGGGAACTATTTCTTGCACTACCTGAGCTGCGCAGGTGCCAAAATTTTGAAGTCTGTCTTGTGAACACCTGCAATTCCTGTTGAGGTCAAGGAGAAGTGTAAAAATGCCCACTGTTTCTCTTTCAGGTCACCTTTCAAACAAGTGTTTTTCACAAGACCTTTTTTTTTTTTTTTTTTTGCAGTCTTTAAAACCTTTAAAAGCACAATCTCTGCTATCAGGTGCTTTCAGTTCCTCTCAGTTTTTTGGTGGTTTCACATTGTAGAGACTCCTAGAAATGGAAAACAAGGGCAAGGCTGCAATCAGCCTTTTCAGAAGCAACCAGGTATAACCTGGAGCTGTTGTGCATAAACCCTTGGTGCTGTTTTTAAGTAAATGGATACAAAACTCCAAGGAAAGTAGTGTGAGACTTTTGCTCCCTCTTTAGCATTCCCTTTAAAGTGACAGTAAAAGAAAAAGAAGTTCAAATGGTAATGTGTGTCCCCTTATTTTGCACAAGCTCTGCTGAAGAAAATTCTGCTTGCAGATTTTTACTGTTCTCCCCCTCATACTGATGGGATGGAGAGGTGAGGAAAAGTCTGTGCTGGGGCTTAGCTGCTTCTTGGGGTAAACCACACCTGGTTACTATCTGTCCTGGTTAAGGAGAGGAAAAAAAATCAGTTTTGAGCCTCCCTCTTTAATTGGCATCTTCCCTTACAACTTCTTGCTCACAGTAACACATAGCTGGTTTAAAGTGCTTTGCACCTCCTTAGCTGTTCAGAAGTGTTCATGCAAGTTAAAAGCCTACATCCTAAAAAAAAAAAAGCTTATGAATGTATTTTTTGTGTTGTAAATTCCTGAGTTGTACATGAGACAGGACTTCTACTGTAAATGTGTAACACACTTGCAGAATTAAGAGCAGGGATGCATGAGCCTCATCTAGTTCTGCTGGCCCCAAAAATCCATAAAAGGATGCTGCAGAACAGGTTTGACCAAACCCTACGGCTCACATTGGCAAAAAGTACAGGGCTGGGTAGTTTTCCAGTTCAAATATTGACTCGTGTGATGAGTTTGGTTTACTTTACTGGCTTGGTTTACTTAATTTTTTTTTCAATTAAAAGACCTCAGTGTACTGTTGTAGGAACTTCTTTCACCTCTGCTATCTCAAATCCTGTTTATAGAAATGTGGGCGTGTGGGCTTGATAGCTGTTCAACCCTAACCTTTGCTTCATCACCTGACTTTCAGGCACTCTGTTTCTCAAGATTAATACCCTCTTAATAAAAATAACCTCGTGTGCATTGAACTCTGCTTAAATGTGGGGGTGTCTGAAAACAAGTTGAAAATGGCTTTGTGAATGCTATGAGCAGAATGTTTACAAAAAACCCCCTAAAATAGCATGGGAAATGTTAAAATATTTTCTGCACGTTTACATATTAAGAAGAGAGTTTTTCAAAGAATCCAATGGGCAAAAAGTAGGGGCTGCACTACATAAAACATTTCTCAAGGCAGCCTTTACCATAGCTGAATAAATGACATGGTAGCTACAGATAAAGGTGGACACCAGCAGGAGGCAAGGGAGAGGAATTCAGATCTCTAGTGTTGCCTAAAATACAAAGGAAAACAATATTAAGAGTGGTAAGGTAAAAAGCAGTTCTTTAATGAAAGCTTCAGGTGCACACAGTGTAACTATGAAAGTGAGTGATACAGGATTTCTGCAATTTTAAAAATTAATTAGTATTAATTATAATAAGGTCAATTAATTGGTATATTTAGCAGGTATATGCAATGCTGTTGGCCTGGGGTCTGTCCCTTGGAGTTGGTCCAGGGTGTTGTTTGCCCTACATTTAGTTATGCCTCTCAAATTCTGGTGAAAACCAAACATTTCCTGGTTAAAAGTTCTCTTCTTGAGAGTGAGACTAAACAGAATTCCAAGAACCTGCTAGAAAGGGTTGGCTTCTTATTCTGAAATGTGAGAGAGGGCAGGAAAAGTGTCAGAGATGGAGAGAAACGAGGAAGACTGATTTGGTGATCAGAATCTGATTTACTGTGGGATACAAATGCTTACATACTATTTTAGGGAAGCTAATAATGTTTCACTATAATGATTGGGTTGAAGATCACATAAAAAAAAATATGCATTTTAAACATGTCTTGCTTGCAGAGATGATGTCATTTTCTTTTTCTGGTAAACTGGTCTGATTGAATCTTCTGGCAATCCTCAATGTTCTGTTTACTTTTGCCAAGGCATTCTGTTATCAAATCTCTTACGTTAACCAGGTCCAAAGTCCATCATCTGTCTTATGTCCCCCAACATTCCAACATTTCTCCCTTTCCTTTCAACCAAAACCACTCCTTTAATTGCCTTATTAATTAATCTACGCACAGATTGAAAGGTATCATGATTAATACAATGATCACATACATACCTTTCCTAAAAAGAATCTTTTAGGTAAAAACCTCCAGACACTAAAAGGCTCAGGCTTGATCTTTATAAACTAAAAGCATCCCTGATGGCAGCCGCATTACTGGATTTTGAAAGGCAGCCAGAAGTGTAATTGTACCAAAAGGTTTGATTCTTTAACACGGGGTGATAGGGAGAAAGTTTTAAAAATTTTAAAAGTTTTAGACTGATTTCTTCCTGTGTATTTAAAATTAACATAAAAATAAATTTTAAAACTTTTAGACTGATTTCTCCCCGTGTATTTAAATTTAACACAAAAATCCAATTCCAGAGAATGCAGGAACTCTAATTCTTGGGGTTCCAAGGGTGTTTCAGAAGGGCAAGGGATCAAATTTGATGCAATTAGATTTGCTTTCAAAATTTTTAGTGTAAATATTAGTAAAGTTCTGGAGGAGCTGTAGAAAAGTACTATAGAGCTATACATGAAAAACCTACAGATCCATGAGAGGCATCCCGGGGGGACACCGAAAGCCACATCCGCATTCTGTCCTCTAAGGGGTGGGTTTGTGCTTTGAGCTGGGGGTAAAAAAAATCCTCCCTTTCCTGACATCTGCCTTGGCTGTGTTGTGCCTGTGCAGTGGCTGAGGAACCCGGGCCCCCAGCACGAGAAGAGGACTCTCTTTGGGGACATGGTGTGCTTCTTGTTCATCACCCCGCTGGCCACCGTCTCCGGCTGGCTGTGCCTGCGAGGAGCTGTGGACCACCTGCACTTTAGCAGTAGGCTGGAAGCTGTTGGCCTCATTGCACTCACTGTGGCACTCTTCACTATTTACCTCTTTTGGACCCTGGTAAGTGTCAGGGGTTTTGTTTAAATCACAGGGGGAAAGGGAAAGGGCAAAAACGGGAAAATGAATCGCACAGAGCGCTCTAGGTGATGGCAAGGAGCTTTGCTTCTGTTTGCCTCCTGTGCTGGTGAGGGCAGACTGCACTTGCAAGAATCCTCTTTTTTCCACACTATTTAAGCTTCCTGAGACACCAGAAAGACAGTTTCCATCGAGGTAAGGATTCCAAAATGCCAAACACCAGTGGGGACCGCAGGAGGGAGGCAGGGGAGCAGCACGGGGGAGTTCAAGGCAGATGCTGCAGTGTTGGGACTCTGGATGCTGAGAATTTTGGACTTTCTGTGCTGACAGGCACTGACCCCCAAGAGAACACTGCACTTCACCTGAAGCTATGGAGAAGGCATCCAAAATTGAATGATAGAACTGGGATTATGAGTGTATAGTTTGAATAAAAGTGTGCGATATCTCATGGCAGAAAACTTAAAGTTTTAGAATATAGTAATATATAAAAAACCATATAGAGATTTTAGGGTGGAGACTTGTCCTTCTTCACCTTCTTCTTCATGAGTTTAGGTAGTGTTGTGTAATTAGATAAAAAAGTCCCCATTGCAGGCCACAAATAGTTAGTTATCAAGTTAAAAGTAAAAAGAATGTAAACGTCATTTCTTAATTAGACAGTTTATCCTTAAAAAACCTTATAGAGAGATACAGCTCCTTTTTTAGTTTGTTAAAGCAAAGTACTATAGAACTCTCAGTTTGTGGGACTGTGATATAGACAAAAACGAATAAACATCTGAGTCTGAACAAAAAATACCATCTCACACATTTAATGCCAACCTTAACAAAAAAACTCCAAAGAATCCACACTACAGGAGGGAGTTTCACCAAATATGATGTGCAAAGGGTGAAGACACAGCACACACATGCAAAAAAAAAAAGATTAAAGGTGAACAACTTGGCTGCCACAGAGGATTCAAATTTTATTCTAATGCAATTTATTGCAAATTTTACAATTCAAAAGTATTGGATGTGGGGGAAGTCAGAACACACACGTGGCCAGGTCTGGGAAAACATAGCTGCTTTTCCAGTGCAGATTAAATTGCATCCTGCACCCCAGCATGAGTCACTCTCATGCCAATCCATCCTGAGAGTGACTTGTTCTGTCAGGCTGTTGAATTGAGATAATTTACCCCAGTGCACTGACAGGCAGCAGAAGTGAGAGGAGCACAGGGGACAGCTGCCAAAATGGGTGTTTATCAAGCCATGGTGTAGCAGCTCACTGAGAAACCCAGGTTAATGCTGTGTTTGACATTTCACACCTCTTTTTGTGCAGCAGGAAGAGCAGGGTGGGTGCAGAGGCAGAGGACACACAGCAATGCACTCAGATGGTGCCAGGCTGTGCTGCTGGGGCAGGAAAAGCCCAACCTGCCCGTGTGTGTGTCCTGGTTGAGGGCAAATTTGGGAGAGAACCCCCAGAGAGGTTCCTCTAGGAAAGCACATTCAAGCGGCCTGTCTCCCAGCCAGGCCAGGAGAAAATACCTCCTTGGGGAAAAGTGGAAAAAACCTGTTTATTAAGCAATAAATAAAACCTCTTGCCACTCCAAAAGAGAGACAAACTCACAAAGTCTCCTGCCTGGGCTGTGGCTCAGCTCACTCAGTCTCTGATCAGTCCCTGTGGTGCTGGAAATGCCATGGCCCAGGCCCAGCCTGGTGGGTCACAGGTGTGAGCTGCCAGTGCTCTGCTGGTGTTCAGTCTGGAGAAGGTCTGAACAGGTCCAAAGAAAAGGGAAAAAAACCCCACAGTCCAGAGAACTCCTTTGCCTCAGTGAGCTAAAACTAACTAAAAGCAAAGGAGAGCTCTGTCCTGCTGTCTGTCCACCGCGAGACATCACAGTCCAGGAGCAGGAAATGTGGAGGAGTGAGTGCAGTGTCTGAAAAGAAACTCCGTGCTTCTTCTCTCCCCCCTTCACTCTTGGAACAAGTCTGAAAGGTGCAAAACTTATTATTCAGCATAAACAGAACATGACAACTGGGGATAAAAGCATCATATAGTCAAGCCAGTACACTGTGGCATGGCCACATCCCACAGGGCCAGCACACAGCTCTGCCCCTCTCTGGTTATGGCCATACTCTATCCCAGACCCCTTCCAGCAGATTTGGACCCGTGTAAGCTTCTGAGGAGGTGGCACTTTTAAAAAAAAAACTGCATTGGTGGAGCAAGAAACCCCTCCTGTGCTGAGCCCTGAGGAAAAGGGGGTGTGAGGGGAGCACAAAAACCCCCACACCTCCTCACGAGTGTCTCCAAGAGAGCTGTGAAAGGGAAATCTCATTTGCACATTTGTGAACCCTGTCTCACCCACGGAGGAATGCAGGCAGGAGGGAAAGCTCAGAGCTTTGCCTCAGCCTCGTGCAGTTCATCTTTTTTGCTGTTTTCTGCTTTTCTGTGAGGCAGCAGCACTCTCCTGAGACAGGCCATGTACTCCAGCAGTGAGGCCACACTTGTTTTTTCCTGCAGTGCTGGGTGTAGATGTGCCTGGCAGGTATGCAAGCAAATATTGTCCAAATTTGCTTTGTGTGTGGCTGTCTTGGAAACCAAAATGCTGAACAATTTACCTAGCACCCTTAATTCACCATCACCAAATTGCTGGAAGTGGTAAAAGGCATTTTTTCAGATGGATTTAATTAGCCATGACACAATCTTGCTTATTAGGACTACTGCAGCATCCCAACTTTGGTCCCTAGCCCTGGGTGTTGCAGCTGCAGAGTAAGAGGCAAAAATCCCTTATATTCACTTTATAAATTTTACACCTTCTAAAACAGACAGGAAAATGTGCTATTGGCTCTTGGAGAACATGCTAGTGGTACTGAGCCTTATATAAAGGCATACCTTAGTTGATTTAATCAAAATTCAGTATCTTTGATGCTCGCTCAGTTGTGGACAGCTGTAATTCCATTTTAAATTGTTATTTGGGCAGTAGGAGATGGATGGGCTAGGGGAGCCCTGTGTTCACTTGAGAAGGGCAAGGCAGGAAGGCCTTTTAGGGTGTGAATCACCAAATGATTGAAGCTGGGAGGCAAAATAACCCTCCTTTCAGTGAGGTAGGAAAGCCCCAGCCTGGGTTTGCCTCGGGGAGGGCTCCAGGCTCCCCTTGTGTGCAGGAAGGAATGGTCCCACACGCACAGAAGTGTTAATTTCATCCAATTCTTCAGCAGCACATGCCCTGTCACTTTCAGGAGTGGGAGAATCCTGTTAGATAGCTATGGCTGTGCAGGGAATAGGTTCAGAGCTGTGGGGTAAATTACACAAAAGATGACACAATATTCCTTTAGGTCCTGGGGAAATGAAGAGAACTAAAACTTTGTTTTACTTCCAGTAAATCAGCCTTCCTTCTCCGGAGGCAAAAGCTGGCATACAGATTATTTACACACCACAGTTGTCCCAGTGAGCAGCAGGGATGTTATTTTTAGCATCCCAGAAGCTGTTTTATCCCTCCCTCTAAAACAGACAAGTTATCCATAAAACACTTGCTTTTTCCTCTGTATTTTTAACACACACACGCACACCAAAAAAGGCACCTGGTCCTCCCAAGAAGAAAGCTCCAGACACAAAAAGGGGATTATTACTTACACTAAGAATTTAAATTTTAAAATTAATTTAATATAAATTTTAAAACTTTGCTTTCTCTTGTACATACATACCTAGTTTAACACTGCAGTTATTACTCAAAGAACCTCATGCTGTGCTGCTTGAAAACCCAACCTGAACTCCAGCTCACCCTCCCGAAGCTGTCACTGCATTTTACAGGGCATCCAGCTTTGCAGGTGTTGGGATGTTTTCACCCTCCTCACTACTCCAAGTGATTTCTGCTCCTCCTGCAGTGTCTTTTGAGAAGAGATTTCTCATATTCCTTCATACACACTGCTCCACAGAAACAAAAGATGCAGGATGCTTTCCTTCAGCGGGAGGAGGTTGAAAGTTGAGGGGATCAATCTGAAGTGCTGTCTTGGCAAAACTGCTTAGTGAGCCAAAGCTTTATAGGTTTCCCTCAGACAGCTGTGGAAAGGTCTAATTAAAAAAAGAAAAAAATATTTTTAGCCCTTGTAGGACATCGTTGAAAGGTACATTTCTTGGGTTTTTTTTAGTTCTTTTTGCAGCATGGAAAGGATACAGTGCATGGGTCAACTCCTGCCCACAGGTCAAGGAGAAAACAATCATCACTTGGCACATTTGTCTCAAAATTTACAGTTAGTTGTTAGGGATATTTTTTTGTTGTTGTTGTTTTTTTTTGGGTTTTTTTGTTTTGCTTTGAAACTGCTCACACACATCCTCTTACACAGCTACAACCCCCACAATGTTTGTCTGTCACTAAAACAAGTTGTAAACTATTTTTTAAAAACATGAGGCCCAGCTATCTTGTATCTCCACAGCAATCACACATTTCCACATAAAGGTTGAAATTACCTGATAACAACAACAACAACAAATAATTTTCAGAGACAATCTAAATTGAGACCCACAGGTTGTCAGCTCATTGACTCTGTGTAAGCCCAGCTTTGATGCATTCAGCAGTAAAATATTACAAGGTAGAACACATTTCTGTTCATCTGCCTGCAAACAATTACACTCTTTGTCAATTTAGCAACCTGAAGCAAAAGAAAATATCCCAAATTCTCATTCCATGTGTGCCAACAGCTCTTGGGAAAGGCAGAGGCAGGATGTCTGATTTTTCAGGTTGTGAAAAAAGGGGAATGAGAGGTAAAATAGTCACAGGCTGCTGTTCTCCTGTGCTTTGGTAGCTTGGGGCTTGGTGGGTCTCTCTTTTCACCAATTCTCACCCCCTTCTGTGCCACTGGGAGGCATCTGGAGGCAGTGACTGAAGGCAGCTCGTGTCCCTTGTGTCCCCAGGTGTCCTTCAGGTACCACTGCCGGCTGTACCACGAGTGGCGTCGGAACAATCAGCGGGTGATGCTCCTCATCCCAAAATCTGCCAACGTCCCCTCCACCCAGCAGTCCCTGCTGGGCCTGCAGCCCCTCAAAAGGAGCTCCAAGGAGACAATCGTGTGATCTGGGGGGCAGCTGCACGCTAAAGGAGGTTTGTTGTATCTCAGACCCATCGGGGTCGGGCACCCGGAACCCAGGAATGTGCAATTTGGATTTACAGACTGAGTGCAGAGGGATAAATCACAGTCAGAATTCAAGTCGTGGATGCTGCAGTCATCTGTGGCATTTGCTGAGCTGCCAAACGTGTTTAGTGAGCAGGGACCCTATGGATTCTGCAAATATGTTAATTGTTGCATCATCGAGTGATGCAAACTTTTTTTATTGTTTAAAGTATTAAACTATGGTAATTAACAATGCAAAACAGGTTTAAAAAGTGCTTTGTTTTATGATTTCTTGCTCCTACTGTTTCTTTAGGCAGCTGGACAGTAACCAATATTTATTTCTGCTTCCTAAAGCACAGCAATGGCATTTCCTCATTTGATTTTATCTGCAGGTCCTTTATACCAATGTTTTGATTATGAAAATCTGTGTGCAATGAGCTCTACAAATTGGCACATTATTTAAATGCTACAAAGTGATAGGAAAATTGTATTACCTGTTTCCTATTTGGCAGGGAAGGTCTGACAGGAAGATTCTTCAGTTATGACTGTAGCATGTGCAAGAGAAAAATTACACAAATTGCAATAATCTTCCTGTCAAAAATATTATAGTACATAGCACTCAGGAAAAAAAAAAATTCTATTTTTCCATGAAGAAGAACAACCACATTCTTCAGTGAAGTGCACATTCTGCTGGTGTGAATTCAGACTTAGCCAACATATTCTGCATTTATACCAGGCTGAATTTAACTCTACAGCTTACTTTTGTGTAGGGAAAGCACTGCATGCATAATGAATGAGATCATCAGATAAGTTTTAGGAAGCAGGGACTCATCTTGCATGAAGAACAGCATTATTTTAAAGCAGCAGAAACTCCAGCTTGACAGGTAGGATTTGGCAGAGTGTGCGCAAACCCTGACCTCTCATGGTAGCACTGAGGCAAAAAAAAAAAAAAAAAATTAAAAATATTTAATAACACAGTCTTCTGTGGTGACCAAATTGAATTTGGAGTGTAAAATCAGACCTTATTCCTAGGTGACTTTATCTGCTTCCCCTTGGTTCTATGCCTAATTCATTCAGCATCCTTCACTCCCAGAAGAGACACACTTATTTTAAATAACTACACAAAATCTCATTGCCAAATGCTGCTAGAATTAGAAATTGATCTCTGAACAGATGAATTTCTTAGAATTGTGCACGGATGGCAGTACCACCATGTGCTTTGTTTTCCAAAAACTGCAGGAACTGAAAATCAAAAGGAAGACATAGCAGGAAGGCTAATAATTTGTTATTCATAAAGTTCAGGGTATTATGGGTATTTACCATCAGACAAGAAGTTATTTGATGCTTTGTGCGTGCTCTGTGGGGGTGAAAAAGCTTAGTACACACAGCCAAATCTGTTAAATTTCTTTATTCTGTCTGTGGACCAGTCTAGCTGTGAGCATGTTATTTAACAATGTTCTTTGTGACTGTCAGTCATGGGGATAGGAGAATCATGGGGATATAAAGCAATAACAGCCTCATTCCAACAGAAAGGCACTTACACAACGAGCCAAGGTGTGTAGGAAAGCCATGAACCTGCAGATCTGTACTCATCAGTCTGACAAGGCTGGGGTTGCTCGTGTTTGGCTGTGAATAACTGCTTTTCTTCCTGAGAAAACTAAACAAGGCTCTGAAGATAAGGATATCACAATCCCTGTGATAGCCTAAGACCTGTAGTGCTTTATTTTATTTTTTATACCTCTTCCCAATGGTAAATAATTATTTGGAATGAAGACTGAACACTCATTTATGCAGAATTCTGGATTTTAAATAAATATTTGCTGGCCAGGGGTAAAGAAATAAAGCAAATCTAGCTGGGTCAGGTGGCTGTCAGTGTTTTAATGCCCACAACACACGCTTTAGGTAAGCTTTGTTCAGAACTTTATTACTGCTCTCAAATTCTTTGAAAGAATTGTTATTCTTAGTGAGTGCTACTGTTGGCTTTGCCTCATGAAACCAAAAATCAGGGTGTATAGGGAATTAAGTGGCAAAACATTCAGGGAAACATTTATTCAAGTGAAGCTGCAAGGTCTGTGCACAGAGATCAGCACAGTGGTTTGGCCCAGCTCAAGTGTGTTATTTCATTTTTTTTTTTAATTGTTTTTGGCTTTGGTTTTTTGTTTGGGGTTTTTTTTGGTGTAAAGACATCTTTACTTACCTGAAGAAGGCATACTGAAGCAGACAGAGAGGAAAATGCATGGTCCAGTTTAGCACACACATCACTAACCCAGTTTCTGTGTTGATGCAGCAGCACAGCAGAACTGTCTGGTGAAGTCACAGTAGTGTCCCATGGATTTTCTTGAGGAAAAACAAGTGGCAGGAAAAATCCAGTCAGACACTTAACATTGCATTAAACCCATGAAAAAAAAAAAAAAAAGCATCCTTGTATTCTTCCTTTTTTTCCCTAAAACAGAATCGATGCTGTGGTTGCCACACCAAGCCCAAATTTCCATGAAAAACTGGATTATTACAGCAGATTATTAAAAAGAAATAATTACAGAATATTTTCTACAACAGCAGCAACACCCATTTCTGTCTGAATAGAAATGAAAGACAAAATTAACCACAGCAGAAGCTGCAGCCTGCAAAGCTCCTGGTAGCACAATGACACCTTTGTTATGCTCTCCTTAAAAAACCAAATTAATTAAAGAACATAATTAACGACAGGATGATTGACCACCTTTTTATCTTTTTAAAATGTCACTCAACTTCTCTCTCAGCAACTTTATGCTTTCTTCTCATGCAGCTGACCTTGTCATTTACATTCATTTTCCAGATAAGGAGTTACATGGAACTGTATTCAACAGTAGTTGAGCCAATATTTTAAGTTGCAAATGATAAAAGCAGCCTGTTCTGATTCAGTGTGATGAATTCAGTGTGATGAATGTAATGCACAATGAGGAAGTTTTACTTTTTTAATATAGTCTTTCCCCTGCAGGACTTGCCTATCACATTACATAAAGATTGAGAAATACCCCAGCTTTCTGTTCAGCTGGAAGGAAGTCACAACAGAAGCAGTTATTAAAGATACTTCAGTTTTTGGCGTTGTTTGGGGTTTTCTTTTTTCGTTACTCAACTGAACAGTTCTGCCAGACTGAGACCTCAAAATGTCATTTACATTTCATTTATTTAAACCAGCTTTGCACCAGTACAAACTCACACAGGGCAAAGTGACAACTCTGCAAAAAGGGACCCGGAGCCAATAAATGCAACTGGCCTTTGATGCAATGGGTGCAACCAGAAAGAGCTTTGAGAACAGATACTGGGACAGACTCAGGCACTAAGAGAGCTAAAGAAGCTCTCCCTTTGAAACAAACAACAACAACAAAAAGTTAATAATTAAACAGCTTTACTTGTTACTTTTTGTGAGACTGGTGCTTCATTTAACACAGAACTGGTTAATTAAAGAAGCATTTTCCTTGCAAGCAGAACTGAGCCCTGCCTCTTTACTGCCAATTATTGGGAACTCAAAAGCACCTTTGAAACTACAAGGCAAGCTCATAGAATCACACAATTTTTAAGGCTGGAAAAGATGATGCATTGAGTCCAGCACCACCTCACTGACCACAAACCACGTCCCCAGGTGCCACATCCACAGGTTTTGTTGAACACTCACAGGGATGATAATTCCATCACCTGCCCAGGCAGCCCATTCCACACCTTCAGTGAAGAAACTTTTCCTAAAATCCAGTTTGAGCCCTGCCTGGAGCTGCATGGGGTTGTTGTGAGCCGAGGGCAGGATCCAGCACCTCCCCTGGCTGTCCCTTAGGCCATGGATCCAGCCTGGCCAGAGCCCTCTGCAGAGCCTCCTGCCCTCAGCACATCCAATTTTGTGTTATCCAGAACTCCAATTTAGTGTTATCTCCAAATTTACTGAAGGAACACTCCAGATCAACAAAGATAAATAATGACCAGAGCTTGTCCCAACACTGATGGTGACACCTCACGGATCCACTGTGTTATTCCACATTTCAAACTTAAGTTTCATGTGCATTTCCAAATGAGGCAGCTTTTTTAAAAAATCAAGGATTACATCTTAAAGCAAGTTACATCCCTTAACCTGCTTTCAGGTATTAAATCTTTTGCTGACAGCCTCTCCTCCACACTTACCTGTGGCAAGGCTACAAAGCACTTGTCCTTTGGTGCTGAAAGGTTACAAAACCAAAGGGCATTTTCTTTATTCCAAGGGTACCAAATACTTTCCCAATAAAACTTGTCACAATAGAGAACAATTGTTGATATCCTAGGTACAAAATGCCCTTAGGAGCAACAATAAAACACATCAAGTTCAAAAACAAGATGCTGCAGTTGCAGGGGAAATCAATGTCACAGTTTAATTCCATAGCTCCTATTATTATGCAGAAAGTAAGACTTGCTTGCCAAAAATAATATTTTTTGTTCTGAAAGTGCAGAACAGCTATGAAACCTCACATCCAAGACTTAATTTTTAATTGCAGGAAAATTCTATCAGTCAATCATCTTAAGCTGTAACGTGCCTTCCTTTATTGATGTCCCAAATGCAGCTTTTCTTTGGGGTTAATCACAGTGTTTTTATCACACAGAAATCCTGTATTTATGCAAACCTGCTAAAAAGAAACCAGGAGATCAGCAAAAGGCTCTGAGCAATAAATGCACACCAAGCAAAACCTGAGATGAAATAGCAAACTTCTGCCATAATCCTGTGATGCAGCCAGTTGAGTATTATAAATAATTAAGTGTCCCAGCCTTTCCTCGATGTCCAGGAAAGGCTAAATAAGCATTAACATCCATCACACTCAGCCTCCACTCCCTTTCTAAAAACCACCAGCTATTACCACTTGTCCTCTTTGGGACAGGGGCTTTAAGAGCTTTTATTCTCCATCAACTACTTGATTTCTTTGCCTGGAGAAAAATACTTCATAGTTATCATGTGCCCATTTCTGTAAAAGCAGCAGCATTTAAGTTGAAGTAGAGATACAGCTTACAGTGCAATATGAATATGAAATGCAGTGTTTCACAGATAAAAACCATCCTTTTCAGTCCAGAAACCCCTAAATTAATATCAAAATGATACACTGATAAGACAAATTTTCATGGGAAAAAATTAAACTAAGACCAGCATTTAAAATTGCACAATTTATAGATAGAAATTAATAATTATCATCTGTTGAACAGAATTTACTGATTAATTTCTCTCTCCATGTTTTGCTGTCTGCTTGGACCACTGTGATATAAAATCATGAACAAGGAAATACAAAGCAAAAAACAATTTTCAGCACAAAACTGCTGTCAACAGCACCATAAACTAATTTGCACCAGTTTTGACTGCACTGGGGTTTTTATAATGAACACTGGAAAAAAAGATTGCAGTTCACAGGTTTGCTGCACAGGTCAAACCACTTGTTTCCTAAATTCCAAACCTGTTTCTTACAGGAGTGAATGTATTTGAGCAGAAATATTTCTGGTAAAATGTTTATCCAGCTACAAGCAGTAAATTGCTAAAGAGTTTTCACCTGTAGAGGATGCAATTTGTACCTAATGCCAGAACTAATAATAATCAAGTTATGGAATTTGCAGGGAAGTGCAGGAAGCATTAAAAAAGAACAAGCAAAACAAGACCTCCACCTTGTGGCAGCATGTTTCACAGTGGTGTTTCCCAACACTCCCTTCTTCTAATTTACAGTAATTCCTGCCACAGCAATGAAAAAAGGAAGAATTATTCTAAAATCTGCATTTCTCCCATTGTCATTCAAGAACAGGCTCTACAAAAGCTGTAACCAAGAATTTGATCATGCAGGAAGGTTCCTACCATAACTTAAGGTTTGTACACCAACCCCTCCCTTTCTACCTTCTGCTGGCACATGGCTGAAATTCCACCAGAAAAGGGCTCATCCAAGGTGAAAGACATGCAAAAAAAAAAAAAAAATCTTAATTTTGCTATGAAAAAAAAAAAGTCCAGTCAATGAAACAAAAAAATTCCAATCAACTTCCAAAATTCTGGCTGTGCATTTAAAACAATAAATTCAGGCTGTGCCAAAGACAGCTATTTTACTATTATACTGGATTTGTGCTACTGTGCTTGCTCAGACTGCTTAGGCCTGGTACTTGCAGGATGCAATAAAAGCCAGTGCAGTAAGAACAGAACCATGAGCCAAGATGAGCAAAAATGCACCAGAGTGTGAATAAAGCTCTGAAGAACTGATTTTCCAAATGTGAAGCAGTATCAGTCATTATTCAGAAGAAATCTTTGCACCTCGAATGCCACTGTTCCATTTAATGGGTGTTTCTTCAGCTTCAAAGCCCATCAAATTTCAAGGACTCAACACTCATTCAACTTTTAGCTCAGTTCTAGGAAGAAACAAATTCCAAAAACTTTACTCTGCAGCACAGACATACTTTATTAAAATGTTTTTCAGACATTGGAATAATGTGAAAAGGACAGAAAAACTTTCAACATTGGCAAAATTACAACTGTTTCCCATACAAATGTAGACTAGGCCTCTAGAGACTTTGTTTTGTTACTAAAAATTGTAAACAAGTAAGGCAATCCATATTAAAACAGCTTTCTAATTTGTTAGAAAAAAACCACATATGAAAATTTAAGCTGGTAACACTATCTTAACAACACAACTACAAGGTGTAACATGAATCCTCTTCCAGAATTTAAGAACTCTAAACCAATCCCCAACAGCACCTAAAATACAAAGAGGTCGTAACAACTAGTCTAGAGTGGTATAATCTAAAGAAAATCGATCCCCAAAACACACTGGAATATTCCTACTCCAGCAAGGTTTCAATGAAGAGAGACTGGTGTATAAATCTGAGAGAGAGAGAGACAGGAGTATCAGCTGAATTCTCCTTGTCAGGAGCTGCCAGCTCACATCCTGCGAGGAAGTCGAGATGCTTGCCACAAACCTTCCTTTTTGCTTTGTTGGTTTTATTTTCCTTTTTTTTTTTTGTTTTGTTTTGTTTTGTTTGTTTTTTTTTTTTTCAGTGGCAGAGGAAGTTTAAGGCCATCAGACTCGCAGCTTTAAAAATTCACAGACAGGAAAATAACGTTGTGCTTCTCAGAAGGCTCTGTTCTGCAGGCAGGGATTACCACGGCTGGAGGAGCCTGGAGTGGCTGGAATTTCACATGACCACACAGCTTCTGTTGGATGCCCTTTGCTCTGCCTGTGGAGAACAGGGAGAACCATTTAAAACTGAAAAAAAAACCCAGAAAAAAATCCAAAAAAACCAACGAACCACCCCGCAGCAAAATGCTCAGAATGCTTTTCTACTCAAAATAATCTACTGTGGTTTTTAATGTATAGTTTAAATAAGTATATATTAATTTTATAGGAATTATATATTAATTGTAATAAATAGTATATATTGTTTATATATTAATTATATTATCTATATTAATTATCTATCAAACACACATTAATGATATATTAATATATAATTAATTATATATTTAAACATTTACTTATACTTAAATTATATATTATTATCTTTAATATATAATTAAATTTATATATACATATATGTATATACATACACATATAGACACACATATATACCTATATATACACATATACATACATATATATATATATACACTCACACACACTTTTTAATATATGAAATTATTGCCCTGGCATGGTACAAACAAGAGTCAGCAAAACTGTACAACCTGTTTTACCCTGGAATTAAAACAATGTTACACGTCCTTTCCTATTGAGGAGTAATAGAGGCCAGGCATCAGAAAAATACAAATAATTGCCATATTTGAATTAGGGAGCATAAAGAAGAAACTTGTGAGGTTGTATATAATAAATATAACATTGCTGATTTCCAACACAAGTCCTCTTTTTTTTTTTGGTCTTAGAAACTTCATTTTTTCAGCATGCCAGGCACATTTTCTCTCAAAGAGTTTGCAAATCTCAAATTATCTCTATCAGAGAAAATACGTGAATATAAGACACTAACGTGACTTTCTCAATCAGAGATAAAGAGAGATTTAAATTCTGAAAACTTCCAGTAAATTTAGCTGTTTAAGCCAAGCTTTACTATAAATTGGCATGGGGGGAATCTTAAGAGGAACAGAGTTGAAGGGGAAAAAAAATCTCCATATCTTAAACTTTAAAAAAAATGTACTTCTCTGCAAGAGGATATATTAGGCAGTATTTTCAAAAAGACAGCTCCATGCTTTCATTAATTACTGATTTTAAAAAATAAAATAAAAGAACATCCGCGCTCAGGTTTTAAATTTTTTTTTAAGAATTCATGACTTACATCTCCATTTTTTCAACATAAATAACCTTGTTAGCCCTAAAAGAAAATACCTGCTGACGGTAAATGTCTTCCTCATCCAGAGCTTCAGCTACTTCTTCCTCAATTTCCTCATCTTCCCCTTTACGTGCTGTTGTTTTGAACACAGTGCTTCTCTGAGCAACCTCCTGCAAGACAGGTTTAAGATTTGAAATCTTGAAAAAAAAAAAAATTAAAAATTCTGTTTCTCACCTGCTCAAGACTTTTGAGAAATGAAAGCTCCAGCTGCTGGGAAAACTACTTGTACTCATTTTGTTTGTACACTTCTCAAGTATTGGTCACAAGCAGCTTAGTTTTAAATATCTTAAAGATTAAAAGAACTGTTTCTGACAACACAGTCATCAGGTTCTTCCAAAATCTGATTTTTTCATATATATTTAAATATTTTCTCTCATTTGCAGCATGTCTCAGTAATTATCCCACCCCAAGTTTTACTAACCCCTCATTGCTTCATGTGGATTTCACTGTGGGATTCCCCACTCCTCGTATGCACACAGGCTTAAGAAAAACTGATTTAGAAGACACATCACTCAAGAATTTACCAAAACTTTCTTTTCAAGGAGTATTCTAAGGCACTGCCCAGCTCCTGCCATGAGGAACATGCCTGAACATGTAATTTTTTCACTATTTAGACTCAATACAGAGTAAAAAAAAAAAAAAAATCACAGGCTTCAGCAGAGGCATTTCTAAACTGCAGCTAGTTCTCCAAAAGGAGAAAACTTTACCCAAAAAACACTGCAGTGCATTCCTGTATGGAGCCCTCATCTGAATCCTTGCAGGTGATGCCACCTAGAGAGAAAAAAAAATCCCACAGAGATCTGAGGTGCTTTACCTCTCCCTGAGAATTTTTCAGCACAACTTTCACATCTTCACCGGTGCCCCAGGAATTCTGGTTCTTCCAGATGAGGTCAGTGGGAGGGCTCGCAGTTACTCCAGCATTTGCAGCCCAGATCTGACAACAGAAGTCACACAGGAACAATTTCTGCCAGTCTTACCACATCTCCAACTTCAGCTAATATATTTAATTTAGCAGTATTTCTATGTAGTTCGTTTCACAGTGATGCTGTGAATCCTTTCCAGTGAGGAAAACCAAGCATCTCTCAAAGTTTTGTACAATAAAACACATGTGTTTTTAATGCAGGGACTTTAGAATATGTAATATGATGTAAAATTTTAACCTGTACAAGGTGAAAATTAGTGCTTCACGCAGAAAATTCTGAAAAACATCTCTATTAATTCTCCCAGTAATTAACACAACAAATGCCCAACACAAACATAGGTGGTAACTTCCTGAAAACATACAGAGGAAGGACAAAACTAAAAATCCTTTTGTCTTTTTGACCCACAGAAGTTGGCCTGAAGTCCATTTCAAATGAAACTTGACCACTTACTGTAACAGTCTGGCCTGCCTTTAGTACATATCTTGAGGTATATCTGTAACTTGCAGAAGTGTCTCCTATTTTTCGGATCATCTCCCAACCTCCCATAGGTTGATCCTAAAAAAAAGGGAGAGGAAAAAGTAAAAAATTCAATATTTCCACTAGCATTAATTTTTCTGCTACGCATGTAGTGTGTTTTATTTTTTAAGGCTGTAACACACATAAAACTTTCAGTGAAGGGGTTTATTATCACTTGATCTTCAGCATGGAATTAGAATAATTTTAAGTTAATTTATCTTACCTCCTATTTGAATTAAAGTTTAATACATTCTGCTTTTGAGTTCTGATGTTAACTAATGTTTATGATTTGTTATCACTTGGTCCAGAGAAATACATATTAGTAATAGGTATTAAATATTAAAATCCCCTTACAAATATTTATTGTTTTTTGAAGCACAGAATGGCAAGCAGGCTTCCTAGAAAACAAAATATTGCTGTTAGTATTCTTGAACTATTTTTACATATGCACACTTGCCACCACATACTCCCTATGATTTTTTTTCCTATAAACTACTTGAAAAGCATTAACAAATCATATACAGGTCATCTTTACAGAATGACTGCTTCAAAACAAGAGTAGGTATTTTTTAAATTCAAAACAAGCATTTTTTTCAACTCTCCCACAAATACAGGTTCTGATCATTCAACAGCTCCCACTGTCAGTTAAAATTATCTAAAATAAACAATCTCATATAATTCAATGGATGCTGAATTCAGTTTGTCATTGCACCACAACATACCATACTTAGAGAGGATTTTATAAATTTTTAAAATCTATGTATTTATATAAACTGTCAAAACACTCATGAATATTCCCCAAGTACAGTTTATTACACTGCACTACAGGGAGTTGCTCAAATATCTAGACCCCCTAGAAAAGTGCTAAAAACATGAACCACCCATGGTTACTGGGAACAAAACTGATGCTTCTCCTTCCTTATGGAACAAGGGATGTTCAAGGAAATAAAATAAAAGGTGAGGGGAAAGTCTATGTGTTAAACAAGTATACATGTGTGGGGAAACTCAAAAAAATCCCTCAAAAAAAGCAAAAAAAAAGGCAGGTTCTGACTCACCAGAAATAGTTTTTGACCTGGTTGAATTGAGTCATTTACAGACTGAAGTGTCTAGACCAAGAGAAATGTCAAGGTTTCTTGAATTCACTAAACGAAACCATCGCTCCCCAGGTGTGGTAATTACAGGTAATTAAAACCCACATTATCACTGTCTGGAGGAGCCTGTCCATATCCTCACTGATTAGAGGGGACTGGGACACTTGGAACCAGGCCAGCTCATCACAACAAGCTGCCTTTTAGTGAAGATAAAGGAGGGAAATGTGCTGTATGTAACAGCATCATTTTGAGGGCAAAATAAGGAAGTGATTGAGGGATTTTTTTATTATTTATCAAAGGGTTCTTCATTTGTGTAGATATGTGTACCCTCCCAATATAAATTCCAGTGTACACACAGAATCATATAACCTCAGTAGTCACTGTAACAGTGGCTTTGGCATGGAAACTGAGGGCTCATAAAATTGTGTGTGCAGCCAAGGAAGAAGAAAAACCGTGATTTAGGAAAGCTCAAAGGTACTATGCAGATACTACATTAGCAGTTAATCTTATCTAGACCTTTATTCTGCATCTCTCTTTATTTATTTTGAGCCTTTTTAAGGCAGAGATAGTGCTGAAAAGGTTTCTAAAGCAGCCTGTGTGTCTGCTTGCAGCATTTCTGATCAGGAACAATGTCATCTGTAACGTTTTACAGGTGCATTACGTGCAAGGCAGAACGCAGAAGCGCAAGGTAACGATTTGGTGGACAGGCCACCCTGCAGTAAAACAAAAGCACCAAAAATCCCTGGGGAAAAGTCACTATCAATCCAGATCAGTGTGTGAAAGCTTTCTTTGGGACACACGAGTTCCTTAATGCCACAAGCTCTGGGGTCAAAGTGAAGCTGGGGAGCTGCGAGGGCACCGAGGACGCCCCCGGCACCTCAATACGGGACACGCGTGGTCATGTCCAAACCTGCTCAGAGGTGTTCTTCAAGCGGATGAACTTCCCATCCACGTCTATCTCCTCGATGGACACGTTCCCCGTGGCAGAGGCAGAGTGGGAAATGGTCACGCTGCTGCTGGCCTCGGACTCCTCCACGTCAATCCTCTTCCTCTTGCCGCCGGCCGTGCGGACGCTGCGGCTGGACGAGGCGCGCGAGACCGTCACCCGCGAGGACGGGCTGGGGGACAGCTTCAGCCTGGTGTGGGCAAGGGAGAAAACACACACACACACACATCAGGGAAAAGGAGGCTCAGGGAGGGACCTCCCTGCCCTCCACAACTCGCTGGCAGGAGGGTGAAGTGAGGTGAGGGTCGGGGAATGCGGGACAGAGTGAGAGGGAGCAGCTGGAGCTGGGACACATGGCATGGTGTGCACTGGGGATCAGGAGGAATTTCTTCACTGAAAAGGCAGTCAGGCTTTGCCCAGGGATGTGGTGGAATCATCATCCAAACATCCAACACCCATGTGTTGGAAACATGTGGATGTGGCACTAGGGGACATGGGGGCACTTGGGTTTAGTGCTGACCACGGCAGTGCCAGGTTAACAGGTGGATTCAAATCTTTCCCAGCCTTAATGATTCCATGATTTGGTTTCACTTTTTCCACCTTTTTTTTTAAATAAACTTCCTTCCATCTCCTCTTCTTCCCATAGATTTATACAGCAGCATAGTAAACAAAGCATGCTACATGAATAAGTGAAGGAGTAGTGGAGAGGTGAACAAAATGTTGCCAAACAGCTGATTAATGCTCCTGGAGCACAGAATACTGATGGATTACTACATAAAGAGCATAAAAGCATTTCTGTGCATTTGTTGGAGACTACAAAGAAACAAAACCCCTAGGGAGACTTAAGCCACTGTGTGAAATTAATGCAAAAACAGTGGCATAAAAGCTTTGGCTCTTCCATCCCCACAGTTGAGAGGAATCAGCAGAGAGCAGCTCAGAACACAGTGAAGAACAAAACTGCTTTACATGACAGCTGTGACAGAGGTGAAAATTCTCAGTACTGGAGGAACTGTGAGGCCAGATGTGGAAAATGCAGCTGGCTCATGAGCTGGGAAATCACAATGGCTCTGAGTTCATTAAAATTATTTTATACTTAGAGGAATTTGGGTAACAATTATATAACCCTGCAATGAATTTTGCAGAAGAATATTAAGGATGACCCCAAGCAGGCATACAAATGACAATTCATTACTTCTTCTCTGCTGGACCAAAGGAAGGGGGAAAAATTTAAAAATATTTTTAAAATATTAAAATATGATAAAAAATATGATAAAAAAATATTAAAAAGATAGATTAAAATAATTTTAAAATATGATAAAAAATTAAAAAGGGTGTTTGCTGCCTTGAGAGCTGGTCTGATAATCAGTGTGTTTGGTCTCTTGGTGACTTAGACCTCTGTCAGACAGGAGGGGGCAAAAACAGTGCCCTGGAAAGCAGTCAAGCACCACTAAAAACTGCTTTTTAACAGAGAAAGAGACAAGAAAAGCACAGAGATAACAGAGACACCATCTCCTTGGCATGTCCTTCCCTACCTCTCCTCTTCACCCTCCAGCAATTTCCGGTATGCATTGATCTCCATGTCAAGTGCCAGTTTAACATCCAGGAGTTGCTCGTAGTCAGTCAGCTGCTCCTGCATCTTATTTCTTATCTCTGCAATTTCCTTCTCCTTCTCTGCCAGTGTTTTGCGGCAGTTTTCCTGCTCCTGGGCCAAGTTGCTCTCCAGCTCCTGTGCTCGGTCCTGCCATGCTCTGGACTAGAGGAAAAGCATTGGAAACATCAGTAGTGGTGCAGAGGAAAACCCACCCAAGCCTCCATGTGCTCTGCTGTTCAGGCAACACCAAATTCAAAATACAGAAGTTATGTCCTCCCCTGAGTTCAAGCTCACGCATGTGTTCGACTTCCTCCTCTCCAACTCACCTACTACAAATGTAAACACCTCAAATTCCAGTGAAACTTGCAACATCCTTGGGAAAACAACTACTTTGCTCCATTTTTCTGAGGTCTGACAATATGCTACTGCAGTTGGATTTACTCAGGAAAGAAAAACCGAGCTCAAGAGTTTAAGTGTTTAACATGTGCCAGACAGGACACAGAACACAGCCCTAAGCTGCACCTAGGGAAGGTTTAGTCTGGACATTAGCTCAGATTTCTTCACCAGAAGGGTGGTTAGATATTGGAATGGGCTGCCCAGGTGGAGGAATCACCATCCCTGGAGGTGTTTCAGTGCTCTGTAGTTTCCAGATGTCTGCTTTGTGCTTTGGCTTGGTGCTGCTAATCCTGAATTCTGGGAGGCAGCTCCCCTCAAGGAATAGGGGTTGTTGTCAGTGCAAACCTGCCTGCCTATCCCTAAAGCCTCCAAGGCTTGCTCAGAGTGTGGTGATAAGCACTCCTTGAAGAAATCAATTATTTGTCTCCTGCTTCAAAAATTCCATCAGGTCAGCAGATCTTATAAGTGCACACCCAGAATGGAATGCTTATCAAAGAAAGCCCAAAATGAAGGCAAGCTTTGGGGTTTCCATAAGCATGCTTTCTTCTGTTTCACAGCCCCTTGAGATTCAATTTTTTTTTTTTAATTAAGGAGCAGACAGACAAACCAATGCCCCATAATCACAAAGTTTGTTATGCATGCATCCAAATTTAGGAAGTCACCAGATATTCCAGAGACAGAGAGGAGAGGGAGTCTCCATGTCTGAAACAAGGGACCAGTATAACTGGTTGCCAATGCTGAGAGCCAGATAAGGAATTTAATAAATGGAGTTTTGTGCCACATGGAAGATCACAGTGGAGTCTACTACAGAGCTCAGTGCTGGCAACTCAAACCAGACCAGCACCAGGATAACAGATTTCCAAGAAAATAAAATTAACTTAATGCTACTAAAGTAGAAAATGAAAGTGTCCTAGCTGATTACACCAATGCTACCACTAAAAAAAAACACCCCAAAACCACAGCAAAATGGTTTCTTTGGTGGAAAATCACAGTCAAAATGACAGAAGTTGATTTTCCCTGAAATTAGCAACAAACACTTCTGCAGTTCAGAAGAAGCAAGTCCTCTGAACCAAGCTGTCACTCCTGAAGTCACAGAACAGAGGCAATTAACTTAAAAAATCTGTAGATTGAAGCCCCGAAAGATGAAGGTAATCTAAAGGCAGAAATAAGATCTAAGTGGCCAAAATTTTCCATCCAACTCCTTTGGAAACTCATGCACATTCATTACATCACCTGATCTTTTCCAAAGACTAACCTGTCTAGATAAAAGGAAAACTAGGAAGACTCTTACTAGTATCTGCCAATTTATTTGGAAAATCAGGAAATAATATCCCCCACATTTATATTTTTCACTATAAATACACAGAATTTTGATGACCTATTAGAGTCTACTGTACAGGAGGAATAAAACTCAAAATGTATCACAGAAAGGATCGAACAGTACTAGTATTTTATATTAATAAAAATGTTTAAATGTTTTGTTGCATTTTCCATTGAGTTATAAAAGCTTACTGCAGAACCTACTCCTAACTGTTCTGATTTTCATTCTGGATTTCACAGTGCAGTGTGCACACAATGTTACAAACAGGCCAGTACTGAACATATCACTTGTCATACATTATGTCATACTTCTCTGGGTGTGATCTCTGCCTTCTGTGATCTAGGAATAACCAATTTCTGCTCGAGGTCCTGCCCTCCAGATGCTTAAAGTACAGTTATTTGATGTTTTAACTCAGTCTCACATCCCTAATCTGGGCAAGATCTTGTCATTAGTTTTGGTTTTTTAAGATGTCTGGATCTAGGATGAAAAGAGCCTCCAAATTCCAGTTCTGGCTTTGAATGTTGCTTTGTAGAATTCTACAGGCTGGTCCAGTCAGTATGAAACTGCTCAGAGTGTCAAGAACATTTAATACACATTTGTCTAAAACTGCCTCATCTCTCCACAAAAACTTTCACAAAAGCCAGTTAACAGCACCCCATTTCAAACACTGGCTCTACAGCAGAACACTACACACAGAAAAAGAAAATAAAGTTTGTCAAAAGGAGACAAATCCTTAAGGAATTTTAAAAAGCACAGAACAGGAGGAAAGACGACGAACTCCGGTCATGACACTGAACAAACTTAGGGAAAAACACACTTTTAATACAAAAACCAACAAATGTAATGGGAAGAAAAGCCCTTTAATCCCAAACCCAACACGTGCAAACAGCAGGAGAGAGGAGCAGAGCTGGATACCTCTTTCTGGAGGCTGGTGATGTGGGAGGACAGGCTGTCGATGCGCATGCGGCTCTCGTTCAGCTGCTCCCTGATGGTGTTGGCTGCAGAGCTGCTCATCTCCGAGGACAGCCTGGCACTCTCCAGCTGCAGGGCACCCAAGTGAAGACATCAGTTTCACAGTAACTTTCACCAGAAGAAGGAGTGAATCACCAAAAAGCCACAGGCCACGCTAAGCCACCCGAGTTCCTCTCTGCAGCTCCAACGCACTGAAATGTTTCTTTCTTTAGGGCTAAAGTGTGGTTACCATGTTGGATTGCCCTGCCTGGAATTCCAATTCTCTGAATATTTACTTTAGGATTAAAACTTTCCTTCGTAGACATTAGTGAAATTGAGCTACTGAGCTCCGTTTTCATGCTGGCTAAAGTTTATTTAATATACTTAAATGTTTATTTAATATGTTTTAGCTTCTTCTTAGTGAAGAAGCTAAACTGAAATTAGTTTACATACTCCAAAAAGAGGCAAACTTGTTAACTTTTAGGCAATATAAGCAAATTGGTACCAGTACTAGTGTCCTAAACCACTATTGTTTCATTCTATCACTTTAAACTTCAACAGTGTTACTTTTATAAAGTAACTAAATCCTTCCTGCTGAACACTACCACACGCACTTGAGCTACACCATAGATTAATTGAACTTGATGATGACGATGCAAAGCAACCCTCACTTATTTTTTTTAACTAAGTTTCCAAAAATACAGAGAATTACACCTGATGATAAAGACCAAGGAAGCAATGAGAGGTTGCATTTTTGGCTAGATCGTATTTTTAATAATCTTTTCCAAGCCAGATTGAAGGCCTGGAGATAAGCAGGCTGAAAAGACCAAAACTGATGCTAATAAATTCAGTTAATATGAATTTTTCTGATGTAAAATCCCACCCTGCTTTTAAAAAATACTAAATGCAACAAGCCACAGAAACCAGGTTCAGTTAAGACATCAGGGTGCCTCCTGACATAAATGCTGAGTAACAGCAGAGGAAGGAAATGATGAAGTCTAACTGATTTCAGATTTCTGCCTACATGAGTGAAAAGCAGAAGTTACAGGGCATTGTAAAACTTCCCCATGTTTTGTACAGGCTCAGAGGACTCCATTTTCTGTGTTCTCAGCAAGCCCCTTTATTAATTTTTATACAAACCATGGGACACCTTATTGATCATTGCTCAGTATCATGCTTAACAATGCAAAAACTCTCCCTGAATTCACAGTAATCCCAGCATTAATCACTTTTCCCCCAGACCACCTTCACACACTGCTTCCTTCCCTTCTGTTGCTGTACCTGATGAGGATTAAACCTGCTCCCAAAGCGAGATGTGAAAATGCAAATCCACACCCAAACGCATGCTAATTCCAAACCCTTCTCCCTAATAAACCCCTCCGAGCCGCCAGCAATTATGCCATTAAGCCAAACAAAAACAAAGTAACATCAAACAGCTGTGTGAAAACATTGTCCTCACTTTGGAATGGTAAGTCTCTTCCAGCTCTTCCTTGTAGAGCTTCACTTGAGCATCGTGCTGCTCTCTGATCTCGTGGAGGGCCTGGGCCAGCTTGTGCTCGTACTCAATCTGACGCCCAGAATCCACCTCCACCAGGCGAGTTTGATGCTTCCTTTTTGTCTCGTTGATTTCCTGTGAGAGCCAGAGAAACATGCTAACACTCGGGAAATACAGGGCAAAAAGTTTCAGGAGGCTGTCCTGCTGAGTGGGCACTAACGCAGGTTCCAATATCAGATTGTTCTGGCACGAAGCTTTTGGTAGAAATGGTCTCCCCAGTCTTATTTTGCAATAGCTAGTCATTAAAATAAGAGCTAGGATACCATCAGCATTTTTTTCTGAGAGTTCTCTGAACTTTCAACAAATACACCTCAGCACCATCAGATTTTGGAAATATATCCCTCCTTTCTTGAGGTATCTTGTGTGCTTCAACAAAATCAAATTACTGTGAAATAACAGTCACCTCACTTTCCCCATTTACTTGTGTGCTTGCCTATGCTTTCTCTGGAAAAAAGGGGATTCCAACAATATGAAACTAATCTGAAAATACTTCTAGCAAGAAAAAGCACACATGGAACAAAAACCAGTATGGTAAAGTACATTTGTTACTGCCCTAGGGTTCCTCCTGGAAGGACTCAAATGTCACAGGTGAAAGGGAGGGTGGCAAGAGAAAGTTCTAAGAGACAACTATTCCTCCTCTTTTGTTTCCATTATTCAAAAACATCCTATTAGAAAGTTTTAAAATTAAAAACACTGCAGGTCCAGAGCACCTGTTTGAGTCTCCCTCTACTTTATTTCTTATAATGGGATTATATGGGAAATTACTAACCTACTTTCTCATTAATAAAAAAAAGACATGTGCATTGCATACCATGATCAGAATTTAAGATGAAACAACATGATACATGAAGTTATTTTACCACAAGGATTCAGAGTAAAAATCATTTTTCCTAGAAAAAGTTAGAAATCTTCATGCCAGAACAGAGGTAAACCCTACTCTGAGTAGGAGTTCAGACAACTTGCAGAGGTACCTCCCAACCTAAACTATTTTGCTATTCTAGAATTTCCCACACCAGTTGCCTTCTTCTCTTTAAAAATGTTAATTCTTGAGGCTAAATTTACCTCCTCATACATATTTTTACGGAATTCCAGGTCCTCAATGAGGCTCTGACAACGGTTCTCAAGGTCCACTTTCTGCAAGGTTTCGTTTATAAGCTGGTCCTTGGCAGCAGCTAAAGAAGCTTCAAGCTTTAAGAAATAAGAAATCAACACAAAGATTATGCAGCAGAACCCACACAATGGCCAAAGCCTCACAGAATTACAGCTAACTACACATTAAGGTTTAATTTCACAATCAAATACCAGTATTTATCCCAGTAATAATATATATCACACTCATATTTTTCACATTAGTAACTGGCATTAAAATTGCTACTTAATAATTTTCCTTACAAATCAATTTTTAATACATGGAAAGCACCAGTTTCCTTGTCTCCACAAGTCATCTTCTTGAGGTGGGGATGCTCAAGATTACAAATCTAAAGGCTAACAAAACTAGGACAAGAGGTTTTCCTCATTGTTCCAGCAGAACATGCAGAACCACAGGCAGAATCAAAAGGAGGGCAGAGAGAAATTGTTATTTGTCACTTATTATCTGTTCTTGTGAAGTCAATCTGCCCCCCAAAACACTTCTGAAAAATGTCAAGTGTACTTTGAGTCTTGATCTGCTTTCTTCCCCTTAAGTAACATCCCTCATATTTTCAGCATCTTCAATTTTAAGAGCTCTCTCAGCTCTTAAACTTGACAGGTTTTCTTCCTTTTTTTTTGGTTACAAAGCTGAATTTCATCAGATTGGCAGCTCATAATACAGAAAACCACCTCACTTGCTAAGTGAACCTGATGGTTAGGTATCTTTTCTTCTCACCTCTCTAATTTGATCTTTCAAATCTTCAATTTCTCCCTCCAGACTTTTCTTATCACCAAGGGCTGTGGCCAGTGCAGCTTCTTTAGAATTCAGGGCTGCTTCAAACTCACGAAGTTTGACCTGGGCTCCGCTGAGGTCAGATTCCTTTTTTGCATAGCTGGAACAAACCAGAGAAAGAAAAGTTGCAAGAAAACCTAGAAATGCCTAGAAAAGGTTGCAAGAAAACCTAGAAACGCCTCCAAAATAGACTGCTGGCTAATAAAGCAATCTGAATCTTGAACTTGAGAAACACCTGTCAAAAAACGTTTTGTTTTAGCTAAATTTACTGGGCTTTTGCAGCAACCTTCAAAAATGGCAAAGCTCCACAGACCCAAATCCTGTCTATACAATATCTGCTATCATAGACATTACACTGGTGCAGAGGTCATTTCTTTATGAAGGCAAGCATTGAAGATATTCAAAATACTTTCAAATCAGTTTTTGTGTCTAGACAAGCAGTCAAACATTTTCTAGGTGTTTATCTCCTAAACCAACATATTCAAACAGAGAAATCAAACGTAGGGGGGAAAGTAATGTCACATAAACACAAGTTTATTATCCACAAATAACACAGTAACAGGCTACTATCAAAAACAGGAGAAAGGAAACCCATATTCATGAATCAAAGTGTTTCTTGTCCTTAGATGGCACAAGCCATTAAATGTTAAACAAGTTCTTCAGCCTTGGGAGTTCATTATTTTTCTGCCTGGGAAATCCACATTTGTCTATCAAGGGCAGTAGCAAGCAGAAGTCCTAGGTGGTTTTAATTGAACTATGAACTTTTTAAAGGAATGGACAGATTTAGGCTCAATAATGTGAGAGTGGGCACATTCTTCAGTTCTTATGCTTTTCTTTCCAGATGCTATTAAAAAAAAAAACCCCAAAAAACCAACAAACCCCCCACGAATTAACAAGATGATGTGCAGAAAATTGGATAAATTGAAATTAAATTAAAATTGAATAGATTTAGAATACATCCACTACTCTTTTTAGTCACTGTAAGGTTTACAAGACACAACATCAACGCATCTCAACAAAACGAGACCTAACGCAAAATCAACACAATTTTAAAAGGAGACACCCTCAGCTTTAAAAAAAAAAATCCTTTTTTCCCCCAAGGATTACCTGCACTTACCATGCTCAGGAGAGGTGCGTGCACACAGAGGGATGCAGGGATGGAATGCCTGCCGGGAGGTTTCAGCACCACAGCCGCACCACATGGCGCGGGCTTTACGCAACAGACTTAGCGCTCCTTAATCCCCATCCCGTGGGATTAGCACCTGCTCCCCCCTCGGCATCCAAGGGCCAGGCCAGGAGCCCCTGAGACACACAAAAACACTCTCTTCTGCACTCAGCTGCTCCCTCTGCTCAGTACTCCCCACTGCCTTAGCAGCATTTCACTCCTCAGACCCACAGGCAGATCCAGTGCTTGGATACAAATACAGGATTTAGGGTTTGGGCACTCCTGCTTCCAGCTCTCTGCATTATTCCCTAGAGGTTCTGTCCTGTCCTTCCTCTTCCACCCAGGCCTGCTGGAACTTCTGCATGCAAGCAAAGTGTGCAGCAGAAGAGGTAAAAGAAGGAAGGTGTGTTGCACATTTGTACAAAAGCAAATCTGTAAAAAACCCCAATCCCTCCATCCCCTATTAGGAAGTATGAGGGTCCACAGCAGACATTTCTTGCTTGATCACTTTTGGAATAAAAGCTTTTATCAAAACAGGAAGAAACTGCTTCTCCCCCATGCTGAAACCAAGCCTACCAAGTCAGACTCTGAAATGAAAAATTTGCAGAGCTACAGACAGTGTGCTGCTCCCCAAATTATCCTGGACTCTGAAACAGAGAGATTCCCCAAAATGTGCCACTATCCAAAGTGTGCAGATACCTTAAAACTTCTTGGATCTTAAATTATTTTAATGCAAGTACCTTTTTAATGCATTTACAGACTGAAAGGCAGCTGAGAAGAGCACTCTTGCTGTGCATCAGCAGAGAAAAAAGGGTATTATAATAAAATAGACGAGCAACAACAACAACATGACTAAAACCCAGTGTAGTACCTGTACCACAAAAAGTATTACCAGTTAGATCAGCCCTTCCTGGCTTGTTTGCAACAAGACTGCCTGTGAAGCCACACTATAATTTAATGCAACAAAAGCCACAGCAGGGGGGGTGGTGGGTGGGTGGAGAATTAAAATTAAGCACTATTAGTTGTTAGTGACATGAGCTGTCTAACTATGAGACAGCTCATGTGAACACATTCTCAGAGAGAAAACAGAAACTACAGCTCAACACTTCAAACGCTGGAAGCCAGATGAAATCTCAGCAACCCGACAGTGTCATCCCAGCCCCGAAGGGAATTCAAGAAAGGAGGAAAAGATCAGAAAAGCCTCTGTGATTTATAAAAACAAACACCAATGTATACAACACATACTTCACCCTTACATCCATTAATTTTGACCAGGAAAACACTTCAGCCTCTTGACAATAGATGCCTTCTTCCTCCCCAGAGAGCCAAAGCTACATCTGAATACGGCAAATGAGAAAACCTCAGACACCTTCCTGTTGCAGTGTTCAGAAATTACCTAGAACTGTGCTCCTTTTCAAGTAGTTTGACTCATGAGAGGAAAATAAAAGCAAACAAGTAATTGCTGACTTGCATCTTTTTCAAAGAAGCAGTTTGGTTTTCTCTCTTTTGACTTCAAAGCACGTGGATCTTCTTATCCATGGAATTGTTTACAACAACCTAAAATTTCCCGTCATCTCCTTAAACATCTTGCTAAGTAAATAGAAAAGCCATACAAAAAAACCTCACAACTAAACAAAAGCCCAAAAGAAATGATTTTCTAGCTGAACTGACCATCTGGAGCCGGACAAACCACACACCTAGTGCAAGGCAAGCAGTCAGCAGCCAGACTTTGGGAGGCGTAATTCAAAATTTCGTTTGAAACTGACCAAGTGCAGGATGCCGCCAGCCCACAGCAGATTCTTCTCACCTCCCACACCCCACCCACTCTTTTCTGCAGCTACTTAAGAGCCTGATCACCAAGCTAAGCACTACCAACATTAACCAAACCCTCCTCGAACAGCATGGGCTTTCAGCCAAGTCGTGACATAGATACACACGTGTTGCCATTCCTGATAATGCAACCTATATTTAGACCCCTATAAAATTACATTTACTGCACAGTGGGTTGGTTTTCTACTCCACTTGTAGAAAAATATGGAAATTAAAATAAAAACACCCAACTACAGTAATGAATTTTCGATGTTTTATTTAGCTAGCAGTCAGTTTCCCACATTTTTCCCCCATGGCAGACAAAATGCTAAGGCTGTATTTTGCAAGAAAGTGACTTAAATAACGTAAGAAGCACCTAAGAGCATTCAAATTTTTTGATAGCGATCGACATGAAAATAAGAGTAACAGGATGAGTTTGGCTTTCCTGTAACATGGTTTCAACCTTGTCTCATGTCACCCATTTTATTTAAATTTAGGGTTTGCAACCAACAGCAACACATCATCTCTGCTCACATACTGTTCAGCTGTGGCCCTGCTTGAAGTCACAAATCCAACCTGAAGCTCATGGTCATCTGTGTGAACTCCATAACTCCATTTTAAGCAGAAATTACACACACAAACACATATCAAGCCACTGCCCACTACCCTGTCATCATTACATTTCCACATATTTAAGACCAAATATTTATGTCCTACACTGCACAGAAGACATGCTGACTTCAAAACATAAATTCTTACATTTCAGTGGCTTGAATTGTTTTGCAATAAGTCAATCACCCCACTCCTTCCCCCTCTGGGTGCTTTATGGTAGACATCTAAACAGCAACAGATTTCAGATTAAAGCTCTGAAGTTCCAATCTTTGCCTCACAAGATCACCTACAATAACAAAAATACGCCTGAAAACAATTCAAGTCAGCTTCCTTTTCAGCTCCTCACAGCACATATGCACCCTGGAAAAGCCTGGAACAGGTGTCACATCTTTGCCTGCACCAACACCACATGGTTCTGTGTAGCTGCTCGGGGTACCAGCTGCAGAGTGCCACACACTTGCACAGTAATTCAAGCCACAGGCTGATGGGAAGCTGTTCCTGATATTTATTTTACTGCCTAATCTCAGTGCAGAAACGTACTTCAGAGTGTGGATGGGAAGGAAGTCCAACTGGAGATGCAAAGCCAGCCAGATAAATTATCTCTTTGATATTTAAAATTAAAGTTTAGCTCCTTGCCATAATTTCATTTGCTATTAATGCTTGCACTCAACAAAACACCTGAGACAATAAACGAAGATTAAGTCCTTTACTGTGATATGTAATAGTTAATTCATGCTATATAAGCGGATATGTGTAGGTATAAAATATTGTAGAAATTATGTTTCAACCTCCCCAGCCAGGAGCAGTGTTCTATTCAAATTGTAACTAATTCCTGGCAGCATCGAGATAGTATCAGTCCTGTTCAACGTCTGAATGGGACCTTCCTGGGCCATCAACGGTGATTTCCTCATCTCCTGCACCTGGGAGACAACACCAGGCCTTCCTGGCTTGCGATAATTGCAGTGCCTCAAGAATTTTAGGAGATTTGGACTCACCCTGATTGTGTTTAGGAGCACTCAGGAACCCATACCAACTTATTACATATGAAAACAGACTTCTGCCTGTGTGCCCAGACTTCTGTCTGCAAACTGGGACTCATCTTTGTCCAACTCAACATGTGTATAGAACTGGATTTGCATTCGAAGAAGTGAATAGAGAGATGTGGTCACCTGTGCCTCCTGCAGAACAAACTGTATATAAGCTGGACGCTGGAAACACTCGGGGTGAACCTTTGAGGGGACACTGTCTCTCTGTCACTCCAACCTCTGGTCTCACCCAGTGCCAGTTCCTGGCACTAACGCTGTCTTGCTGCTGGTGGTTGCTCAAAATTCTATTTTTGTTAATTGACTTAATAAATCTTTGTCATTTTTTTTTAAATTTGGCTGCAGATTTGATCATTTGTAACATTTACCAACACCTTCAATAAAACACACAATTTCCTTCGAAGTTACTTTAATCACATTGTCTCTCCTCTTCCAGGAGAGCAGATGTCCCTCAACACTGGCAAAGAGCCACAGTGAAACCCCAGCCTGCCAAAGACAAATGCAAACAATGGGTTTCCTAAATTAACTGCAGTTAACACCAGCTTACACCTCCTAAAGAACACAATTTCCTCACACGACCAACCTGGGCACATCCAGCTGGAGATTTTTGACGTGCTGTACATTGAATTAAGTCCCCATCGCAAACATTTTTTGAAATAAATTTTCTTTATCTTGGAAACCACTTCCACCAGTGGAAAACTGTGCTGAAACCCGACCCCATCAGCAGAGCCACACAAGGCAGCAGCCAGCCAGCCTTGGCTTTCTGAACAGCCCTTGTTCAGCAGGACTTGGTGGTGACACAGCTGTGCCAAAACTCACAATGTGCACCCTTGTTAAGTTAATTGCTTCCAGTGACACACGAGACCTTTCTCCCCCCTCCATCCTGGCCCAGCAGTTCTCCCTGGTGTGCACTTGGGGCAAATGATGGAACCATGACACACTTGCCCTCAAAAGGCAGAAGCTTTGTCCAGTCTTGTAGGATGTGATGGAGCAATTGGGATCTGCTGCTTAAAGGGTGGCATTATGACATGCCCAAGGATGACATCCTTTACTGATTTGTATGCCTTGTCTATTTAATCTTTTTCTCAAGAAATATGGAACTTGCAGCAATCTGAACTCCCAGCCAAGGCACCGCTGCTCTGCTGTAGGAGCGCACTCTTACCTAAAAGTAACAGGAATTGTTACCCCAAAATAATTTGTTGCTAATTGTATCATCACATATTTCGTGACTTCATGGTCCTGCTAGCCACAGGCAACCTTTCAGCTTTATTGCTCACTAGCAAGTCCAGCAGCTGGAAATCAATATGCACAGACATTTTTTCCTGTGGAGCTATTGCTGGCGTCTGCCACAGCCCTTGACTGGCAAAAGTGTAGCAGTCACAATTAATTACACAATTTATTTAAAGGACAGAAGTAGAGGCATGTGTCTACTACAACAGCCATCACCAATGGCAAAGCATACAGTAAAGTCTTGTCAATCACTAATGAGAAAATAAGTTGGAAAATATTGTGAAATTTGTACTTTCCCTCAATTCTTTCTCAAACTATGAGAGATCTTCCTCTCCTCCACCTCCCAAGAGCTCTCCAAGAATTCGATACACCCAAACTCAAATTACATGGGTTTTTCCCCCCAAGTCTTGAGACACAGAGATTTATTTTCCTTTATCTCCATTCTGCCCATCACAAGCTTCCTACTTACACAACTCTGAGTATCACTTTCCCATCCCCTCTCCAGAACAAAAATAGGGAAGCTCTTTTTTTTTAATCTCACTTTTTTCCCCCACCAGTTCTTTTAGAGATTACCAACTTTGAAGTATCAAGTTAATAGAAAAGCCATACAAAAAGTATGTATAAAGTATCAAGGGAAACCTTCATATTTTTGCTAGAGCAGAACCCACGGCTGCATGGCAAGCACTCTAGGAGAGCATTCAACAAATCTGCCATATATAGGAGTGTAAACAAATGCAATTTTCTTGAGGGATTTGAAGTCTGAGCAGAGCCAAACATCTTTTTGGTGCATCACACCATACAGACGGCACTGAATTCAATAAATCCAACAAACAGGTGACTGGAGCTTTAATTTTTGTAAAGGAAGAATAAGAGAAGTCCTACAGCACTTCGAGATTAACCAGAAACTTGAGATTGAGGCACCAAGAGTGACTGAAAGATGACTGGAACAAAATGGATCAAGCAATTAAGAAGGATGCCGTGAAACAGAGTTAAACAAGAGTAACACCTGCAAAAATATTCAAGTAACACAAGAAGGCCAACTAGACCATGAATGTATTGCCCAGATAATCAAGTGGCAAATCATCTTTGCTCCCTCCAGAGACCCAGAACACCTGGAGAGCCATTTCTCCTCCACTAGCTCTGTAAGGAAACAAAGCCATCACTAATTTGAATTTTATGGCTACCAGAATGCCTAAACCACACAAACCAAATGTGCCAGGTAACTTTTCTTTTTTTTTTTTTCCTTTTTTTTCTGTTAGATCCAAACTACAACATACTCATATTTTAACTTCAGCCAGTGCATACAGCACACTGCAGTTCAGCTTTCAGAGAGGGCAAGGAAAATCCTGCTGAGAACACACATCCTCACCTTACCTGGCAAACCTTTACACTACTCCTAAGCACACTTGTGCAAAGTGCTTTTAAGAGCATTTTTTGTCAGGTTACAATGTGATTTAACAGCCTTAAGAAGCCATGAAGGAGCGTGCTCCAGTTCAAGTGAAAAGCCCCTCTGCTCCTTTTTAAGGCTTTGCAAATAGAATTACAGATAAGCTCAGATATCCCCAAGATATCCATCTTAGCACTCAAAGACGACTAAGAAACTGCACGCCCATCCTGAGGTGTGGCAGCACCAAACAACACCAAAGAGCCACAAACAAGTGGAACCCAGGAGCCCCAAACAGCACCGAGTGTTTGCTTCACTAAACCCTCCAGGAGTTCTTGGCAATCAGCACCCCGCCCCAAACAAAACAGGTTTTTGCCAAGTATCACAGGCAAATGCAAGACAGAATATGCAGATGCCCGTGTCCACGTTATTAGAGCCTTGGTTCCAGCCACAAAAAGGGAATCCACCACAGACTGCGTTTAGATCCCAGTCCCACGCATGGAATCCTGTGAGAAGCTGACACAAGAGTGTGTCTTCCTCAATAAAAATCACTAAGAGATGGAAATTCCTGGCTTGACCCCGAGTCAAGTAATGCTGGTGCCTGTCAGCAGCTACACCTGGCTTTCCCCTATCACTGTCAACGACTACTTTGATTTAAGACTTTCATAAGGCACCAAGAGAGAACCTCAAGAACAACCAGTCTCACTAATTAGAAGCTCACGGTTTTGGTTTTTTTAAATAACAGAGTCCAAAAGATATCAGAGCTGTCTGCAGACGCGGGAGAACATCAATATGCTGGTTACACATGAAGCATCTTCCTCATCATGAAAAATCAGGGCTGAGAGGGCATTTAAGACACAGTAGCAGAGGAAGAATAACAACTCTGGAGGCTTTTGCCCCCCATTCCAATATTGCCACACCTTGTGATTCCAAGGCTAAAGCGTGAATACCTAAAACTTCAGCAGCCACAAAAATCAAACTGAAGATAAACACAAACAAGTAACCAAATAAACAAATGAATGGAGTCGAGTGTTTAAGAAACAAAATCTAATGTCTCAAAATCAGTTCGCTACAAGAGCGGGGATCTTGGCACTGTGCCCTAAAGCTATCAATCTGGGGGATGCATGGGACACAAATTATACCTTTTGTAACATCTGAACATCCAAGAGGCCACACAGAAATTACAATTCCCTTCGGTTTTAAGCATGATCCATGTATTACCTAGTCAGTATTTTCACTTCATGAAGTTAAACTGTGTGAGAAAGGTTCAATTTTTCATCCCGAAGCAGCCTGAGACTTAAAGACAGCCCCTCTGTCCGTGCAGGGGGAGCTGAACACTCATGGAATCACAGTGCTCAGCGACTGGAATGGACTCTAAAGCTCTTCCAGTCCCAAGTTCCCAGACTAAAGCAGGCCATCCCGAGCTCCATCAAGCCTGGCCTGGAACACTTCCAGGGATGGGAGCATCCACAACCTCCCTAGGCAACCTGTGCCAGGACATCGCCTCTCTCACAGACAAGAATTTCTCCCCAACATCCCATCTAAACCTGCCCTTCCCCAGTTTAAAGCCGTTCTCACTTTGTCCTATCACCCCGTGCCCTTGTCAAAAATCTCTCCGCAGCCTCTTTTAGGTACAGGAAGGTGCTCTAAAGTCTCCTTTACTCCGGATAGCAACCAGAGCACTTCACCTCATTTCTTACGCGCCATCCTCCCTGTACAACCTGTTCCAGCGCACAGTAAGAAACTCCTGCTTAACATCTAACCTGTCGAACAAAACTTCCCCCCTTTTTCCGTCCGCACCGGAGCATCCCGCGGATGCTGCGGGGGCCGGGGCACTCGCACCCGGCAGGGGCGGCGCTCGGGGCCGGCTCTTCCCGCCGGGGCGGAGCGGCGGCAGCGCTGCCGGTGCCTCCTCATTCATTCCCCCATTCATTGCCGGCCGCGCACCCCCGGCCGAGCGCCGGCGGGACGGGCGGGCGGGCGGCGCGGGGCGCGCCCCGCCGGTGCCTCCTCCGCCGCTCCGCCCGCATCCCCATCCCCATCCCGCCGTGCCACCGATGCTTCCCGGCCCTTTTCTCCCGCACCTGCCCAGCAGCTGCTCGTGCTCGGCGCGCAGCTTGCCCAGCTCGATCTGCAGCTTGGCGCGCTCCCGCGCCGTGTCGTCCAGCGCCCGCCGCGCGTCTGCCAGCTCCGCCTCGTAGATCGCCTTGAGCCCGGTGACCTCGCGGCCCCGCACCTCCTCCCGCTGGGTCACCTGCAGCTGCAGCGCGCTGTTCTCCGTCTCCAGGCTCCGCACCTTGTCGATGTACACGGCCAGGCGGTCGTTCAGCTGCCGCAGCTCCTCCTTCTCCTGCAGGCGGGAGATGCGCGTCGGGCTCTGCGGCATCGCGGCGACGGCTGGGCCGCGGGTCCGCGGCGTCGTGGGCTCAGCCATGGTGCGCGGGCTTGGGGAGAGGGCACCGGCAGGGCGGGAAACGGGCGGGGAGCGACGGACAGGCGGACGCGCGGACGGACGGACCGACCGCCGTCGCCTCCTCCTCCGCCGGCTCCGCACCGATCCAATATGGCCGCGCGCCCGCCCCGCCGGACCGCGCTCGCGGCGCTCCCGCCCACGTGACGGCGAGCCAGCCAATCGCGAGCCACCTTCTGCCGCGGGCTAAATTCAAAACCCGCCAACGGCCGGCGGGCGCGCCACTGAGGCCACGCCCCGCCGGGCCACGCCCACGCTCCGCGCGCGTTCCCGCCCCTCATTCCCGCCCCCTGTTCCCGCCCATGGCTCCGGACAAAGGGACCCGGAGCCCGCGTCCCCTCCCGCCGCCCCGCCCGGGCCGCCCCCAGCGCCCCTCGGCTGAGCGAGCGATCCCGGGCAGAGGCAGTGCTTTGGCGGTGTGGCTGTAAATTACAGAATGGCGGAATAAATCAGGCAGGGGTGATGGAGCCCAGCGCACGGCCGGACACCACCCTGTCAACATGAGCATGGCACTGAGCGCCGTGCAGGCTTTCCGTCAGCACCTCCCGGGAGAGTGACTCCAGTACGTCCCTGGGCAGCCCGTTCCAGTGTCTGGCCACCTGTTCTAGGAAGAAATTCCTCCTAATGTCCAACCTAACTCCCTCCAGCACAAATTCAGACCATTTCCTCTTGCCCTTCTTCCCTGGGAGCGCAGCCCGACCCCCCCGGCTGTCCCCTCCTGGCAGGAGCTGTGCAGAGCCACAAGGGCCCCCTGAGCCTCCTTTGCTCCAGGCTGAGCCCCTTCCCAGCTCCCTCAGACTCTCCTGGGGCTCCATTCCCTTCCCAGCTCCGTTCCCTTCCCCGGCCACGCCGCAGCCCCTCCATTCCCTGTGTGAGGGCCCAGAGGTGCCCCAGCCCTCGAGGTGCGGCCTCAGCAGGGCCGGCCCAGGGACGGGCCCTGCCCCGCTCCTGCTGCCGCCCCACGGCTGGCACAGCCCCGGGGCCATCGGCTTCTGGCCACCCGGGCACCCCTGGGCTGTGTCCGGCTGTAGCTATAAACCCCTCATAAATAAGGAATTTTGCTGTGCCAGATGTTTCCTACCCAGAATTTACGTCTCACTCACCCACAGGCTGCTCGTTGTGCTTTAAAAAAAATGTTGGCTCCTGCTGCTGCCTGAGCACCCAGTGTGGGGCTGTTTTCAAGGGATTTGGCATCCAGGGATCTCCCAGCTACAGGATGAGAGAGCAGAAGGGGCTGTCCAGGGAGGTGGTGGAGTCACTGTCCCTGGAGGTGTTTAAGGAAAGGCTGGAAGCGGCACTCAGTGCCATGGTCTGGGTGACAAGGTGGTGTTCAGTCACAGGCCAGACTTAACGACCTCAGAGCTCATTTCCCACCCAATTGGGAAATGATTCCATGATTCTGCAAGTTTCAGGACTCGGAGTGCAATTCCTCAGGTGGAGTCAGCCCAACTTCGGAGTCTGCATTCTCATATTCCTTGGCTGATGTCAGTGTGGCTCCTGAAGTTTTGCTGCCAGTGAGAGGCACTCACTTTCAGGCTGAACATTAATTCTTCAGGAAAATCGGGCTAGGTGACAGCTCTTCAAACTGCAAAAAGAATATATTCCAATCACAGGGGTGTACATAACTAAACTAATTAAGTCATAGCTGGGAGCTCCTGCTTTTCCCACATGGTGCATTTGCTGACACGAACCATTATCTCTGGTTTTTCCTTCCCTGCCATTTACTAGAATTTGCTCCTTTTCCACTGGAAAAATAGAAAAGCTGGGTAACAACGTGATAGCAGCTGGTAAAAAATTCTACAGCACCTGCTGGAACATAAAATTGTCAGCACAGTAGGATTATAACCCAGGGTAATTTTACACTGCAGCTGGCACTGCTGTGAAAGGATCTGTGTTCACAGGCAGTACAAGAGACAAAGTTTGGGAGGTTTTATTGTTGGACAAACTGAGCCCTCTGCAGGTGTTTAGTGCTGGCTTTGGTTCTGTCTGCCTCCAGAAATTAGGTTGGTGCTTGGTTTTAAATCAAGGAGTTTTCATTTTGTTATAAAAAATTGTGGTATCATCCCTTCCCCACCCCACTATATTTGTCTGCCTGAAGCAAAGCACTTTTCTCTCCCGACAGAGGTATGGGTGTGATGTGTTCTATTTCACCTCCCAAATCAAAAGGATGTATTAAAAATCCAAACTATTTGTAAGGAGGCCTTCCTTTCCCCCTCAGAAGCCTCAAGATTCTTCTTTTTGTTGTTGGAACCACTGCATTTTAGCTTCCTGGTCTACCACATGACATTAAACTAAATGGTGCTTATTTAGCAGATCAGATTTGCTAATACTACAAAACAATATTAATAGAAACAAATATTGTAGTGGAAGAAGATGGCCAGATCAGTCTTCTTGTTGTAGTGGACAAACTAAATGTTGATCTTGCCTATTCCATGCTTATTTTTCACCAGTCTGGGTTTTCAGGTCGCTGCTTCCACCTAATAAAAAAGAAAGATGTAGCATTTCCTGTGCACATAAAATTATAATAGTTGAATCTATTAATATCTCATTATTAAAAAAAATATACAAAGTTGTGTTGGTTTCAATAGCAAGACTAGCTTCCATAAAGAAATAAGTAATCATTGCTGCTGTCAGATTTCCCTGCAATTTTCTTTATATCTGAGATTTCTTTCTGGTGCTTGTGTGGTGGAATTTTTCCTGCTGGATTAGTCTGAAAAGGGAAGTGAGTAAATGATGGGTCTTCAAACTGTGCCTGGGCTGATGAAACTGGATATCAGCCCTGTTCCTCTTTACTCAGGGCAGCTCCAAACAAACAAAAAAAAAAGGAATGTGGTGTTTACCTGTGTGACTCAGCCCTGCTTCCAACACACCTCTAAAATACAACACAAGTACTTTCTACATGGGTTCAAAATGCCACTGCAGCTGCAATTTATTAATTTTAATTTACTAATTTTTTTGCAGTCAGCATAAATTGTGTATATGTGGCTTGCACACAACTTACAGACCCAACAGACTGCACCTCTTGGACTCACCTCCTCAAAATGTGGAAAGCATTTCAATAACTGAGACATTTAAAAAAAAAAGCCTTCCAACATGCGCCATTTAGTAGCAAAGGTTTTCTCTGCACACTGATTTAAGTTTTGGGAAATTTGCAGAGATCCTGTAATTCCTAGTAAATGAGCCATTTTTGCTGTTGCCAACTTTGTATTGCTAAAACAGATTTTATATGTATACATAATAATTTGTATTTACACCATATTTACTTTTAAAGTGGTCACGGTGAATACATTCTGCAAATGTGTCCATACTCTGAGGGTTACCTCAGTGATTCAGATATTGTTCTCCTAAAGAAGAACAATATAAAAATATTTAATTTTAAATCATCTAACCTGAGTACTTATGAGAAAATACCATTTGTTTGTTTCCACCTGTGGAATGTCTGCTAAAGAAGAGTCAAAAAGAGAATTTGCTTCAGTCTAGGCTTTCAAAAAAACCAAGCAAAACAACAAAAATTGAACAGAAATGTTTTTTTTTTTTTTCTGTAACAGCCATGTTAGGAGGAGACAGCACGGGGGTGTCTGCAGCTGTTTAGAAAGAGAGCAAAATCTGGAGACTCCTCACATGAGCAGATGGGGTAATAGTAATACTCCTCCCTGGTTTTTGGCTTCAGCAATGTGAAAATGATAACTGTGACTGCTGCATGGTCCCTGTGCAAATTCTAATTTCTGCTCTGTATAGCAATAATTTAAGTATGACTACACTGCACTTTGTAGGTTCCCTCATGCAGAACTTGAAGCCTTTCCTAAAAAAAATACTTTAAAAATATTAGTATAGCCAGGATTACCAGCATTCAAAGAGAGCTATCAATATTGTTTGAGATAAATGAGTATATGAAATGAAAACAAACAAATTACATAAAAAATCTGCTTTTTTTTTAACTGCTGTTTCAGGTAGAATGGAAAGCCTGTTTTTCATTTCTGCTGAATCTTTCACAATGAAAACTTTCTTAGAAAACTTTGTTTAGTGTTCTGCAGGGTCCCTTTCTCCAGGAGAAGCCAAAATAAGATGAATAAACACATTTGGGACACGGACACACAACATTTGCCTGTGACAGGCTGGAAGATCAGGGAGTGCTGAGGCAGGGGAAGCAGAGCAGGAGAACCAGAAGCAGAAGGAACCATCACAAGAACTGCCCCGCTCTGGTTTTCACCATCTAAATCATCATCTAAACCACCACCCTCCAGCCTGCCTTGCCCTGGCAGATGCTGAGCCAGGCAGGGATATGTGTTTGAAAAGATAAACACATGGGGTGGGCGTTTGGAGAATGGCCCAGGGAGTTTTCTGAGCGCACTGCAGAGCTGCCCACAGGGGAGAGGCAGTGATATGGCTGTTAGTTGTGGTTGGAATCACTCCCCACTGTGATTGCAAAACTCTGAGAGAGAGGGGGAGACGCTGTGGAAGGTGAAGGAGAAGCAGAAACTCGTAATTACACAGTGCCACATGAAGGTCAGGTTAGGCTCACTTTAAAAAAGACCATGCAAAACTGGAAAAGTTGCATTTCTGCAGAACAGGCTAGTGTAAATACAGAATCTCCTTGCTGATGAGCCCAGTTGTTAGCACAGAGGGCTTATGCTTATAGAGAAGTACTAATTTTTGGTAAAAAAAGCTTCTTGCCATGAAGTTACAGAGGTATTAACTCTACTAGTACATGAGAGTGCATTGCTGTGGCTGGTCCTGTGACAGGACAACTTTAATTCACATTGTAAGTGCATGGTTAGGGAATACATCAATTATTGCCATCATCTGAGACTTTGTAATTAGTTTTATGAAACTTTCAGCTTTGTTTTCAAAGGCTAGTTATATGAACTTGTCAGATTAATCACAACTCAAAGTCTTAACAGATCCTTGACCCCTTAGAGGCAGGGGAGAAAAGCAAACCTGTTGTGTGAGTCAGCGCAAAATTAAACATCTTAAAGAAAATTAAACACTTGCCCTAAGTCTCACCTGGCATGTGACAGGTAGCAGCAGGCATGGTGAGTTTCCCACATTTCTCTGAGTTAAGGTGAGTGCTTGTGAAGCTGATGTGCTCCACATCTCTGGACAGGTATAGCACACAGAATTTCAGAAAACCAGATTTTAGCAGCCTGCTTGTTTCTCACATGTGCTGCTCTCCTGCCAGTCAGGGAGCCTCTCTTCTGTTTTTACAGAGATCTAGAGAGTTTGGGGCTCTGGAGGGTTTTAACTTCCACAGCTGCTCCTCTAGAAAATAATTTAGTGCTTTCTGGAGTGAAAATGCCTCATTTCCACACACCCACATCAGGTTGTCATTATCAACTATTAATTACTAAGCACAACTATGTTTATTATGTTTGCACACCCAAAAATAGTAGTAGGGGTGGAAAGCCAACCTTCTCCAGCAGGTCTTGGAGTGGGGGGTGGCTATGGGGTGGGCCCAGAGGGTTTAGGGAACCCTGAAATTTTACACACACACCTCTCCCCACCCTGCTGACTGCATGGGGCTGGCCTTGTCCCTGTGCTGCAGTGTCACCTGTGTCACCCCCATGGAGGGCTCCCCCCCAGCACAATCCAAACAGAGCAGGGCTATCCCTGAGCAGGGGACACTCTGGTGTCCCAGCACAGCTCCAGTTGTGCCCACCAGCAAGCCCTGGGTGTCTGTAGGGCCCGTGAGCCCAGCCTGTATCCCGAGCCCAGGTACACCTGAAACCACCTTTCAGCAGCAGAGAGGGATGGGAAGGGCAGCTGAGGACAAGGCTGCGCTCCAGAGGCTGCACCACCACCCTCACCTGTGGCCCTTCCAGGTCCCAAAAACTGTGGACAGCAGCCAAGAAAACCTGGAGCACACTGACGCAGAGTCAGCTGGGGAGAGCCTGGTTGCCCTGCCTGTAATGCTGGCTCATGAGTACCCCAGGACACTGGCCCACAGCATGGTGACCTTTGAGAAAGAAAATGAGAGCTATCAGCCCCCACAGCCCCAAGGGCTTGTTCCCTGTGGGCAGAGAGATCCTGTGAAAAAGGCATGTATTTTATGATTGGCTTTTTGCAAATATTAAAATGAATGTTATATGTGTTGTGTTAGAAAGTAATGCTGTATTAATTCTCTTAAGTACTGTGTTAAATATAGTTTTAGGTTATAAAAATTGTTAAAATAGAAATGATGCTATGTAAGACACTTTTTAAAAGAAAGGACTCACAGCGAGATAGCAGCCACAGGACACCTAAATCTTTCAGAGAAAGGGAATTTATTGCCTTCTTATCATAAAAAACAAACTTCTTCCCGCCTTGAAGGAGCTGTTAGGATTAGAAGGAAGAAGTTGACAATGGCCAGACAGAATCCTGTGTTTGAATGGAATTTATGCATCATGTATGAAGTGTATGACTATGCAACGGGCTATTGTTCTTAAGCATTAATCCTTTGTTAGCAGGGGTCCTTTTCTGGGCTCGTGCTGCCCAGAAAAAGGTACCCGGACCATCTGTAACTCTTTGCTTTTATTGTCTCATATTGTCCTAATTTAAATTGTCCAAATTTAAATTGTCCAAATTATTATTACTCTCATTGTATTACTATTTTTATAACCATTTTATTACTATTAAACTTTTAAAAATTTCAAAAGCAAGTGACTGGCGTTTTTCACAGATCCTGATGCTCTCTGGCTGCCAGACCCGAGGAATGGTGCAGGACATCCCATAGCAGGGACAGCTTCAGACTGTGGATGTTCTTCACACCTCAGACTCTGGAGAAGGTCCTGCACATCCAACTCAGGCACAAAGGGCTCTTCCACACTAAGGAGGAGGAGGACACCTCATCAACTTGGCTGTGAGTCAGCAGGAGAAGCCCCAGAGAAGCCAAAGCTGGTGCTGGGAACCAGGAGCTGCACAGTGCAGGCAGCCTCGCTCTGCTGGGATCTCACTGCTGTCCTGTCAGCTGCTCAGCACCCACCATGAGAAAGAGAAATCTGCTCTGCAGTACAAAGCCTTGGAGCTCCTGACATACCCAAGCAGTGGTCTACTCTTCTGCTGCCTAGGGTCCTCACAATGGTGTCCAAGATGATGAGCAGGGAAGCTGGCTTGGCCTAAGCTGGAGTCAGGAGGTGGTGCTGGTCTGGGAAGCTGTGCTGGTCTTGGAGCTTCTCACAGAATGGAAGCTGCCTTTCACACATTCAAGAAGGATGCATGGGGGCATGGGGAGGAGGGTCAGGAGAGGGGATTGATACCTCCCGGGGGTCCCAGGTGTTGGGGCAAGGGCTGCTGGCAGCGTTCCCCCAGCCCAGCCCGAGGGAAGGGTCCCTGCAGATCGAGCAGGGCCAGAGAAGCCGGCACAGCCATTTCCAGGCCCTGGCCACAGAGGCTGAACGCGGGTGACCCCAGAGGTTTCCCCGCCATCCCCACCGGCGTGGGAGGTCACGGCTTTGATCCTCAGTCCAAGAGAGCCCCAGACACTCGGGTGGGAGCACAGCCCAGCCGGGATCCGTAAGGGCGGGATCACCCCAGAGCAAAGCCCCGAGCTCTCCTTCCCTGGGCCTGTTGCCGTCTCCCAGTCTCTGCTGTGCCCCAAGTCTCCAGGGAAGCGCTCCCGGCTGCTGCAGAGCTCCTCGGGTGGAAGGAGCCGGAGCTCCTGGAGCAGCCGCGGGGGATCGGCGGGTGCTCGGCGGGGATGAGCCCCAGGGCCAGGCTGGGCCAGGGCTGCCCCTTCCCTCCGGCTCTGCGGCCGGGCCCCGCCTGCCCTGCTACAGCCGCAGAGCCGCGCCCGCGGTCCTGCCCTCGACAGCACAACTCCCGAGGGCTCCGGAGCCCCTCTGCCCTGTCCGGAGCTCCTCTGCCCTGTCCCACCGAGCCCGGGGAGGCCTCTGGCCAGCGGGGGCAGGGGAGCTCCGGCAGCAGGGCTGCTCTGGCCGGCTGCGGGCTCTGGGACGTGCCCCTGCCCCTGAGCTCTCTGGGCCGCCGAGGGACGGGAGCAGGGCCGAACAGAGAGAGCCTCGGGTACCTGCGGGATCCTCGGGCCCGTGCGAGAGGCTCGGGTTTGCTGATGAAGCCGTTCCCGGGGTCCCTCTTGGGCAGCCTGGCTCCGTCCCCTCAAGCCCAGGGGACGCCTTGGGCTCCCCCTGCCCTTCCTGCCCTCACAGCCGGGCTCGGCGGGCGCCTCGGCCGGTGGTGGTGGTGGTCAGTCCCGCCGAAGGGCGAAGGCAGGGCTGGGGGAGCTGAGGGCAGGGCTGGGGGAGCTGTGGGCAGGGCTGGCGGAGCTGGTGGAGCTCCGTGTCTGGAGATGGCCGCACCGAACCGAGGGGCCGGGCTGAGGAGAAGCCGGCTCCGATCTGCAGCTGAGTGCAGAGCGAGGGCTGCGGGCAGCTCTGCAGACACGGAGGCTGATCTGGGCTCTGTTTGTTTGGGTCACAGCGCTCCAGCCCCTGGAGGTGCACCTCGATCCCACCGTCTCTTGCGTGGCAGCTCAGACTGCCCGGGTCCTGGGGAGCCCAAGGAAGCAGCACAGACCAGGATGCTCCCTGCGGGTGCTGTGCTGCTGCCACTATGCTTGGGTGGGAGCTTCAGACAAGGTTTCACATAGAGCACAGAATTCAGAGTTGGAAGGGACGCAGAAGCATTGTCAGAATCTGTCAGGCTTTTAAGTGCATGGCGCATAGAGGGATCCTTGGCGTTATCCGACACCCACCTGTGTCACTATAGGACACAAAACAACACCAGCGCACACACCGCTGCTCTCAAGGTGAAGAAAAAGGGGAGTTTATTTGCTGATTCCAACATTTATAGTTTTCTAAAAGAAACAGCGGATTGGAGGGTGAAAGCGTCACCTCTCCAATGACGCTGGGCAAACCAACACTCCATCAAATTTCTCCTCCTCCATAAAAGAACGCAAAACAGTAAGTTATTTACAGAAAGTGTGTGAGAAAGTTTGCTGCAAGAATGTAAACATCAGAAGGCTTAGAAAATCTTAAAAAATCAGGGCGACACACCTGCAATGTCATGAGCGGCAGAAATGACCTCCAGAGTTCGTGAAGTCCTCCTCAGAGAGGAGAAGGTCCAGCCCCAGCCCCAGGGCTGGTCAGCAGTTTATGTCTAAAGGATCACACAGGTGTCATTGAGCCTCGCAGGACTCAGGGTGGCAAACCAACTCTATTTATGGAGACAACACAAATTATTTATTTGTCAGCCCAAACGTGCCTTGGGCTGATCCCCCAGTGTGGGCAGCAGGGCAGGGAGGATTCTGCCCCCTGCCCTGCTCAGGTGAGACCCCACCTGCAGAGCTGCTCTCAGCGCTGTTGGAATGAGTTGGGGTACACTAGGCTGCTTTTTGAGACCGTGAAAACATTAAAATCTTAGAATGTGGACAGCCTGTCTGCTCCTGCACGAGTTGCTGTGGGTGGCAGTGCTAATAAAATACAAAAAACATGCAGCAGATTTCTGGTCCAGACATGCCCTTATGTTTAGTTTTATTCCAATAGCCTCTTCTACATGGCTGCAAAGATAAGGAGTGTCAGAGTTTGTTCTAGGGGTGTTGCAGGCTTTGGAAATACCAGTTTTCATACTTTCAGGACACAGGGGTGTTCAAAAGCCTTATGGTTTTGTTAAATGAGTTAGCAACGTACTAATTATGATTTGAAAGTTTGGCGTCTTGGCTGCAGAGTTATTCTTTAAAAGTCACATTCGTGAAGAAGCCTTGTGAATATTGTTTCAGAGTTAGGAACTTTGATGACTTCAACCTGTCAAGGGATTTCTGATACAGAGGACTGACATAAGGAAAATATTGTAAGCCACAAAACAATTTCAATGCAATTAAGGCAAGTCTTCCTCCTAAGCCCAGAAGAAAACTTCATTTCTTAGATATGTAAGACTGCCTTACAGTATCTCTCCAGTGGAAATTCAGTGTGTGTTTTTTATGAGTTCTCTGAAGATTCAGAATAAAGGAGACTTGCTCAGCCTGCTGAAGTTGATAGTTGAAAACTCTTCATTTTAAGTGTTGCTTTAGCTGTGTCTGTCAAGCTGTCCAAAATCTCATTTGGCAGAGGAAAAATATTGCAATTTCAAAACTGTCATAGCAGTGTCTTTTCACGGCCCAGCTATTTGTGGCCCTACGTTAGGAGGGACTGTGGATCCTCAGAAAACTATACAAGCACTGAAGTAGTCATTTCAGGAAAAAAAAAAACAAAAACCATCCTTTGAGAAGAAATGTAAAGATTTGTCAAAGCTTGAGAAGGAAGTTTCAATGTGTATTTGGCTATAAGTTTCTATTTCTGGTCTTTATGAATACAACATTGCAACCACAAGTATAGGAGAATTTCAGTTCTGCAAGTTTAAGGGGTTTTATTTTTTTATGATTTTATTTTTTACCACTTTTTAACTATGCCTCTATTTAATTTTGCCATGCTGCTTCTTACTTCTGAAGGGAAATGCACATTACTGGCAGATACTTAGCTTTTGAATTACCAGTAACATGATTATAAACATTTTTCAGTGCACAGGTATGTGCAGGACTAATTATTCAGAAGTATCTATACCAGGGTGCAGAGCTTTATTGTACAGATCCTGACTACTTCAGCAAAACTGATCTCACCCTATTATTTTCATTAATAACTACCTTTCACAGAATAAATTTGCTCATAGAACAACACTTCTTGAAGTTCTCCTACATTTGTTACAAATTTTGCAAGAGCACCCTGGAATTAGCTACAGAAAATTGAAAGTTTTTTATTTCCACCTGGCTTCAGTGGCTAAAGTAATGTGTTATGTTTGCCTCTAATATTCAGCTAGCAAGTTCTCTGAAAAATCAGCTCACTGCCCCAGCATGAATTAAGGAATTAAGGTGAGATAAACCAAGGTCCAACAACACAAAATTTGATCTTTCAGCTTGAGGACCACAATTCCTGTGGTGGGGATGGGAGGGGAAAACTTTAGCAGTCCCCTCAGCTACTAAATTAACAAAGCACAGACTAAAGATAGGATTATTTGTGTTCTTGTTAGTGTTCAGAAACACATAATCACAAGGATGATTATATGTAGGTGCTTTTATTGAAGAGCTCTGGGTGTCAGGGGTACAAACCCAAATCTGACTCTGACATGCATTCAAGATGAACATGTTTTATACTCTGTCATTATATAACTTTCATGTTAATTATTAAACTTATATTGTTCTATTGTATACATAGATTTCAGCCGAGCATGGGCTCCTCGTGGCCCCCCTCAACTTCTAACATAGTTTCTCATGATTCTTCTTATGATTATACAATAATTATATTTAATTACTAAACAATCATCACATCTAACAATTATATCATCATACTGCTTATGCAGGTGCAATTTTCACACGATCTGGCAAAACACAAAGGCTAACATTTTCAGAGTCTGTCTTTAACGTTTTTCCAGGGCCCCACTATCATTATAAGAAGAATATTTTGTTATTATTTATTTTATTATTTTTTTACCTGCAACTATTTTCAATGAACTCTGTATGTATACTTGTAGATTCATGCTCCTGTATTTAATTTAATTTTAATTTTCTGCCAGATAAGGCTCCAAATATATGATTTTCCATGATCTGTGAGTGTCTCATTGCAAATTTTGGCCTTAGCTGTCACCAAATGGACATTGTTTGCAGCAATTTCCCCAAATCAGCTTCATTTTTGCACTGAGGGCATTGAGGCCACATGTGCTTCCTGGTCACTACAGTGCTTCTTGCTTAAACTACAAGAAACTACATTTAAAAATTTCTCTAAGGAGGATGAGAAGAGAATCAATATTGTTAAGTCACATCTTTGTAAGTTTCAGATCTTCTGTTAATTTTCTACAGGGCCATATTTTTAAAATTGCATCATCGTTAAACTATTTTACAATAATACATAAAATTATTTTACACTCATAATTGGCTGCCTTGCACATGAAGAATTTTTGGAATCCTGAAGCTTAGTTCCTCATGGTTTAAGAGATTTAGGTATTAATTCCAAATGGCATCTCACAAAGGGCCAAATTCCACCCAGGGATAAATGACTGCTCATCCATGCCAACTTTAATGTGATCTGCTCTGCTCAGCAGAGGACAGGATTTCACAGAAGGCTCTTATTTGATTCTGTACCCATTTGCAAAAGTGAATACTTCATGCTTCTCTTGGGCACTGTTGAAACGGCAAATGATGTTAAATGCTGCCAAGGGCACCAAAAAGAACTTGAGCTAATATTCTTACTGATAAAAAACCATTTTGGAATTAGCAGACAGAAACCTTATCTCATGAATGAAAGGTGCTCTGCCTTGTAGTAGCCTGTGAGTGGGAAAAACAACCTTTGACAACAGAACTTTTTAAAGGATAATGCACTTCCTATTTGTTCCTACAAAGAAAGTAGTGTAATGCAAACAAAGTAATTGCTAAGATGCTGATGTGCTGGCTACAAAAGAAAACTCCTGTGCTTTCTAGAAGTCTGAGAATCTGTTCATCATCTCCCAAAAGTCTCGAAGGCTCAAACAGTACTCTGCTGGTTCCAAAAGTTTAAAGATAACTGAATAATTGTTTCAGGCCTCATGCCAAAGATTGCTTGAACATCTTGCAGAGATGACTTAGTTCTGAAAATATGCGAGCAGATAGGCAATAGTGGACTTGCAAGATATCATCTCCAAAGTTCTGGGGTAAAAACTTAAAGCAATGAAATCTGTTTATTTCTCCCCTGCCTTTTCTTTCTGAATATAGCTAATTTTTCTTGCCTGCGATTTCCCCTAAATGTGCCCTGGCAAAATTCCACTTCCTCTTGCGTGTATCAATAGGGAAGGATGTTTTGCTGGAGAAATATAGGATATAGAAACAACCAAGAAAGAATAAGGAAGTAATTTATTTTTTATCCAGCCTGCATGATAAACTTTATGCTTCACTCTGAATCAACTGCCAAGTCCAAGTAGAAAAGGACTATCCTACTCACAGATACCTGAAAAATCTAATGAGTAGTTACCTTTGTTAATCAGTTGATTTATTTACTATAAACCTTTTCACTTGCAAGTAGCATTTGCATGCTTTAGGATAGAAAATTCATTATTCCTTCCTCCTCCCCTGGTAATTCTTTGTAATTACCTGACTGAGCTATAAAGGTGACAACTGTAGGTCCACAGACAAACATCATAAAACTACCTTCAAAGAAGTGGCTTGGAAACAGAAAGCAGTGGTAACGTGTTATCTTTTTTATTATCATTATTCTTAAGAGTAACTACTGTTGGTCTCTGATAAGCACGTTCAAGCTGCACAAACAACCCCACAGCCAGCTCCTTTTGACAAAAAGCTATTTTAGTGCCTGTCCTCCTCTAGGGAATGCTTGGGCAGGAGCGACACTTAGAGGAAGGCAGAGAGGGCACACTTTTTCAGAATTTTTTAAAATTAGTTTTTGATATAACTAAATAAATATGGATAAATAAAAATTATTTTTCCGGCCCATGCTGAGGCAGGGATTTGGTGGGTGCATCCTTTTGGATTTTAGTGATTTTAGGAGTTTAGATGATGGGGGTTGCTGAATTTGGCTCCAGGTTCTGCTGATAACTTCTCAAACTGCTATTTCCTTCATTTACTCTTCCTCTGGGGGAGCCTGTCCTCCCAGCACACACCAGATTTCTTCCCCTCACATTCCTGATTCACAGACATTATCCAGCATCTGCACAGGATTTCCTTCAGGGATGCAACTGCTCAGTTTGGTGCCATTCCCACATCTTCAGCTTGAACCACCAGTCACGGAACATAACTCTTTCCTATTTGTCTTTCAGAAAAAACAGCCAATTTCTCTCAGGTCTCCTGAACTATCTCTGAAAAATTTCCAATACTCTCAGCCCACAGACCTTTAATGTTTTTCCTTTTTTTCCTGTAATGGGGAGGAAGCTCGCTCCCAGGTGAGGCTGAGTTCCACCTCCTGGAAGGTCCAACTCTCTTTCTCCCAAATACTGCACAATAAACAGGGTAGAAGCCATTTCTCTGATAGGCTTGAAACATTTAGGGTAGCCCAGGGGTCTGCATGCTGCTGGTGAAGTCTGATCATCCTTGGAGACAACAGAGACAAATGCTCTGCTGTGCTTGTGTGGGGAAGAGGAATTATGGACAATCACGGAGCTAAATTGGAATATTTTGGAGGGAATTGTGGGCATGCAGAAATTCCCATGTAAGGAGTAGGGAAACTACAGGTGACACTTTCTCACGTGTTGCTCTTAAAGCCTTCTTCCCGTGCCCTGAGTAGGGGTGAAATATCTCAAGTGAAATTACTCCTCCCACCAAGAATCACTGGGTTACGTTTCAATGGAAATGTTTTTCCTCTATTTTCTACCCTGTGCAAATCAGACCTGTAAGGAAATGGAAGCTGCAGGAAAAGAAAGCTGCAGCACAGCCTTGTTTCCTGCAGAACAATCAACTCTGGAGTGCAGTCTGTAGATAATTCTCAGGCTTTTGAAAGAGGGTCATTAAATCCTACTGCGTGGTGTTTTCATTTAGAGGCTAAAGATTTTACAAATTGAGCTGTTAACATCTACCTACTTCACCTTGAAGTATCAAGGCACTTGTATCTACTTTATATATTTTTTTAGGAATTTCTGAACTACAATGAAAGTGTGCTGGTTTGCAAATTGCAAGTAATTAGATCTTTAGAGAAGAAAATTCTGCTTTTCCCACTTAAACGCATTCCCTCATAAAAATCAAATAATCCTAATTATTTTATTACTTTATTACTCAAATCAAGTAATTTCACAGAGGTGGTTTAGCATTGTTATCAATTCCTGTTCACTGCTGGGAGGTTTAAATTTCCCTACATAAAACTGGCAGCTCTTAAACACTCCCAAAAGTCCAAAGGAGCATTGTGGTGTTTTCTGTGTGTAGTGCTGGGCACAGTTTAAGCAGCATATTAAGGTACTGGAAAGCATCCAGAGTTCCATGTTCCATGAAGAACAGCTGAGGAATTTGGGTTTGTCCTGTTTGGAGGGATGAACTCGTGGTTCTCTGCAGCTTCCTGAGGAGGGGATGTGGAGAGGGAGTACAGAACTCCCTGGGATCCAGTGACAGGATGGGTGGGAGCGGCTCAAGCTGTTTCAGAGGAGGTTCAGGAGCAGAGCTCCCACAGAGGTGATGGATGCCCCATGCCTGACCCCTGCCTTAAAACAAATTATTTGGACAATAGCCTGAATAGTTTTAAATTTTCTCAGCTCTGGAATGGTGAGGCAGTTGAACTAGATGATTTTAATAGGAATATTTCTCTATTTCTATTTCTAATTTCTATTTCTATTCTAATTCCCAATTTTTTAAGGGCTTGCTGGAGGAACCTGTTGATTTCCCTCTTAGCTATCACTTGGGCAGGGACTTTGGTTTTGCAGATAGCAGCAGTGATGTGTTAATTACATGAACATCCCCTTTCTTGCCTCCTTTACTCTCATCTGTTTAACTCCTCATATAACTGCTGAGATGACTCTAAGAATTACCTTATGGCTTGTCTCACATGCACACACCCCTCCAGTCTCTGCAGGGGTTGCTGAGCAGAGAAAATTGCAGCAGGTTTTTGTCTCACCCCCTCCTTTCATTTGTGGAGAGAGCAAACAAACCTGCAGCAGGGAGGAAGGGAGGGAGAGAGGAGAGGAAATGGTGTCCCGAGGGGCCAGGGCCCTTGGCATGGAGCTTATCCCATAAATGCTTTTGGACCTATCTACAGGAAACTCCTGGAGAAGGTCACTGCCAGAGCTGGCTGCTGAGCAGAGTGTTCCTGAGAGCCCAGGCAGTCAGACAGGGCCGGCAGAACCCAGGAAAATAAATCTCCAAGGTAAGGAATCCTGAAGACCAGACTCTTCTTTACCTGCTTGCTCCCTGATCTTTTCATTCCATCATTCTTCAGCCTGCAGATTATTGCACTTTCCAGGAATTCATCTGCTCTACACTCCTGTGGCTTGATTGGGGCATCCAAGTCTGCAAAAAGCTCCAGTCCTTTGAGAGGTACTGGGGATGTTCTGGCACAGAAACTCAAATTCAGTGCCTTTCACTGGGGAGTATCTGTGTAAGGTAAGAAATCAGGCAGTTTGCAGATAACAGCTCAGAGGAATGACACTAAAAATAAAAACCAAATCATGCTGATATATTAAAAAAGGCTCACCAGAAGGTGTTACCTTTTCTTAAAGCATGGAAATAGTATTATAAGTAAACTTCTGTAGAAAAGAAGATCAACCATAGATCTTTATCTACCATGACAGAAGTTCCTAATGGAGCAGCAACAAGGTGCAAGATAAATTTCATATATTTTCCTAAATAAATATAAATGCAATTTTTTAGATTTGACACTACTTAGGGAAAAATAAGATTGCATAGCTCCTGTACATCTACAGAGACATTCTGATTTTCCACCAAAACCCTGAGTCCTAAATATTTTAGGTTGTCATATTCTTTACCAAGGAAGGCGTGTCAGCATAACAGCAAATTGGTAGGATTTTAAAATTATATTTCTTTATAAAGAAAGTAGTCCACACAACAGTTTGGTGCAGTTTTGTATGCCATTTAAACATTACATACTATTCTGTCCCAGTTTGTTTTCTATGAGGAAAAAGCAGCTCATGAGTTTTCCAAATGGAAAAGCAATCACAGTTGCCCAATATCTGGAAATGGGAATGTGTGAGGATATCAATTAAAATTTCTCAAGTGGTTTTTTTTTTTTTTTTGGAGGCATTTCTTTTATCTCCATGGCAAGGTCTCTCCTGGTGCTCCAATACAGAATGGTCTTCCAGGATCTATTTCCCCCCGTTCTGCTTTTTGAATAAAGATATTTTAGTGGCTGAAATGGTATCAGTACAAAACTCATCAGTGGTAACTAAACATCAAATGTAAAATAATGACTGTAAATAGCTGTACTATCCATTAAGGAAGAAAACCAAAACCCAAACACCATTAATCAGCGATAGAACAAATTAAAAATTCAGATGGCAAACTAAAAAAGTGCAACTTCTGCAGAAAATTGAGAATACCTTTCAAAGGGATTATGTCTTAAACAGCAATGCTGATATATATTGAGTCACTAGTAAGTTTTTAATTAATAAAGCATTCTATTTGGGGAAAAGTTTTCAAGATAGTATTTTTTTTCTGTATGTATTAAATGATACAAAATTGTTGGTTTGTTTTTTTGTTTCTTTAAATAACTAAATAAATCTTTCTGGTCAAGCAAAAAAAGAAACAAGAAGCCAAACAGCCTGAAAGCCATCTAGAATAGGTAAATTTTGTGTAGAGTCTCCCTTCAGATACACATTCCTCATTTTTGTCAGTATTTAGGTCCAGATGTTTGTGATTCTAGAAATGCACTTGGCTGGGCAATATTAAATGTATCACAGCCGAGGGTTCCTCCCACAGCTCTGAAAAAGTAGCATCTATCAGCATTGCAGATGGGGAGACAAGAAACCTTCAAATATGTAATTTTTAAATGAAAGAAAGAAATCCTGCAAGAAATTCTTAGGTCTGGCAGGTCACGAGTGAGGTGGGATGGATGAGGTGCAGAATCACCAAGAGGTCACAGCTGCTGCAAAGGTTGCCACATGTTTTCCAGCTGCCTGCTGAGTCCAGGAGGTGGTGCCAGGAAATTGCACTCGTGGTCTCTACCACACTCCTGGAATCCCTTAAGGAAATTGTGATGCCAAAGCTCCAAGAGTGGATGGATATTGCCAGATCCACTGAAGCCCCAGAGTGGTTCAGAAGAAGATCTCTGAGGTGCTGCTGACCAGTAAGAGGAGCAGGAGCAGGGCATCAAGTAAGCCTCTATGCACTGGAGCCATGAATTCTCCTCTGTACATTGAAATAAATCTATTTTTTTAAAATATTGCCTCTGACAGACTTGCCTGAGTCACAGGATGGTCTGACTTAAGGGGATAAATAATGAACATTGTCATACTGAAGTTTTATGACCGATAAAATCTCGGAATTTAAAAAAAACCCCTCAAGAATTGTCTTTATTACTCAGTCTATGACTTCACCTTTACTCTGAAAAAATACAAGGAATTCAAAATGTCATAATTAATACAATCATCTCTTTTTCCCATCACCTTTATACCTTGAACTGTGTCATTCCATGCTTGGTTGAGAGTTTTGGTGAACAGCAGTTAATAAGCCCAGAGAGCCCAAGAACACCTTAATGAGATCACCGATTTGGAAGGGGAAGGAGAATCTGTAAAATTGCAATTATACTTCAAATGATGCTTTCAAGATCCACAGTTAAACTGAATCATTAATAAACTATTTTTTCCAGTTCTACCAAAAATCACTGGAATTTTGGATGCAAGGTAGCAAAAGGTCTTTGGTTATAAACAAGCTTTGTGTTTCCAGACCAAAGCACATTTCCCTCATTTTTTCAGCATCTTCTCTGGGTATAACAGAGATGGCTCATTATGCTGGTATAGTTTATGGGATGGAGGGTGATGTTTGTACCAGCAGTACAGAGTCTTTATTTCCAGAAAAAATAATGCCTCAAACTCTGCTCATCAGAGAAACCTGAAGAGCTCAAACCCCAACCTGTTTTGCTTGCATTTTTGTCTGCACAACATCAGCTACCAAAATCTACACAGATCTCCTCCCAGACAAAAAAAAACAAGATCCCTGTGCAGGGATCAGCCCAGGAAGACTGAAGGTGATTAATTAGGAGCTGAGAGAGAAATTCTGTCTCAACTGCAGCACCACACAGGAACTGGTGCTGCTTAATGCAATGTTTGATACCAAACACCAGATTGCTGGTAGCCTGAAGACTTGGCTACTCATCATCTTGAACTGGCTTGGCTTCTGGAAGGATTCCACTGAAAGACTGAAAGGGAAAATAGAGAACAACCACGAGGTAAGAAAAAGTCTCTTGGACACTGTGAGGAAACGGAACTGTGGAATGATTCTAAGAGTCATGGGAAAGAGTGGGAATTGGGTGTGGAAAAGTGCCATGGATCTGAGGAATATACCATGGTTGGGCTGGAGGCTCTCTCCTGAGAAATGATTGCAGTACAGTTTTATCTGATCAGATTTATCTGATCTTGGACATGTCTCTTGGACATATCCTTACAAGCATAAAACTAGAAGATTAAATAAAAGTTGTTATAAAAGTATCTGTCCTTTTCTTCGGAGGCACATGGAAAACACCTCCTGCTATTTGTCCTGTAAACTGATGTTTTTTCAAAGTAGCTCTTATTGACAAAAAGACAGCATTTTCATTAAAATAAACTGCAGATGTAGTAGTGGTAACAGTAACTGAACCATGGAATCTGCCGAGCTGGAAGGGACCATCCAGTCCAGCTCCTGGCCCCAACAATCCCACCCTGTGCCTGACCAGAGCAGTGTCCAAACACTCCCTGAACTCTGTCAGGTTTGGTGTTGTTACCACTGCCCTGGGAAAATTCTTCCAGTGCCCAACCACCCTCTGGGGGAAGAACCTTTTCCTGATACCCAAACCAAACCTGAAAACCCCGACCCAGCTTCAGGCTTCAGGTCCTGTCACTGGTCAGCAGAATGAAGCGTGAAAAGATCAGTGCCTGCCCCTCCTCTTCCCCTCCTGAGGATTTTAAAGACCCCCGTGAGTTTCCCCTGCAGCTGAACAGACCCTCAAAGTGCCCTCAGCCCCCCTCTCCTGACCCCTCCCCAATGGCTTAATGCCCATATCACCCTTTTGGTAAAGACAACACTCTACACACCATTTCAGTACCCCTTGCCTGGGAAATCAACGTTAGAAATATTAACATTAAAAAAATACACAGTGCAAATTACATAACGATTTAAAAAGTTGCTTAAACCAACGTTACAATTTGCTGATTCTATCCAGAAAAGAGTTAAGACATATCCCCAAGCAGTTCCCAAAACCAGGATGAAATGGTACAGTCCCAAAGCAATTAAACAGCACAAAATTCCTGTTTCCCATACAGGAGTTACCAGTTTACTCTGACCATCACTGGTTAGGAAAATTAATGAAAAAATAAGAATTTTTGTTATTTCAGTACGAGCAACTACTACCAGCAAAGGCATGCTGCACATCTGATTAACTTCTTAATAATTAGGAGCTCTGACATGTGAACAGATAAAAAGCAGAATAGTCAAAACCCAGGTTTAGTAAGGCAGGTAATGGAATGTGCTGTTATGTGTAAGAAATGTTTCTTCAAATGCTGCAATCCTTTAAATGCCAGCTCTTGGCAGTACTGAATTGTATAATCTTATAAACAGATTATGTGTTTTAGTGACACACTTTCCTTCTGAAACTCAAGGGCTCAAAGGTGAACAAAATTTATGGGCAAAAATTGGTTTGAATAGTGTCTACTCACAAAAAAAGCTACAACTTATTAGTGACAAAATACTTTAGACATAGAAATCAGTGTTGCACATGTTCTTCAGCTATATTAAAAACAATACTCAACACAAAAATTGTTTTCAGCCGAACTAACAAACTACACAACAGTCTCCTGCATCAAGTAAATAAAAAAAAATATCCCCTGCAAGAGTCAGCACAGAAAAACTCCAGATCTTCTGCAAGCTGCACATTATCTCACTGCACACAGGAGGAGGACAGAAACAAGAACTGCAAGGAAAAGGGTTTGTATCTCCATGGACAGTCTAAAGACCTTTGAAGGGAACACAGCTCAGTAAAATCTCACTACTCTGAAGGCTTTCAGTTGTATTTGTCTGCAAACAAAAAGATCCATGGAACTTAGGTGTGTGTCTAATCATGGAAAATGTTTAGACAGAACAGACTGGAAGCTCAAGTCACCATTGGAATACAAAGATTAAAAATACTGCAGAAATCTGAAGCACACACTGCTCAATACTGCTTATTTACAAGGTTGTTATTCAAAGGTCGCTGACCACTAAAATTATTTCACAAACCAATCTGTTTTTACAGGTCTTAATCCTATAAATACTGTTTTTGTCAATACACTGCCACATTAAGAATATATGATCATTTATATCAAGACTAAAATTATTCTGTTTTTTCTGTTCATCTGTAGTAAAGAGCATTGCTGACCTGATGACTTTGTGTTCTCCAGCAAATTAAATGAGAAGTATTTGGTTAAAACATAGCCTTAACTCCTAAACCTAACATGTGACTAAAACACTTCCTAAGGTGACGCAGGGCTCTTATCTAGAAAAATCTTAACAGTTTCTGAGGACTCAGCAAACAAGTAACAGGACAATTAAAAGTCTTTCATGCTGTTAAATTTAGCTAAGAATTACCTCCTGTTCTTCAGCATCAAGTACTCCCCATGCTTTGAAAACAAGAAGCCACGGGATTACAAGAAGGACTTGTTTAACATGTTTTTACAGAGACCCTGCTATCAAGAATATTATTAGTAACTAAAAGATCTCCAAATCATGGGCATTATCAATTTCAATAGTATCCTCAGGTTCCATCTTTGCCTCGTGGTGCCCTTCCTGCAGGTCCTCCAGGGAAGCCAGAGCCTCGTTTGTGTCACTGGCAAAAGTCTCACGAGAAGCATCATCATATTCCTGCAGGTTAAGCCCCTTGATGGCCTTCTTCATCTTCTTCCCCAGAACTTGTATCCTCCTCTTCTTGGCAGCTTTCTTGTTTTCATACTCCTTCTGGTTTTCCAGATAGAATATTTCCTTGAAAAAGAAAGAAGTAAACAGCTAAATGTATTTGCATATTTATTTTACTGGTATTTCCTAGAAAAAAAAAGTGAAGTAATAAAAAGAAAATACTACAAATACTGGTCAATATTTAACTAAGCTACTTGCTGTTGAGAGCAGAAGTGTGAGAAAAGACTGCACTTAAGGAAGAGGGGTAGAACAGAAAATTTACTTTCTAATAGTGTAAAGTGATCAGCCTTGCAGCTTTTAAAAATTTTTTCTGACCACTGCAAGCTATGAAAGGATGTTGGAGTTTTATTTTCCTCTCTCTTTTTCTTTTCTTCAAACAATTTCAGTGCTGACACAAAGTTGGCTTTTTTCTCAATTCTCATTACCAGAATCTAGGATGGTTTACAGAATTACCTGTACCCACCTATAAACAAAATAAAAACTCTAACAAAAACTTTTTAAATAAAGTAGTATATGCCACCAAGAAGAAAAAAAAGTTGGTATTTTCTTCTTTAAGTTAAAAGATCTCAGAGAAATAATATTTACAAGCTTACAAAACTGATTTAAAGAGCACCACAGATGAGCTCAGTGAGCAATTCAGGTTAGATTTACACCATCAACTGATTTAATGAGAAATTCTGCCTGGTGCCACAGTTGGAGCTATGCAGGACAAAAATGTTCTGCTGGGAGACCTGCACTCAATCCATGTACAATGACACAAAGCTCCAAGGGGAGAAACACAATGTGGACAGCTTTGCTGTGAAGAAAACAAACCTACAAATCAGGAAAATCTAACATTTACCTCTGCCAGAACTCTACAATCTCATCTTCCTCAACAGGTTTTTGTCACTGGCAGCATGCAAAATGAGTTCTCTCTGCTTAGAGTTAATAGCAATTTTATAATTTTTGAGTAGGTCTTTTATCTTTTGCCTGTCTTTTGATTGTGAAAGCCTGGTTTCAATGGAAAACACAGTCACATTTATTAGAAGTTAGAGAGTTTCAGTTGTGACATTTCTAGTAGGAAGAAAAAACCCAAATGAGAATGTACATTTGAACTCCTGACATTTTTACCTTGATTTTTTCTTCTTTGATGCTCGGTGTGTTCTTCAGCAGGTTTAAATACACACCTCCAGGTGTTCTTCTCCTGGTGCCATTCTTAATAGGGAGAGAGGAAAGTAGGAATAGCAAGTGTTGACAAAAAAAAAATAGCCTCTAAGGCAACACTCAGTGTTGAGGCAGAAAAAAGCAAATTTAAGCTCTGGTGTGTCAAATACCAGATGAAAATAACCTTGGCTATGTCTCATTTATGACTGAATTAGTCATATGAAGGTCAACAATCAGCCTGCTAAATCTGGACAGGAAAATAATGAAGTTACAAAAAATTCCCTTAGAATATAATGTTAAATTGTTAAAACTATACACTAAACCTGATTTTGGTAGAGAAGAAATGAAATACAATAATATTTTAACTACTCTTTGGCTATCTGCAACAAGTTATGCACTAGGTTAAACACTCAGAGCATTCCTCACACACAGGCCCAGTAAAAGGTCTAAAACAAATCTAACTAAATTATGTTCATCCCAGGGGTTTTTTTTATAATTTTCTGTGCTCAGAAATGCTACAACTTGAAAAATGCTGCAGGATTTTGCATTTCTGTTGAAAGCACAGGAAACACAACCTGTACCTTAAAATTCCTCCCCACCACATGTTTGAGCCAGAAGTTTTCAGTGCAGCAACAGCAGTGCATGGAATGGGGCTCAGCTTTGAAACCCCTGTAAATTACCAGTGCTAATTATTATTATTATTATTCAATTAAAATTTGCAGTATAAAACACTGCTTTTACTCCAGTAAAAAGTGGATGATACCAGTGCAAAGTGTGATACTTTCCTGATAAATAATGTACCATATAATCTAAAAATCCCAGGAAGGGGGATGGTCAGGTTTTAAGCAGGCTTTTGAAACAGCACATGTGAACATCTTTTTATCACCTGCATTTCATGGTGCCTTTTGTGATCTGCCTTCTTCCAAAGACTGTACCCTGATCTGCTCCCAAAGCAACCTGTGCCACCAGGAGCTGTGTCCCTTCACCTCCTCTGTTAAACACTTTTTAATTTCAAGACAACAGAGTGCTTCTAACACATCTAGCTAGCTGGAATTTGTTGCCTTTTGTTTTTTGAAAGAGGAAGGTGGGGTTTTTTTAGTTTATTTTGGGGGTTTTTTTTGGTTTTTTTTTTTATTGTGTTCTCCTACTTGTTTTTTGCCTCCTCTCTACTTCCAAGTGATGGAACTTAAAAATTGTAATTCCTCATTCTCACCCACTTTTTCCTCACCCACAGCTTCTCTTACCCACTGTGTTTTTTGCACTGAGGATCATTATTTAACAAGAACAATAACAGACCAAAAATGGACAACCTAACCAAGGAGTATAGGGTTTTTTAACACTATTTTTAACAGAAATCAGTGCTCAGTTTTGCTCTGCTGATACAGAAACCACTGGTTCCCTAATAAAGCTAACAGTTTTCCTTTTGGGAGTTATTCTGAAAACAGGCTGGTTTTTATTCAAACCTGAGAATCTTTCATCCTCAAGGATGAGGGAAAGATTCTAAGGAGTGCCACAGTGAAAGACACAGCATTATCCTTGCAAATCAGACACCAATCTCAGCACAAGAGCCTGGGTAATTTCCAGGTTCATTCACCTTATTGTTTGCCCAAATCCTGCTGGAAGGTTACACAGATCATTTTTTTAGGGGTTACACAAATTATGTTTTTATGTTTATTAGGGGAGTCTCATGGCAAGGGAAGGCCATAAAACCCCAGGAGAACACGTCCAGCATGAGAAACTTGAGTGAAAATTCCACAAGTGTGAAAATTCTACAAGTGAAGAGCTGTGCTGCCCTGCCCTTCCCTGGCAAGCCCACAGGATGACATTTTCCTTACCACAATGAACAGTCCACCGTTCTGCTCCACTTCAGCTGTTTCCATCAGCAGCTCGATGGCTTTTCTCTTCCCAATTATTTTCACTACTCGAGCAATTAAGTCTTTCTTTGGCTCACAAAGTCTGAACAGAGAGGGGAATAAAAAAAACAAAAAAACAAAAAAAAAAAAAAAAGAAGAGGCACACTTATTGTCAGGATAATTCTTTGAGTATATGAGACTTCCACAATGAATAATTCATTTTGTGCTGAAAAGTCTATGCGTTCAAATGTGTTTAAATGGTTTACTGAATCAGATTTCAAAATACTGAGCTTCTGAAGCATGTTTTTTCCCTGAAGCATGCACTTTGAAAACTTGTTTCAATGAAAATGCCTTGAGTGGTTATTTTCCTTCTATTTTCCTTCTGATGTGTGAAATATCAAACCAAATACGAAACTGCAAAGACCTGCATAAACCTCTGAAATCAAAATATAAAAGCTTCTTGTGCACTTAACAGATAAAATTAACTTTTTACAGTTAAATCAGCAACTGGAGAAAACAGGAAGTATAAAAGTTCCCCTGTATCATGTGCCATTTCAGTCAAACCTACTTAACAAAGAAGAAATCAGTTTATTGACTGATCTATGACAGTGTATAAAAAGCAAACAAAACAACAAAAATTACACTACAACCAGAACCCTACTGATACAGCTCAGTGCCACTGCTACTACAATTAGAACAATTCTAATTTTCTATTTGTAGAAGGAAAATTTTGGTCTATTTCAATGAAGCTTAATAAAACAAAAAGGAGTTTACTCCAAGAAATATTCTTGAACTTTTCAAATTAAGAAATGAGGAACTACCCAGAATTATTAACAGCATCAATAACTAATTGCTGTAGTATTACAAGATTCTGAAGTAATACCACATGTATAAAAACAACTATGACCAACAAACCCAAGCTTTATTTAAACGTCAAGGTAAGTGTCAGTAAATCTTCTAAGTCTTGTTTCCCATTTAACGTAATTTTCTTCCCTTGCACAAGTAAAAGATGAGTGTGGCAGTTTAGCATTATCCAAAACACTGCACTACCCAGTTATCTACAGTTTCAAAGGTTAAGAACAGATTTTTGTGATAACCACAGCATGTGTGCATTAGTGTCAAACTAAAAACAACCACTGGGAATTTTCCAAAAAAAGCCATTAATAAATCTGTATAATGAGAAGCACTATTTTTCCTTGCCCTATTCCCAGACAACAAACTACCCTAGTGGCTCTGAAAGTAAAAATATAAAAATTTGAAGAAACAGGCAGTATTGTTTGGATTTTTCTGCAAGATCACCAGCCACAGTGATGCATTTTTATCCCAGGACTTTGGAAATGCTTTTTGTGATCTTTATGCCTTGTGAAGGCTGACCTAGAAGAGAGTCTAGACAGAATTAAAGAAAAATAAAGTAGAGATTTATGAAAAGGCCTCAATGGATCCACCTTGGGCAGCACAAGAGCTCAACCAGGGCTACACCCCAGGTGAACCCAAAATGGTCACATAATGCACAACCAGTCACAGGGTCTTTCACTTTTATAAGTTTTGGTCCATTTACACATTGGAGTTAATAGTCCAATTCCACCTTTAGCCTATCAAATCTCATCCTTCTTATTTTTCTCTCTTCAGCCCACGTTGTTTGTGCTCCTGGGCCTGAGATTTGGATTATTTGTCCTTGGTCCCCAGCTAGAGCAGGAATTGTTTTGCCTCCCTACTCTGTGAAGAGAGTCCACCATCCCCTAATACGAGGCTCAGAAGAACACACTAAAGCAGCACAGAATCTGAAAAATATAAAAGCCAAAACCTGAGGCATCAATCTGGTGCAACACCCCATTTAGCAGCAGGGGAAATTTCCCCCCCTTCTTTCTAGCAACCACCAACACTTAGCGAAGATGCACCATTATTTAACTCACCGATAAGCAATCTCATCTGCCACTTTTTCCTCCGAATCTTCCTCTGTGATCTCATACCTCCCCTTGTATTTCATCTCCTGCCTCTCCCCCAGTCTGTCTTTCACGGGCCGCTTCCGTTTGAGGAAGCCGTGCCCGTTCTCCTCCTCTGCTGGACACTTCTTGTCATCGTGCATGTACTCATCCAGCTCCTTATCCAAAGTCTCTGCCTCCTTCTGCTGGGCCTCCTTCATCAGCTTTTTAGCCAGCAGGTAGTTGTAAGTCTCAGACTGCCTGCTCCTGTCAATTGAACCGTCCATGCCCAGAATCCCAAGCTCGGTCGCCACCGCATCCTGGTTCTGCTCCTGGAGCACGGCGCCCCAGATGTTGTTGACCTTCTTCCCGCGCACAGCAGTCTGTTTTTGGTGGCTCTGGCCGAGCTGGAAGGGCTCGGGTTTGGCAGGGGAGAAGTTGAAGCATTTCTGCCTCTTTCTCTTCCACAGGCAGCTGTCGTCGTCGGAGTCGGAGCCGCTCTCCTCGCTGGAGTCCAGGCTCTTGGTGGTCCTGTAAGGAACGCTGGGAGCGCAGGATGAGAGGCTGCTCTGGAAGGGCCTGCAGGAATCATTGCCAGCGTGCAGCTTCTGCAAATAAAAAGCAAATTGAAACCTATTACTAATGAAAATTAGAAGAGCTATCAAGTCGTCAATTAACTAAAATACATAATTCTGGCCCTTGTGGCCATGCAAACCTCCACGAGCATCTCTTGGGCCACAGCAGAGGAGCATCCTTTGAAACTGCTGTATTTTGAGTGCATGAGCATGAAATAGAGCATGGCTGACACAGAAAAACGTCAGGAGCTGCTCTTCCCCTTGAGGCAAACTTTGCTGAGCAAAAATTGTAACAGAACTGGAAAAGTGGTGAATATGCGCGAAGTGGGCAAGATGCACAGCAGGCTCTAAGAACAGGAAAATACCAGAACAACACAGCAACCCACCAGAGCTTTGTGTAACATCAGAGGAGTTAACAATCTCTCTGCAGTTTTAAGTGAGAAGACCAAATGACCAAAAATAAACCCCAAAACCAAACCCACAAAACTGGGTCAGTGTTCAGATTAAGAATGTTCTGTGAGTCTAGCTCGTCAGGACAGCACATCACCAAACTGGGGACAGCAGAATCCTTACAGAACCACCCATTTTTCCTCCTTTAAACTAACAAGACACCATGGAATAACTATGTCTAATGAATTAGAACACCCCCACCCACCAAAAAATCATTCCACTGATATACAAATACTGAAGAAATGCTTTTACTCCTAATTCCAGTTATTCCCTGACTGATTTCTTGTCATGAAGTTATATGCTATCCCATTATCTTTCAAAATAAGATCTCTTCCTTCACTTTCAGGTGAAATGAAAATTCTTTCTTTAGTCTTACTGTTTTCATCGACATGGTGCTGCTTCTTCTTTCTCCAAACAGTAAAGGGAAGTATTCAACTCACCACATTATGAAATACAAACTTTTAACTTCAAGTGTAATGCAAAAACCCCAAACACAGCATAAATACAAAACCACTGGACATTTCTGTAAAAAACTTCTTTTGCGCTTCATTTCTCAGAACTATATCACAAAGAACAAAACAGCTGGAGAAAATAACATTCGTTACTCATACAGTGTCACACACTGGTCTTTGAAATCTTTCTCTGTCTGTGCACTGCGGTAAATAGCTCATACTCTCAGTACAAATTCCTCACAGAATAAGTTCCTTATATCCCTTGAGCATCACAGACTGGTTTGGATTGGGAGGCACCTTAAATCCCATCCAGTGCCAGCCCTACCATGGCAGGGACACCTCCCACTGTCCCAGTGTCCAGCCTGGCCTTGGGCACTGCCAGGGATGCAGGGGCAGCCCCAGCTGCTCTGGGCACCCTGTGCCAGGGCCTGCCCACCCTGCCAGGGAACAATTCCTCATTGCCAAGATCCCAGCCAGCCCTGCCCTCTGGCACTGGCAGCCATTCCCTGGCTGCTGGCCCTGCAGCCCTTGGCAATTGTCCGTGTCCATCTTTGCTGCAGCCCCTTCAGGCCCTGCCAGCCCACCCTGAGCTCAGGCCAGAGCTCCTCGTGCCCAGGTGAGCAATGGCAGCTGTGCCAGCCTTTGCTGCCAGAAGAGCTGCTCCATCCCTCTGCCCATCCTGGAGCCTCCTCTGACCTGGCTGCAGCAGCTCCAGCTCCTTCCTGGGCTGGGAAATTCGGAGGGAGGGGACATAAGGGGACACAGAGAAACACGGGGACAGTGCTGGCATCTCTACCCAGACACGGAGAGCCGCGGGGTGCTGGTGCTGGCAGCCGGCAGCGCTCGGGGCTCTCCTGCGCGGTCCCCCGCCGCTCTCCCTCACGGTCGCCGCTGTCCCCATTGTTCCCGCGCACCACGCGGGGAGGCCCTGGCGGTACCGGGGAGGGACAGCCACCAATGCATCGACAGCCACCAGAACAGGGACAGCCACCAGCGCAGGGACAGCCACCAACGCAGCGACAGCCAAGCCAGCAACCCTGGGAGAGGCCACCAAGTCCCGGGAGAAGCCACCAGCCCGGGAATGAGCGCCCCAGAGCCGGCAAAACCCCCTGAGGCGCGGCCTCCGCGGCCTTCCCGCCCCGCAGCCCTCCGGTCCCGCGCTCCCCGGCCCGGCGCTCCGGCCGCTGCCCGCCCTCACCTGTCCGGGGGAGCCGGCGCCGGGCATGTCCGAGTCGGAGCCCGAGAGCTCGCCGTCCTCCACGTCGCCGTCCATACCCCGCAGCTCCTGCGCCATGTCCCGGCGGAAGGGAGGAGCGCGGTGGCGGGGGGGGATAGCGCGTCCATCCGGGGCCGGGCCGGCCGCGGCTCCTCCTTCCCGGCTCCTGCCCTGTGGGAACGTCTTGGGAAGGATGGAAGTTTGACCAGAAAGTCTCGGAGATATGTATGCCCAGCAGAAAGATTTTTAAGTGTAGAGTCTGATGAAGGAATAGAGATGGAAGCAAGTTTTGATGTGGAAGAAAAGAATTGCTGAGCCAGTCTTACTGGATACCCAAGAAGGCAAAGGGTGTGTTAATTAGAAGGAGTTTTTGTGGCTTAGAGCAATGGATAAACCCACCTCAAACAAGAAGATGTTTTTACCAAGCAGAAAGATAGGACAGGCAAAGAAGCCTGCCAATGTTGCAAGTAGAAAAAAGGTCTCAGAATTTCCCACTGCAAGAAAACTGAAAAACAGCTTGGAGCTTACACTGCAATGTACTAACTTTTAATGATTGGAGAACAGTAACATGAATATGGTAATTATAGTAGTTATGATAGGCTATAAATAATAGTTAAGGTATAGATTGGTTCTGCTGTATTAAGATGCTAAGCAAAGAAAAGTCTATAATGCAATGTAACCAAAACCAAAGGGTGTCCAGGCCTGCCTGCAGCTGGAGCTGACAGCTGTAGGCACAGCTCTGTCACCCACCACCCTGGATTGCTGTAACCTCTTGGATGGAATAAACTGCATTTTGGAGAGCCACCTGGAGTCCTGCATCTCTCATTTAGGCACTTACAGAAGTGCCTCATATTGCCGGCCAGGGTCTCTGTACAAATCACAAACAGGATGAGACTGCTGAGGAACGTGTTTTGTTTCCCAGCATCAGTCTCATTACATGCTTATGACAATGGGAAGATGCCAGCAGCTCACATCCCAGGCAGCAGACCAAGAACTTAATGTTACAACTTACTTTATAAGTTTTTTGACCAGTCACACAAAGCAAAAGCACATTGGCAGCAGTTCTATCCAACCACTATAAGCACACGCACCTTTGGTTAAACAATGCTTGCTTATTTCAAATACAATACCTGCTTGTGAGCCTTAAAACAATGCACAGAGCTCCATTATTAAGCTTCAAACTTCCTAACATCTTGCTAGATAAACTTTTCTGTAGCTTAGGGAGTTTTTCTAGACAAGTGTTAATACACAGACCATGGTTCTATTTGTCCTTCCTATTGTACTTTTTAAATAATTTTTCTGCTGACCTATCTCATGGCTGCTGCTTAGCTCCAATCACAGTTCTGCTGTCTCTGAGGCCTGCCTTTTGCAGCTTTCCCAAACCCCTCTGATTTTGTGGATCCCCACACCTCATGGTGGAAGGAAGCAGGGTGTTATCAGCCTCACAGCGTGCCCCAGGCATCTGGTGGGGCTCTGGGGTGCTCGGCACAAGCGTTGAGGGCTGTGGGATGTGGAGAGTTTACCTCAGGGCAAGTGTTCTTTGGGGTGGAATCTTGGTGTGAAAAATGTGTATTTTGTGATTGGCTTTTCGCAAATGTTAAAATGAATATTAAATGTGGTGTGTTAGAAAGTAATGCTGTATTAATTCTCTTTAAGTTGTGTGGGAAATACAATTTTAGGTTATAACAAAATATTAAAATAGAAACTATGCTATGTAGGTTACATTTTTTTTCTAAGGAATGGACTCACGCCGAGATAGCAGCCACAGGACACCTAAATCTTTCAGAGAAAGAGAATTTATTGCTCTCATATCAGAATAAACGAACTTCTTCCTGCTTTGCTCAGCTAGGATGATGCCATCAGGATTAAGAGGTAGAAGTTGACAGTGACCAGACAGAATCCTGTGTTTGAAAGGAATTTATGCATCATGTATGAGATGTATGAATATGCATCAGGCTATTGTTTTTAAGGGTTACTTCTCTGTTACCATGTGTCCTTTTTTGCACTTATGCTGCCCAGAAAAAGGTACCCGGATGTCCATAACTCTTTGTTTCTATTGTCTCATATTGTCCTAATTCAAATAGTCCCAATTATTATTACTCTAATTGTATTACTATTTTTATAACCATTTTATTACTATTAAACTTTTAAAATGTTAAAAGCAGGTGATTGGCGTTTTTCACATTGGTGTATTTTCAAGCTGGATCAAAAGGAAGGAGGTTCATTCTCGTCAGTGGCATGGGCAGCAGATGCATCCCATAGTCAGGGGCATCCTGGAATTGATAAGCTTGAAGGGTGTGGTAAATACAGGTGTGGAGACGACAAGGCTATGAAGGAATTAATCAGTGTGTATAAATATTTCCAAGGCAGTTCCTGAGGGGATGGTGCCTCTGCTCAGTGGTGCCCAGTGACAAGGAGCAATAAACTAAACAACACCACGAGGAAGAAATTCTTTCCTTGGAGGGGCAGAGCACTGGAATGGCTTCCCAGGAAGGTTGTGGAGTATCCCGAATCCACCTGGATGTGTTCCTGTGTCACCTGGTGACCCAGCCTGGGCAGAGGGCTGGGCTGGATTAGCTCCAGAGATCCCTTCCAGCCCCAACCATTCTGTGTTTCTGTATTAGAAGAACAAAGAGGACTTAGCATCCCCCAGTCAAGGACATCTGGGAGCTAAGAAGCTTTAAGCTGATGGTATTATTGCATGGTAATGCCAGTGCTGGAGGTATTATTAATTACTGATTGAGAGAGAAAAAAAACCAAATCCAAGCAGATGCCTCACAATTCTTCAGCAGATACCAGCTGCTGCATAGGTACATTTTAACAAAAACAAAACAGCACGGTTGATAAATTTCTCCTACTGAAAATCCCTTGACTCCAGGAAAATAAACGTAGCTGGGTTTTTCCTGTGAAGGGTTACATCACAGCTAGGCATTTGTGGTCTTGGTGATGTGGCCCTGAACACTCAGTACATTTAAGAGTGCAGTTTTTCACTCCCACCATTAACAGGCCCATGCATGCACACTCTTTTTCCTTTATTCATTTTACACTGTCTTACCAGAGGACTGCAAACCATCAGTGCCTGGTTCAAAATCCCTGTTGTGGTCTAACTGGATTTTCAGTGCTTGGACACTTAACTGCAATGAAAATCACTGGAAGCTACTTCTCATTATCAATTAGCCATCCTCATTATCAGTTATCCAGTCAGGCCTTTGAAAACCCTACTTGACATTTTTCTGCACCTTAGGATGGGTATTTTCTTTAAAAATTTCTCTCCTGGACTTAAATTTCTTATTGTCTTCACTTAGAAGAAAAGGCACAAAGCTGAAGAAAGAATAAGAACAGTTAAAGCTCCTTCCCTGTTTGGTCCCTTGGGATACTTATGTTGCAGTGCTTCAGAATTTTTCAAGAAACCCACTGAAAATGAGATAAATTATAGTGTGCTTCTTTCTGTGCTGTTCTCACTTCTTTTCCCATTGTGTTTAATGATGCACTTGGACACGTCTTGTTCTGCCAAAAAGTTGTTAAATTAAATTTATGGCTTTTAAATTAAATCATATCTGTGGGATTTCACTGGGTTACAGGGAGTTCCTGGGCTGAAGTTAAGGTGGAACTGTGGAACAGGGAAAATGTAATCCTCCAGTAATGCACAAGAAGGAGTTCTCTATGTCAGCATAACCTGCACATGGCACTGAAAAAACCACAAAGAAGTTTAAGTTAAGAAGAATAATTCATTTGGGCACTTCTTAAAATATCCAGAAGCAGGCCCAATAAGATAAATCAGATAACAGTACAGTTTACTATTAAAAAAAAAAAAGAAACAAACCCAAAAACTAAAAAGAAAAAAAGAAAAGCCAGTTGATTCACAACCCTGTATCTTGATTTCCTAAATGAACATTCTGTATTGAGACATGTCTTCCTATCTCCACCTTTAATGCAGCTGTAAAGAACATTTTGTTTTCTCACTTCAAGCATAGTAGGGATGGTAGGCAAGACCTTGGCAAAGAGCAGAGAAATTCTTGGTTAAACACTAATTTCAGTCATGGTCCCCTCGATGTCCTTGTTTGCACACCTTCAGTTTTCCCCTTACCAAAACCAACTAAGCTGGCAGAGAAAGCTTAAAAAACATCCTTTGACTGAGCATATCACCTTCAAAATATCACCTCCAAAAATAATCTATTATGTCATATTATCATATAATAATTAGACTCAAAAATCAGATAATCAAGTAGTTTATGCCAGCCTGCAGCTGCTCTCTGTTGTGTAACTGCAGTTTTGTGTGACTGGAGCCTCATCACTGTAGGTCCAGATAAGGCTCAGAAGATCCATCTCTGATTGCAGAAGCTTCATTCTGAGAAGAGAGAGTCCTGCCAAGTTTTAGCAAGCTCATTTCATGTCTATGGAAACAAAATGTGCAGTATTTTTAAAACCAACTTGGATAAATTGTGGGAAATTACTTCCTCCCTGCTCCAGTGGATGATTCCATACTTCTTGCAGCTGTGACTCGTGACAATACCAGTTTACCATTTACTGGCTGCACAGCTAGGGTGCACAAATTTCAGAAAATGTCACCTAATTTGTTTGTGAAATCCATTCTGTTTTTCCTGCCTCGATGAGCAAGTCAAACAGATGGAGAATATTTATTTCAAGGTGTGCCTTTAATTAAAGCAACCGAGGTCATCATGGCTTGTTCACCTCATCACAAACTGAATTCACAAGAGAAATTGCTCTTAACTCCTCCAGGATTTTTTTTTTAAAGAATTCGGTTGGTGGTGATAAAACTAAACAATCTGTTCAGCAGGCACAGTATGTCCCTAGCCCAGCAGGATGTTCACTTGGAAAGGGCATTATTCAGGAACACTTGTGCTCCTTAGGATGGAGCTAAACCTCAAGGAGGGGTGCAGCAACCTGATGCTTTTCATTTGTGCTTGGATGAAAGATAGATTTACTTTACCTGAAAAAAAATGCAGAAACTTTTCAGATAATCACAGTTCTGTGTCATAAGTGTTCATCCTCCCACTCTTGACTCCAGCACTGCAAATACCTGTTTTTAAAAGCCATGAATTCCTGGGATGTAGGCGGCGTGCCAGGGTGTTATCATCCTCAATGTGGCTTTGAAACAGAACAGCAAAAATGTTCTCAGTGCTTCCTTTTGCAATAGGAAATATTAAATACTTCTTGGTTTATGCAGCTAGTCAAAACACTTAAAAAAAAAAAAAGAAATACACAAGCCTACAAATATCAGTTACAAACTAACAAATACCTATGTTAAGAGAAGGTTTTTACAATGCCAGTTGGTGAAAATTAAACTCTTCTAATAGATTTGTAATATGCAATTATGAAATCCCAGTGAAAATTTAATCCTTTAAAGTGGTCATAAACTGAAGGAGATGAATGTGCACACTGGCACAAGAAGTGCATGTGAAGCCATCTCCTGTGTTTTCATAAGGAGAGTTTTCAGGTTTTTACATATAGAGGGGTAGAGGTGTTTGAATGTGGAGTGGTTTTTTGGTGTGGATGTCTGGGGGTCTTTTAAATTGTTTTTTTTGGGGGTGTTTTGTTGTTGCTGTTGATGTTTGTGGGTTTTTGTTTGGTTGGGTTTTTAAATTTTTTTTTGTTGTTGTTTTTTCTGACTATCCTACTCTGTTACAATTAATTTGCAGGAAATTTAATTAATTTAAATTACAACATCAAGTCAAGCCTGTTTTGCCTGTAAAGCAGATAAGTAATTTTTCTGGCTCCATCTTAATTTTTTTTCTATTTTCCTTGCCTGTCCTTCCTGTGCCAGTGATAAAGCACTTGGGGGCCAGCAAAGTCAACCAACCACAGATATCAGTCTCAGTTCTAATCTCACTTAGAACCCTTACTTAATCACCAATTGGCAATTTTTCTATTTGCATTCAATATTTTCTTCCTAGCACATCTTTTATTACTATTCACAGCATTGCTGTCCTGTGTGACCCAAAGGCTGCATAAAAAAGAGTTTGATTGAAAAGTTTTATGAAACAGAAAGAAGTTCTGGAAAAACTTTTTCACTTCAAATGTGCTCTCACAAGTGTTTGGTTTCAGTAAAGAGCTAGTAAAGGTTAATTGCTAACTGATAAAAATATGTGAGCAGGAAGGCAAAATGAGCCTTGTCACTCTGTCAAAGGGTTTCACAGGCAGTAATACAATCATTGTAGCATGTTAAAAAAATGGATTAAACCTTTGCACTTGGAAATAGACAATTATTAACTCATTAAACAGAACTTGTAACAATGCTCACAAAGGCTGAGTCATTTATCAATAGCACAGATGTGCCACATTTAGATGAAAGAGATCCAACAGGAAACAGACTGTAAAGTGCCAAAATATTTAATTTTTTCCAGTGCATTCCAGTAACTGCAAAACAATTAAGTGAACCTGAAAATGTTGGAGGTTTTTGTTATGTTTTTTGTTGATTGCTCCCAAAGTAAATACTGATTTGGATTTCTGGTGCTTCATATTTAGGAGTATTTCAGACTGCCCAAGCCACAAAGTCTGATCTAAGCTAGAAACTGACACTGGGCTGTAACATTCAGGGAGGTAACAGAGCTGCTCCATGGATTTCCAGTTGTGAAAATGTATTTTCATACATACATCACATCCAGTTATTCCATGATGAGGTGAGTCTCTGAGAAGAACCCGTAGTTGACTTTTGTCTCCCTCTGGAGCAGAAAAATGAATCATGAAGGTAAAGTATCACAACCCTTGAAAGAAAATTGTAATCTCCATTGTTTTCTATTCCAGTGTGATTAGAGAATGAATGCATGTGTTTACATTTTGTCAGTGAAATTTATTTTTATGAAAAGAAATGGTCTGCTGAGATTTTGTCACTGAGAAATAATAATTCCACAGCTCGTGTTACTGTGCATGTACAGGAAACCTTACTGGGATGATAGAGCAGCATCTCACTGCTGTAGATTATAAGAGCTTGAAGTAAGGATTTTGGGAACAATGAAAAGTTTGTAGACTTCTGTTCTCTTTCAACACTTTTTTTTTTCTTTTTTTTTTTTTCTCCAAAGAATGCATTCTCAGTGAAAGGGGTGTAATCTTACTTTATACTGAAATACTTCTTCTGATAATGATGAGGATAATGAATAATAATGAAAATAATAATAATGATGATGAAAATAAGAATGAAAATGAATATTAGTATGATAATAATATAGTATAGTAGTACAAAATTTCTTCTATTGAATTAAGATTAATTCTAACTGCAATATATTGACCCAAGCAGAATTTATTTCTCCATCCTAGACATGGACAATCAAATCTACTTATTGTATATTCACTAACAAAACCAGCTTGGGTGGTCAGAGATATTCAGAAGTAAAAGCTTTGTTATATCTATTAAACCATTTTTCCCATTATTGAGATCTTCATGCAGAATTTTTTTGGGTAAACCAGCAGGGGCTAATTGTTCACTGCTCTGATGTAAAAGGCAACAACAGCAAAAGGTGATTTTGCAGTGCATGCAAACAAATAAGTAAATAAGTTAAATGTCCGTTACATTTTTTTTTTCTCCTACACCTGTTTTAATCCTAGCCTGGGATGAGTTATAAGGCAAAAAACCTTTTGAGGAGGTCACATCTGCAGTTGTGGTTCTGCTCCCCTCCTCTGATCTGCCTGGCAGCTTGGGGGTAAGAGCAGTTCCTGTGCAAGGCCTGCTGTACAGAATGCCATGTTCCAGGGCTGTAAAAAGGAAAAAAAACCAAAAACCAGCTTTGTTCATGTCGGGGTCTTGGATCTCTCAAGCATTATTAAGTGTGCTCACAGGAGCAGATGTTGCTTGGAGCTGGCCTTGAGATGAGAACATCAAGAGCTCTGGTAAATGAGCTGCCACTTTCACAGGGACAGCAGCACGACTTCCTCAAAGGTATGAGTGAGAAATAAGAACATTTCCAGTGTCAAGCAGGGTAATGTCCTCACATGAACTGCAGAGCCATCCAGATCTTGGTTATCAGAATATAAGTATTTCAATTATTGGAGTGAAAGAAAGATTGTGCTACTCCCTTTAATTTATTATCTCTTCATAAGTTTTTTTGTTATTTCTGTCATAGACTGCAGACAGAGGAGGCAGCTGAGTGAGAAGTCTGAAACAAAGAGTTTTAAATCTCACGGAAAAAAGCTGTTATATGAACATTCCTAATAAAAAAAAAATTGAGTTAAAATTGGAAATTTATTCACTGTAGACGTTTTCAAAACCCCAACGATTTTCAGGCATTTATTTGCAGTAAAACATGCAAGATTTTTCATAGACACTACCAAAGGTCTGCCCATTGTGTTGCATCATGACATAAGTGATTTGTGTGTTTTAATTACTACCAGAAGATCTCATCTATCTTTGTTTGATGGATACCCCAAGTTTTACCCAGATAAACAGTAAATTTGCTGTCCTGCCTGGACCATTACCATTAATTAAGCTTTCTGTGGTGTACAAACCCATGAAGTCGTTCCTCTATTGCACCTGCAAGGTATTAATCAAGTTTTGTGGGGTGCATAAGCCTTCAGCTCCACAATTCTCTCAAGATACCTTTCCTGTTCTGTGACATCTAATTGATTTCTGGTTATATGATAACCATTAAAACATTGTTTATTGAATTTTGTTCTTCAGCTATTGATTGAGTTTTAAGGGGTACGGTCCTGAACTTCCTTTCTGCAGGTGCAGTGAGGTAATTTATCAGGATTTTCTACTTTTAGCCAACACATATCTAAATCAAAACTAGCTAAAATCACAGTCAAACATTTCTTAACTGATTAGACATAGATATTTACTTTAAAAAAAGAAAAATCACCAAACTCCTGGCTAACTAAGATGTAACTTCCTGTCCAGTCAGGTTCATTTTTGCACTGATCTTCCACCATCTCTGTTTTACACAGAAATTGAGCAGTCCAACAGTCTTTCCTACCTGACATGTTTATGCAGCTTGAAAATAAATATACAACCTGTTCATAAGCTTTGAGTTGCTGCAAAGAGGAAACACTATTAGTCTCAAATTCCCTAAATAAATACATTTAGTGTTTAGCGCTTTCTACCTCATTTTTGTTTGCTTCAGGACGAAGAATGAAGGAAAGTGGGAGGATGTACATTTTGCCTTTATCTGAGGGGGTGAAGTGCATAGTTCAGATCTGGACAAGACAAGAATAGCCAGTGAGTACTAAATTCCCAAAGTACTTCCCTTAGTTAAAACACAAAAGGATTTGTAGGAGATGTTTATGAAGATTTTTAACCAAAATTGCTCATGACAACTGACCCAGAGTTACAGATTTTGTACCTGTAAAAATACAACCATACCATCCTCATTTTCTAAGAAAATTTCCAGTATTGATAAAGCAAATGTCCAAGCTAAGTGCAGAAGTCTGAGTTCAAATATCCCCTTATGGCAATGGCTATGTCAAGTGGGTGATTTATTTTTAAATTTTAACATTTTAGTCAAACCATGGCAAGCAAATTACTGCAAATCCATGCCCACTGATTCCAATAATTCCCAACTTTGAAATGTTATCACTTCAGCTCCCAAGGCTTTCAGGACGCAGCCTGTGTGTAGTTCCCAGGTTTTCCTGCAAAGCAGAGACTTTCTGGGATCTCCTTGTGTGCACAAACCTGCTTGGTGTGAGAGCAGCTTTTAGCCCAGGGGCTTCCACACAGGATTTTACACAGCCATGCCACACAGAAAGGCAGAACACACACATCTCCTGTGCCTCTGGAATGTCTGCATGGGCAGCTGAACTTCAGAAGGGTTTTTTTTGAGGAGAAATTCAGACATTTTATCTCTCTGGCAGGTTTTCTGTGTATGTATGGGGGTGTGGGTGAACTGAAGTCAAGTAAGAGAAAACAGTGTGGCATAATCACACAGCTTTTAGCTACACAGATTTATCCCTTCTATTTACAAACAATGTAATAAAAAGATACCAGTTCATAAATAAAACATGTTTTATAGCAGGGGTTTTTTTTGTTTGTTTGTTCCCAGTTTTCACATGAATGCCACAATCCTAAGTTGTTATCCATTTGAAAGGAGTTCCCAGAAAAATGAACTTTTCTTCATACTGCTCTTCCTTGCAGCAAAAATTTGGGTTTTAGTACCACTCACAGCCAAGTTTCATCATCATTAGGTTAGAATAGCAGGTCTGAAGTTTAGGAATAATAAACACACAAAGTTCCCAGTAGTGAGTGAACAAAACATGCAAACAGAAATGCCAGGTTGGGGCTCACTTTCTCAATACACAGAATAGTTAGCAAAATAAGCTCCCACTTCTGTATTTTCCAGAATCATTTTGGCTTTAAAGAAAAGATATAAATCTAAAGTGGTTTTGGTCAGTTAATAATATCACTCACTTCTGTCATCAATAGGACTACTCACAGAGCTGAAGTTTGGATGCCTTTTTGGGACTTTTCAACCTTTTTTCTTTTTTTAACAGGAGATACCAGTCACTATTTTAATGTAATTTGGTAGCTTCTCTGCCTTGGTACACCATGTGAGGAGGGGAAAAATAGTAATCTGAGTAAATAATATTTATGTATCTATTTATCTATCTATTTATTTAAAATAGTAATATGAATAAATAATATTTAATTATTTATTTAAAATAGCAAAATTAATATTTATTTATTTATTTATTTAAAATAGTAATATAAACAAACAATATTTATTTATTTGTTTGTTTGTTTAAATTTATTTACTAATTTGTTGTTGCAGACACCTACACCATTGTCAAAAGCACTGGTTGCAGGCACAAATAGGTTTTTTGCAAAATAATCCTGACAGTTTTTTAGGTCAGCTGCTTTCCAGAATGAGCACCTGCATGAGCCTGAATTATCACCCCACTCCTGGCATACAGAGACTCAAGAGGTCTGACACAGAAAAAACCCCATCATATCCTGAAATAAGAGATTTTAACACATTTATCTCACCAATCCTTCCTGTTCTCCCAGTTAGTATCATTCACAGCACCCAGAAGACCCAATCTGCCCAAATCCTTTACAAAAGACAGTATTAAAAAAAAAGAAAAGAAAAAAAAAGAAAAAAAAATTAGCTTTTATGATGATTACTTGGAATTGCACCAGAGAGCATAATGCCAGGTTTTTAATTTCAGAACTGCATGGAAACTGGCAGAAATGGTCAGAAAAAGCAACCTTGGTCTGGAGAGGGTGAAATGCAAAGCCTGCACTCTGCTGAGGGTGGTGTGGCATTACCTGCAGCTGTACAAGCACACATTTGTCACACAGCAGGGAGGCCTCTTGCAAGGAACAGCTCCAAATCTGTGCATAAAAAAAAAAAAAAAAAGTTTTCTTGAAAAGATCTTGGCAAAAAAAGAGGTTCCCAGGCTGAACGCTGCATTTTGGGTTCTCTATGAAAGTAATTTACAGCAGAGAGTTAGAAACCCAGAAGGAGCTTAGCCAAACTTGCATTTCCTCAGAGAAATACCTCAGCAGCACTGTAGCTCCCTGCAGGATTCAGGAGGTGCTTTCAGAGGTCACAGCTGCACACATTATTGTCATAAACTCTGCCCTGTGAGTCAGGAATGCCGGACGTGGTTCAGAGTCTTGATCCATTTCCTTCATCTGATGCTGCTAAAATAAAGAGAAAGAAAGCAAAGAAAGGAAGAAAGAGAAAGGAAGAAAGAGAACGAAGAAAAAGAAAGAAAGAAAGAAAGAAGAAAGAAAGAAAGAAAGAAAGAAAGAAAGAAAGAAAGAAAGAAAGAAAGAAAGAAGAAAGAAAGAAAGAAAGAAAAGAAAGAAAGAAAGAAAGAAGAAAGAAAGAAAGAAAGAAAGAAAGAAGAAAGAAAAGAAAGAAAGAAAGAAAGAAAGAAAGAAAGAAAGAAAGAAAGAAAGAAAGAAAGAAAGAAAGAAAGAGAAAGAAAGAGAGAAAGATGCATTTTCCCATCAGCGTTTTCATTCTCCCACTTATTTGCACCAAAGATATCATGGCTTCAGCTAATACACAAGTTTAAGAGTAAAAGCAAAAAAAGCACATCCTGAACACATTAAAATACAGGCAAGGAGGCTGAATTTCATATTTAATTTAAAACACTCAAGTAGTTTAACAGAATAAGTGAAAGAGACAAAATTCCTCAGTAAAGGTAATATCCCTTAACATGGCTTGGGATGTATATTAATTGGCTCAAAACAGCAGTTTAAGGTAATTATGAGCATTAATTATTTCTGTTTGTGACCCATTTGACCAGTTTTATAGAGGCTGTATCTTGGCCAATGCTGCATTGACTAATTTATTTAGAAATGAGACTAAACTGAACACTAGAATTGAACACTCACCACCTTGCTGGCCTTCAAGCGTCCCTTGCATGAGGGTGAATGTCAGAATTTAACAGGGCACTGCCAAAATGAAAAGTTAAAAGGGAAAATTGAAAAGTTAAAGGGAAAACTAAAAAGTTATAGGGAAAACTGAAAAGAGGAAAATTATGTGTACTGAAACATTGCTCACAGAATCTGTGCAACACAAATTTTAGCTCAAGCCTCCATTTCTGTATCTTAGTTGGAGATCGCTGGGGATGAAGTACAAAGCCATGTGTGTTCAGCAAACACTGGAGGCCAGAAAGACAGATGGTTTTGGTGGTGAGTGGGCTGCAGGGGTGGCTCCTGTCAGACGAGACTGGGGGATGCTCCTGTGCCAGACAGCTCCAGAGCGGAGCAGCTGTGGGGGAAAGCTCATGTGACAATGTGTGAGAGAGGGTAAGAAACACTGCTCAGCAGCTGTGAGAGACAGGAGTGGCACAAATGTGAGAAAAACAGCCAGGGCAGCGCAGGAGGAGAGGCAGGAGCTGCTGTGGGTGCTGGAGCTGAGATTCCCCTGGGGCAGCTCAGCCCCCTGAGCCCCTGCAGCCCATGGAAGGGAACAGGGTCTGACGGTGTTCACAGGAGTTTTTGGATGAGAGAAGAGATGAGGATCTGACTCCATGTTTCAGAAGGCTTGGTTTATAATTTTATGATATATATTACATTAAAACTATACTAAAAGAATAGAAGAAAGGATTTCATCAGAAGGCTGGCTAAGAATAGGAAAGAATGATCACAAAGGTTCTGTCTCGGACTCTCTCTCCGAGCCAGCTGACTGTGATTGGCCATTAATTAGTAACAACCACATGAACCAATCCCAGATGCACCTGTTGCATTCCACAGCAGCAGATAACCATTGTTTACATTTTGTTCCTGAGGCCTCTCAGCTTCTCAGGAGGAAAAATCCTAAGGAAAGGATTTTTCATAAAAGATGTCTGCGACAACTGGGGAACAGAGATGCCCCTGCAGCTCCTGGGGGAGCCCAGGCAGGAGCAGGGAAATGTGTCCTGAAGGAAATTACAGCCCCTGGAGGGGTCCTGGCCCGTGGGGATCCACAGTGGAGCTCCTGAAGGAACAGCACCTCATGGAAAGGATTCCCACCAGAGCAATTCATAGTAGCGTTGGGGAAGGTGTTTTTATCCTCCTCTGCTATTAACTGGCAATAAATTAAATTAATCTTCTGCATGTTTTGCCCATGATAGTAACTAGTGACTAATCTCCTTGTCCTTATCTTGACCTGTGAGCTTCTAATCTTATTTTTCTCTGGCTGACTTGCTGGAGGAGGAGGAGGAGGAGGAGGAGGAGGAGGGCGCCTCGCTGAGCACCCGGCAGCTGGCCAAGGTCAGCCCACCACAGCAGCCCTGGAAAAGCAGCCAGGAGAGGAGCAGAAACAGATCTGTTAGAGAATCACCCAGACACATTTGTGAGGCTGCAGCCTTTGGATAAGGAATTTTGCAGCTGGATACACGTGGGCATCACGGGATGTGTGTTCTGTCTGGCTGGTAGTGCATGCTCTTATCTGCTGGCCTCATTTTCAGGATATTCTCATTTTAGAGGGGCTTCTTTTCTTTCTTTTCTTTCTTTTCCTTCTTTTCCTTCTTTTCTTTCTTTTCTTTCTTTTATTTGTCACAGACATCTTTTATGAAAAATCCTTTCCTTAGGATTTTCCCTCCTGAGAAGCTGAGAGGCCTCAGGAACAAAGTGTAAACATTGATTATCTGCTGCTGTGGAATGCAACAGGTGCATCTGGGATTGGCTCATGTGGTTGTTTCTAATTAATGGCCAATCACAGTCAGCTGGCTTGGACAGAGACAGAGTCTAAGCCACAAGCCTTTGTTGTCATTCCTTCCTTTTCTATTCTTAGCCAGCCTTCTGATGAAATCTTTTCTTCCATTCTTTTAGTATAGTTTTAATGCAATATATATCATAAAATAATAAACCAAGCCTTCTGAAACATGGAGTCAGATCCTTATCTCTTCCCTCAACCTGAGACCCTGTGAACACCATCACATTTCTCTCTTTCTCTCTTTCTTTTTCTCTTTTTCTCTTTCCTTCTTCTCTTCCTCTCCTCTCCTCTCCTCTCCTCTCCTCTCCTCTCCTCTCCTCTCCTCTCCTCTCCTCTCCTCTCCTCTCCTCTCCTCTCCTCTCCTCTCCTCTCCTCTCCTCTCCTCTCCTCTCCTCTCCTCTCCTCTCCTCTCCTCTCCTCTCCTCTCCTCTCCTCTCCTCTCCTCTCCTCTCCTCTCCTCTCCTCTCCTCTCCTCATTTTCCTGTTTTCCTAATACCTGGGGGCAACAGGACACACAGAAGCTCTTATCTGATATTCTGTGTACACAGCACGGAGGCAATCACTGTCTGAAATGAGTTTGTTTTCTGAATAATTGTCAAATGAAACTGTTTTCATGTAAACTGTGGAATGCTGCCTGTGTCACTGAGAGAAAGGTCTGCACAGGGGCCTCAGCAGCAGCACATTCCTATTTCAGGAAGGGGGAAGAGGGTGTGGATGTAAAGGGAAGAGGATTAAAACTTGATTAATTTCACCAACAGCTACAGTAGCAGATTTGACAGATTTCCAGACCTTGAACTGTGCAAGTTTTATCCACCCCTGAATCAGCTCATTACAGTTTGCTGCCCACGGCTTTATGCTGTTTGTTTAATACTCAACAAGATAAATTGTTGGATTTGAGGGTTACCTTTCATTCTTGATTAAAAACAGCAGCGATGACCACGATAAAAATGATAATTAAAAAAAAAATAAAAAATCCAGATGCAACATCAGCTACTAAAAATGGGCAAGGAACTACTAACATCAAATGCTACAGTGACATCAAGTGGTGAAGCACCACCTTTCATGCTGCATTTTCAAAGTTAAATTCCTGGCACTTCTCATATCTCTCTCGTAGCCCATGTCAGTTGCTGTGTTAGAATCTATTTTCCTTATCAATATATTACTTTTTCTACAGAAACCAATAATAAAATTCTCCACCACCCACGAGTTTAAATCAATTCTGGTGGAAGGAGAGCAACACTTTATAGTGTCAGTAGGTCCCATTGTTATTGCTTGTGTTGTGTGCCTGACAGAGGTGACACAATTCAACAAGGATAAATTTCCCTTTAAAATAACAGTTTGAGAAGTTTCTCCTTCCCTTTATTCATCAAACAATGTAGGGGCAGGTATCCTTGAGAGAGAGAGAGAAAATAACAAAATTTCTTTGTAATTTGCCTTCACATCTTTGTTACGTTCATTTTATGAAGAGCTTTTCTTCACTGAGCCCTTTCTGGAGCTGCCCCCCACGCCCCCAAATGAGCAATTTTAATTTATATTATAATAGAAAATAAATTTTCCACTTAGTGGAAAATTTATACTAAGCAATACTTAGTGCTTCTGTGTTCTTAAGTTTATTTTATTTCAGTCACCACTTCCCAGAGATAATATTTTTCTTCTTCTTTAGAAGTGCTACCAATATAAAATCTAAACTGAAAAATAGTGGTATTACAAATTATTTGCTTGGTACTGTCATTACATAAACAGCATTTAATTGTGTGATAGTACTGTTTTTCCTAGTATTAGTACCTCCACAGCTGTTTACTTATGTTTATGCTATAATCTATTCTTTAGTTTGCATTGTAGTAGCTGTGGCTTGCAATCTATGGCTTAATAAAAAAAAAAAAAAAATTCTTTCTTACAGGACTTAAAAAGGATTTATAACAAGACCCGAGGCACAAATTTCACTCCTAAAAGTACAATTAAAATACACAGCTGACATTTCTCTCATGCTAATGCAGAAAAGCTATTAAGACTCATTAATTTGGCTGCGAGAAGAGTTAAACACATACTTTAAAAGTCTAGCTGTTAACCTAAAAAAAAACATGTAAGTATTACTTGCACTGATTGTAAATACACTGATATATTAATCCATTTTAAAAAGCAGAAATTATGGAAGAATTCTTTTGTTTTTTTCACAACATTAGGAGCACGTGAACTGTGAGCCTATTGGCACAGGATTTCCAGCCCAAAGGCTCTGATTTATTAAATCATGTCCTGGTAGGAATTTATAATTTACATAGGTATTGGTAGGAAGCCTTTATTTCTTCTGTTGATGTGGAAGATTATTCAGGGTAAAATTTTAGGATCAAATGTTTTTGATGCCAGAGGGCCTTTACCTCTTAGAAATATCCAGCCATCCACAGAGACTGCAGGGAAAAAATGTGGAAAAGTCCACAGTCCTTGTCTTTGTTTTTTCACTTTTAATATGAAAACTGAGTGGGGGAAAAGATGAATGGCAGAAAAACAATACCTTCAATGTAAGCCATTATTAATCTTCCTTTCCCTTGCTTGGGGAGCCATCCCATATTTCTTGTTGAAGGTAATAAGGTGTCAGGCAGCAAGACAAAGGCCTGAGACTGGGCTTACAAGGCTTACCTGACAAATACACAAGGTCTAGATGGAATCATTTCAGCACCTTGAATTATTGATGAAAGTCAAAGCAGTGGGAGGATTTATCTTCCTTTTTTTTCCCTCCCCTTTCTCTCTCTCAGTGCTGTGCACAAGCAGAGATAGTGGTTTAAATGCTTGTTTTTCCTATGGCTTTAGTGCCTGTCCATGACAGTGGTGCAGTAAAAAGAGAGAGTGAGAAAGAAAAGGAGTACCTTGGAAATAATGCACTTTTAAACTATTGAGATTGGAAAGTGTAGAAATAGGAAAATATATCTAATTTGGCAGGGGTAGAAAACTTCTTTTCATGGATTGCATGAGTTCAGATGAACAGCACTCAGATCAACTCTCAACACTCTCTAAGATAAGAAACTCAATAATTTTTTTTTTTCTGATAGAGTGTAGCAAATTAACAACACAGAGATTCAAGGTTGTGTGTTTCTTCAAATGGCAAATAATTTCTTTCTACAGGTCCACATTTTGCAGCTGGTTTTGAAGGGCTGCAGAGAAACTTCCAAAGAGAAAAATGTCACTGCTTTCACTCTGGGGAGGAAGGGAAAAACAATTCTGCCTCCCCATGCTCCTGAAGATCCCATCAGAAAACAAACATATCCTAATCCAGAACCTGAAATGTAATTTTTTTTTCTATTTTTTCAGCTGCACTTTCTTATCTAAAGGGAAGAAAAAAGGATCTTTTCTGCGTTGGCTGTCACTGCTTTTGCTGCATGGCTAAATGTGAGTGTAGCCATTTCTTATTAAATGGAGTAAGGCTGACTTGCAAATAGTGGGGGAAAAAAAAATCAGATGAAATCATTTAGGCTGCAAGCCAAATTTCTGCAGCTCTGTTTGAGTCATGCTGTAGCACATATAAGTAGCAGATGTGAAATTATTTCCAGACACAGAACTGTGGTTGATCACTTGGTGAGGAGTCCAATTCCTGTCAAGTGCATCTGAATTCCAGGAGCTTGAGTTAATCTGGAACATCTGTTGCCTATGTACAGAAGATATGAAAGGAATTCTTACCAGAAGTTGAAAATGCGTGCATAGATATTTGTGTGTATGTAAACATAAAAATATGCACGGGCACATCACCTCACCAAGTCCCACAGAAACCTTGCTACTCAAGAAATAATTTATTTTCTGGTTTGGAAATTAATAATATTCCAGTGCAGAGAATACTCCAGAGTAGATCTGATTAAAGTTTCACTGCTCTTTGAGAAGTTTTGTTTAAGGACAGCATTAAAACCTCCAGAAATTAAGAAAAACCAATTAGCAGCCTCTCCTGACAGTGCATTCTTCATTTCCATGTCTGTAGACACACAGGGGAAAAGTCACTGATTATTTGGTTAAATAATGACATTTTTATTCCTCAATTACGGAACTTTTTTAAAGGTTGCTTTGGTAATTAATTTAGTTTTAAGTCTGGTTTTAATATTTTGATTTTGGGAAAAAATTGTAAAATTACAGGCTATTTTTCCATGAGAGAAAGTGTGGTGTTCAGTATCCCAGATGTTATCATGGAATTAGGACATTTTGGTTTAAAATTCTAGTGGGAAGACATACAATCAGAGAGGACAGTGCAGATACTAATTCTTGATACTGAAGCCCCTGTCTAACTTATGAAAATCTCTATTTCACAGTCCTGAGCATTAACTTCAGAGTAATCTAACACCTCACCATGGAGCATTCATGTCATGGGGAGGTCATAAACCCAAAACTGAGCCTTTGAATTTTATTAATTTAAATAATTTTATTAATATAAATAATCTAATTAATTTTAATATTAATTTTATTAATGACCACTACCTGAGCTGCACAGACCTGCAACACCTTGAGAAGTAAACAGCTCCTCCTGACAAAGGGCAGTTGCTGAATTTTGTGAGCCCAGTGTGGAAATTCCTGATTACTTCTAAAACAAATTTTTTTGCCTATATTGTCAGAAAATCCACGACAACACAACTCAGAAGCACCACTTGTAAGATCAAATAAAGCACCAGCAGCATCCCAGTGGTGCAGTGAGTGGCAGCAGGGTGGTGGCATTCAACACCTGAAAGAAAACCCAAAATCTGGCAGGAGATGTGGTGGCAAGGCTGACTTTGGATGTAGGCAGCCCTTATGATTATAGTCCAGTCTTTTTCAGGAGCAGTGGACAAACCTGTGGAGGAGAAATGGGTGCAGAAAACAGAAATTATGTGCACAGCTTGCAAAGATCCCTGCACTAAGGTGGTACCACGTCCAATTGTTCATTAAATCAAGGAGCAGCACAAAATAAGTGCAGGATGAGAGAGTGGTGACTCAGACCAGGGCCATTTTCAAATTGTCTGGGTGGTGTAGTGGTGAGTCCAATGGGGAATGCAGAGTTCAGAGCGACCCTTTTGCAATTCCCAGATGCCCAGGCAGGTTTAGGAGCAGCAGCTTGCACCCAAGTGAAGGTCTGAGATTCCAATGAGCCTTAACAGCCCTCAGAAGGAAGCAGTGTGGAAATCCCTGATTACTTCTAAAACAATTTTTTTTGCCTATATTGTCAGAAAATCCACGGCAACACAACTCAGAAGCACCACTTGTAAGATCAAATAAAGTGCCAGCAGCATCCCAGTGGTGCAGTGAGTGGCAGCAGGGTGGTGGCACTCAACACCTGAAAGAAAACCCAAAATCTGGCAGGAGATGTGGTGGCAAGGCTGACTTTGGATGTAGGCAGCCCTTATGATTATAGTCCAGTCTTTTTCAGGAGTAGTGGACAAACCTGCGGAGGAGAAATGGGTGCAGAAAACAGAAATTATGTGCACAGCTTGCAAAGATCCCTGTACTAAGGTGGTACCACGTCCAATTGTTCATTAAATCAAGGAGCAGCACAAAATAAGTGCAGGATGAGAGAGTGGTGACTCAGACCAGGGGCATTTTCAAGTTGTCTGAGGGGTGTAGTGGTGAGTCCAATGGGGAATGCAGAGTTCAGAGCGACCCTTTTGCAATTCCCAGATGCCCAGGCAGGTTTAGGAGCAGCATCTTGCACCCAAGTGAAGGTCTGAGATTCCAATGAGCCTTAACAGCCCTCAGAAGGAAGCAGAGGTTCAGTAAATGCACCTAATTCAGAGGAAGAAAGGCTTATTTTTATCAGCCTTAATGGCTTATTTTTATCAGCCATTTATCAGCACAACTAAGGCTGTTTCTGCAGCAAAATAATCTGTGCAGTCATTGCACAGGAGTTACCCACAAAAGCAGATTGTCATGAACACTTTTGATGAAAACCTAAATTCTGATGCACACCTAAATTTTGATGTACACCTAAATAAAGGCGTGGGACACTTTAGGCACATGCTGAGAAGAATTTTGTGCAAAGGTTGGAAAGGTGTGCTTTGCCTTTAGAAATTTCTATCAAATGTCAAAAATGTGCTGGACTAAAATCTGACAAAAGTGAAAGTGTAAGGTATTTGTCTGACAAAAGTGAAAGTGTAAGGTATTTGTCATCATGGATTTATATTTTAGACTGAGCAGCAATCCTGGAAGACACAGTAAAAGGAGGCAAAGAGGGCACCTTTGCTAACAGAACTGCTGCTCTAAGTATTTTAGCAATATATTTTCTTTACTGAATGGGGACAATTTATAAATAAGTTGTCCCCATTCAGTAAAGAAAATCTATTGCTAAAATACTTGTCAGACTGACCTTTGCAATGTGAAGCAAAGGGCCAAACCTTCTGCTTGGCAGAAAAGGGAGACAATGTCTCAGCTGAGGAAAAAAACATTAATATCTACCTTTGACAAAATGATGATGATGGCGAGGCATTGCTAACCATCTTCCAGAAAAATAAATGTGTATAAATAATTATCTATATTTACAATATTAAAAAAAATAATTTAAAGCCTTAACTGACTCCAAAATGCACATATCTGGAGACATTCATGCTGCAGTTAAGGCATAGATTTTTTTTTTACTGGAGAAAACACATCTTGCAAAAGTAATGTGAAAATTTTTATTGCCTGCCTATTTGTATCCATATTTTGGTGCAAATAATGTTCCTCCAAGGATGTTGTTACTTCCCCTCTGCCCGAGTGTGTGACATTCTATTGCTGGCTGGGGTCTCTGTACAAATCACAAACGGGATGAGGCTGCTGTGGAACATTCCTTGAGCTGTTTTGTTTTCCAGCATCAGTCTCATTACATGGTGATGACAATGGGAAGATGCCACCAGCTCAACATCCCAGGCAGCAGACCAGGAACTCAATGTTACAACTTACTTTAAAAGTTTTTTGACCAATCACACAAAGCAAAAGCACATTGACAGTAGTTCTATCCAACCACTACAAGCACAGGTACCTTTGGTTAAACAATGCTTGCTTATTTCAAATGCAATACCTGCTTGTGAGCCTTAAAACACAAAGCACAGAGCTCCATTATTAAGCTTCAAACTTCCTAATATCTCACTAGATAAACTTTTCTGTAGCTTAGGAAGTTATTCTAGGCAAGAGTTAATACACAGACCACTGTTCTATTTGTCCTTGCTATTGTACTTTTTAAAAAAATTTTCTGCTGACCTATCTCATGGCTGCTGCTTAGCTCCAACCACAGGCCGCTGCCTCTGGGGCCTGCCTTTTGCAGCTTTCCCAAAACCATCTGATTTTGTGGATTCCCACAACATTCCAGTCCCAGAGAAGAAAACAAAGTGTGAGCCTGCTGGAAACATTAAGGGGAAAATACAGCCAGGCAGATCCAAGAGGAAAATTAGAGAAAATCTGCCACGAGGACCCCCTGGTCATCCCTCCCAGAGAGGAGCCTGGGGGTGGCTGGATCCAATCTCAGCCCCAGACTTTACCAGCAGGTTAAGGAATTTTGTCCAGCAGGATTTAAATATGGCCAATGAGATGTATTTACATAAAACGAATTATTTGTCATGACAAAATTATTAGACTAAAAATTTTAATCTGAATTGTTAACTACACAGTATAAAAGCTAAAATTAGTAGCAGTGTGTTGTGTAGTCTAGTGCACCAGGCCAAAGCAATTATATTAAAGTCATCATATTAAAGTCACTATTTAAAAATGTTGAGTAGAGATTGATGTAAGTTACCAGTCAATACCTGTGGGGAAAATCTCTTTCTCTTGGCCTCGAGGAGGATCCTTGGCGTGGTGTCCCCTTCCCAAGGGAGAAAACTCCACACACAAACACTCCGAGGAGGAAAATACCTAAAGAACCTGGTAAATGAAACTGAATTGGGACTTTTACAGTATGGAGTGATAAAACTGCAAGTCACATGTCTCCCAGCCACCTTGGCACCTTATCTACCAAATCTTTGCCTCACTATCCAGGTGTCAATTCAGGCCTAGTGAGCCAGAGTTGTTTTGGCACAACTCAACAGCAAAAGCAGCCCACGATGCCCACCACTGAGAGATTGGAAAACAGGGTGTTGTTTGAGGTTTTTGTGCCCATTTCAAGGGTGAGGAGTCCTGCTGCACTGGCACAGAGCCACACAGCCCTCAAGGGTGGGGACACACACAGAGGGAGCTGCCAGTGACAGGGGAGGGACTCGGGTGAGCAGGGCTCAGCTGGCTGGATGCAGGGCATGGCTCACAAGCGTGCCCACCAGCCAAATGCTGCCAGCTCTTTTTTTGCCCCCTTACCCCTCCTTTTGCCCACTCTTTTTACTCCCCAGGTCATCTCCACCCTGGGCTGTCACCATGACATTTTCTGAAAAATCCCTTTGACAGAATTTTTCTCCTGAGAAGCTGAGAAGCCTCAGAAAAGAAATGTAAACATTAATTATCTGATTGCTTGGGAATGTGGTCTGGAGGTTGCTTGCCAACAGGTGCATCCTTGATTGGGTTCATGTGAATTGTTTGTAATTAATGACCAATCCCAGTCCAACTGTGTCAGACTCTAAGTCTGTCACAGGTTTTTATTATTCATTCTTGTCTAGCCTTCTGATGTATCTTTTCTCTATTCTTTTTAGTACAGTTTTAGTGTAGCATTTATAAGAAATATAATAAACGAAATATAAAAATATAATAATATAAAAATATAATATAATATAATACAAATATTTAATATCTATAAATATATAGATATATAGATAAATAGATATATAGATATATTTATTTTTATGTTATAAATACATGTAACATAATAGAATATATATAACATATATTGTAATGTATACAATATATGATATACATTATATATATTTATAGTATATATTTATAATATATTAATGATATATATTTATAATATATAATTATTTATATTTATATATTTATAATATATAAATATATGTATAAATATATATAGAACTATTACAATATATAATATATATTATAATATATATTGTGTATAAAATTATAATATAGATTATTATAATATATATTGAAGTATATATAAATAGAATAGAAATAAAAAATATATATTATATAATAGATATTTATTTAATTTATATTATATATTATATTATATATTATATTATATATATTTTACTATATTATATTATATTATATTATATTATATTATATTATATTATATTTATTATATTATATTTCAGCCTTCTGAGAACTTGGAGTTGAATTCTCATCTCTCACCTCGTCCTGGGACCCACAACACCACAACCCTGGGCTGCTGGTTCTGGGTTTCATGCTGGCTTGGGGCTGTCCTGGGCAGGTCCTGGCAGGACCACAATGAGGTGGGTCAGTCCTCAGGAGCTGCTGGTTTGAGTTCCTGCCTGGCATCCTCCCCTTGGGCTCCTGGGAGCTGTGCTGTGGGTCTTTCACTGGCTGCCTGGTGTGGAAGAGGATTTACAGTGACTTCTGTGACTTTATAAAAGGATCCATGCTTGCCCCTGAAAGAATTTTCTACCAAGGTCGTTGACATAGAAACCAAAAAAAGAAAGAAGGATAAATAAGAGAAACCTGCAACTGTCTATTCCAGTAAGCACTTTTTTTGTCTTCTGTGACCAATGAGTAAGTGTGAAGTGATGAGTTTTGTAACAATGAGTAAAAACCATGCATGCTAGAATAAAAACAGCTTAAAGCCTTCTGAAAATGAAATATTGTTTAGTATGGTGACCATCTCAGCTACGACAGGTGGGTGGCCCTGGGATGACACTGGGAGCAGCTGGGACATTTGGGGGGACCCCCTCCTGCCCTTGTCACTCTGTGCTCCTCCTTGGCTTGTGTCACACAGCACAGCAGAAGGTTTTGCAGACAGTGGGAGGCCACCCTTGGCTTGGAAAATCTAGCTGGTGCCAGCATTTCAAAGAGGTCCTGACATGCCTTTCCCCCTCCCACCCCCTTTCTGTTTCTCTTGCTTCCTGGGCACCCTTGTCCAAAATCCACAGTGAATTTCAAAAGAGCAAGAGAGGTCAGCGTGGACAGAACAACAGAGCTTGGGGAAATAAGGTTTTTCACCTTTATGGAGCTCCTAGAGAAATTTATTCATTTATCCATCTCCTGGAGAAAGAAACCAGCCTGACCACAGCACCTGCTGGTGCCAACCCTTTCCACACAGAGTTAGATTGTCTTGGAAGCAATCAGCAGTCTTCACATTGTGAGAAGATGCAATTTATAAATAAGTTGTCACAAAAAAAATTACAAAATCTCAGTTAAGAGTGAAATCTTGTCATTCAGGCAGTTAGTCTGCAGTGATAATTCAAATTTTGGCAGGACTCCACCCTTACCAGCAAGCCTGCTGAAGATGCATCATGACCAGCATGTGATATTGAGCAACAAAAAAGACTTCTGTGTGCAAATTCAATTTATTTATGGTTCTTCTCACATATGTCAGTGTATATTTCAATACATGCCTGTCTTTCAGCCTGTTAATCACTCCCATACAGTGAGTTTTTTTCAAATGTGTCAAACAATAATCAAACAGTAAAAACAATGCTCCTCCTTAGTTCAGGGTATCAAGAGACACATTTATAAAAGCAAGTAAAATAAATAGTTCTCTGAACTGCAGCTTCAGACACTCCATTTTACTTTGATAATGATGAAGATTTCATAAGATTATTCCAGGTTCAGTCATAAAAAACCATATTGCTTTGGTTTTTTTCCTTCCTCCTGGAATTATAACACATCTGAACTTCTGTTTCAAAAACTCAGTATTAGCATGAGACTGCTTCACAGGCTTCTTAGCAGAAAATATGTAGAGAAAATATTTATTCTGCTCTTCTGATCATTCTGGTTTCACAGGCAATCTATCAGGTCTGAACAGCAGGGATGAGTGATAATAAAGGTCAAAATGTGTTCCTTAGAGAAAACCTTTTCAATCTTTAAAACCTGTGTGGGAAAAGAAGCAAAACAGCAATTTACCAGGGTGGAAAATACTGGATTTGCCACCTCAAGACAGACAGGCTTCAACAGGGTGGAAACCAGGACAATAATTCCTGATTGCTTCGTTGCACAACTGAGGACATCATCCTTAGGCTGTTCAGCTATTTAACTTCTAATTAATCTCAGAGAGATGGATATCTGTCTAACGATCTGCTGGGGCATGGGCAGGACAGGGGGGAATACCAAAATTGCTTTAATATCTTCTTGGCAGAGTCTCGAACTTGTCTCCTTATTAAAAAAGCATATTTAAAAAAGAAAAATGTCAGTTTTTTAGGCCTGCAGAGTGCATCCTAAATGTAAAACAAAGAGGAGGATGGGCCACTTGCAGTTAGGAAAATATTGAGTTGTTGGACTGTAGAGATAAAGGTTGAGGCTCCTGTGCTTAGGGTGCCTTGCAGGGTTTTCATGGACAGAGCACACCCTAAACCTCCTGCAGTGCTGAAAATCTGTGTTTGGGTGGTAAATTCTCTGACACCTGCTGAAAGGATGAAGAAAAGACCTACACAGTTTGCCTACAAAAATCCAGATCCGTTTCACATGCTCACACATGTGACCATGTTCACAGGGGTCTCAGGATGAGGGAAGAGATGAGGATCTGACTCCACGTTTCAGAAGGCTTGGTTTATTATTTTATGATATATATATTACATTAAAACTATACTAAAAGAATAGAAGAAAGGATTTCATCAGAAGGCTGGCTAAGAATAGAATAAGGAAGAATGATAACAAAGGCTTCGGTCTCGGACAGAGAGTCCGAGCCAACTGACTGTGATTGGCCATTAATTAGAAACAACCACATGAGACCAATCCCAGATGCACCTGTTGCATTCCACAGCAGCAGATAACCATTGTCTACATTTTATTCCTGAGGCCTCTCAGCTTCTCAGGAGGAAAAATCCTAAGGAAAGGATTTTTCTTAAAAGATGTCTGCGACACACACACAAACCTCCTTCCCGCTGTTTTCTCAAAACTCTTGTTCCTTTTAGGTATTATCATCTGGGAAACACCATTCTTCCTAACTTCTTCATAACGACCAAAGAGGCAGTAAATAAATATTTTTAATGCTGAATGGCATCTTCATTTACCCAGGAAAAGACAGAGCCTCATACAACAAACACTGAGTGCTGTTGGTTCCTGTTGCTGTTTAATTCACAGGAGGTGCTCAGCATCTGCTGGGACTGGGTCTGAAGGAATCAGGGCTCATTGCTGCAGTTTGTCCTAATTATGGGATATTTTCAGTGCAGAAAGTTAGGACTGGCAGGCAGATGTTTGACAAGGATATAATCTAAGCAGACATTTCTTCTCCTAAAGGTACAAACAAACAACACAAAGCAAAAATTTAGGTTACATTGCATCATCAGAGCTGAGAGGGATCCTCTCTTCTCAAATTGCCTCCTTTGTACCATCCAGGCAATCCCCTGCCTCAAAATTGGGCTAATTGAGAAAGAATGACTTGAAGAGAAGCTATCCCCACCTCTCCTAGCCAGCCTGTCATTTTTTAGGGCTGTAATTTGTTGCGCTAAATTTGCCGTCCTGTCTGACATGCAGGGTTTTAAGACGTTTTTAAAAATAAAATTAAATAACCAAGACAGAGAGGATGGGCATAAAATGAAGCCTCTGCAGAATAGGACTTTTATTATATATATTTTTTCAATTCTGATGGTCTGGAAGACATTTCTGCCTGGCTTAACATCCCTGGCGTGGTGACAAGGACAGGCTGTGATCACACGTGTCCACCATGCCATGAGGAGCACACGATGTTCCAGGGGCTGACTCCTGTTCCAGGAAGCCCAGGACAGGCATCAGACCCTAACAACTGCAAAACAATTTAATTTCCCCCCCCTCCATGCCTTGTTTTTAGTGCAGGCACCTAAAAAAAGCTACTCTAAGCAATGATTTTAATGGTTTTGGTCTCAGCCTTTGGATCTGATGAGTGAAATTTGCATAAACCCCAGTGAAGAAGTGATTTTTCTGCATAATTTTTCCAGCTATTCATTTCCTTGCAACATATTACCCTGCCAGGGGGGGTGAAAAGGGGGAAACAACCCAAAATATCAGGACAGGAGATGCCAGTGGATTGCAGGGATGGTTGTTTCATTGGGAAATGGCCTGGAGCTGGTGTGCTCAGCCTGGGCTTACAGGTACAGCCACCCCAGAGGGGAATCAGGGGTGGGAGCACCTGGGGAGCACCTGAGGGACCTGCCAGGCTCTGGGAGGGATGAGGAGAGCAAGCACAGACAGGAGGGGAAGCCTCTCCCAACCCAGGAGGAAACACTCAAAACACCAAAACACCAAAACCTGGGTTTGGGATCAGACCTTGGGACTGGGATGGGTGCGCACTCAAGGTTGGAAAATGGAGGAATTTGGAGGAATCCTCTGTGTCTGGGGGATATCAGGGTTATAAAGGAGAGAAGGCAGCCCTTCTCTCAGCCCTTTTTGTGACCAGGCTGGTACAGAGAGGAATGAGTGCTGTGGGGGCAAAGCCTCCATCCCTCCCTGCCTCACCTGGCACGAAAGGGTGTGGGCAGGAAAAAGCATTTGCAGAGGTGCTGAGCATGCTGTGTCATCCTTTCTTGGTTAATGGATGCAAACAACAGGAGAAGAGGGCACCACCACCACTTAGAAATCTGGTATTTTCCCCAAAACAGTGTTCTGGGGCAATTAGATATGTAATTTTTATTGGATATTGTAATTTTTATTAGATATTGTAATTTTTATTAGATATTGTAATTTTTATTACGTGTCTCACACTCTTGTTCAGGTGTGAGACACAATAAAAATTACAATATTTTTTTTTTTTTAAGTCATAGGTAAGAGAAAGGTAGAAATGCTTGGTGCAAAAGAAACAGGGAGAACCAAATTCTGATTTCACCAGGGCTGGAATTTCCCATCATTGCTGCCCCCTGTTTCCTAAGGGTGCCTGGATGCTGTTTCCTCTTCCTGATAGGGAAAAGGAGCCAGACAGTGGAAGGATATTCCAATAAAATTGCTAATTATAAATTTTCAGCCATCAATCAGATTTTGACCTTTACTAGAATCTTATGTATAAATATATATAATATGTATATTATATGTATGTATATGTATTATATGTATATAATATGTGTGTGTATATATATATGTATAATATGTATCTATATCTTATGTATGTATATATAATTAATTGGAAGGTATCAAAGCAGTACTCCATAAAGGGAAAGGTGAAGGATGATGACATTTCTTAATGAATGGGGAGGAGGAGAGAAAACAAAATGCATTGCTCCATTTCAACTGATTCACAGGCTACACACAGGGGGAAAATTAAAACTGAGGTGTTGAGAAAAGGAAGGAAAGGGGGAACTGAAGAGAAGGAAAACAGATTTGTACCAAAAATATGTTTCCTCTCTACCTTTAATGTCCATTTTTTCCTTCTCCTAGCATGGCATTCTTTAGTAACCCTTTTCCCCATGAATCATGATAGCCAGTTTTGCTTTTTCAGCCATTTTTCTTATCCAAGATTACACTTCAACATTTATTTTGCCCCGCCAGTCCTACAAAAGACAGCGTATACTCAAAAACTAACAGGAAAGGCCAGCGTATTTTCTGTGTTATGTAATTAAAATCAGCCTCATACGTGCAGGTGTGCACATGTGGGGTGTGTGCACACACACAGAGGCAGGAGTGCCTGTCCCACCAGCTGTCCCTGGACTGCCTGGTCCTGGTCCAGCATCTGAGATGTTCTTTTCCATTGTGTTGTGCATCAGAAATGATCCCCTGTCCCCTGCCAGGCTCCTCCAGCTGAAAAATTGCTTTTACATATGTTAAATGTGCAGGCAATTCCTTCTGCCGTGGTCCCATAAATCCAGACTCTGGGTTATTTTTCTGCTGGTTGTTTTTTAAATTTTTTCTTTGTTTCTTTCCCAGTGCAAGCCTTCAGAGAGTAGAACACACATTTCAACCCCTCTATGCGGGTGTAATTCCCTTATGGCAATATAGGAGAAAAAAAAGTGAGCTCCATTTCCTTTGAAACATGGATTTTTTTAATGGGGTTTTTGCAAAGAGGTGACAGTGGGAGCATCTGCCTGCTTGGAATCAGTCAATGGGCTGTGTGTCTCCTCTTCTCTTGAAGGTGATGCCTAAAGATCTTTACTTTTTTTATGTGTTTTGGTATATTTGTAACTTTTAGAACTTCAATACGTGGTTATATAGCTCCTGGTATTTTTTTTTTCTACCCTTTCTCTTAGATTTTAGAGCAATAAGGTAACTTTCTAACATGGTCCTGAAATACTGTTTTGCCTTATTTTTGAGTAGAGCACCTACAAGGAGACATAATAATAAGTGGGGCAAAGAAGCTTTGGACCATCTCCAATGCGGCAGTTTTTTGGGGGAAAATTACCTAAACAACTCCTCTTCTAATTGGAAAATATATGTTAGATACAATAATTTGTTACACGTACAAAAATGGTGGAAATTTAATATTTTAATGAAATGGTAGGATGCAGAAATGTAGAAACCTTCACATTTCACTGCTGCCAATGTTTTTCTCTTTTGATACCAGGCAACAAAAGGACACCTTCAGGTGAGCTTGGCACCTCCAGCTGCCTTGGAGCACACTCAGGAATATCCATTTATGTTATTATATGATATTTCTGTCTGTCCACGTGTCACAAACAGATCCCTGTTACTCTATTTTCTGTCATGATGGCTATCAACACTCTGCAGTAAATGCATTTATCCTGCAGCTGCTTTCCTGTCACCTCAATAACCCGCTCTGCTTGTGGATCCTGGATCATGCAAACACTGATTGAACTCAGCCAGATCTATAGGATTGAATTGGCAAAACACTATAAATTCACTGCATTTGTGAATTTCTGCCTGTGAGAGCTCTCAGTGGATATCACCAGACTCTCCATGCCAAGTTGTTTATAATCAGAAATTAAGCCCAGCCATACCCAGCCCCTCTGAGGACCAGCTGGAAAGCAAGGGGGGATTATTTTCTGCCAAATTTCTGTGCCCTTGACACAACAGCTGGTTAGAATTCCTGAAGGTGTAAGGTATTTTTATCAGTTGTGACTTTTTATCTGGTAGGAAGGCATTGAAAAGAAACACACAGCAAAGTCAGGACGTCCAAAGGCATTCTCCATCTTTTTCTCCCTCTGCTGTGCCCACAGGAGTTAAAATACCTAATATTTTATAAAATACCTAATAATATTTTAAAAAATACCTAATAATAAATCCTGTACCTTCTGCCAAAGGGGTTATATGCTATATATGAAATAAAGAAGGAAAAAAACCCTACTTCCCCTCAAAATACAAGAGTTGGTTCTTCCCCAAAGGAGAATCTCCTGTCTCTGTAGCTATGCACAAATGTCCTTTTGAATTTTTGGTGTCAGTACTTCTTGTGACCCATCACGAACTCCAGTTCACAGTCTGAGTTGTCATATGCAGCAGATACAGCAAAATTTTGTGCTTTTTAAACATGTTTTCTGTGCCTGTGTTCACAGGGGTCTGAGGATGAGGGAAGAGATGAGGATCTGACTCCTTGTTTCAGAAGGCTTGGTTTATTATTTTATGATATATATTACATTAAAACTATACTAAAAGAATAGAAGAAAGGATTTCATTAAAAGGCTGGCTAAGAATAGAAAAGGAAGGAATGATTAACAAAGGTTTGTGGCTCAGACTCTCTGTCCAAGCCAGTTGACTGTGATTGGCCATTAATTAGAAACAACCACACGAGACCAATCCCAGATGCACCTGTTGCATTCCACAGCAGCAGATAATCAATGTTTACATTTTGTTCCTGAGGCCTCTCAGCTTCTCAGGAGGAAAAATCCTAAGGAAAGGATTTTTCATAAAACATGTCTGCGACAGTTTTCTTGTTTCTTTTCTTCTTTTCAATTTTGAGACCTCTGGAGTGACCTGGAAAGGAGTGGTCTCCTCTCTCAGCCTTCTCCCACTATTCTTAGAAAGAAGAAAATTTAGGGTAGAAAAGCAGCTGAAGTGAGGATTTATTTCTAGATCAGCACCCCACCTAGGAGGAGAGTGAAATATGTGATAAGGTGTTGAGTTGAACGTCATGTCACATGCAGTTTTTCAGGCCTAGGTTCACTCTCAAAGAAAATACCTAGAGATTCTTCTCCAGTCCACAGTGATATCAAAGAAAATAATAATTTAATTTAAAGCCAGCACTTCTTTCAAAATTCTTTCAAGTCAATTGGGCAATTTCCCCTGACCACAGGATAAAGTGCTCAACTGAATCTTGATTTTCTCTGAGTTGCTGTAGACTATGATTTTTTAAGGAGATATATTTGAAAACAGATAAACTTTTTTTTATTAATTACTATCTGTGTGTATGCTGTTTTTAAATGACTGAAGAGATTTCAGCGGGGATGAGAAGGAGAAAAATGCAGATACTCATTCAATAAAATTCAAACTTTTCTTCAAGTAACCTAATGCAGCAGCAGATTAATGATTTAAATTGAAGGTTTATGGTATATACAATGCTACCACATAAAGGGATGATTACTTAAGAAATAGATGGCCATAGGTCTTGTTTGTTACCTCAAGCATCTGATTTCAGTACTTTGTAGGAAACAAATGTCTTCATAGTTTTGAAAGTTTTTCCACAAAGAGTTTATTTTGATCTCAAAAAAATACAATTTAATCCAATTACAGAGAAAATCAACCAACCCCCCCATGTTTAGATGTGGCTACTAAAACTGCTTTATTTTCCATTTTGAGAAAGCAAAAGTTGTGCTGTTTCAGCACACAGGTGCCATAAATAACTTTTAAGACTAAATCTCTCCCAATTTTTGTATGGTTTTGTAATCCACACATGGGTCTAAAGCCAGAGAGAGCATTAATTCATCCAGGATAAAGCCCAGGGAATTCTGTGCAGCTCCTCTTACACTGAGTCCAACATCTTCCTCTGGGACAGTATCCTGAATTTCCTGGATGACTCCAGGAGATGGAGAGCATACCCCTTTCATCATCAGCTCATCCTCTGATTAATCCTCTGCTGTGCTTACTATGTGTCTTATTTTTAATTGTAATGTGTGTTTTAAATCAAATTTTAATTTAATTTTTGGATTTTAATGTGTGCCCTAAATTGGCAGCTCTCGATTTTCACCCTCTGGAAGGAAATACATCCCCCAAAATGCTTGTGGTTTTAGAAAAGGATGACCATGCTCTCTGCAGAGCCACCAATAAATCACAGCTCCAAAAACCAGGAAAGTTTCTAATGAGTGGCAAGGGGTTTGTTCATTTATCTCTGCATTACTTTATGTGGATGATCCTTCATCTAAAATCATGGTCAGGTCCAACCATTGTCTTTTTTAACTCCTGGATGCAGAATTCTGGAAAAGAGCTTTTATTCACCCTATTATTGATATTTGTAGAAGAGCTTTTATTCCCCCTATTATTGCTATTTTACTGTGAGGTTGTGTACTGGAGCAAGGGGGTTTCTGCTTCACAAGGTGTTTGTTTCATGTGAACAAAAATTGTAAAACTTTAAAATGAATAGCGCTGATATTCTGCAAGAACACAGTAAATTTGAATTTCCTCTACTGAACAGAAGGGAAAAAATATGAAAAAATTTTTAAAAACCACCAAACAACCCAATAAAGAAACCCAAAACCCAAACCAACAAACAACAACAACAACAACAACAACAAACCAATAAAAGCAAAAAAAAAAAAAAATCAAAAAAACAAACAAAAAAAATCCAAAAACCCAACCCAATTGGGGGAAAAAAACCAACAAAAAAAACCCCCAAAAAACCAAAACAAAACAAAAAACCCAAACCCAAACAAACAAAAAACCCCCCAAAAATGAAACCAAAAAACCCACAAAAACCCCCAAACCAAACCCAACCCCTCCAAAACCCCCCTACGAATTTGTCCAGGAGGATCACAGAAAAACGCTCAAAATTAATTTCCTTCATTGAATCATTGGTTCTCCTTGCAAATAATTAATTGTCGGGAAAGGACCCCCGTGAGTACACGGTAGAGGGAAGTAATGGAGCAAACCCAGCATGAGCAGAATTATTTTTTTGGTGCAGAGATTTGTGATCCCACTAGGGAGAGCTCATGCACTGTGGTTTTTTTCTCACAGCACACAACTGTTGCAGCACGGTGCTGTCTTTTCCCCCTTCCTCCCTTCACCCCTCGGAATGATAAAGCCTGAAACATGTGCATATAATGCTTTTAAAAATGCAGGATGCAGCAGGGAAATAGTTGGCGGGGTTTTGCCCACGCTTTTCAGCTCATAAACAGGATTTTTTTACTTCCTTTCTGAGGTGCAAGATTGGATTAAAAAAATAAAAAACTGAAACAGAAGACTGAGTCTGGTGCATATATATATATACACACACACATACATACATACATATATATATACACACAAAATATATATATACATCTATATATATATACATATATATACAATATATATACACATATATATAATAATACACACACCCACACATATATATACACACACACATATATACATATATATACACATATATATGTGTATATATATATATATACATATACATATATATATATAAAAAATATATATATAATATATATAAAAAATTTTATATATATATATATATATATATATATATATATATATATATATATATATATATAGATATAGATATAAAATTTTTTCCCCAATAGGTCATGATTTACATCCCCACCCACCCTTGATCCTTGCTAATATTGGGGAAAAAAAAATCTTTCTGCATCTTGGTTTCTTATCTATAAAATTGGGATAATGAGGTGGGTTTTTTGCACATGCCTTCACTATTTGGTTGGCAAAACCTTCAAAGCAGGGGCCAGATGTGCCCTCACTTTCAATTGCAGCACCTTGTTTTTACCGTGTCCTGAACAAGGCATTACCTGAAGCATATCCCCAGCACAAAAAGGAAATAAAAACTGTAGTTTGGGGAAGATATTTGTATTTTATAGAAAAGTTAGGCGTGAGGGGAGAGAAAGGGGTAATTTTCTAGGCTTGGAAAGCAGTTTTGCATTGAAGTACACTTTCCAGCTGGGAGTTGATGCTGATATTTCTAACACAAGTTCTCCCACAGCAAACTGCTATTCCCTAAAAGCCGCCAGAGGCTGCTGTGAACAAATTACAAAGAAAAATCCACCACACAAATCCATGGCAGGACAAGCAGGTCTTCCCCCTTCCCACATGGATTCCTATCTCTCCTTCCTTGTGCTCAGCTTCAGGGGATAGAGGCAGCACCCTCGTCACTGAAAGAACCTAAAAAACCTGAGAAATCCCTGCAGTTATGAATCAAATAGCAAATTATTTTTCAGTGAAAATGACAAGAACCAGTGTGGTGCATCTAAAGAAATTTTTCTTCTGTCAACGTGGAATATTTGGAATATGACATACTCCTCTTGATTTCTTGATGTGGAAAATAGGAAGCCTTCCAGTGCCTTTGTTGACACCTCATTGTGGCTTCCTAACATCAAATCTGGAGGCACTATAATAATTCTACTGGATAGTAAAACCTCAGTTAAACCATCAGGTATTGCCAGCACCTGATAAATGGCTGTAGGTCCTTCACCTTGTTTACCAAATATATTTTATAATAAATTTTTCCTTCCAAGGACAGGCAGTTCTGCATGAGATAAGGGTGACAGCCCACCTTAGCACAATTAGCCAGAAGAATTCTTGCTCAGAATTACAGGTGCTGCTCTGCACTTGTGCTTCCTTTGCTCCCTTTCTTTATCACACAGTTTTTCTGGTCTTGACATCTGAGCTTCAAGTGCAGAAAGGGAGGAAAGAGGATGGGAAACATCTATTTTAAGGCCTCATCTATGTAATTTTATAAGAATTATCTTCTTTTCACATAAAAATATGGTGTCCTGCATCTAAAATACAAACGTCTCCTGGAAAGAAAAAACAAACAGAGAAAACAAATTCCTGAAAGTTTTTCAGACAGAAGCAAAGCATTTTCTCGGCATCCAGCAAAAAGAAGAAATAAGTAGGAACGGGCAACAGGCAGGACTGGAGAGTTTGCATATGTTGGTTTTTTGTGTTTGAGAGGTACTTCTGTTAAAAATAAAAGGAAAATCAAAGCTGAGAAGTGGTAATGGCTTGCAGTAGTAATGGAACACAGAAGTCTGGCTTGCACATTCAAGACTGTCAGAGAGCCTGTTCCCATCACATCCCAGGGAACAGCTTCCAACTTGTGTTCAAAAAGTGCAGCCAAGAGGGAGAAAGCCTTTCCTTGCAGGTCTCCTATTAGTGGAAGGAAAAGACTGTTTTAAAATTCAGCTTTACCAAGGGATGGAGGCATGGAAGCCTGCTTCAGAGTGACTTCCACATGTCTGACAATATTATATGTTTTCAGATGTCTCATGTGGTCTGAGTAGGGAGTTCCCATAGCACCAAGCCCTGTGAAAGCTGTAATGGGCATCAGAGTGGCTGAGGAGGAGGAGCAGCATGGGGAGGGCACAAGGGGGGATCACACCATGGGGGCAACACTGCCTTGATCTTTATTGCCCTGCAGGACATTGCCCCAGAGCCAGACCATCCTCCTCTGTTAGTAAGTCCTGTTCTGGGAGGGAAGAAAAGTCCGTCTGACCATGCAGATGTCTCAGGATCAGGGCGAAAAAAGGCCACTGTAAAATTGTTATTGGTGTTTCAGCTATTGAGTACCAGATGTTACTCCAACTTGTTGTTGGGCTTGCTTTTCCTTTAAGAAAGTGTTTTAACAGTATTTTGACACTTTCCCTTGGGTTCCTTTCCTTTCCTTTCCTTTCCTTTCCTTTCCTTTCCTTTCCTTTCCTTTCCTTTCCTTTCCTTTCCTTTCCTTTCCTTTCCTTTCCTTTCCTTTCCTTTCCTTTCCTTCCCTTCCCTTCCCTTCCCTTCCCTTCCCTTCCCTTCCCTTCCCTTCCCTTCCCTTCCCTTCCCTTCCCTTCCCTTCCCTTCCCTTCCCTTCCCTTCCCTTCCCTTCCCTTCCCTTCCCTTCCCTTCCCTTCCCTTCCCTTCCCTTCCCTTCCCTTCCCTTCCCTTCCCTTCCCTTCCCTTCCCTTCCCCTTCCCTTCCCCTTCCCTTCTCTTCCCCTTCTCTTCCCCTTCTCTTCCCCTTCCCCTTCCCCTTCCCCTTCCCCTTCCCTTTCCCTTTTTTCATTATTTTCCTCCTTTTCCTCTTCATCTTTCCTATTTTCACCTTTTCCCCTTCTTTCCTTTTCTCTCTTCCTCTTTTCATCTTTCTCATTCTGTCTTTCCCTTTGTCTTTTTCCCCCCTTTTCTTTCCCCGAGTGGAGAAAACCCCTCCCTGCACATCAGGGTAGCTGAGGCTTTCCCAAGAAAGGGGAAGTGCATTCTCGAGGCACCCACTTTGTCAATGACCCACTTAGGATCTGAACTGCAACCCTGTGTGGTTCCTGATTAACTCCTGGAAAAGGGATTGCGCACACAGAGGGAGAGGGAGTGCATTTCCTTGGTAAGAAAAGAAGATTGCTGAGATCTGCCTCTGGGAAAAAAAAAAAAAAAAAGGCTTTTAAATGGTTTAGAAGCAAAGAGATCTGTATCCATCACCCACCTCAGCTTTATCAGAGTTAGTTTTGTGCAAAGATAAGACTATCTGCCCTGACACACAAAACAAAGCCTGCTTTAATGTCCTGGCTGTGGATTGCTCTGCAATCCCAGCTGCAGCCGTGGCAGCATCAGAACAGACGTCACAGGAATTATCTCAGGAGGAAGTTTTCAAAAGCTGCTATCAGGTGTGCCCTATTGATCAACAGACCTACGGTCCCAGCCTCTTAGGAAACCCTTGTATCTCAAAACTCCTACCCCAAGCGCTTGGGAAATCCTTCAGCGATGTGGTGGGGAAAGCTTGCAGAGGTTTTTTGATCCACAGGGGAAAACAGGAGTTGCTTGAGTCTCTCACTTAATGGAGGTGATAAGTGCTGTGGGTTTGGAGAAGAATAAAACCAGGTTTTGTGGCTGTTAACCTTTATTATGAATTTTTTTTTTCCCCTTCTTAACAGGAATCATGGGAGCCTTAGTTAAATGAAACTGATTTTATCAATTTCAGAACAAAGTAACATTGGTAAGTGTAAATTTCCTCATATTTTTTCAGCCTAGATGACTCTCTCTTGTGGTGCAAATCTAACTCTGTTCTCCTTCAGTCTTAAATACAATCTGGCTGTAAAAATGTATTTTAAAAGGCACTTCCAGCAGCAGATGGCCTCTGATGATCAGCTGTTTTCACATAACCATGTAAATCACATAAACTTCCATTAAACACCAGGAAATGTGTACCACAGCCAAAGAAAGGAACATATCTACTGTTCCCTGATTTGAGGAGGAAATTCTTGGGTGCAAATCTATCTTTTAACGTGCTTGGACTCGAGTGGAAATTAATATTTGTATGCAAACCTGATACCTGAAGGGCAAAATGAACCTCCAGGGTGTGAGGTGAATGGGGCCTGGCCTGAACTGATATCTCCACAGACCTCATGGAGCTGGGGAAAATCATGGAGCCTTCCCCTTTCTCTTCTGTCACCTTGTGAGGAAATGCTCCTGAGGAAGTGTGGTGAGGCACTCAGCAAACATGCACTGCCATGTACAGCCCTACGAGATTGTGATCTTAAAGTCATCACAGACGTACTCAAAAAGCTCAGATACAGGTTTCAGTCTCTTTGCATATTCCTTGAAATCCTTGCAGGATTGCACAAGATGTTGTGCTAATGCCTTTTATAGGGTTGATTTGCAGACTTGTGATTTTATGAACAGTCAGATCCAAAGAATGCTATGATTGTCCCTGTAATTCCACTGTAGTCAAAATACAGATAACACATGACTATTTTTTGCTCAATTGCAAACTACTAAATGTGAGTTCTTTAGAGAAGAAATAAAAGGTGAAATACCCTTTCTGCAAACACACAATGGCAATAAAATAAATGAGCCTTAAGTTTTTTCTCCATACTATATGTACTGCTCCACAACACATGGGAATTGAAAGAGGGAAAAAAAAAGAGAAAAAGTATCAGGAGCTGTAGGCATCTTCTTTGGAAGAAAGAGAAGATACTTGATCAGAATAGCAATCTCTGAAGATAGAGCCAAACAAAAGCTATGGAACAAAAAGCTGGCAAAACCCAGCTAAAGAGCTGGCAGAGTTTAACTTGGCTGTTTCACGGTGATGACGAGCAGTGCCGGGGCTAATTGTCAATGATTTCACTGGCGCTGCCTCTGCTTCCCACAGAAGCTCAGGATCCTCATCCCTGCTTGTCACAGGCCAGTTTTCTCCCAAAAGCCATTAACTCCACTCATCTGTGGAGGGGGAGGCTGCTTGCAATTCATGTGGGCAATGGGAATACTTTTCCCAGCAGAGCACACTGAGCTCTGGTGTGTGAGCAGCAGAGAATCTTCACTTGGCCTCCATTCTCAAAGGGTTTCAATGGCCTGCTTTGCTATAATCCCCATAAAATAATGCAGGCCAAGGTAGAGCAATTAATTTTAATTGGTAACTCAGCCTGTTCACTTCAAAGGGAGTTCGGAGATTGAGTTAAAATTTGAAAAACACCAAGTGTAAATATCACCGCTTCTTAAAGGAAAAAGAAGTGCGAAAGGCTAGGCAGAAATATTTCTGCTGGGGGAACTCTGAAAGAGCCATTGTGCTTTAATTTCCCTGATCAATAACAGGGGAATAATGCTACCAAATCCCTTGGCAGCACTGGAATATTTGCAAATAAAGGTTTATCAGTAAAACAAACCAAACTGTTTTCACACAAGTTTTTTGGTTTTTTAAAAATTTGTTCACAAGGTCAGGCAGGAGAGTATTCAGCTTTGTGATGAGGGACTGGCTCTAAGGATCTTCAGTATCATCCTTTGAAAACTTGCAGAGAGACTTAAAATTTTGGCTTCCTCCAGGACCTGCATCTAAATCAGATTATGGTAGATTCCCAGCAGGCATACAGTACTGCATGGCTCTACATTTCTACCCTTTCCCAAGCAGAATTCATGTATTTGATAACAGGCATTTGTGCAAAAGGGGAAAGGCTCTAAACAGAGAAAAACATGACTGACTTGGGAAATATTGGTGTTGAGGACTTTTTGTGAAGACACCTCTCAAGCTTTTGTTAATCACAGTGAGAGAAAAGTTTAGATTTCCTTAGATTTTCAAGTACTCACCTTGGTTAATTTGCTGCCTATTAGGGATTTTCTGGGCACTAACTAGAGACTTTTCCTGGCTATCATTTCATAGATCACTATGCTGTGCTTACAAAGCAGTTTGGCATTTTTTGTCTCCAGCCTGGGCTCTGCAGAAAAGGAGGATCAGTTGATTTATTACTTAGAGTAAATGTTTTTAATGCTTTTCATTATCAGCTGTGTAAAAGATGTTCACACAACTTCCCACCCTGAGCCCCCGTCCCCAGTGGGGAGATCTGAAGAAAGACACCTATAAAAACAAACAAATAAAGTCCCAAAACTGAAAAAAGAAACCCCTAAGAGAGCCCCACCACTGTTTTAAATGTGAGATCTTGGAATCTATCCCAAGTTTTCTCACAGTTTGAGTGAATTCAGTTGGCAAACACTGTGAGTGAAGACAACTGATATTTCATGTGATATGGATTTTTTGGTGTTGCTGTGGGTGGGGAAGCAGACACTGTTTCTGAATGGATCTTTATGCCAAACGACCTGAAAAACTTTTTTAGGTGAAAATTCATAGGTGAAAATATGTTTTAGGGTTACATTATGATAAAATTTAGGACTTTTAAAATTTCATGCCCGGATTCCTAGAAACAAACTTCCACTGCAGAGTGTGGATGCTAATTAACTGCATACATGCATTTTATAAGTACAAATCTTGGAGTTTAAATCCTGCACAGCACCAGGTCCCTTGGCCTGTTCTGGCAATAAACACTCACACATATGATTCACTGCTTCACTTCAAAGCTGAACACACTGAACAGGCTGCACAGGCATGACCAAGGGGAAAAAAATAGAGAAATTCAATAGGAAAATGTCAGGTCTCTTGTTATAAGGCGTGTCTATGACAGGAATAAAATGAGAAGCCAAGGCTCCTTTGTTCAGATCAGTGATCACCAGTCCTATGAGCCACCTTGGTTATTAATCCTTGTCTTGGCTGCTGAGATCTGGTCTCAAGATGAAGACATGAGGGACCAAAACTTCTGAGCATTTGGCTATAATCTAAAGTTAGAAACGATCGTTCCCCCAGGGCCTGACTGAAAAATGAACATGCAACCTTGAAATGTAATAACCAGCCAACAAACACCATCAAATAAATATCATATTGAATAAGGCATCGTGATGCCTTATTGTGATATAATTAGGGATTTCCCCCATGTAAACTTGATGGTAGATTTAATTGTGAAAGATTGATTGTCATGGAAAAGAAATATTAGATTTCTTCTTTTATTGAAAAGAGGTTTTCCATTTAAATAGTTATCTGCTATCCATAACCTCTCTTTTCACCTTTGTTCCCACATCTGTGAATTGGTGGATTTGCACCAATTTCCCTTTAATAATTTCCCTCTATTCAAGCACGGAGCCTCACAGAACAGAAATATTTTTGCTGTGTTATTGCTCTGTTTGCTATTTGCTATTTGATACCATTTGAACTTTAGAGTTCTTTATGTTATGGCCTATTTAGTATTAAGAAACAATCATAAAATAAAGCTTGTAGATGTGTGCTTTGCAGGTGCTAAATTCAAGCTCGGCTGTTTTTGGTTGTTCCAATAATTACTAAATTCTATAGGCTAAATATATATATATATTTTTTTCTCAATATTTATTATTGACATTAGGAATTCCCTTGAGTAACATCTAATAAAAGTGTGTGAAAATAAATCTGCTGACAAAAGAAGACATTCATATGGTTAGAGGACTTTCTTCTGATCAATGGTTTGCATCACCAAGCTTTTAAATGTGGGATCTTGGAATTTGGCCCAAGTTTTCTCACAGTTTGAGTGAATTTAGTTGGCAGAGACTGTGAGTGAAGATAACTGATATTTCATGTGATATGGATTTTTGGTGTTGCTGTGGGTGGGGAAGCAGAAACTGTTTCTGAATGGATCTTTATGCCAAACGACCTGAAAAACTTCTTTAGGAGAAAATTCATGGGTGAGAATATGTTTTTGGGCTACATTATGATAAAATTTAGGACTTTTAAAATTTCTTTCCCAAGTTACTGTACAATTAGTTAACAACGGAGTAGAGTAGAAAGGCAAAACCAGTCTAGTGTAATCCCAAACAAAAATTTTTTATGGTTAACTTAAAAATAATAAATTACCAACTCCTGATACAGACACCTCTGTGTCTCTCCCCCACCCCGCTAAAAAAGCAAATCCATTGTGAGACCATGTGAAATAAAATAAAAATATTATCATGGTTCCCTGACTGCTTATTTTTTCTCTCAACACCTGTGAAGCCTGGATGATACTGTAGATGATTTTGTTGATTGTGATGTACCTGGAGAGAGGAACAGCATGTAATTGTGCTGCTTTGAAAAGGGGAATTATCTCTGTGGTCATTTCTTTCTCTGCAGCTGTTTACCTGAGTTTTGCCAGGCAAAGGAAAGAGGAGGAATAAATCTCCCTTGCCCATCTCCTCTGTTTAATTTCCTCCCCTGCCATGGAGAGGAGGAAATCTTTGCCACTCATAATGCAGAGAGCTCATACTTATTTAGTTCTTCCTAACTAACTCCAAAGAAACTGCTTCACTAGGCATTATTGCAAGAATTTTTCAGATATTGACGCTTTTCAAACATTTTTCAAATGTTGGCACTTTTCATATTGCCGTGGTTTTCTACTGCTCTGGAGATTTCAGATCACAGGGTTGAAACTTCTTCTTACCCACTGTTCTTTAAATTTCAGCTTCTGGAGACAGGTGAATAAGTGAGAGCCATTGTTTTTTGTTCTAAGTGAGATATGCTTTATCTTGAGTAACAAAAATAATTTTCTTACTTACATTTTTATGGAAAAGGAAAAAAAAAATCCTGCAAGAACACTTAACACAGATGCATTTCCTGCCTTCAGAAGTTAAGGAAGCACAAAGACTTGAAGCCACACTTCAAAATCATACTCGTTTCAAGGTATTTCAGGAAAAAGACAACCTAATACACAATATCTGAACACTTGGTGAGTTGAAATAGTTGGTGGGTTGAAATAGTTTCCAATTAACCCCAGATTTTAGGACAGAAGAAATGCGAGGTGTTTATGAGCTTGAGATAAAATGCTTTTTAGATGAAGATCAAAATAAGGGAAGGCACAATGGAAACTCCAAAGAACTCTTATTTTTTCAGTTTATACACATTAACCAAACATTACTTACCACTATCTATTTGGACCACACTAGAAAGTGATAAAAGTCTTTTAATTTCCCTGTTGCTCCTGGCATTCACAGGGTAATGCACAATAGGTCTTTATCAAATTTGAAAGGGTTGCTTTTCTCTTCAGGAATGTGGTCATAAACAGTTGCTAGGCATGAGGGAGGATGGTTCTCAATATTAAAAAAAAAAAGAGATTTTTCACCTTTTGTGTGCTGACATACAAAGTGGCAAACAACATCCCAGGGGGCTGAAGGGGAATCTGCTGTGTGTCACCTGCAGTCCTGAAATGAACCTGTCTGTACCTGAGCTGTGGGATGAGCTCAGTGCACCAGAAAAGCTGTCAGATTACCACAACTCATTGCCTTCATTCTTTCCTTCCTATGACTTCTTTCTTTTAAACCAGTTTTCTTTTACTTTTTTATGTGGTGACTCAGAGTCTTAGCTGATACTGTGGCATGGTAATGTACGTATTCTGGATTTCCCTTTAGCCAAGACACAATTTATTCTGCTTAAAGCACATTCCTAACATAACTACACCATGATCCCTACAGCTTCTCAGTGTCCTGAAATCTTTACTTCTTGCCCCAGATCACAAGGTAAATAAACACTCTCAATAAACTCACTGTCACTCATAAACAGCTTTCTGCTCCAAAGCCATAACTTGCTCAACAGTTTTCATTTGGATCACAAACACACAAATTTGTGTGTTTGTGATCCAAATAGTTCAGGAGCAGTCCATTAAATACCATGGTAATCTGCTGCTTTTAATTATCCTCCTCTGTGCCATAACAGCTGCAAAGCACAGGGTGACGAGCCAAATGTAATTTAAATACTGTGGTGTGCTCCAGATGTGGCAGTCATTTCCCAGGTGTTTATTTTTGAGGTATAATTTGAATTCTTACCCTGTTAACTCATCTTTTGCTATAGAAAAAGTCACTAAAAGCACAAATACCTTTGTAGAGTCATGATTGTTATTCTTTCAATTTTGGTAATGGGGGATAATATTTTTGCTTCCCCCTCCAGGGCTAAATATTAATTAAGGACATTATTGCTACTATTTTGAACCAAGGCCACACCACACATGACATGATCCAAATGTACCTGAGGTGCAGGGAAAAGTTTATGGTGCTGCTGGTTTTGATTGCCTGTGGGATGCAGATTTAGTCCTTAGGGCACCTACACAGCACATGCCTATATTGCACATTTGCACACAACTATAATTCACTGACATGAACAATATTCAACTTTGGATGTTTCTTTTTTTTTAATTTTAAATATTTTTGTTTGTTTTTGTTATTGTTGGTTTTAAACATTTTTCAGGGATTTCAAACTCCTCTTTTTAAAACAAATAGAGCAATTTGTCTGGCTTGTTGTGCAATAATGTTTCTTTCACCTGAACTAGGAACTCCTTAAACACCTGGTGGCACAGTATTTAAAAAAAAAAAACAAAATACCCCACCTGGCCCCCAACATCTGTCCCTTAAAATACACTGTGAAAAGAGGAAATCTGTTGGCTTAGACCTCACAGCAATGAAGAATAAGAGGCAAATAGGCTGTTGCATTTTATTGATCTTTTCCTTTCATGCTTAAAATAATAGATTTTTCACGATGTTGGCAGAAAATGGCCTTCTTATGAGCACATTGTTGAAATGGGGAGAGTGATCATTTGTGGCAGGTATTGCTAGGACCAAACAGTTTATATGAAGATTACTAACTAGCCAGATCCCCAACATTACTAAAATAATCTACATTGTGATTCATGCATCTGCAAAATAAGGTGGTGGCTGTCTTTTTTTATTAAAAAGCCCCATTTTGCATACAAATGTAAAATTTCAATGCCATGAAACGCATTTCATTTCATTTGATCTTCCCAAAGAAATGAAAGGTTGATTTTTAGGGCCTTGTGAACACCAAAGAGAAGCTGCAGCCATGCATGGGCACCCAAAACTAGCAGAAAGAAAACAAAATGGGGCTTAGAGGATTTATAGTTGTGTTTTCTACAGAGTAGGATGGCTGCTGAACTCTTCTCAAAAGATATTTCCTGTGAATATCTATTTCCAAACAAAAGGAACTCCATGGCCTAAACCAGATGACTCAGGCCCAGGGAATCCTTATTCCAGTCAAATGGGACCAAAACATTAACTCCTCCTTTTTGAGCCAAAATCGAGCTGGTCTTTATTTCCTTGATTCTCCTCTTGGTCTTCCAGATGGTGTGTATCAGAATTTAAGTGTTGTTTGTTCGTTTTTTTATATTTCAGGCCTGGAAAACATGAGGGCTTGGGCCTTCAGTTTGCTAAGTTTTTGTATTGTGGCTGAGAAATGAGCATGTTTGGCACCCAAAATGTGGCTCAGGGAACAGCCAGGAGGAACCTGTGCTCACAGCTGTCTCTGGAGAGCAAACAGCAGAAGGAATTTGGCAGAAAATGAGGTCAAACCAGGATAAGGAAGGTCTGTGGTGTCACTCGGGTGCCACAAGGCTTCCTAGCTCTGTGCTCAAGAGATTTGTGATTTCCAAAAGGGCAAAGCAAACCCTTTCCACAATTTTCTGTGGAGAAAACGACCAGCTTGGATTCTGGGAGTGGCAGAGAAACTCCAGTGCTGCTGAAGTTCACCAGTTTGAGGCAGAAGCAGATTTGGAATAATGTGAGAGTCATTGTCCTGAATAATGTAAGAGTCATTCCCACTTGCCAGTGATCTTTACTTTGCCTTCAAATTTCTATTTATTAACACTTTGAACCCCATATTGCATCTATTTTTTTATTTTAAGCTGGAGATCTAGGCTTAGACAATGTAATTATCAAGTTTAAAAAGCAGAGGCACCATATATTCCATTTTCTTCCACAGGTCCACATAAATTAATCTGTCAGGTGATATGATAAACATCAGTTCCTATTGGCTTTCATGCTGACAGGCAGGAATTCTGAATATTTTGGAAAAGAAAAATCCATGTTTTGAACCTTAAGTCTAATCTATTGTTTTAAAATCTGAAGTTAATGCTTAAAAAAAAAAAAAAAGAAAAAGGAAAAAAAAAAGAAAAGAAAAAAGTAACGGTGTCTTCAACAGCTGCATGTAATGCTAAAATATATTTATTTTGGAAGTGAAAATGAAAAAGAGCAAATCAGAAACATCGTAATTTAACTATCAGCACTCTGTGACAGAGAAAATTTGGAAATCTTCTCTCTGCATGTGAATACAGCAGAACCTTTTAGATTCAGTTACTGATTTAACTATAATAGGCTCTGCATGGGTTATTCTCAAGGGATGAAGGTTCTGACCATCAGAGCCTTGTTTCTTTTTAATTGGGGGATTTAGCTCATGGGATCTTTCATATCTTTCTGTGGTGTTTCTGTCCCTGATGTTTTATTTTGTGAATGGCCATACTGTTAGAAAAATTATGCCTTCTGAGGAAATGGCATGACTTATTTATATGAGTTATCTGAAGCACTTTCACTCCTGCACTCCTGCTCCTCAATGTCCATGTGAAGTGATTTTTAGCCACGCTCACCATCTTGCAGTGGTACAAACAGTTTGGAAGGGTTTATTAATCAGAGATGAACCAGAAATAAACCAGCAATATTGCTTCTTGGGCTGGACTGGACTATTTTATGCACAACCTGCTCAGGTGTTTCTGTGCTGTGAGCTTTGGTTCAAAGGTGATGATGGGCAAATATAACCAGGGTGAGCCTGCATCTCTCAGGTCAATTAACAGCAAACCTCAGCTCCTTGCACTTGTGGGAGTCTGAAGAGAATTTCTGGCCTTTTTCTGTCCCATATTTAACCCTGGGCTTGCTTTTCACAGGCCTAGACAGACAAGGGCATGAAGTTGTCCCTCAGCCTCCTTTTCTTCAAGCTAGACAAACCTGTAGTCCGCAGCTGCTCTTCATTCCAGCCCTTAAATGGCAAACACTCTAATTACAGCACATTAAGCTGGATCTAGTTGTGGGGAAAAAAAAAATTGCAGACACCATAATAAACTACAGCTTAGAAGACAAACGATGGAGACTAGGAAGACAAAGCTGTAATTGAAATGATGTCTGGTACATAGCAACGTTTTTGCAAGCTTCCAACTTCAAGGAACGTTTAATTATTCTAGGATTATAGCTACTGCATGAAAAAGCACTGAAACATTATATTTCTTTGAGTTTTTTTTTTATATGACTTACCTGGAATCTTATCACAGGAGAGAATCCTGGAAATGTACATCAAAGTCCCTGTTTCTAGAAAGACCTGGAAATTGTCACACACAACGAAAACACAAGGAAAACTAAGGATTTGCAGCAGATGGTTGATTTTGTCTCCTTTGAGACTTGGTAAGTGCATTCATCTGGACAAACAGCTGGCATAAATAATTAGGGCCAAAAGCACTAATTGAGTACGTAGTCCGGCTCCAGAGAGACACTGAAGAACACTTTCAAAGGGAGTAATACCTTGATATTGCACTTTTTTTGTTTGTTTCAGTTTCCTTCTTCAGACACTGTAGATCTAGAAGCATTTCTAGAAAGTAACAGGCATGACCTCTATTTCATTCACAGGCCCAAGCACACAAAGCTCAATTTTTGGACATGAAAAAGCTCAGCCTAGAATCCCAAATCAATAGCACTAATTCAGAGAAGCCAAGAATTAGACAACCTATGTCATTATTCTTCTATTTTGCATAGAGACATCTTTTGAGGATTTACAGTTGCTCCAACTGGAAACACATTCGCATGAAAAAAGGAGAAAAAAAATCTGCTGTGCAGAAAATAATCATGTAGAAGATAAAAATCTCTCAGAAGTTGACTCCATTAAGACTGTCCTTAATTTCAAGCTCTGTAAAAATGCAAAATTGCTGAATTCCAGATGCTTTTCACAAGAAGAGCAGAACAGCATGTGGGGCGCTGCCCAGCTGTTCTTGTTTATTGCACCTGGGCTATTGCTGCTCTCTTTGGGAGCAAACATCAAATATCCACATCTAATGGCTGCCAGTTGCTATTTACCCTGCACTTCTGCAGCCAAAGGCCACCTTCCTTCCTGTTCAAAACTTTACTCACTGGTGGAATTACGCAAGCACACCGTAATAAGAGATCCAATTATATTGTTCCTTTTTGGGTAGGGCTTCTCCTGTCTCCAGTCAGAGTTGTTTTTTTTTTTTTTTACAGGATATTTTGTTTGTTGTTTTTTTGACAGCAGAGTCATAGGTCCTTTCTTAGAGTGCTCCTGAGTGGGTTCATACAATTCCAATGATTAATTAACAGTTTAATGAGGTGGAAAACTACTGTCATAGCTATGACATAACACTAAATGAGAACACAGGAAGATTTTCTGCAAGTTTTACATGCTCCTTCTTTTGTTTCATTCCCATGGCTCCTTCCAGAAATCTTTGCAGCCAGCAGATGGTTCAGGGCATGCACGTACCAAAGTAAGACCTGGTTTTGTTTAGATGATTATTTGGAAGGAGATCCTGATAAAACCACCCACGAGATCCAATTAGTCCAGCTGAAAGTCAGTCCAGCTGTCCTGAGGATTCAGAGCAGAATCCACACATACATGGAACTAATACATTTGTCTGTCTGATGTTTTGACCAAGCAAATGTAATTTAAAAACATTGATATTAGCTGGAGAAAGAGTGCCCAATGAAATCTTGTCAAGAAAGGATTACTGTTTTGCCATGTCAAGGTATTATTTGCTTTATTTTAGATTACTCAGTGCTTTCCAGGCTGGGTTTTCTTTTCCCTTCACCAAGAATTGAATCAGCTTGATTCTGACTATTCCAGAAGTATTTGTGCTTTGATGAACAATGTTGTTTGCAGAAAGACCCTAGATGTGATGTGATCAGAAGAAGAGAAATCTGTAAGCTCTGTTGGAAATATATTTTTTAGCTATAATATGAAATTAACATAAAAATGAATGAAATCCGTTTAATGAATTTTTTTTGGACATTTGAGCAGTGTGCACTTCATCAGCAATAATTTGTTTTAAAGAACTTTGGAGACTTGGTTTCTATGTTATGTAATAAATATTTATTCACTATTCTGCTAAGTTACAAAAGGAAAAGAAAATCTACCTTTTTATTGCAATAACCACAGTGATATTCAGAATAATGATACAGCAGGGGACACAACCAATTTATATTCTTCATACAGATTCTGTCTATTTTTCGGATTCTACTGCTGTATTAAACTATTAAATGTTTAAATGGCCAGGACAGGGAAGGAAAGAAACTCCAAGTAATCTTTTCTTCATTCATTCTGTAGCCCATATTAGTCCACCTTTCCTGATAGGTTCTTCTTGAGGAAAATGCAAACTGTCTGCAGTTTGCATTTAAGAATAATAAGATTATATAATATTTATAATATTAGATATATATAATATATATTATAATAATATATATAATAATAATATATATATAAAATAATTATATATATATAATAATTATATATATATAATAATTATATATATATAATAATTGCGATAAGAATCTGCAACCAGAATGGCCTTTCCTGTGGTGTCAGTTTTCCTTCCTTCTTTATGAATTCAGTAGTAACAGAGATAACAGAAGAAGCATCTTTCCTTCCCTTACCCTTGTGTAAGCTGTCATTGCCCTCTGACAGGGAGGGAGAAACCCCAGGGGTAATTCTGACATGAGAGTGCAGAACAGATTTCTCTACTTAGTGTCATGCCTTCCTAGATAAGGGCCACTCTCCCATTGCAGTGCAGATTGGTAGGAGGTGATTAACTGCGCTGGAAATTTCTTTAAATGGGTGGGAGTAAACAGAGAAGAAGAGAAGGATCTGTCCTGAATCCACATTAGCCACAATTAAATCCCCATTACTCTGCTTTGCAGAGGAAGGTCTTCCCCCCTGTGGAGAATCTAAAGGGCTTCTTGAGGTATGCATATATTTTTTTCCCCTTCAGGTAAATTATTTTTAAATTGTTTTTCTTATTTTTGATTTTTTTATCATATCATAACCTTTTTTTTTATTTTTACTTTGAGTTTGATAAGAAATCCTCGTGTTCAATGCCATGCTCTTCCTGCTGGCTCTGCATTACCTGATCAACCCCTTTCCATATCCATCTCCACTGCAATAAATGCTATAAAAGACAAACCATGAGATAAAAGGGGGACAAGAAACCTGCTTTTCTGGTGACCACTGTGTCTTTAATCAAGTGTACAGTCTGTCTAACCAGTACATGAACTAGCAAAGCTGTGGATGAAAAAGATGTTACAGACACTGCTTTGGGCAGGGACTGTTTGGGTAGGAATGTGCTGAATGCACCCACTGGTCCAGCTTTGCAGCTTGGATGGAAAAGGAAATTTCTAACTCAGTGTTTTCAAGTGTGAAGCAGTCCTGGGCACACCAAGCAGACCTTTAGGAGCCAGGAGATTTTATGGCTCTCCTCTCCAGGGCGACACCGCAGCTGGGAAAGGACTTTAGGAAAATCAGGTTTGGATCTGTGGCACTAAAATGTGTGGACCTGGAACACAAATGTTCACCACGAGCAGCCAGACCAGAAAAAGCAAAAAAACTTGCTAAAAAACACAGACATGTGTGGACAGACGCGAGCTCCTGTGAGCCACGTGTTGGAGAGGTGCCACGTCTGGCTGTGTTGCCATGGCTTTATTTTCAGCCTAACAAGCCAAGCCAAGCACAGGGCTTCTTAGGCCAAGCACAGCGCCCTGTTAGCACAGGTCTGCCCCTTCCCTGTAACATCCAGCCTCCTCCAAGAACAAACCAAGCTGTTGGATCTGCTTGTGTCTGAGTGACTTCCCAGAAGCCACAGAGGAGCTGCTGGCACAGCAGAGATTTATTCTCATTCTTCAGACTAAGAAAGTGCCCTGCATTAAGCAAAATGGAAGGCAAACAGCTTCCTGTTCTTAATCCCACACCTTAGTCATTCTTTTAGCCTTTACAGCTGTAGTTTAAGTTTTCCTCAGCTGTAGAGGGGCAGAGGAAAATACAGTTTCTGCAGATTCCAGTTTAAGCCTTTTTTTTTTTTTTTAGAAAGGTAATCATGCACTTGGAAGCCAACAAAACCACACTTTATGTTAAAACTATATTATGTTGAGATGATCTTGGTACTCCAGGCAACCCCTCACCAAGATTTTCTGATCCATATTTAAGATCAGACAAGGGCGGGCAGTGTCAAGTGAGAAAAGTGTTCAACCACATCAAAAGGCTTCAGTCACAGTGAATTTTGTTCACCAAAATAATTGTGTCAGCTTTTGTCCTGTTCCTCATAAAACTTACTGACATGCCAGTTTGTTCTGTCAATAGCCAGAGCTCATGAGCTCAGGTGGGGCTTCTTCATCCATGTTACATTTCCAAGTACACATAACCTGTTTGTAACATGCATTTCTCAGAGGTCAACGATTTATTAAGCATTTGCCTCATGGCATTTTCCCAGTTTAGCATCAGTACCCCCGTAATAATGATGTGCAAGCACACTTTTACAAGACTTTCATGGGACACCACAAATAATATAATGGAATGACTCAAGCAGGTGATGACAATTAGTTAAGTAATGCAAGAATATCTGCTGTAACTTGCACTTCAAGCAAGATATGAGGTGGAAAAGGCCAGTAGTACTAGGTCATCTCATGGGACAAGAATGTTTTTAATACACTAATTGGGAAGTGTTTCCTATAGATGTTACACAAACTCATCTGAAGAGCATCTCATTGCATAGCAAACTTTGCAGCCTTTGGATGTTCTCACAGCTTTGCCTCCTGTTAAACCATCTTTGCTCATGTGATGTAATAGTCTATTCTCAAGAATTAAATACATATTCTTTCCCTTAAGTAGGAAGATGAGTAACTTTCCATGAATCAAGCTGATGAGAACATTTCCCCGAGGGAAAGCATTGCCCATTTACCACAGGTTTATTTAAAAAAAGAAAAAAAAAAACCAAAAAAACCATGGGTTACATTTGCCCATTGCAGTTCAACAGAAAGTTCTCCTTCTTCTAAGTTGGTACTGGCCTAAAATGTCAGCATGGACAGGAAGATGTGCTGGATTTAATCACAGCCTCACGAGCTGTTCTTTTTGCTGAAGATGTAATTGTCAGCACATGCAGAAATCTTAGACAGACTTAGGTCAGGGATTTCTTATGAAGTCTAAAGAGGAGTACAACATTCTGCAACACTCACTCCCAGGGTTCATTCCTAAAACCAAAATATGTTACTTTTTACATTTTCATTTTTGCCACTCATCTGAACACCACAGAGAGAAACCAGAATCTCCAAACCCATACATCTTGTCTCAAAAGATTAGAGCCACTATGATGGTGTTCACAGGGTGTTTCAGATAAAGGAAAAGATGAGGATCTGACTCCATGTTTCAGAAGGCTTGATTTATTATTTTATGATATATATTACATTAAAACTATACTATAAAAGAATAGAAGAAAAGGGTTCATCTCAGAAGGCTAGCTAAGCTAAGAACAGAAAGAAATGAATAACAAAGGTTTGTGGCTGGGACAGAGAGCCGAGCTAGCTAGGCTGTGACTGGCCATTAATTACAAACATTCAACATGAGCCAATCACAGATTCACCTGTTGCATTCCACAGCAGCAGATAACCATTGTTTACATTTTGTTCCTGAAGCCTCTCAGCCTCTCAGGAGGAAAAAATCCTAAGGAAAGGATTTTTCATAAAAGATGTCTGTGACGGAGCCACTGTTTTAAAAATGCTTACCTGCTATTTTTATGGACTTGTTTTATTCTTAAAAAAATATTTTCTCTCCTCTTCAGTCTGATGAAGCAAATATGCTTGACCTGACTGCCAGTGACACCTCCCTGTGTGTTCCCTTAGTCCCTAAGGAAGGCAGAGGTGTGCTCAGGTGCTACCAACAGGTGAGTGACCTCGTGAGACACAAAGACAAAAATGACTCAGAAGTGGAGAAGGGAGCAGGAACCTGCAGGCACCACTGCTCCCACACGAGCACCTTGCAGCCAAAACGATCTGTGGGCCTGCTCTGAAGGTAAGGACCAGTCCTAAATCTACTCCTTTTACGCCCAAATTTCACACAGCCAAAAGCACACTATTCCCTTGCTTGCACAATAAATTGGATTACAGTGGCTAAATTAACACAATTTGGTTGGTTTCCTCAAGATTTGGGTTTTCCAGAGCAGGCTCCATGCCCTGGGTGGGGACAGCCTCTGGCTGTGTGTGCCCTCGGTGGGTGCCCAGCAGCCAGGACCAGCTGCGTGCAGCCACATGCCCTCCTCCAACCACGCAGGAGCTCCCAGCCCATGGCAACGGGGCACAAACAGGAGTGTTCTGGGTGGCTGTTTGCAGGCTGTGGCTGGCAGTTGCCATGGTGCCTGGCAGGCAGGTGAGAGAAGCCCTCCAAGGTGAGAGAGGGGCACTGCCAGCAGCAGCTGGCTGCTCCTACCTGCTTGGCACGCAAGGTTTCCCTTCTCACCCTCTGCCTGGAGAGCAGAGGAGGCTGGATGTGTGAAATACAAAGCTGTTTTTGTGTCAGGTACATACAGGTGATGTGTGTATTTGTGACTGTGATATGTGTGGAGACCAACAATAGGACCGTTGCGAATTCTAATAATAACTGAAGAAAGTAAAGCATGGAAGAAGGGCTTTGAACCTATCTTTTGTTTGCAATTAACCTTAGTTAATTTAAGAGCATTAGAATTAAAGCGTTAAAGATGTTGCTTTTTTGCTTGTAGCTAATCCTTAAAGAGTTCTGCAATAATAACCTTTTGAAGTATAATTTTAGAATATTGCTTGTATCCTTGAAACTATAGCTTTGGAATATATACAAAAGAAATATGCTTATCTCATGCCTTAATAAAGCAGAGAAAAACAGCTTGAAAAAAGAAGATGAACATCACCTCAAGGATTTATGGTTTCGACCAAGAGAAGCTGGACATCACTGTTTTGAAATTTATGGTCTCTGCAATTAAAAAATAGACACACGTCTGGGAAGGTGGACCAGATGAGATTCATCTTTCTTCTTTCAGAAACCAGACCAGCACCATCTGGGGATACTCCTTTTGAGATACATCCTGAGAAAAACTAAATCACAACAGTGTATAGAATTGTGACATAAAAATTAAGAAATAGAAACTACTGATGAGTAAAAATTAGAATAGAAACTGCCAAGAAAGCTGATGAGTACCCCTATAAATACCTGTAAGCCCCAACTATGGGTGTGCAGTTGGAGGGACAACTTCCCCCACTGTACCCAGCATTGTATTGCTCATGCTTTACCATATTAATTAATAAATTGATTGCTGCTTGAATACTGGCCTAGTCAAATTTCTTATTCATAACAGATGGGCACTGTTATGAATAAGAAATTTGAAATAAGAATTTTGAAATAAGAAACAGGTGTGTGTTTGGCCACGTAGCAGCAGCAGCAGCATCCTGCAGGTGTCAAAGGAAGGTGGCATTCCTGTTGGCTTTCATTTTGGGTGCACCCTGCTGCCAGTCAAGGGACAATGGCAGCACTGTTCCTCCCACGTGGTGGAAATCCTCCCACACAGATAACAAATGCTGCTTTCCTTATATCTCCTGCCAGTGCTTCTGAGAAAGCCTTGGCATCCCACCTTACTCAGGAATACAACATGGCCCCCACGTCAGAACTAGGTGCCCTTGGAATGCTGCTTTTTACAAGTACGTGTTGAAAAAAGCCCCAGAGACAGCTTTGTTTGCAAACCTTGGTTATTGCTTTGTTTTGGGTTTTAAGAACAGGACTGACACTGGAAGCAATCCTGTCCCAGCCTGCAAGTAAATTCCTTTCAAAGTGAATAATCAGAATGTCTGAACCCACTAAATTTCCATGGTGATGCCCACCAAGGGGATCTGAGTCACACATTGGCCTGGTTTCAAAGTGACCCCTTTCAACACTACCCAACAATCAAAAATCTGCCAAGGTACAGATTGTATTTCCCCTCTGAAGATCCTCTCACCACTTCTCTCATCTTTTTGTTCCCCTTTTATTTTTTTTTTTTTGTGCAGTTCTCAGCCTAAATGGCCCTTGAGCATTTCTGGGAGAAGGAACAAGAGAATTTTGGATGCCTCTTTGAATTTTATGAATCAGCCTGGCAGTTAATGGGAAAAGCACTCTCCTGATCGAACTTGAATTCAGCAAGAGGATATCTCAAAACGATTTTGTTTTTCTCAATTAAGACAAGAGCAAAACACTTCAGATTAACCCATACAATTTGCTTGACCTGAAACAAAATTATTCATTTTATATTTGGAGTTTTAAAACTTTTGGTCTGCTTGCTCCTCTTTAGGATTGAGAGTATAAAAACAAAGACTTTCTAGGAAAAAGTGAGTTTAAAATACTGTAATCTATAAAATTAAACTTGAGACACTTTTCTCCTGAAGAAAAGTGTCTCAAGTTTAATTTTATAGATTAAAGTGTTTTAAACTGCAAAAAAAATCGATCTAACCTTAAAAGCACATTTGGTGTTCTCAGCATTTGTCAGTGTGCATAGGAAAGAAATTTAATAGTATTTCTACCTGTATATCCTCTGGATTACTTAAGAGCTCAAGAGGTAATGAGAACATTTTTCTGGCTGTGTTTTAGGGTCTAACCTGCAGCAAACTTTTACTGAGGTGCCAATGCTCTTGTCCCAACAATGTTTGAGTGAACTTATTCCAGGTTTACACCACCACTCTTTGAAGAGTGTAAGGTGCTGGAAATCAATGTCTGCTTTGTGTTCCTGTGACAATGGTTTGCAGTTGCCAAAACTACAATCCTTTTCCACAATATAAATAAAAATTGGACAGGCAGGGTTAAGATTAGATGTCATTCCATTCCCCTTCAGCTCTGGTAAACAGCAGGCATTTGGAAGAAAAAAGAGGGATCGGGAATCTAGGAATCAGGAAAAGAGATAACATGTCCTTAGTGGGGAGAAATACAAAACCTGGATTTCCAGAGAGATAGCAAGCAGCCTTCTGAATCAACAATGTCAAAAAATCACTGTGTTCCAGAAAGGAAACGGGCATTCGACAGAAAATCTTTCCAGAACTTCAAGTCTTCCTGTGAAATTGTGCCCCAAAAGCTCTCTGTTCAGACACTCTGACAAGGTGCTCTCCTTGGTCAGAGGAGCTCCCCAATCATCAGATCCTCATTTCCAGGTGCTGGCGAAGCCAGAGCTGACACATCACATTCTCTGAAAAATCCCTTCACCCAGGAATTTTCTCCTGGGAAGCTGAGAAGCCTCAGAGAAAAGGGAAACAATTATTATCTCATTTGCTTCTCCTGTGTTTTGCTCTTTTGGAATGTGTTTGGAGATTGTTTACCACAGGTGATTGTTTAATTGGATTCTGCTGTGAGTTGCTTTCACTCTTTGGCCAATCAGTGCCAAGCTGTTTTGGGACTCTGAAGAGAGAATCACGAGTATTCATTATTATCTTTTAGCATTCTGTAAGAATCCTTTCTGTATTTCTTAGTATAGTTTAATATAGCAATCTTCAATACAATATAGTATCATAAAATAATAAATTAGCCTTCTGAGACCATGGAGTCACATTCATCCTTCCTCCCTTCATCTGGAGGAAACACAAATACAATCCAGAGCCGCGCTTCCTTGGGAGGTGATGGCGCTGGGGTGGCACGGATTTCCCCGCGTGGTGTGCAAATAACCAGAGGCTCAGCACACCCAGTGAGGGGTTCCAGTCTGCAGGATTGGCTTCTCAGGGCAGACAAACCCACTGCTAACAAGGGGTTTACTCACAGCACTCAAATGCTGCAGGTAATTGCTCACGTTACGCCGTGAGTTTTGTCAGAGCTGTGAAACCGAGCGGCGCTCTGCGTCAATTCACTTTTATCCCACTCATCAAAGGCAGAATGAGCTGTCATTATTTCCAGCATAGGACAGAGGTGAGAAAAGTGCCTTGGGTGGGACTAACAAACAGGAAAATGCAGCTTTCTTTGTTCTTGTTTTGTTTTGTTTTCGGTTTTTTGATAGATAGTTACACCACAAAGCGCTGCAGAAGACTTGTGTTGTCCAACCAATAACATCTTAAAACACAAACCCCACTGATTTTGTGGAGAGTACAAGTCAAGTCACGATAGGATTTAGGACCTATTTTTAAAAATAGAATGTGTTAATTAGCAGTGTCAACAAATATTTTAACTATTAGATATGGAAAACCAGACTGATGGTTTAAATCTTTAGGGTTCCTAAAGTTACCCTGCCATCAACTTTCCTATCCATGCATAGTTTAAAAATAAATTTAATTAGAATTTTTAAGATATCCTCTCAGAATATCTTTGACCTTTTTTTTTTCAGGAAAACCATTTTCTGTTGGCAGCATTGTTCAAGATCTATGTTGCAGATTATTAAAGCAAATGTGGCCTCCCCTGGTTAATTCACTAGGAACTGAGTTTGTGAAAATTTTCTTATTTGGCTGCCTTTAAAGATTTTTAGCACATTCCTAAATATTGGGTAAAATAGCTGCTGTTATCATATAGATGTTTTCAAAATTTTGATTGAAACTAGAACATTTTAGTACATGTTTTTCCAAATACACAATATAATTATGAAGGAGGCTCCTGTGCTGTGAACTTCCTGGCTTTTGTGGGGCTAATTTTTTTAAATTACTTTCAATCTAGTGCATTTGTATCTTTCCTTTACTGTATTGTGAAGTTAGGCTTTAAAAGCTGGTAGTAAAACCCCAACAGTTTTCAACAAAAGAGAAGGAGAAAAAAGAAAAAGAAAAAAAAGAAAGAAAGAAATTGCGCTGGTTCCAGATGACCAGAAGGCAAAAAATGTTGGTGGTCCTGTTCCCTTTGGTGCTACTAGGAAAAAAGAAGAGTTTTTATTTCTATTTAAATGCTTAGAAGGTGGGGCCATTAGTCTATCAGATACAATCTCGTGACAGCTTTGGAAGGGGTTGTAAGGGAGTGACATTTCTATTAGCATTTGGGGGCTATTAAAAACATGCGTCATTACAGCAATATCTAAAATATCACCAAAATGAGCATTTTTCATCACAGAAATGTGTGTACTGTGGACTGCGCAGCACAGCAAAACCACTTTCTCAGCATTGGATCTGTTTCTGTTTGAGCTTAAATATTTTTGGAAGGAGATGGAGGGAGGGAGGAAGTGGCGGAAGGAAGGAAGGAAGTGGCAGAAGGAAGGAAGTGGCGGAAGGAAGGAAGTGGCGGAAGGAAGTGGCGGAAGGAAGTGGCGGAAGTGGCGGAAGGAAGTGGCGGAAGGAAGGAAGTGGCGGAAGGAAGTGGCGGAAGGAAGTGGCGGAAGGAAGTGGCGGAAGGAAGGAAGTGGCGGAAGGAAGGAAGTGGCGGAAGGAAGTGGCGGAAGGAAGTGGCGGAAGGAAGGAAGGAAGTGGCGGAAGGAAGGAAGGAAGGAAGTGGCGGAAGGAAGGAAGGAAGGAAGGAAGTGGCGGAAGGAAGGAAGGAAGGAAGTGGCGGAAGGAAGGAAGGAAGTGGCGGAAGGAAGTGGCGGAAGTGGCGGAAGTGGCGGAAGTGGCGGAAGTGGCGGAAGTGGCGGAAGGAAGGAAGGAAGGAAGGAAGGAAGGAAGGAAGGAAGGAAGGAAGTGGCAGAAGGAAGGAAGGAAGGAAGGAAGTGGCGGAAGGAAGGAAGTGGCGGCAGGAAGGAAGTGGCGGCAGGAAGGAAGTGGCGGAAGTGGCGGAAGTGGCGGAAGTGGCGGAAGGAAGGAAGGAAGGAAGGAAGGAAGTGGCATTTTTAAGGTTACAAAAGGCCTCTAATCATTGATCCCTCATTGATTCCAACCATTGACCCAGCACTGAACCTCGGCAGATGACCATGACTCCTTGCAACATTCAAGGACGTTTATGGTGCTGTCCATTGTGAACAAGGAATAACAAATCCAGCTCTCTGAAACACTCCAGAGTTATGGATGTATTCTTATATAAAGTATCTCTACAGATGTGGGCTGGGAAGGGTTTCCAAAAGAAGCTGAGAATCAACTCAAGCGCCAAATCCATTCTCCCCAGAGAAGACACAGTTCTGTTTGTGTACTTCAGACTCAGATTCAGATCGTGATCAATTCCTACTCCTCCCCACAGCAGTCCAATTTAGCTTTTAATGAAATTCTGTGAATTCAAGGCGAGGGATTCTGTTTTCCAAGTCAAAGCTTAAATCTCCACTATTATTATGGTATTTACAGTGGTTTAGAACCTACTTTTGCAACATATGTACTCTCACTCTTACATTGCAACAACTACTTTTGGCTTTAATGTCAAGTTAATTTCTAATCTGTGTATACATTTGTGAATGTGGATGTGAGCTGTGTGCACATATACATTTAAAAACTAGTTTTTTGAAGCACACTGGGAAAATGAGTGTGGTCACTCTCTTTCTCGTTACTGGGTTAGGATTTTGTTCTAGAATCAAAACCTCCTGGTTCTTGGGAGCACCAGTGAGGAAATGATTTTCTTCAGGCAGGCTGACTCAGAGCCTGCACTTTTTTTTTTGCTGCTAATAGAATCTAAATTGCTGTGAATCAGAGGAGTTAAGTGGAATGAAACAAAGGGCATGCTGGAAAGACTTGAGTCAGTCACATGCTGCAGTCACTGTATCTCACCTTGAGCTGATAATACTTTACAAAAGACTTTAAAACACAGGGAAGTTATTTTTCACTTTGATGACAGCGCAGTACATATTTTCCATTCTCTGGTTGCTGTCCATGCAATAGGCTGTGGAGTAGATGCTGAAAAGCCCATGCTTCTCCAAAAAAAATGCAATTTCTTGGGTAAAAACCTGTGTTCTTGCAGTACATGTGGGCTTATTTATTGTTGTTATTTCTAAGGATGCCAGTCAAGGTCACAAGAATCAGTTACTCATGTGCAAATACATCTGGAATGACACATCCTCTGTCCAACCACTTCCTGTGCAATTAGATGTGAGCAATTCTGAGGAGCATGTCAGAGATGGGAAGAGATGGAATGACTCTCTCCAGGGCTTGGGGCTGCCAGCCACTCTCCCCAGCACCGAGTCTGTTTGCAGCAGATAAAAAGGGAGTTTAACCCCACAGTGCATCTCTTGATACAGAGGCATCTGGCTGGACACTGCACATTCTGCAGCTGGGTTAACCATCTTGGTTCTTTAAATTGTGTTTTCAAAGGGTTACCTTCACTGGATTCACACAGAATTGGTGTCTGTTGTCTCTCCATCGTTTCCACAGCAATGCTCTTGCAGCTGCACTTTGTGGCATGCAGAGAGTCTGGGAGGGCTCTGCCTGCTCTCACACAAGGCTCCTGAAATCCACCTTTAATGGGTCACACTGAATGTGTGTTTCTCCCTTAATCATGCCCATTTTTGGATCACAGGAATCCTGGGCTGAGTGCAGTGTAAAAACTCCTGTTGGTGTTTTGTATTTATCCTGTGGGGCCGCACTTACATTTACAGCTCGTTCCTTAAGGCCTACCTAGGCCACAAATAAATTTTCAAAATATATTCTGAAAGAGTGCTGAAAGCACCAAATAGATTACTTTTATCTTAAACGTGGGACTGTTTTTACTTTCACAGAACAAAACTCCCCTCTGAATTACTAAGTAAAATCCTGGTTTTGCTGTGGCAAACTTCCTTTTTTTCATGCACTAAGGGAAACACTGCAATTAGGCCAAATGACCCGATGTTGTTTGGGAAAATGTCTAGCTACTAAGGACACTCATTATGAAAGTTCATCTGATTAAAACTGATTAGGAAGCAAATCTCGGGATGAAAGGAGGCTTTTGTGAACTTTTCTTTGAAAGCACATTAATCCCTGATAAGATAGGGTGTGATACAGAGACTATTACTGTTTTGACCTCTGGTAACTCTTCTGAAATAATTCAAGGGATGAGTTTGTCAACATTAATCTGTAATCTTTAATAATAGGCAGAGTTCAAATTGTTTTTTATTTTGTTCATCCTCACTTTTCCTTCTGTAAAAGCCCAGGGGCCAAGAAAAGAAAGACACTTGTGTGGCATTAGTAGAACTTGCCATGAGTGACAATTTCACTTTCTTTCCAGGTCATAACTCAGAGCAAACTCACCAATCTGCCAAAACCAAGTCCTTAGCAAACCACTGGTGACACTTCTATAGAGGGAGGAAACGCCAGTGGTGAAAATCCCAAGGCTAAAGAGAACCTTTGCCCATCATGAAGGGAGTAATGAACAAAAATTTCTTGTAGGAATTGAACATCAGGTCTGGATTCTTCCTTTCCAGACCATTTAATCCATCCATGCACAGATGGGCAGATGCCTCCTTTCACTTCATGAACTCTTCTCTGCCTCTGTGCAGGACACAGAACCATCTGCAGTGTTTATTTAGATATCTTTGCTATTTTATGTGTTTGCCATATTTTTTCCTCTGTATTTTTGCCTTCAGTGGTGTCATAATCTCAACTCTTAGTTTCGACTGTACCTCTTTACCTAGTCAAAACAATTTTCTCTGGTTATAGTTTTCATGGAAAGCTCATAGAGGGTGTTCTTTTTCTTGCACTAGCTCTCCAGTTCAACCAGCCTGGGGTCAGCACAGAGCAAGAACAGCAGCAGAATATGGTAGCTTCCTGTGTGAATTTTAAAATAATTTACAGAGATAAGGCTCAAGATATCACCTTGCAGATATAAATTTGTTGCAAGCACAATGGACCCAGGTGGAACTGAAAAAGGAGACACCCTGGGTTTTCACATATTAAGTAAATTTAATTTCATATATTCTCTTATTGCCCTTGCCTGTGGGCAAAAAGGTGAGAGGAGCTGTAATTGGGTTAATCCCCTGTATTGTGCTAACAGGCACAGGAAAGCACATCCTGCTCCAAGATATCTAAATAAACTCCATTTATAATGTTCTGACTCGACAGGCAGACTTTTTAAATCTTTACACCTCTTAGGGAGTAATGCTATCAAAATATCTCACTCACCTCTCAAAAGGGGTAAATTCCTGCTGGCTTGCTGCTAATCTGAGTTTGGCACGATTTATTTAGCATTGGGACCTGCCCTTCTCGAGTCAGCTTCTCTTCACTCCATATTTTCATCTTTTTTTGTGATATTTGTGTCTTACAGACACTTTACACACCTTGGGATTAACTCACTTTGATGCCTTCCACCCCTAAATGTATTGCTACAGCTAATTTAGATCCAGAGCCCGTAGAGATTAAAGTTCCTCTTCACAGATGCCTTGTTTCCTTGCTCTCCTCACTGCCAAATTCTCTTTACTATGAATTTATTCCAGATTTGCCCTCTAAGAGAAGGCTTGACACTTCCTTGCCCATGAATCATCTTCCTTCATTGCACGTTTGCTTTTCTTCTAAAACCCTGTGTAAACACTTCCTTCACAGGTTAAACCAAGCCTCCAGAATGTTGGATTTTTCTCCCACAAAAATGTCATTAATTCTTGAACTGATTGCTGATTTTTTTCCCCAGAAAAAAAATAATTTGAACTGATCTCTTAAAGATTTGATTATGGTGCTTCAGAACTGCAAAATAAGCACATGGAAATGTTGGATTTTCTCCCAGTCTTGCATGCTGATTAAATTATTACACCTAGAGATCCATTTTTTTATTTCTCACCAGTGAATTGAGAACATTCCTCTCCTTTTACTGGGGAAAAAACCTAAACTGTGGAGTGAGCTATGATAAATATTGAACTTGTATATGTAAAGACAGACTGAGGATGCCAAACATGAAATTATACCAGATGTCCTCTTTGAACACAACTGGCTTATTACAGAAATCCAGAATTCTTTCACTGCAGTTTTAAGAGCTTATACTGAAATCTAAATTTCAGTAAAATTCCTTACATATATACAAACTTGTGTGATTCCAGACAATTCCCAGTGTTGCATCCTATTTAGTAATTTGAGCTTTCCTTCAGAGGTGATGGAATAGGACCAGTGGCTTAGATTTTGGATGCAACCTTTAAACTTTTCCCTCTGCTTGAGGTCCCCTTTGCCACTGTACTTTTATTTTAATATATTTTCTGTCCAAAACAGTTGTCTTTCCTGATGATTAGGCTGGCCAGTAATACTTAGCTGCAAGACCAATTTAGCCTGTTTGGAAGACTTCAGCTTTGGAAGACTTAAATTTGGAAGACTTAAGCTGGAAGACTTAAATTAAAGAAGACTTAAATTTGGAAGACTTAAGCTGAAGGTGTGGGTACACATTTGGCAATGCTCACAGTCTTACAAGCTCTTGTGAGGGCTCACATCTCCAGTTTTAATGCCATTTACAAGTCTGGGAACCTTTGTAAGGTCTCATCCATCTCCAAATGGCATCTCAGCCAGAAGAGGGGTACTCTGGGCTCTGATAACTTCAGGGCAGCTCTGATAGCTTCCTGGTTCAAATTCTTATTTCTCTGTCTCAATAAGAGTCTTTTGGCCAGAAAAATAAGAATCCTTCATCCTGCGCTACTTTTAGGGATGCTGTTTTTTGTTCGTTTGTAGTTGATTTCACCTTTCCTTGGATATTTTGGCTTCCACTGCTGACTTTACTGGAAGCAGATTCCAGCCAGCTGATTCAGAGATGGGATCATTGCAGCTTAAAGGAAGGCACATGATCCATTTCTTCTTTCTGAGAAAAAAATCTCAGTGCAATCCCTACATTCAAAGGTGATGTTTTGGTTGGGTTCACAACTCTTGGTACTCTAAGTTCAGGCCTTCTTTGAATGCAAGTTCATGTGTTGAAAAGCTAATTCTGAAAACCTAACCATGACACTTCAGGGGAGTCTTTTTTTTACCCTCTTGTTCTGTGGGTTTTGTTCTGACAGATTTCCAACATTTCCACGATTTATTAAGTTTTATGAGTACTCCAACCTTCAGACAAATCTGCCAGCTCTGTTTCTAGAAGATGAACCTCTGGTTTGAATCTCCCAAAATTGTTTGAATACCATTAATCTTGTGATTAATACTCATTCTGGGATGGGATTTTTTTGACTCCTGCATCCATCTGTTCTTAACCCAGCCCTATTTTTATTTATGCTGACCTGGTGCAACCTTTCCAGAGCATATTTCACTGTTGCCTGCTGTGGTGCCATGCCTTGCCAAGAGGTATGAAGAGGAAAGGAGTATCTTCCTATTGTGAGGCCTGTTTTCTCTTCTCCAATAGCCTGCCTTGATTGAGTGCCACGTTTGTCCTTTTACATCTTTTGTGATTAACAGGGGTAAGTCCTGGCTTGAGCTTGTGCCTGTAGGGCCCCTTGCAATTATCATCAGGCACCCACAAGTCTTGCCAACTTCACAAAAATGTATGTTACACAAATCTCAGGCCCCAAAAGAATCTCTTCTCTTTCCTTCCTTGTTTCCCCTTTCATATTTTGTTGGTAGCAATTCAGTTACCATTGTCTATCTCTCCAAGAAATCCATTTTCCACACCCTACATCCACTACTTTAGAAGTGAACATTGTTAAGCAGAAGGCACAGAAGAGTCATGGAGCTGACACTGCAGAATGAATTCTAGTCTCGTTTTTTCTGTGATTGCTTTCAAAACAAATTTATCTGAGCACTGCATTTTCTCAAGTGCTTTTAGGCTGTTTTGTTTGCTTAGTCTCCTCCACCAGAGCAAACCTTTTTTCTTCAAGATTTCTGGTACTAGAACATCTAAGCAGAATCCACTTAAATTTTCCACATTCATTGAGAAGACATTCTGTGGACTTAAGCAAATCTGAGAAATTTTGGTGAAATTACCTATGATTTGACTTGAGTCATAGACCTCTGAAGAGCTTCCTCTGAACACATAAATAAAATACAATTTTCATGCTCATTTCCCCAGTTGCAGTGTGCTGTAAAACAGCATTTTTCACATGGTTTTCACTGGCAGACACAGTGACTTGAGACACAATTCTGCTTCCCAATCCCACAACTGGAGAACAAAGTTAAAAATTTCCTGCCAAAAGATTTAATGATCCAAAATTTAGGTGTTAAAGTACCTGATCTCTGAAGTGTCACCTTCATGCAGAGGACTGTGTGAGGTATCCAGTCTTTCTATAAACTGCTTGGGAAGAGTGATGGCTTCATAGGGAGACCAAGCCACTAAAGAAGGAGACACAGTCATGGGCAATAAAAAAATCTGACATCAACTGTGGAAATGAGGGGTCTGTCTGAGACCTCACCATTCTCAGTCTCAATGTTTTATACAGATTTTTTAGTCAATTTTACAAACCTCTTGTCTCTATGGAACTCACCCACAACAGTGAAAAATCAAGTGCAGTACAGTCTCTTTTCTAGTGTGTGTCTCCTTGCTCCCTTTCAAACTTCAGTAGCTATCAAATAATGGAATGAAAACATTGATTAAGTTGGAGAAGACCTTTGAGATCAGTGAATCCAACCATTATCCAAGCCCAGCACTAAACCATGGCCACAAGTGCCACATCCAAGTCTTTTAACTCCCTTCAGACATGGTGAATAATCTACTTCCCTGAGCAGCCCCTTTCAATGTTTGACCTTTCAATGAAGAAATTTTTATTAACATCCAATCTACATCTGCTCTAGCACAACTTGAGGCTGTCTCCTCTTTTCCTGTGTTTTCAAGTGTAATCAGAAGCAGCCCAATATTAAAGTCTTGAGAGTAAAATAAGGGGAAAATACTAACTATGTGCCAACCATTAGCAAAATGGCACTCCCATTTAAACAGAGGTGGCAATTAAGGTAAAATTTAGTGTACTTAAAAAGTCTGTGTTGCTCTGTCCATCACTCATCAGCATTGCTCTTTTGTATAATTATCATTATTCAAATAATCAAAATGTTCCATGAAGTAGAACTTCTTGGAAAACCTCTGCTAGGAAATTAGGTGTTTATCCCCAACTGCACAGGGTATATTTATAACCTGGAATAAAAAGGCTGTCCTGAGGAATTTGGAGATTCCGTGGATCTGCTGGCACAGGGTTTAATCGACTGTATGCAGATTACACCCAAAACTGAAGGAGGTTGGATAATGGTAGAAGCTAATGGAGCAAACTGTGTTGTGTTCATCCTGTGCAATTCTGCTGAACTCAGCTGACTGCACAAAATATGGCAGAGGCAGAATTTATCCTGACAGCCCTCAACTCAAACACAGCCTTCAAAGTAAGTTCTGGAGTTTGCTGCCCAGGTCAAGTTTTGTTTTATGCACGTTTTAGCATTCATCATTCTCTGTTCACCTCTGGGACAAAGAGTTTTGGAGAAGAGTGTTCAGGCTTGGTCCAGGAAAGGAAGGATCTCAACATTCAGTATTTCAATGGGGAAAAAAAACCAAATCAGTGTGAAAAGTTAATATTTATAGCAGTTGTGCAGTTTGAAAGAGGTAGGTTTTCTAGCCCTGGCATTCTTCCAGTAGAACTTGTCAAACCAGGTTACATATGAAATGTGCCTGCAGCCAAAAATGTGAGAACTCAGTGTGACGATGTGCAGAGGCTTGTTTGATTTGGGGTGATTTTCAATTTTCATCAAAGAAACTACATGATCCTCTTTCATGGGTATCATTTCCAAGGCTCATTATTATTCCCTTGTTTGCTTTGGTTACTGGGGCTCATTGGAGGAAACATTTAATTTAGTTTCTTCATTATGAGACACTTTTTGTCAAGGTGCAACGTTGAGCTTTGTTCTTTAGACTTCTGATCCATAAAACCCTCCCTGGCTTTGCCATGTTTATTGACACCCAAGGGAATCTGCATTGCATAAAGTGTCAGACTTGATTTGTTTGTTTTTCCTTCCCAATTGTCTCTATTTTTCCAGGGAAATATTCTCTAAAATTATTTTTTTTTCAGACATAACAACAAAAGCTTATGTTTGAAACATTACTGATTTCACACTATGAAGAAATTTATTTCATACGACAACATCAACACAAGGGATAAATAATTATTTTACTCTGTTTCTGCTTAGAGATGGTAACACACAGATCAAGGACTGCAATTTCTTTAAACATGCCAGCTCAACAGGCTGTGATTGTCCAACCACACTTCTAATTAATTTTTAAATAGAATGAACTATCATAGTTTTTCTGTTTGAACGAAAATCCTGTTTGCCAGCCAAAGTAGTTGCAGCAGCTTAGGTATGATTTTAGTGAACCTGCTGGCTTTTTATGCAGTACATTATTTTTATCTTTCAGCTGTTTGTGGCTACAAAGAGATACTTGTGCCAAAGAGAGAAAAGAAATCCAGAGGTCCATGCCATGGCAGGTTTTTGGAGTTTCTGTGTGTGAAAAAACAGTTCTGCATAGACTGTTTTATATTTTTATTTAAGTTCTCAGCTTCCAGTTAGTGGAAAGTTGTTACAACTTGTCAGGTGTGAAAGTAATGAATAAATATTGAGCGTTAATTAAATAAATATTACGGTTTTGTAACATGTCCTTTCCATCTGTTCTCGATTGTTCTTCATTGTGCAAACACATTTTCCCTTCGCTATCACAACATTACTTTTAGTCCTCCCAGTTTCAGTTTTCAGTCCTCCTAATTCACACCAGATTTATTGTTTCACCTGACAGAATCTTCTGTCCTGCCCTGATTTTCAAAGACTATAACCCAAACCTCTTTCTTTTTTTGCTCTGGAGGTTGGAATCACATCTCATTAAAAAATTTAAATTATTTTTAAATTCCCTTTTCACAGCCTTCCTTACTAAGTTTCTTTGCAGACTCTCCTCTTGAAATTACATTTTTGCATCTTCTACCCACCTTCTCCCTCATTTTGTTAATGGAATAAAAATGCAGCTTATTTCCCTTCCTTCATGTATTGCTTGACCAAGGTAGAATATGTTGCTTGTGGAAGTCAGTTTAGCACACAAACTATTTTCCTGACAGTTTTGTTCTTCTCTTTGTGTGGTTAGGTGGAGGCTGCTCATGTTTTTAAAACAATTTCTCCAAGGTATACAACAACTTGTATACCTCCTCCAGTATTTATTGCCTCTTCTGTTATGAGAATTCATCAGTGTCACTTGTCAGCATCTCTATGCTGAATTTACCTGCAACTTCCAACAGCAGAGTGGAGATAAAACTGAATTTAGAGGTGTCAGGCTACTTATTCTGTGGAACACATGTGCTGTGGAAAGTGAAAAGCCTGGGTTCTCCTAAAATCACCAGAGATAGCTGAAGGGAAAAAGACATTTTTTGAGAGAGAGGAAGGAGTAGAACAACCTGACAGCAGTGGAGTGGGGAAGCAACCTTCCAGAACAGGTTGGAGCTGGTTGTTCTGAACCCAACAGCAGCTGATAGTGCTGTGCCAACTGGCTGCAACCCTGGCAGCAGGTGAAGCTCGTTTCTGTCAGACTTGACTCTGAGTGATTCCAGCAGTGCAGATACTGGTGATGGACCAAAGAGACAGAGGGAGATGGGATCTGCTCCATTATTCTGCTCGGAGCAGCTTGGGCCCCCATCACTTAATTAACAGAACCTTAAGTAGGGTTTGGGTGTCCCTGGATGTTTGCTGTGCAGGGAGATTATTCAAATTGCCAGGCACACTTACAGGTAGTGTAACCACTGGAATTGTTGCCCCAGATCAAGGCAAATGAAGGAGGGACACCATCAGCAAGAGGGCTTGGATCAGGAAGGGAATTCTGTGGGGGAAGAGGAAGGAAACAGCATGTAAGTAATGGAAAATCCTCCTGAAAACACCTTAGAAACACCATGCTACCTTCAAGAAGAGCAATCTAAACATCCAAATACAAAAAATTATTTATAAATAAGTATCTTTTATGACCAAGCTAGACTTGGCCTCATCTGAGTACATGGAGAGAATACATTAATATGATAGCTTGCCTTCCATCCAGGGGCAAATTGGCTTTTGGAAGACAGTGAGATGTCAACAGCTTTTCACAGTGTTGTCCCAGACTGCAAACTGAGTGAAAACCCTCTCCAATGAAAGGATTCTGGTCTCAATCCAAGTCCCACCCATCATCCTCTGAAGAGTGAGTCAGAGCTTCCCAAACATCCATGATGTTATGTCAACACTTTCTTATATGAAAGGAAAAGAGTCCTCTACCCTGGAGACTTATAATAGATAAAAATAATTTCAAATACATGTTGAGCTAAAGTTTAAAAAACACAAATATCCAAATAAAAACTCAGGTGTAGGGAGCAGGCTCCTGGTGTGATCAAGAAGGCAGAGGAACAGGGCTGCTAAGAAGTCCATACTGAAAGCAAGTTTGTGACTTTCTCAGCTCTACAAAATTCCTCCTCCCTTCTTCCTCTTCCCTCCAGCACCACTGAACAATGTGTTCCAATATTATTTCAATATATGACTAACATAATTAGCTTAATGTTTCTCCCTTTCCTCACATAAGCCTGAAAGTAAACCATAATTGCACTGTAAGTAAACAAAGAATGGCATGTGAGGCCTCCCTTGAAAAATGCTGGTGCAAACAGAATTTTGCAGAGGTAGCAAAAGCAGTAAAAACTGTTCAGCTTAATAAATTTCTTCTACTCACCTTAATTTCCAGCCGAAATATTCAATTCCAATGAAGAGGTGTGTTGTGGGAAGGCCAGGAGACCCTCAGATCTTCCTTGTACATCCCTGGAGAAATGTGTCAGAAAAAGGGAATATCCAAGTGGGAGACACATGACTGGAATTTCCAAAGGCAAAAAGCACCAGTTTCTCCTGAAAATTGAGGTGCACAATGATCTATTCTTCTAGAAAATGCTACAGTTAAAGTACATGCATGAGTGTGTAAACCTCTATATAATGTGCCTCACACTTGTATATATGTTTGTATATATGTACATGCAATACATAAATAGGTTTTAATTATTATCCTTCCATTTTTTGTGCTTTCTGTCTTACCCCTGTTGAAGTGCCATTAAATTGCACAGAAAATAATATAATGAAGTTTTTAGAATCTGTCATTCAGAACTCTAGGAAATATGGAAAGACTGAAAAAAACAATGTAATTTACAAACATTTATTTGGCTAACATCATAATTTGCATCCATGCATCTGCTTGATATAATATCTAGCTTGAGAAACATAGAGAAAATAATAATCATATTATTGATATAATATCTAATAAGCTTGAGAAACACAGAGAAAATATTTTCAATGTAGTTGATTGGCTGACCACAGAGCACAACCACAATTTTTTAATAAACATTAAGACAATGCTTGAGTAATATTGAAGACATATGCTGTCTGAAAAAGCCACACGTGATCATGGAACCATAGCATGGTTTGGGTTAGAAGAGACCTTTAAAGAACAGCTAACCCAAACACCCTGCCATGGGGAAGGATGTCTTTCCCCAGATTCTCTTGCTCAAGGTTCATCCAAGCTAGCCTTGAATATTTCCAATAATGGTGATCCCATGACTTCTCTGGAAAAAATGTTCCAGTGCCCTCACCACTTTCATTCAAAAAAATTTCTGCTTTATATCCAGACTAAATCCACCCTCTTCCACTTTAAAATCACTGCAGCTTGTGCTGTCACTATATGTGCTGCAAAAAAATCTTTCTCTATCTTTCTTTCTTTCTTTCCCTCTAAAATACTGAAAATCTGGAGCAAACTCCTCCTGTGCCCAGGATGAAAACCCCCAATTCTCTCTTCACCAGAGCAGGGTTGCAGCCTTCTGGTAATTTTGGTGGCTCTTCTGTGGTCCTTAGGGAAGATAATGAACAGTATTGGTCTTAGGGTGGATTCTTCAGGAACATCACTCATTGCTGACCTCCATGTGGACACTGAGACATGAACTGCCACTCAGGATGTGGCCATCCAAAACATTCCTCATCCATCCATCATCCATCCATCATCCATCCATCATCCATCCATCCATCCATCCATCCATCCATCCATCCATCGATCCATCCATCCATCATCCATCCATCATCCATCCATCCATCCATCCATCCATCCATCGATCCATCCATCCATCATCCATCCATCATCCATCCATCCATCATCCATCATCCATCCATCCATCATCCATCATCCATCCATCCATCCATCCATCCATCCATCATCCATCCATCATCCATCCATCCGTCCATCCATCCATCCATCCATCATCCATCCATCCATCATCCATCCATCATCCATCCATCCATCATCCATCCATCATCCATCCATCATCCATCATCCATCCATCCATCCATCATCCATCATCCATCCATCCATCATCCATCCATCATCCATCCATCCATCATCCATCCATCCATCATCCATCCATCATCCATCCATCCATCATCCATCATCCATCCATCCATCATCCATCATCCATCCATCCATCCATCCATCCATCCATCATCCATCCATCATCCATCCATCCGTCCATCCATCCATCCATCCATCCATCATCCATCATCCATCCATCCATCATCCATCCATCATCCATCCATCCATCATCCATCCATCATCCATCCATCATCCATCCATCATCCATCCATCCATCATCCATCCATCCATCATCCATCCATCCATCCATCCATCCATCCATCCATCCATCCATCATCCATCCATCATCCATCCATCCATCCATCATCCATCCATCCATCCATCCATCAATCCATCATCCATCCATCATCCATCCATCCATCCATCATCCATCCATCCATCCATCATCCATCCATCATCCATCCATCCATCCATCCATCCATCATCCATCCATCCATCCATCATCCATCCATCCATCCATCATCCATCCATCCATCCATCCATCCATCCATCCATCCATCCATCCATCCATCCATCTATCCATCCATCCATCCATCCAATCCATGTCTCTCCAAAGCACAGGCAAGAATTCCATGTCCTTTTCACCCTTTTCCAACAATGGATGTGATATTCCCTTTCCCCCAGCCACTTGGCACTTTATTTGGCTGACATAACTTTGCAAATGTGACAGAGAGTGGAGTGACAACTGCAGGGTTCTTGGTGCTCCTGTGTATTAAGTTCCCCATGTGATTTCAACCATGATTTTCTTAGGACACTCTCTTCTCTGATGAGACTCTCTTTTCCAGGAAATCATGGTCTCAGTAACACCACTGTATTCCAAATTTTCTTCAGAAGCCTCTTGAGCATCTTGACGGAAATAAATATATTTTCTGATGCTGTGGTTCCTCAAACCCTCTCTGATAAAGATAGAAGGAGAGTATCCAAGGAAATTTCTGGAATTATTTTTATTAATCACTGCATCTCTACCTTTTTTTTTTTTTTTTTTACCACACATATCCTTATATATTTCTTTGAACAATTTACTTCTTGTAATGCTCTAAAGGTGTCATGACTAATCATTTATTTAGAGTGAACTGATTAATTCATCACATCCATATCAGCTTTTAAGGTTTAGGTACTCTGTACCTAAATATTATGGTATTTTATAATTTTACAATTGCTGTTTCAGAGATGCAGTCAAGTAAAAAAAAATATGATTACAACTTTATGTGTATCCATCAACCTGTGTGTAGATTCATGGAACCATAGAATTGTTTAGGTTGGAAAATACCCATGGGATCATCAAGCATCACCAAGGTCACCACTAAGCCATGTCCCCAAGTGCCCCATCTACACATCTTTTAAATCCCTCCAGGAATAGTGACCCAGCCACTTCCCTGGCTGCCTGTTCCAATGCTTGACCATCCTTTCAGTGAAGAATCTTTTCCTGAAGTTTAATCTAAACCTCCCCAGCTACAGCTTGAGGTAATTTCCTCCTGTCCTATCACTTGCTGCTTGGGAAAAGAGTATATAGATTGATCTAAAGTCCCCTAATTTAAACAGTATACATTTTACACATGATCTTCTATAAAAGATGAAATTTGCAACAGTCATTTTCTGGATATCTTCCCAAGTTTTAGAAGTGAACAGAACTTATGCCTTTTTCTCCTCGATGATGAGAATAGTTCACAATCAGAATTTCCACGCAACAGACACCAGCCTGTCTAATGGCACATAATCTATGGGTTTCCTTCCCATGACTCCTTTATCCAAATAAACCAGCACTTTCTAGTCTGTCCTGAAAAGGTGATTTCACTCTTTTCCAGAAGCAACAAGCCAGTGCATCTTCTACCACGTGCACCGTGATGTGGAGCTGCGTAACACTCTCTGAAATCACACCCCTTCTCCTAAAGCCAGCTCCACTTCCAGTAGCCACACTTGACAAACTTTGGCTAAACTCACCCAGGAGGTTGAGCTGAAGGCATGAAAAATGCAATTTATAAGATGTGAGTCAGGGGAGCTTCACCCCCAGCGCGCGCAGAACGCGCAGGTGAGATCACCTGGCACCCTCCTGCATAAATACATCAAAAGCATGTGCTGAACAGGTTTGATTAGATAAACCCCTTGCACAATGGTGATATTTGCTGGAGCTGAAAGGGGAATGAAAGCCTGGGTTGCAGACAGATTCAAAAACGTGACAAGCTGGGTTTCCATCCTTGCTCTAAGGACGTGGTGAAACCTGGAGTGTTTCAGTGCTGCTCAAAATTACCTTCACATGAGGCAGGATTCAGAGTGTGGTATCACATTTCTAACAGCCTCAGGATTTTGCTGGATGTTTCCAGCTTGCCATTACTCCCTGATATCCCAGCATATGGTTTGAGGAATTATTTGAATTATCTTCAAAGCCCTTATAATTAGCTCAGTTTCTTTTGTCTCTGCAAATCTTGGCAAGTTATGTCTTGTAAATCAATCCCTTCATCTCCTCCAGCAAAGCATAAGGCAAAAAACTGTGGAACATACAAAAATCAGGTGAGAACAAAGCACTCCCCTTTCAACACATGACATAGAAACCAACTGTAGATATTAATTTTATTTAAGTATGCCCAAATGTAGTAGTCACTATAAATTTAATTCATTGTAAATGCCAATAGCTGTTATTATCACTGGAATTAACCTTTATTTTTGCAACTCTAAACAAAATTGCAATGATCAGTGGGTTTTTTTCCTTATGACAATATTTTTTCATTTCCCCCTCAAATTTTTTCATCTCCTGCATTTGTCCCATCAGGCTTGACTGGCAGGAAGTACCTTGCTGCAGTCCATGACTCATTTCAGCTTTTCCCCAGCCACTCCCTGGGTGTGTTTTTTCTTTTCTTTTCTTTTGTTTTGTTTTTTAAATAGGATCAACTCTTCTGCAATCTGAGGCTGTAGAGCTCTGTAAAACCATGTGGCATCACCTGCCTGCCAGGGGAAGGGACCATTGTGATTAACAGCAAGAGGAAAATGTGACACTCTTTCACTCACGAGGGCTCCTGGTGCAATTTTGATATGCTAAAATGCTTTTAGGAACATCCATGCAGACGCTCTGAGAAGTGCCACTCCTACAAACTGAAGATGCCTGGCTTCTGTGTTTGGTAATTGTTTGTTATTGGAAAAAAAAGCTGTCCTTTGAGGGATGTCATGAGCACAGGAGTCACTCAGGCTGGAGTTTCTGCAGAATCAGCTCAATTTGGTCATGGTGAAGCAGTCATGAGCTACAGAATATCCCTCCACATTTCTGGGGAGAGTTGCTGTTCCCCCATCCTTCTCTTTTACAGGCAGGCTCCTTGAGACAGAGGCTGACATTTTCTGATGGCATTTTGGAGCTCAGCACTTGTTGAGCTAATTTCCTAGTTGGTACCCCAAAGATTTTTTGAGAAAAACCTAAGAGATAATTACATGATGCACTATTTTTCTGCTCCCCAGAGCAATAACAAACAATTTCTTATTTATTGTAGCTGACACTTGACGCCTGGTTGAAGGAGAGGGTTCATTCAGTCTACAGATGTTTCAAGTGGCTGCAGTGGTCCAAAATGGAATTAAAAAGTACACACACTTCTGGGGACTCACCTACTTTCCTAAGAAATGTTCCTGAGAACATTGTGAAGCGAATTAAAAAAAAAAAACAAACCCAAACAACAAAACATATATATGTATATATAAAGTGAGAAACAAGAAACCAAAGAAAAATGCCCAGCTCCAGAGTAGCTTGACATTTCAACATGAAATTACAGACTTGCCTTTTCTTCACTGCAAGTTCTCTTCAGAGCCAGAGGAAAATGTGTGCTTAATCTACAAATTGTCAAGGGAAATATTACATTATGTTAAGAGACTGAAAAAAAAAAAACCCTTTTAATGGGAGCACAGAGCACTTGTTGTAAGGTATTAAGTTCTTACATTTGACTTCCTACCTGCAACAAAATAAGTGTTCAGTGCAGTGATGGCTATGTGGCACAGAAAACAGCTTTAGCTACATGAATGGCCTGTCTCTTGACCAACAAACAGAAAGGAAACCCAGTCCTTCAGGTCAAAATACTGCTTCAAGCCTAGAGATCACACACTTTTTTTTTTGCCAGTGCATAGCTATTAAACTTCAAAGCCTTCTCAGCCAATTGAAAAGTGAAGCATGAGCCAGTAGGAGATTTTCTTTTTAGAAATCTCCATAAATTACAAAACTTTATATATATATATATATATACATACATACATACATATATATATATATATATATATATATATATATATGAATATTTTAAAATGTTTTATTTATATATTATATTATATTATATTATATTATATTATATTATAATATTATATTATATTGCATTATAATATTATATTATATTATATTATATTATATCATATAATATTATAATATTATTATATTATTATTATATTATATTATATTATATTATATTATATTATATTATATTATTATTATATTATATTATATTGTATTATATTAGTATATTGCCAATAATAATGGTCATTAATAAAAATAATCTAACTTTTGTGTTCAGAGGAATGCATGGTGGAATGCTTTGGTGGAAGCATGGCAAATGTACTCCCGAATATTTAGATGATGGTAAACAAAATTCAGCCCATACAAAATGAAAACACCAGCGCTACTTGAACATCCTCTGGGGTCACCAGTCAGGTATGGGCACAAGTTTATCCCCCAAATCTGTTGACAGAAATCACATCTCAGCCTTAAACAATATTTGTGCAGCAACACTCTGATGTCAACAGCTCGCAGACCAGCCTGGGAGATGAAAAGATTTTTAATGGATTATTTGTGTGTTATCCCAACAGCACCTTCAGCATCTTGGGGCAATCAAGATGCCCCAATCTCAAACTTGCATCTCCCTTGATACGTCAGCTGTATCTGGCTGGGTAATTTATTCTCCACCATGCAGCCCTGACTCAGGGAGAGACGTCAGCACGTGTGTGCAATCCTGAGCAGGTTGGTTGTCCCATTGATTTCGGCAGGTGATTCATGAACCCGTGGAATTGTAGCTGTAATCTGTTGGTGTTTGCCAGTGAAGGATCCCACACAGCTCAAAATCCCATTACACTCCCCCCAGCAGCTCTCTGTGAGAGAGGTGATGATTCCATGCTTTTGAAATTCTGAGCACTGGGAGCTCTGGGGACCAAGCATTTACAGCTTGTGGGTGTTTGGGGAAGGAGGAAGATGCTAATGTGAGAGTCAGTCAGGCTGCTCACAAAGCACTTACCCCAACAGCTTTTTAATTGCTTTTGTGCCCCCTTCCTAATCCAACCGTTCTTTAATTGCCCGTTTATTTTTGCTTTTGTATTTTGCGCTTGGATTTTGTTTTGATTTTTAAAAAAATTTTGTTCACATTTGTATTTTGTGTTTGGATTTTGTCAGTTTTTAAGATGAAGATAGTAGTTCATTGTTGCTCGTTCTCTGTTTGAACGTACAGCTGGAGTGCTGCCTTTGCAGGGTAAACTTCCTTTTGGAAGTTCCCTAAATCCATGTGTTTACAGGACTCCTTTTCTGCCCTAAATCTTCTTCCCACAGGCTTTGACAGACGACCTAAGCCCAGCCTGCTCATGCAGCCAGGTAGGCATTTGTCAGGATGAGAGTTTAACAGCACAAACAATTTCTTCTGGGATTAACAGGCTCTTCCCACCTGCTTTTCTTTTGCTGTCAAAGCAGAGCTGCAGCAGAAGGGACCACGAGATGGCAGTAATGCATGAGCAATTGCATGGAAAACCAGCTCTTTTATTTTCAGAATTAATTTCTAGGGAAACAGGTTTTCCACAAATTCAGCCTGCCCTCAGCCTGCTTTGCAAATCTGTACTCCCCAGATTATGGGGCGAGGTGGTTAATGGCTCAAATTCTTCTTTTGCTAACAGAATAATGTTTGTTTTAGCACAGTATGTACCAGCATGAAGGATGACACGATGTTTTGAGGCACCACAGAAAGCCTGTAATTAGGAGATATGATTTGACTTCTCTCTTGAGGGTGGAAAGGTTCAGAAGAAAAGAAGAGCAAAAATACTGAATTTCACTGCAGAGCAGCAGAGGAACGAGTTCTCTGCAAATATTTTTAGAGAACTGTTCTTCCTTGGCAAGTGTATGATCTTTCAAGTGTCAGCACAGCAGAGTTAATTACAGAGGGGAAAACAACGTGCTAATGTAGCTAAATTGTTCTCAGTCTCCCGAGGCTGAAGAACCTGGTAATTTCTGCATAATGGTTAGTCCTGCATGGTAAAATGGGTGTAAGGCTGACTCAGAAGGCAGTAGGAATGTCTGAGCAACAAATGCTGAGCTTTAAATATCTGAGGGATTGGATCTCTCCTCTGCCCCTTCACTTTGTAGTGGCACTAAGGAAAAATGCCTTTTGTGAATGAAGTAGTCAGCGAGTTGTGGAATTTCACCTTGTGTTCCCAAACCTTGTGCCTCCAAACCCCAGGTGAGGCAAAACAGCCTTCAACTTGGTCACTTTGAGCTATTGTCAGAATTCAGGACATCCCTCTGGCTGTCCTGGCTTGCCAGGGGGCTCAGAGACCCTGGCACAGAGCCCAAGGCAGCTGTGACTTTTTGATTATGACCCATGGAAAAATTACCATTGTTATATGAATATCTGCAAGCCACAAAAGTCTAAGTAGAATAGTAGTCAGTTTGTCATGGGGTGAAAAATAGATTTTTTGGGGTTTTTTAGGATGGGGGTTCAGGAGGAAAGATGGAGGAATCTGGGCATGTCCAGCCTTTCTCCTTCTTCTTCTTGGCCTCCATCTTCTGCACTTTGGGATTGGTTTAGAGTAGAAGCTCACTGTCTAACATAGGTGATGGGTATTGGGAAGTAATTGTAAATATTGTACACGTAGTTTTTAGTATAAAGACACAACACTGCCCTGAGGGCAGTCAGAGGGCCTCAGACTGTCCTGTTGAGCAGACCTTGGCAGGCCAGGAGAAAGTATTTTATAGATAAGAAATAATAAACAACCTTGAGAATGAGAATAGAAGAGTTCTGACTCCTTTTTCGACTGTCAGGCTGGGAAAAGAGACTTTCTACCACATCTTGGGGTCACTCTGAGCAGCAGAAGTCCTGGGAAGTTATGACCATGTTCCATGCCAGCCTCCCTAATTTCTGGGGCTCCACAGCTTTCTGTCTGTGAAAGCAGGGTGAGAAACAGCTCCTTCCTTCAGGTACAGAGGAACAGGTGTGCTGGGTAATGCAGGAAAGAAAATGTGAAATGGAAATAAATGAGGAATTCTCCAAATGGAGCTACTACCTATGCTGAAATGAAGCCCTGCCATTAAATCCTGGAGATTAATGCACTATGATCCAATGTAACATGACCTAGCAAAGAGGGGTCTGAAGCACCCAGTGAAGGTGGTTTTCCTTTCCTCAGTTATAAGAGACAAAAGAGGAGGAAAAATAGGTTTTTCCTGCTTGATATTTAACAAGTAACAGACACCTTTGCTCATAATTTCTCAGGAGGATGCAAAGGAACAATTTCACTGGCAATGTTTGCTCTGGAGATATTCCACCAGCTGGGGAACAGCAACAGGAACAGCTAAAGCACACAAGAGACTCCTGTCAGATCCACCACTTCATCCCCAGCATGGTTAAAGGCTAACTGAGAGAAATACATTCCTGCACAATGGCTAATAGGAATAGTTTCATGCATGTGTGTGTTTGCTTACAGAAATACACGTACATTTATTCTGTTTTTATAATTTGCCTGGAGAAATGTGCTGAAGTAGCCAAACTTGTGCTGGGAATAGTAGCACCAGCTGTTGAAGGACACAGAAATTTACACCCTGTAAAGCATAAATGCTTTGTTTACTGTAGTTTAAGAAATGCCATGAGGGGAAAATCAAGCAAGACCGAAGGACAAGTTTTATCTTTGCAGGTTGCCCTCCATTTACAATGGAAATCTCCAACATTTCAAGATTTCTTTGAGCCCACCTGGATGGTGGTTTTCTGTCTTGTACTGAACATTTAATACTAATTTTCTCTGCAAGGTCGTTGGTACACAAAGGAAGGAAAAAATCCTATTGTAGCTTTGAAATCCTTCCACCACCAGGACTCTGCCCATTTTTCATCTGAGGGAATAGGAATGACAAACTGATTTAAATCTTGTAGCAACAGCCCCAACAGTGTGTCAGGGGTGTAGCCCTCCCTAACACCACATGGAGGAGGAGAGTGAGATGCAATAGCTATTGCTAATTGCCCATTTTCTGTTGATTGCCAGGTCCTCTCGCTGGTGCCTTCTCCTCTTTTCTGGCAAAGATGAGATGAGTGGTTCCTGCTGCCTTTGCTTGCCCTGGTCTCCACGTGTTGGTCCTGCACCTCAGGAGATGTGTCCTCCATCAAAGCCAAGGTCCATTTCCAAGTGCAATTAAATCGTGGCTCAGAAAATGACGACTCAAAATGCAAGGGAACAACATTAGCTAGGAGGAAATTATGTATTCAGCAGGTCCTGCTCACACAGCTTCCACAGAGCATTACTTCTCCAGGGCTGGACTTGGTCACAGCTGTGACCTCCTTCCTCTGCAGGATGTTACATTTTTGGGAATGCTTGACTTTGTGTTGTTTTCTGATGCTACATTTTCTAATAATTGAATTCTTCAAACTGAAAGCACATGGCTGTGTCTAATTATGATCCCTAATTCCTGCTGAGATAGCCTGAAGCTGACATTTAGAAAAGCTTCCTGTCTGTGGAGAAAAAGTAATCAGCAGGTAATGATAGGCTGGACATTATAATGTCCTTCTATTTCTGTTGTCTAGGTCACTTCCAAACTGCTACTACCAGTACAAATAATTTAAAAAACCAACAACCATCCCAAAAATGGAAATACTTGCAAATCTGCATTGTTGGTTGACATCAGAAGATTCAAGGACTCACACTCACCACTCACTCATCCACTATTTTCATTATACAAAGAATGGGATCAGTCAATAGAGAAAAAGAAGAGCAATTTTCAAGACAACTTAAATATATTTGTGACTGGAAATTGCTATTTGCCAAATATTGCTTCACAATTCACCATGGAAGTTCTCAATATTTTCTCTCCCCTTCTGCCAGTACCTATGCCCCAACCAAAATTCTTGCGTGGGGCTATGCCTTGGCTTTCATCAGCTGTGTCAAAAGATGACAAAACAGATGCATAAATCTTTGCATTTTGCTTCTAGGAAAAGCTTTCAGGAAAGCACACACGCTTGCTCCACACATACTCAAAACTCAGCAGATGTATCATGATGAGTTGCCTTGATTTGGCTCCAGAATTAAATTACAGCCATCAGCACACACCCTGCTAAGAGCAGGGAATGAAACCCTGTTCAGCCCAATCCCTGCTTTAGCTGCAGTCATGATTTTGTGCCTTTTGCAGAAATATTTCCTCCTTAAAAGCGTTCTGCTAACGTTTGCTAATGTAAGTATTTCTAAAATACTTGCAGTAGTTGCTGTGTTGACATGCAGGGCTTTCATCTCTGCCTTTGTAGGTTATTACAGCTGATTGGAACCAAACTGATGAAAAACATTTCACTGTGAAAGGCTGATTGATGAGCCCAAAGGATCTTGCTGGAATTGTTCAGTCTTGAGCAGCCTCTACCAAATCCCAGGGCAGGCTCCAAAGTGACTGAGCAGGGATTCCTGAGGAGCCTAATTCCAGAGCTGGGAACACAGTGGTTTTTAACATAGCCCAGGTGATCCTGACTCCTGCTATTTAAAAAAAATTGCAGTTCTGAGTAATTTATTGTCAGCCCAATTGATGTTTTAATCAAAATTTTCCCTGAGGTGCAGAAACCCTGATTAGCTGGCAACGTTAATTTTTCTTTTTTTCTTTTTCTTTTTCTTTTTCTTTTTCTTTTCCTTTTTCCTTTTCCTTTTCCTTTTCCTTTTCCTTTTCCTTTTCCTTTTCCTTTTCCTTTTCCTTTTCCTTTTCCATTTCCTTTTCCTTTTTCTTTTTCCTCTTTTTCTTTTTTTTTCTTTTTGTGAGTTCCAATACTCTTCAGTAGAGTTCAACTCAATTATTGCAAATGAAGTTTCCTGCTAGGACCCTCTTGAGTAGAAAAGAGTCCAAATGTCATTCTCCAGATTACATCCTTCCATTTTCTTCTATTGTTTGATTTATGGAATACAGTAGGTCAGTTTTGGAGAGATGTTGTGTTGCAGGAATATGTTCTTGTCCCAGTGTGACAAACTCTTGTGAAGAGACTGATTTCATAAGATTGTTCTTTGTCTGGACTAAAATATGAAAAAACCCACTATTTGGAGGGTAATTTAATAATAAAATATGGCAGACTTCGGTGTACCAACTATAAATAGCAATAAAAAGACATTTTTCTGTTTTTGCTCCCTAGTTTTGCTCTGTGTAGATGAAGACTTTCATCTTTACTTTGGTACACACGCCCAAAAATATATATTTTCATTTTGGGGTTTACCCCTTCATATAACCAGAGTGTGAGAGGGACAAATCAGCACGATTTCCCTGGGAGGAATTTCCCTCCCTTTCAGTCCTCCAATGCCCTTCTGCAGCTGAAAGAAGGACTCAGCAGCATCATAATTACTCCAGCTCTCAGCACAGTTCAAGAGACTAATGAGGAAACCGAGCAGTGGAAAGATGAAACACAAGACAATGCCACAGTTCAAAAACTGTCTGAGAGGCAGCAAACAGGGCAAGGAGCTGTAACTGGTGTCAAATCACAGACAAAAGCAGTGGCTGTCTGTAAAGATGCAGCCTTTGTCTCACGGACCTGCAATAAAGATTTTGTCAGTGTCACATTTTGCAACAGAGCAAGCCCCAGACAATGCAGAGGATGGGAATTGTGGAGCTGCCCCTGTCAGGCACAGCAGCCTCGGCAGAGCTTCCAGATGGATTTGGAGGCAACATATAACAACTGATGAAACTTGTTTGGGTTTTTTTTTTTTGTTTGTTTGTTTTTTTTTTTTTTTAGGTTTTTTTTTGGTTTTTTTGTTTTGTTTTGTTTTTTTTTGAGGTTTTTTCTTTTTTTGTGTTTTTTTTGGTTTTTTTTTTTTGGTTTTTTTCTTTGATTTTGTTTGGGTTTGGTTTTTTTCTGTTTTGTTTTTCGGGGTTTTTTGTTTTTTGTTCTTTCTGTTTTGTGTTTTTTTTTTTTTTTTCTTTGATTTTGCTTGGGTTTGGTTTTTTTCTGTTTTGTTTTTCGGGATTTTTTTGTTTTTTTTTTCTTTTTTGTGTTTTTTTTTTTTTCTTTGATTTTGTTTGGGTTTGGTTTTTTTCTGTTTTGTTTTTTGGGGTTTTTTGGTTTTTGTTTTTTCTTTTTTGTGTTTTTTTTTTCTTTGATTTTGTTTGGGTTTGGTTTTTTCCTGTTTTGTTTTTCGGGGTTTTTTGTTTTTTGTTCTTTCTTTTTTGTGTTTTTTTTTTTTCTTTGATTTTGTTTGGGTTTGGTTTTTTTCTGTTTCGTTTTTTGGGGTTTTTTGGTTTTTGTTCTTTCTTTTTTGTGTTTTTTTTTTTTTTTCATTGATTTTGTTTGGGTTTGGGGTTTTTTGGTTTCGTTTTTCAGGGTTTTTGTTTTTTCTTTTTTGTGTTTTTTTTTTTTTCTTTGATTTTGTTTGGGTTTTTGGCTGTTTTTTGTGGTTTTTATTTGTTTTTTTATTTGTTTTTGGGGTTTTTTGGATTTTTTTTGTTGGTTTTTTTTGGTTTTTTTTGTTTTTTTTTCATATCACATGCTCAGCGCTCTGTGCTGCTGAGACCTCAAGAAAGGCCTTGCCAGGGCATCTGGACACACAGATTTGACAAATGCACGGCCAGATTTGGTCTCCAAAATTCCTGGAAAGGCCCCGGCTTCTGCTGAGCTCGTGGTTATTTCATTTATCCAGCATTTTGTGTGTGCTCTGTCTTTCTGACCCTTCAGACTGACTGATTTTCAATGTATGCAGTTGAAAAGTTTTTCTTCTGTGGAGTGCCTGGTCCTAGGCAGGTATTGGTGTAATGTCATGGCAGATATATATAAAAAAAAAGATATTAAATGGCAGGTGATTTCGATGGAAAAAAAAATAATTTCCTGAAAAGGATATTTTTGCATAGGCTTTCCAAGAGAAAATATTACACATTAGCAAAGATTATTACATTTCCAAGAGAAATTATTACATATTAACAAATTATTACATATTAGAAGGTTATTACATTTCCAAGAGAAATTATTACATATTAGCAAATTATTACATATTAGAAGGTTATTACATTTCCAAGAGAAATTACTACATATTAGCAGAGGAGGTTTTGCCTAACTTTCACTGGAAAAAGGGTGAGTGAGAGGCAGGAGAGCATTTCTGTATGGGCACCCTCTGTTTTAATATTAAGCAAAACTACATATTTGCTTGGGAATTTTGTGGCTTATTTCTAAATTTCATTTTTTTACAGGTTCAAAGAGGGAGATAGTGGGAGGAGCAGGTGCTTGTTTGAGGTGAAAATCAGGCTGCTGGTTAGGAGCACAGCGCTATCTGTTCTCTGCAGCCACAATGCGTTTTCAATGATTGTCTAGCCAGCATCCCAGCAGCCGCAAACAGCAGCAGTTTCATTTCGTGTGGCAATCGAAACCATTCGGTTTCAAAAAGCGATTGAAGTTTAATAAAGCGTTTCATTGTAACCACCAAACGGTGTCAGATTTCCACTGGCAGGTTTAGGCAAAGAAACCTCCTACTTTTTACTTTTTTTTTTTTCTTTTGGCCCTTTCAGGACCAACTGAATCAGGGATGTGTCATCAAGAACCAGCCTTTTTTTTTTTGTGGGGTCTTTTTTAGTTGTTTTTTTGTTTGCTTGTTTTGTTTTGGGATTTTTTTTTGTTGTTTTTTTGTCCATTTGTTTTGGGTTGTTTGGGGTTTTTTTGGTTGGTTTGGTTTGGGTTGGTTTTTGGTTTTGGGGTGTTTTGTTTGTTTTGGGTTTTTTTTTTTGTTTGTTTGGTTTGGTTTTTGTTTTTTGTGGTTTTGGGTTGTTTTTTTTTTTTTTTTCCTTTTTGTGGGGTTTTTGCTTTTTGTTTGGTTTGCTTTTTGTTTTTTGCGCTTTTGTTTGTTTCGGTTTTTTGTTTTTTTTATTTTCTTTGGCTTTTGTGTTTTTTTTTTTTTTTGTTTTGTTTTTTGGGGTTTTTTTGTTTGCTTGGGGTTTTTTTTTTGTTTTTTGTTTGTTTGGTTTGGTTTTTGTTTTTTGGGTTTTTTTGGTTTTTTTTGGTTTTGTTTTTTTTTGTTTTTGTTTTTGTTTTGTTTTAGTTTTGTTTGTTTTGGTTTGGTTTGGTTTTTGGTTTTTGCTTTATTTTGTTTTGGTTTTTGGTTTTTGTTCTGGCTTTACACTCACTCCACAACTGGCTGACAATGTCAAACTTTGTGTTGGTGAAGCCTTTATTCAAATTCTGCATATCCTGGAAGCATCAGGCCAGGCTTTCCTGGGGCACTGCCATAAACTGAACCTTTTTTGGGGAAGAAATATTGGAAATTTGTCGTGCTAGAAAAGCCAAAGCTGTGGAAGGTGACACCAGGGACAAATGCCATGTGATGGAGTGGATCCACTCCTACAGCAGATCCCGGATGGACGCGCTGGCCATGCCCCATTTGCAGCCAGATGGCTTTAGGATGGCTTCAGGCAGGGAAAGCAGGGAAAACCTGGAGCCTAATCCATGCTTTAAACCCAGTTTTTGCTGTCCCATGTGTGGCTGGAAGTGCCAGCACGTGCCACAACTCTTTGCAGCCCACAGGCTTCTCCCATTAACTCGCTCCTGTGACCGTGGTCACAAGGGTTTGGAGGATGAGAGAGAGATGAGAATGTTGATTCCATGATCAGAAGGCTTGGTTTATTATTTTATGATATACAGATAACATTATGACTATACTAAAAAGAAATAGAAGGAAAAGGCTCCTTCAGAAGCTGGCTAAGCTAAGAATAGGATAGAAAGAATGAAAAACAATGGAGCTGGCTCCTACAGAGAGGGAGAGCAGCTCTGCAGTGACTGGTCAGTAAATCCAAACATCCACAGGAAACCAATCACAGGTGGACCTGTTGCATTCCTCAGCAGCAGACAACCATTGCTTACATTTGCTGCTGAAACTTCTCAGCTCCAGCAGGAAAAATCCTAAGAGAGGATTTTCCACAGAAGGTGTCTGCGACATGCTCCAGCGTTGCAAGCCAGGATTCCAGGCCTGGCAGGACAGCTCCTGAAACTTGGGCTCACATCACACCCGAGAGCTTCACTTTTTTCCAGTTTGTGTGCCCCAAGTCCTCAGAGAAGGAACAAAGCTGTGTTTGGTGCAAGGAGCTGTTTACAAACAGCTCAAACAAAGCTGGGGCCTGCAAAGCACAAAGGCTCCAGTTCTGCGTTGATGAGAAATGAAAAGAAACCCCAAATCACTCTTGTGCCCACCAAAATAAGTCATTGCCAGGAGCTAATTCAGAGGCTGGGAAAGCTCAGGTCCACTTCAAAGTTAATTCTGGGGTTGCCCAGTGTGTAAATCTTATGAAACATGCTGGAAAAAGTCAAGATATGAGTCATTCACAGCAATCCATCAAGGCATTGTGGGAATCTACTGCTAGAACCCTTTGGGCTAAATGACTTTCCGAAGAAATTCCATTGAAAGCAAGTCACAGGGGACTACTTTGGCCCTCTGTGTTTCATTCTTCTTGTCTTTTATTTATTTCCTTCTTTCTTGCATTCTCTTAATTGTTTGTGCTCTTGGTTTTACCTTTCTTTGTTGCTGTCTTGCTTTTTTCTTGTTCTTTCTCACTTTTATTCACTCTTTCTCTCCCCTCCTCTATTTTTTCTCTGTTCTTTCCACCCTCCCTTCCTTGGGAACAATATGAACAAAGGATGGAAACAAGGTTTGGATGTTGATCTGAGGGTTTGATGTGACTTGGAGGGGGAGCTGAGGCAAATAAAATCAGTGCAGAAATTCACAGTGAATGGCAGTGATGGACCAGGGAGATTTCAACAATGCCTTAAAAAAGAATGGCAGTGAAGTGACAATTTCAGCATTATTCTCCTACCTTATTATATATTACTCAAGCCAGCTGACTGGGAATTTGTTGTCACAAAATCAAACTGTAAATATAACTAATAATTTTCCTCGTCTCCTATCTCTACCACCAGTTCCATGCCACTTATTCTTATTTTTTACCCCTCTGGTCTTTCTGGGTTTATTCACCCCCAAGAAAAGCATTTTAAAGACACCAAAGGAATTAAATCTGATAAAAGTGCACTATGAGGTGTCTTCAGCTTTTATGAGAACTGGTGGAAACTTGCAGAGAGGAAAATTTAACTTTCAAATCTCATTTTTGGTCCCCAGACAGCCTGCTTACTTTCCACAGAAAAGTATTTTGTATTTTTTCCTGAGAATTTAATACTTTGTATTATTTAAATCTTTGTATTTTTTTTCCTGAGAATTTAATACTTTTAGAAGAAGAGACAATTCCAATGACAGCTGAATAGGAGCCATTTTATGTGAGTTTCCCTCTACCAAAAAGGATGAAAGCAGTGTTTTCTGGATTCTGTGGCCTGGAATTGGATCTAGACTCCCCTGAAAATTAGAATGTCAAGGAAACCCAAATTCTTGGGATGGTTTCTGTAGGCACATTTCAGAGCATTTGGATTTTTGAGAAATCAAGCAAGCAAGCAACAACAAAAAAAATCCAACCCCCAGATATTTTTGTTAAGATTTTTTTCAACGACTTTGGTATTATGCTATTGGGAATTTTCTTTTGCAAAATGAAACCATCTCTTCAGCATCTCTTATTTCTGAGGTGGTAAAAATCACTGATGTACCTATGGATATGATATATCTAATATCTGATTTATCTCCTGCTACCTATTACTGGCTGAACATCAGCAATGCTTTGCATGCTTACATAACCATATTTAAGTCTGGTAGCCTGAGTTTCACAATAAACCTGGCAGGATGGTGCCTACTGTCTTTGGAGAGGCAGAGATTTTGGAAGGGACTGAAACAGGCTCACAAAACCTGTCCTGGTATTTGCAAACCAACCATAAGCTGGGAGTGGGGCTCCCTTCAAACCTTTGGGCAGCACCTGACTGAGAAAAACCAACCCCTTGCAGAGTGCTCTGCTCCAAAAGTGAGAGGCAGAAAAATCATCACAGCTTACCCCGAAACTCCTCAGGAAAATTCTCCCTCTCTCAAGTTCTCCCTCTAAAACTTTGCCTGCAGGGTGAGAAAGGAGCAGCAGGGCAGAGGAGGTTTGTGATTTCTGCAGAGAGGGGAAAGAAATAAAAAAATAAAAAACCTCCAGATGTCTCTTGGTGTCGCTATTCAAGTGTTCTAATAGATTCAACCACGTCCTGAGAGATTTTTTGAGTCTCTGTGGTGCAAGGGGGTGCCAGGGTTAGAGAAGAGGCACTGGTGGCTTGGTGCAGCCACCAAGTTTTATCTAAAAACTTCCTTTTTTGAGAGAATATGACAAATTTCGACAACATGTTTTACAGGAAAAGGATTGCATGATATATTGCTCATAGATTATATGAACAAAATCAAAATATTTTACTCCAATATTATTATACCTTTTTACTGCAATTTATTTTCCAATTCTCGTGATTTATACTACACTGTGACAAAATAAAGGCATTTAAGATTTCAAAGCAATATTAAAATATAAAATCTCTTCTGGAATAGCTGAAGGTTTTTTTGCTGTGCTGCTAGTGTAAGCAAAAGACAAAGCACAAAATAATTTTCTGAGACAAAATTAAATTAAAAACCTGTTTCAGAACATGAATGTTTTCCTCTATTCATCTCCTCCTTCCTTGATTTGAGATAACTTCCAGTTGCTCAGTTATGAACTTTCTTTTCACGTGAAGGGCCTAGATCAGACAACCATGCAATCATAAATTCAAAGATTGATTTGTATTGGAGTGGACCCTAAAGATGGGACAAAGAGGACTGGGACTTCCAGCACAGATTCCAGTGGAAGGGAGAGTCACTCCCAGTTCCAGGAAGGAGGGCCTTCACCCCCAGACAAGCTAATTACTTGTCAGTAATTAATTTGGCCCTAATGTGTGGTAATCTCCAGCCGTATGCAGCACAAATGTAAATTAGTACACAAAGCTGGTGATGCAAGAGCTGTTTGTTTACAGGAGTGGAAAACTAATTCACTTTTCATCCTGCTGGGTTTCAGAGTGTATAGCAGAACCAGTGAGATGCCAAAAGTTCTTATGTTGCTGAAAAACTTTTCAAGATATGTGACTAAAAAGAGTCATCAATGAAATTAACATATTATTCCATTTTTTCAAGCAGAATATTTCAGAAATTTGGTTATGCATACCAGGAGATGGCTGGTTTAAAAATGTAAACTAAAAGGGGACCACGACCCTCTGCAGAAATTAAAGCACATGGCAGCTGAGCTGCTGACCCATCTGCAGGAGAAAATTGTCATCCTAGGTTGAGAGCACTTGGGGATGAACCTTCTGGGCTTTCAGAGCTTATTAGTGGCAGTCTGGTTCCCCAAAAGTGATTATAGGTATAAGGCTGTCTGAATTACATTTTCTTTTAACCAGTCAATTAAAAAAAAAAAATCAATTAACATTATCAGATATTTTTGTCCCTTTTTATCATTGTTATGAAAGTTTCTTCACCACCAGAAATCTGGTATCTTTATTAATTTGTATTTTCTTGTCCATCTTCTGGAAAGACAATGTGCCTCATGCCTTTTTGATGTTCCAATAACTAAATGCACCCAAATTTAGGGATATCTTTGCTAAGATTAACTTTTTTTTCTAAAAATTATGTATTAGGGCAAAATCATGATGTGAAAGTACACTTTCCACCCCTCTCAGGCCCATATTTGCAATACTCAACCAGTGCTACTTCTTCAGATTTGATTTTTCTTCAACCTCTTAGGGCTGAAATCTCATTTGATTTCTGATAATCTGAAAAAGGTAGGCATCATGATACAAAAAAATTTCCATGCTGCTGCCCTAAGGAAGAGTTACAGACAACATCTGCTCAATTGCTCCTCATTTCATACAGCAGGTAGTCAAGAACTCACTATTTTCATGGTGTTCTGTGGTCACTTAAAAAGGGGTTTCATAGTTGGAGTTTATAGCTCTTCATTTGAGCTTCACCTGCTCACATCTGAGTTTATATTGTTAAGACAGCAGCTGTTTTTTCCTGTCTTTTACTGGAATTACCCAGATATCCCCAGCAGGGTGGAAAACACTGGCATCTAGTGAGAGAAATTTCGGGGAGAGAATGGAGAAACTCACAGGAGATGGGACATGGCTGGGTTATAAATATGGTCCCTGAGATTTGAAATTCAGCTTAGGCAGTTCCTAATCCACTAATTCCAGACACACTGGAAGAGCAGAGCATCCATAGGGTTTTTCAGTGGCTCTGATATTCTTTATTCACACTGTTACTCTTCTGAAGCCACTTTTCCTTGGGATCTGGGTTTGCACTTCTGATTCTGGAGAATTCAAATGCATAGTATGGCTAGGAAAAAAACAATTCCAGTTACAGAATTTCTTCTTCCTTCTCAATTTATGTGCCAGATTCTTCCTTCTGAGTCACAGCCATTGAATCTATTTTGAGCTAAGAGTGTTACTACACGAGTTTTTGCAAGTGACTGGACTGGATGGAGCACAGGGAGCCAGGTCCTGTCTGTTTCTACAGAAATAACAAGGAAAAACATTGACTGCGTTGCATTATCTTAAATCAACATAAAACTGTGGCTAATTGTTTTGAGATATTAGATCCGTGGTACCACACAGCAGGAGTTTAATGATTCCCATGAATGCAGCACCTTGTAACTATTGGAAGGGCTGGGGACACGACAGGTGACACACTGTCCTTTGCTGCTCTAGGTGTGGAAATAAATACTTTGCCACGCAGAGGACAAACCAGAAATTGTGCAACAGCAATTAACTGAATCCTGCCTTCAGAAGGATCTGCAGACACACCTTGCTCTCTGCAATGAGATCAAAGAGCTGCAGAAATATGTTTGCCAAGGCCTCTCCAGAGCATTATCCCCAGATCACCCGGAATGTGACTGACATGGCAGAGGTGTTGCCTTCCCTGGCACCTCCAAGCTCACGTCTGAGATGCCGTGCAGCTCACATTTGTGCCTTTGGAGAAATTAATTAAGCAACATTAGAAAGCAACAGGAGCAACCTGCTGCTTCTCAGTGGATTCAGGACTAGGCAGAGCCACAACACTTTGTGTTATCTGAACAGTCCTGCCTGTCACTTCATTATTCTCTTTGCTGTCTCTCAAATTTAGTGTACACTCACTGACCCGCCTTTGTTTGTTTGTTTTGAATTAAAGAAGCATTCACAAAATCCTTGGCTAGGCAGATATTCTCTGTGACTCAGGACACAGCTGCCTTTTCAAAGATTCTCAGCTATTTGCCAAGTGCATAGATCTGTATTGTGTAGATTTTTTATGTGCTCCAAATTTAAAGGAATCAGTTTCTGATGTGCAGCAGCTACAAAATAAAATATAAAAAATAGTACCTCTAGTAGAACAATGTGAATAAAATACTCATAAGATTTTACAGGATTTGACTTAAATATGTATTTTATTCCTCTGCAGATTTTATCAACATTACACACTAAGAACAGTGAGCACATTAGCCAAAGAAAATGAGGGGAGTAGTAGGCTTTTCTAATAATTCTAAGGAAAACAATTGTAATAGTCATTTTAGGCTCTAGGTGTCTATAATCAACTTCTATTGATACACTGGAATGAATGGTTCTGTTGTGTTGTACCCTTTGGTCATGTTCATCTGCTCAAAACTCACTTTTGCAACCAGAAGTGACCAAGAGCATAATTTTCTTACCCGTCATTTTAATTTTCTTATTTTTTCTTTCACTCGTTACAGAAGCATCCAGACTGTTCCAGTGTTTCCCCTCTTCCACAGGTGTGGAATAGCCTCACACTGCAAGCTGCTGCTTCCCATTCCTAAAGGGAATCCATGGTGCTGCTGGAAATGCCAGTGGACAGAAAAAATTTTCAGTGGTGAAATCCTCTAAATTCCCTACAATTCTCCCTTGCTTTGACAAAACCTTAACTGGAAAATGCTATCAGGTTTTCTCTTCTGTCTGTGCTTGTCTCTAGGAGGCAGATCCTTATATTTTTAAATATTCTTTCACAAATATCTGCAATCAATCTGCAGCTTCCCATTTAGTACAAAGTGGATAATTTGCCCATGACATTCAAAGAACAAATTATTTCAGGAGTTAAGCATAGGTGCTAACCCAGATAATTGCCTTATTGAAGTGCAAATTGACCAAAGCCACTTCACAGTCGTCACGATGACCAAAGCAGATGTCACATGCAGAAAGGGAAAGTGACACCGACAGAAATCAGTGTGTGCCCTCAAATAAAATCGAGTGAGTTCTGATTGTGTGCTGATAGGAAAGGGGGCTCAGGATTCTTTAGGACAGAGTAATAAAAAGATATCAAACCCCTGCAAATTTTGATAAAAGAAGCACATGATTTCAGCACAGGTTTTTATAATTGCATGACAAAACTTTGCACTCTTCTAAATTAAACCTTTTTGCCTGCTGATGTCTCATTCAGTGAAGCCTTTACTAACAGGAATTAAAGGGTTCATGACTTTCACTCACAGACAGTGGCCTAAAAGGGGATTTTTTTTGTTGTTTTGCTGTTTTGTTTTCAGGTGTGTGAGATACAGAACTAAGGGCAACAGCAAAACGATGTTAAGCTGCAAAAATGTCTATTAACTGAGCTTTGAGTAAAATTAGGAAAGCAAGTGTGATCTAACAGTTATTCTGCCACTCATCTTTCCCCTTCATATTCCTGCCTTCATGATATTCCATCCTTTGATGTGCGTGCATTTTCCAGCAGATTAAGCAAGATTTGGCTTAAAACCAATGCAATTTAACAGGGGGAGCAAACTGAATTAAGCTGAACCAACTCGAGAGGGCTTTAATGAAGTTTAAATATGAAGTAAGTAGCCTGAACATTGATTAACCCCTTCGGTTTTTGAGAAAAATAATAGATAAATAAGAATTTTTAAAAAAAGGCAGCTAAAACCAACCAAAAAAACCCACAAACAAAGCATACTAAAATACAGACTGCTCATGAGAAACAGCACAAGAACAGTGAAGAAAGAACCATCCCTGAGACCAGAGCTAATTTGGGTAAAGATATCAAATTATAGAGCCCCTATACATAGAAGATACTGAGTATAACTTGTACAAAGCACTACCTGCAGGTGCTATTTGCCCCACATTTACTTTAATCTTCACCTTAATTAGTCCACATCACTAGCAGAAGGTATAATTAGTTATTTGAAAGAAAGAGAGAAAGAGAGAAAGAAAGAAAGAAAGAAAGAAAGAAAGAAAGAAAGAAAGAAAGAGAAACAAACCCAAAAAATTAACAAAAATTTTTAAAGGATTGGGCCTTTTTGCAAGCAAATAAGGCTACCTCGTTTCTTTGCTGTAATTTTCCTCAAAATGCATTTGGGTTTTTCAGTTCTTTCAAGGTGAAAGAAGTGGCCAGATGCTTTGCTCTGCTACAGTGCAGCAAAGGAAACAGATGTGTCAGTGAACAGCAAAATGGGATGCCTTCAAGAGTGACAGAAAACTGAGATATAGCCATTAATATACATATTTTATAATTGAGGACACAGCCAGGGAAGCTACTCAAAACTCAGTATTTTGCCTTAGGTTTTCTACTGCCACTAAGAACATAATTTCCAAGCATTTCTGTGAGCAGCATGGCCTTTGTAGGGGCTCAGGTTAAGAATTACCCTGACACGTTTGTGTCAGGTTTTTAATTCAGGTCAAATGGGATTGAAATTTTTTTTTTTTCATATATATTTCCTCCAAAGACAAACAATATTTTTACCAAAGAAACAAGAGAGAGAAAGGAGAGAAACTGCAAAAATATACCACACTAAAAATCTAATGCTGGGTTATTTTTTAAAAGGAATTGTCCATAGCAGCTTGAAAAGAATTTGTTGTGTTTAGCAATTCCAAGTGTTAAGGAATGTGCAACAGAAGACAGCATGGAACTGAGGTCTGAATCTTGTTCTACAGCTTAATCCCTAAGTAACCAAGGAATTTGTGCCTCAAAAATCTGCAATTTTGGTCAATCTTCAAAAATGATATTTCATCTGACTAACCAAACTTTCTCAGGAAAGGGCTACCTTTATTTACTGTTTTTTAAAATATGCTTATATTTAGCTAAGGCTAAAAGTTGAAACATGAAGTCCTTTGGAGGTTTTTACACCTTTGGAAGAATTATCTTCATTCCAGAAAATCTAATGTTCTGGTTAAATGCTAAAAGTCTTAATTTTGTATAAGGGAAATTTATCTGAAAGTCAAGGACATAAAACCATAGATGATCATCTGGACAGGAAAAAATTGTGCCTGTCATGAAAACATGTCAATTTTATAATCAAAGAATTGCAAAATACCCAGCTCACATGGGTTCTAATATTGTTCTAGTAACATATAGAAATAAAATACAATTTTTTTTTCAGCCTCATGGAAATGCATGAATGTGTCTTCCACCATACTCACTGCATTAAAGAGTTTCCTCCTTTTTTTTCCATCTCAAATATAAAATTTTTCACTTGATGTTCATCCTGTGTTTTGGAAAGTGAACTGTCCTTGAGGTGGAAATTCCAGGTGATGGAGATCACAGCTGGTTGGGAAAAAAAATCCCATAGAAGAAATCTCAAATGAAATATCTGAGTTCAGATTTCTTCAGGTGAGATTGATAACTGAAAGTCTCAAATTATTGTATAACAGGAAGTTTCAACCAGTCTTAAATACGATAGCATGGGGATTGGATGTTAAACACCAAATCTTTAACTTTTTTTTTTTTTCCTTCAAAATAAAAATCATATTAGACATAGCTTTAAATAAAGTTCAAATGTGGGGAAAAGAATGAACATTTTCCAAATGTCTTATGAAAAACGTATCAATCATTGCAAAAAGGAAAACTCTCACTGGAGAAAACCTTGCTATCTGTTAAAAAACCAAATAAAGAAACAAACCACCCTTGTGGTTTTTTTACACAGGTTGTTTTAGTAGTTAATTATTCTCATTTATAATTTAAATTTAAATTAAATTTTCCATCACCAACTGCCAGACAATCATTCCCCTCTTTGCTTCAGAGTCAGGGAACTTCTTCTGTCAGGCCCTCTAGGTACTGCTCCAGATTGTAATCAAGTCATATTTAAGATTCTCTTGTTTTAGCAACCACAGTTCTAAATCCAGCCTTTTACCAGAGAAAAAAATTAAAAAAAAAAGACAATTCTTCTCTTTAAAAGAGATTAAATGTGGTTTTGAGAATTTTAGTCGAGGAATCAGTGAACAATTCACTGAGGTTCTTTTGGCACCATTTCCCTAAAACCTGTAGGTAATTATCTTCACTTTTAAACCAAGCATTTCTCTGTCTAGAGAATGTAATAATGTAATTCTTAATCTGCACTTAAAATATCTGTTTACACAGTCGCCAGAGTGACGGTACCACGCTTACAAGATGAACTAAACCTTTAATTATCCCTAATAAAACAAGAATCTGTTTAAATAAGACCTAGTGTGGTGTCTCACTGCTCTTTGGAAGGAAACAAAAGAAAGAAAAAAAGATAATTTTTTTAAGTAAGTTTGACAGGAAAAACATGTTCAGCAAAGAAGTGTCTCTTTTTTAAGGAGCTCAGATGCTGAACAGACTGCTACTAGTATTTGCAGATTTCATTTTCTGATGTTTCTCATTTTTCTATAAATATCAAAGGTTGTCTCCTTTAAATTCCATTTCAAACTGGTTATAAGGAGAGCTTTGTCTCTTGCAACTCATGAGTTAGGGGGAAGAAACACACTTAATCAAACTGCATCTGGTCTGTTTTTCTTTTTAACTCCTGTTTCATGCCTTGATCACAGGGGAGGTGAAAAGCAGAACTCCTTCCTGCAGCATAATTTCCATGCTTTATAGAAATATAGAACTATACTTGCATAGAGATAGGGTAGCAAAAACTTTTTGCCTGGGTTGTGTGTGCAGCTTTGCCTTGCTTGTTAAGCTATATTTTGATCAATTTATCTTGATTTTGGTCTGCTGAGTCACTTCTCCTTCCATCCCACAGTGGGTGGGTGGGGTTGGGAGTAAGAGACAGCATGGAAATGAAGTCTGAATCTCGTTCTACAGCTTAGTCCCCAAGTACCCAAGGAATTTGCCTCAAAAATCTGCAATTTTGGTCAATCTTCAAAAATGATATTTCGTCTGACTAACCAAACTTTCTCAGGAAAAGGCTACCTTTATTTACTGTTTTTTAAAATATGCTTATATTTAGCTAAGGCTAAAAGTTGAAACATGAAGTCCTTTGGAGGTTTTTACACCTTTGGAAGAGTGATCTTCATTCCAGAAAACCTAATGTTCTGGTTAAATGCTAAAAGTCTTAATTTCTATAAGGGAAATTTATCTGAAAGTCAAGGACATAAAACCATAGATGTTCATCTGCACATCTGGCGGGCTGGTGAGTTGTTGATTACTCATGTACATGATGAGAGAGCTCATGGAGACTGCTCTGCCACCCCCTGGCTCTGCCACTGGCCTTGCCATGCTCTGTGAGCCCACACAAAAAGCAGAATCCACCAACAGCTCAGGTTTAGCAGCCCAAACCCTCTCCCTGTGGGATGCTGAGACCTGGCCATGCCAAATCCCTGTCCCTCACCCTCACCTGGGCAGGTTTATCTCCTGCACCATGCCATTTGCACAAAGCTGGCCAAAAACAGCACCTCCAAACCAGTGTGGGCTGGTT